>OY728120.1:540504232-541754232 GCA_963277665.1 Viscum album | reverse complement strand
CATTGCTTCTATATTGACATTATCATTTCAAAATTGTGGGTTTTTTATTTATAGTGATGCGTCAAGGTAATGACTCAATTATGTACTCGTGTAGAATGGTAAGGTTATTGCTTCTGAATCAAATAAATTAAAAATTCATAAACCAAACTACCCAACACATGATATGGAGTTAGCTTCAGAAATATTTGATATGATGATATCGAGACACTCTCTCAATGGTGAAAGATGTATTATATATAAAGATCATAAAGGTTTAAAATATATTTTATCACAGAAAGAACCCAACAGGAGACAAAGGAGTTGTCTTGAGCAACTCAAGGATTATGATTGAACAATAAACTACCACCTAGGGAAGGAAAATAAGGTGGAAGATTCTTTGATAAGGAAGGACTACGAAGTTCTAAATGAAATGAGAGTTGAAAGGGATGTTATGTTCATGGATATAGTAAATATGGATCTGGGAATTATTATCGAAGGTGAAACATCACTAATTTTTTACATGGTTTCCAAACCATCTTTATGGGAAAGGATAAAAATTTATCATTTTGATGATGAGGAGTTTCAAAAGAAAAAGAAAGCTATGAATGATGGTAGATTGATTAACATCTTATATGAAGATGTAATTTTAAAATTTGGGAAGAGGATTTGTGTTCCATATATAATTGAGGTAAAAAGGGATTTGTTCGATGATGCTCATAACTCCAATTTCTCTATACACCCATGTATAACAAAGATCTATAGAGACTTGAAATAATAATTTTTGTGGCACAACATGAAGAGGGATATTCCGGATTATGTGTACAGATGTTTGGTTTGTCAAAAGGTGAAGGTTGGAAGACAAAAACCTGGAGGAGTCATGCAACCTCTTCCTATACTTGTTTGGAAGTGGGATGATATTATGTTGGGATTTATCATAGGGATACCAATAACTCTAAGAATAAATGATCTGATATGGGTTATTATTGGTCATCTTACCAAATCAGTACATTGTACTGCTATAAGAAAAGATTTACCAATTGAACATTAAGAATGTCTTTATGTTAATGAAGTTTTAAGACTTCATGGGGTAACCCTGTCAATTTTTTTAAACCATGAACCTCATTTTACATTAAGATTCTTGAAAATGTTCATAAATACTTAGATATAGATCTTCATTTGAGCACTATATACCACCCTAAAAATGATGGAAAATCAGAAAGGACTATTCAAACTTTAGAAGACATTTTTAGATCTTGATAACTTGACTTTAAAGGTATATGGGATCATTATTTACCTCTAGTATAATTCTCTTATAACAATAGTGTCCATTCAAGTATTCAGATGGCACCATATGAAGCATTATATGGAAAGAAATGTTGTACACCAACTTATTGGGATGATGTTGGGGAAAGAAATCTCAAAAGCCCAAAACATGTGCAGAAAAAAAATGGAAAAGGTGAAAAATATTAAATCCTATATCAAATCAACAAAAAGTTGGAAAAATATCGATACTGATAATTGTAGAAAGGATTTGGAATTTCAAGAAGGATATCATGTTTTCTTGAAGCTATATCTATGGAAGTGGGTAATAAAATTTGGAAATAAAGGGAAACTGAGCACAAGATACATCAAAACGTTTAAAATTATGGAATGAATTGGAGAATTATATTACCATTTTGCAACATCACCAAGTCTTTCCAAAGTTCATGTTGTTTTCCATGTATCACTTTTAAGGAAAAACATGTCAGACCCAATGCATGTACTCACCTATAAATATGTAGAACTAGAACCTGATGTATATTACTATGAAGTGGTTATAGATATTCTTGATACAAGAGAACAAGTGTTGAGGAATTTGATGACATGACTGGTAAAGTATATTTGGAGAAACTATAAAATGGGAGAGGCGATGTGAGAACTAGAAGAACTTATGATGAACAACAACCTGAATTTTTTTATGAATTGATATTCTAGAAATCTCAAGGATGATATTTTTTGAATTAGGTAAGAGTGTAACACCCCAAGCTTCCACATTATGCTTCTTTTTAAATAATTAAATAGCTTTATCTCCACGAAACCACGAGTTTGAGTGCACCATAACCTGTCAATTTAGCCTTTTTAAAAAGCGGTTATGAATAGTATTAAGCACATTATGAAATTTATAAATTTTATTTTTCAAAATATAGTTCATTTTTAATTTTGGAATATCAAAATTATCTTATTATGATTTTTTTATTTTCCTAAAAAGTTTCAATTTTTGATTATTAGTGAAAAATACAACATTGTTGTTAAAAAAAGAATTTCAATAATTTTTTTAGTATAATTTTTTTAAAGTTTCAATATATAAATAATAGATATATTAATATAATATAGATCATTGGAATTAGTTTATAATAGAATTAGATATAAAATTTTACTAAACTTTTGAACATCCCTTTTACCCGCCTTTTAGCCACATTAGTGAGATTAGCATTGAACGTCATTTTACCACTTTTGTGAATTGATTTTTAAAAAATGAACATACATGGTTGTAATCAATATAAAAAATGTGGTCTAATATGATCAAACTAATATTTGGTGAACATTAACATTTTTATTTCATTTACCATGATTAAAGGTAAATATGGTAATTAAAGGTAAAAATAAATTATAAAAATATAAAATAGCCCTATCAAGTATCTTAATTTAATTTGGTAAGTGTTTTTGAACAAAATAAATCTTAGGTCTAAATTGTGATCCTTTTGAACCAACTTTTTTTATATTAGGTTATTTATAATATTTTATTTAAAGAATAGTTAAAAATTCCATATTCAAATTTTTATAACTATATCATTTTTAATATGAGGTTATGTAAGTGATATGGTAGACTATAAATAGTCATTAAAAATATAGAATTTTTATCTCCATAATCATAATTTTTTTATAAGTTTATGAAATAAATAATTAAATTAAATGGTGAAAAAATAATGATTCAATAATTGATTTATTAAAGGAAGAATCAATTAAATGATATTATTGATATTAAAATAAATAAAATTTTTAATTTTTAATGAAATAAAAGATTTATTTGGATGAAATTGAAATTTTAGGGATGATATCATGTAGTTTTTTCGAAGAAATGTTGTATTTATGGAATTAAAAAATTCATGTAATAAATAGTTTCAAAATTTACATAAATGATATTATAAAATAAATATTATTTTATTAAATAATATAAGAGTAATAAAATATAAGGTTTGGAAAAATGAATTTGATAATGTTAAAGATTTCATAAATGACCCAATTGGGATTTTTTTTGTATTTTATAGTAACTATATTAACCCTATAGTATAAAAAAGACAAGTAGACCCGGTAAGAGTAAAACTCTTTATCCAAGGGTTATACCCAATATATAAGGTTTATTTGGTTACCAAAACATGTATATGAATCGTTGGTTGAGTGTATTTCAACCCATCATCATCTTATCCTAGAAACAACTCACTTTGGAGATATTTGAAATTGAAAATCAACATATATTTAATTAATAATTTGGGATTTTCCAAAAGGGCTCCCCCCCTCTCTTATATAAGGGAACATATCCTTCCCTTTTATTCACACCTATAAATCCCTTTGGATAATCCAACCCCTACCCACTTCTCCTCCCAACATTCCTCACTTCATCCTAGAGGCGATATTTTTTTTATAAATTCTACCTATGGATTCCTTTTGTACAAATCTAAGTGAGACGCTCAAAGAAGAAGAGGTTAACACACCCTCGACTAAAGGATAGTACATGGTATGGGTTAGTTTCACAATATCATTATTATTTGAGATTTTTTATATGTATGTATTTATAGGGACATCTTTATCATCAATGTAAATGTTTCATAAAATCTATTTCAAAATATTATTGACTATTGTTTAAAGTCTTATTTACCTATGTTTGACTTTTATAAAATGTTTTTGAAAGCAATCTTTATGTCATTTTCCAAATGAGGTACTTTATAAGATTTTCGAAAAATCTTGGATAAATTTTTTGTTTAAATTATATGGAATGAGGGAATATTTTATTACATTATAATTCCTTAACATTTTTTACGCTTCCCATACAATCTACAAGGTTAATTTCAAAAGAAATGTTTTCTTTTATAATTGAGTGCCTTTAAAATGATTTTAAAGTAAAAAAGGGATATTTATCTTGAAAGGTTTTAATAATTTTATTAGGATTTTTTAATTTATTTAAACATCCTTTTTTGTATTTTATTCTTGATTTAGGATGATTTATTATACAGTCTTCCATATTATATTAAAGGTCGTATGATATGTTTGACTATAGATGTACTATTTTGATACCATTCATGGTTTATGGTTAATGTATTAACATTTAATATGATTGTTCTAATATGAATGTTTATATTATGTTTCATCTTTTTCATATGATTAATGCATTGGACTTAGTAAGTGATTGTAGGGGCCTGCTACAACCCCTCGATGCACCGGTAGGTCTCATGAGACAAACTTGTTTCTGTTTTTAGCTGTTTGTGTATGGGCTTGGCATGAGGCCTTAATGATAATGTTGTGAAGTCAAACATTATGCATTCCCTCATTATTAAATTAGTTAATGATATTAGATGTGATTACTTGACTAGTAGAATATTAATGTGATGTTTAAATGGAATTATTTTATTTATTGTTTCCAATATTATGTTTAAGATTATATTTTAAAAGTCTTGTGTTTCAGTTATATACCTTGCCTTAAAATTTTGTGATTATTTATGATATCTTCCACTATTTGGTTATCCTCATTAAGTATATGATATCACAACTTTATTATGTTTCATTTTAAAAAAAATGTGAATAAGTATATCATGACTGACCTATAGGGATAGTCTAAGGGATATGAGTTTTTTCAATGGAGATAAAATGTTGTTTTTCATTTCATGATGTAATGTAAAACTTATATTTGTATCTAGTTTTTTCAAGGCTACTAAACTAATTAGTCCTTCAGGATTTTATTTCTTGTGATCATGGAAATGTGATAAAATAATGCACTGAATCTGGGAAACTAGGTTCGGGGTGTTACAATTTATCTATTATGGTGTAATATTTTTATATAAAAATCATGGGTCATTATAGTTGGTATTATAGATAGGATTAGTAAATGTTAGGAAATTTGGGTAAGAAAATTTTAGTAAAAACCCTAGGGATATGTATATGTATATGATAAAATCCTAATTTTTTGGTAAAGAAGATATTATGTGAATTTATAAGAAAGTACATCTCTATCTAGATACTATAAGTTGATATGGATTAGGAAAAGTAATACCTAGTGGAAATAACACCAAAAAAGGATCATTAATCTAGACTTAGTCATCACTTGGTACATAAAACTAGGTCTTTTATCACACCTTTTTTACAAACCTAGGGGATATACCTTGGTTTAATCTAAATTTTCTTCACAAACCATTATGAAGGATTTGAATAGATGACTATCATGGATGTACTAGGTTAAACATATTGTTTTATAGATTTAAAATAAGTTATTTAGACATATAATAAGTGATTGTGTTGTTTCCAACCATGATTATGGTTTCTCAATCTATGATTTTGGTTTTAGATAATAGCTAGAACCTAGAGGATTAAAGTTAATGGTGAATGTGATGGACAATAAAATGATTTTCTTTATTAGAAACTTACTGAAATGGAATCTAGAAGGTGAAACATTATTATTTTGCCTAATCAACAATATCATAATATTTTGAAAAATCTCAACTTTGGTATGTTTCCTAACATGACTAACAGGAGGGAAATGGAGTTTCATGATGACCATTAAAGAAAGAAAGTTCTATTTAAATCATATAAAAAATGTAGGAAAAATTATAGAGGATAATTCCTCAATGGAATCAGAAGATATTTTGGGTGTAGAAAAGGACCAAGAGAAATTAATTTCTCCGGAAAAGTGAATGGTTTGGGTAACATAATGGATCAGAATAATGGTTTAAATAAGATATTATAGATAGTTGAATGTTTCAAATGTCTAAATTTTTGGGCATTATGCATGTTGATTTTATAAGGGAAATCTTGAGAAAAGGATTATAAAGGTTTTATGAGTAATGGATTTTTCATTTATGATGAAGAGACTATGAATGACATATTAAAGGGAAGTATTGTCAAGGAATAAGATGAAAATTCTAGGTTAATGGATTAATAATGAAGTGGAAAGATTGAAATACTTATGTATTGTGATTTGAGAATTATGTTTCAAATTTCTTTTACGAATAATATTATGGATTATCATAATCATGAAATTTCTATGGATTGTTCCTAAATTTTTTTTCTTTAAGGAATAGAAATTATATGTTGAATGGTACCAATAACCAGGAAATGTGATTTAGTGGGAAGATAATATTTTCGAAAAACACATGATTGAGGGAAATATAACCCTCAATATATGTCCAATGTGGAGATAAGAATGTTTAGTTGGGATAAAGATGTGATAGAAATAAATGTGATAGTATTGGTAACCTATAAATTGGTTAGTTATTTGAGTCATATTTGATATACTTAATAACATTTTGGATTTAAGGAATATATACAAAAGTCTATGTTTTTTTAATATGGATAATGTTAATTTTTGGAAGCATGCATGTTTGAATTAAGGTTTTATGATAACTTAGTTTATTTACATGTTTCCAAATAATATTTGACCAAGGTGTTTTCATATTAGGTATGTGAATTCATGTGATACTATTGGGGATTAATGTTAAGATGATTTTGGATTTTTATTGACTTTGTTTCTATACTTTTGGGTCTTGAATTTGGTTATATATATTTGTAGAATTTTTATGATTAACTAATTATTGATTGGATTAATCTAAACCATGGGACTTATTTTTTATGTTTTAGAAATTAATGTATTTATCCATATTTTATAACTTATGTTAACCTTTTTGTTTAGGTTAATTGATGTGGCTATATTTTTATTCATTTTTTCCGCATGAATTTATTATATCATTAATGTTTTTTTAATAATGTTTTAACTAATTAATTTACTTTGATGATAATTTTATTTTTTTAAAAATAACTATAAAAATAATAATTTTATGTTTCATTTATATTTTTTTATTTTAATTTATATTTTTTATCTTTGAATTTATTATTTAACGTTGAATTTCCTTTAAAAATATTATTTTAGTCCCATTGTTTGAATCCATGTAATATTAATTCAATTTTTATGTTCATTTGTTTTTATATTAAATTAATAATCTTTAGTTTAGTATTTAATTTATTTTATTTAAATAATTTAATAGTTAGTTGTATTTAATTTTTTTACTTAACTCTTTAAATATTTATTTTTTATTTATTTTGTTAAGTAATTATTTAATTATATTATTTTTTGAAATCTATTTTTAGTATGTTTAATATAAATTTATAATTATGTTAAATTTATTTTGTTTCTAATTAATTTATTTGATGCTTATTGATATGTTGTTGGTCATTTAATATGGTTAAATATTTTTAATTAATAGTGTAATGCATAAGATAATTTTCATCAATGGTCATATGAATTTTTTTTCATGGTGGTTTCATAAGAAAAATTGTGTTTTCTACATTTACGACTTATCTAGTGTGTATCATAATTGAAATTTCATAAGATAATGTCAAAGGGGGGTGGTGTGTAATATAATATCCAATGTAGGATAATTTATCCAATGTGATGACTAAACTAAATCCTTAAAAATATTCCAGAGGAATCACGTGTCTCCTACCAAAGCTGAGAGGTCATAAACCATTGAGAACCGATCCAAAACTGTGAAGAAGCCACTACTGATGTGTTCCATGGATTGACACTAGTGTTGTTTTTTGAATCTGAGCAAGGTTGCCACCATAGTTGAGATCTTGAGTTATGTTGTTATCACGTGAGGCCAAATCAACACTCGTTGTCATAATTTTGAGCTTGTATGCCAATAAATGAAGGATATCAAATATCACTATTTTTTTTAATCCAACCCCACTGACATCAAAGAAGGAGACAGATCTCACTGCCATTGAGAAAACGAACCATGCCACCGAAAATGAAATTAGAGCCGCTGCCTTTGATTCGTACAATCCTTCATCGATGGTGAGGATATCTGAATCCTATTATGCCTGGACATTGTAGATTGGTTCACACCAATACAATCATTAATTCTACCATCAATAAATCTTGTCCAAGATCAAATAACTCTTTACAGTAAAAAATATGCGAAGTAGACAATCCATGACCAAGGAGGGAATGATTGCCAACCTCCTAGGTTGATGCCTAAATCTACCCTAATGATAATACCAAGGTCATGGTCATGTGATTAAATATGATCCTAGATCAGATCCCCCAAAACCAATACCACTTATGTGAATCTTACTCAACCAAATGGATAATTATCCAGTGATGATTGATCTATAAATCCTCAATGCATCTATGCTTAAATTTCAGTTTCATTTGAAACCAAATTTGAGTGATATCAATTGTGATTGAAGAGGTGAATGTTGGTGAGGAAATATTTGGAATGAAGCCTTGGTACTACCATTTACTCTAGTAGCTACTCCACTAAATGCATATTTATTGATACAAGATTATAGATGTTATTTTTATTTAAGAAGTTTTATTGAGTTCCATTATAAGTTAAATCGAATAAACTTGTAGTCTCCCATTGATATCAACGACTAATTTTTTTCAAAGAATATTATTTTTCTTGGATTAGGGAAGCTAATTTTTTGTAATTTCAAATCATTTATTTCAAACGAACCAAGAACGCGGTTTATGTGGTGTTAGATTTGTAGTTCTATAGTTTTGTATATTTGTCAAACATTGGAGTGCAAGGGGTAGAGATGATGAAATCCAGAGTAATCGCGTTGCCAGATAAAATTTGTAATTGTCAATTTAGTTTTCATAATTATTTGAGAGATTTTTTCAAGTTACATGGAAGTGGATGAAGGAAATATATAAACACAATACAAGAAAAAATGACTAAAACATCAAATTAGAAAATACTAGAAGAAAATTATTATAAAATTTTAAAGTCATATTATGTTCCAAAAATATGGATTCATAAATAGACATCAGAACATATGAGATTTTCAAAGACATCATAAGTAAAGATAAGAGATAAATCAAGGGGTTTTTTGAGAATTTTTTGTAACTCTGGGATTTGATGAAGATGTAGATTGAATTGTGCTATTTCTCAATGAAGATATCCAGCAAGATTTCTGGTAGATGAAACTAGTGTATTCACATGGTAACATATTTTTTAGATTTTAATTTCTTTGAAATTTTCAATTTAAAATCTTTCTAGAATCTCAAAATCAAAAAAAATCAACTGATTCATGAAATTTCAATGATCATTCATCTTTTTATTATTTTTTTCTTTCATTCTAAGTATAGAATATTTATATTTTTAATGTAAAGAACCGTGAATTCAGCTCATTAATTTGAGCCGATTTGGAGTTTGAATATGATTCACATAGTTTAAATTTATCATTCTTAGATTGAAGAATTATGAGTACATTGAGTGTTTTCCATGTCCTTGATTTCAATGTTCACATAAACATTAACCAACTCCCTTAGAAAAAAGATCTACATCCCAAATCTCGGTTATAATATAATTTTAATTAATTGAATGAAATGAAAGATTTTAGATTTAAGTCTTACATTTAATGAATTAATGTTGTGAAACCATTAAAAATTATGGATAAATATTGATCCATTTGAATCTTTAATTAGGTTATTTCATCTTTTTTTGTCAATTTTATGATGCTGCTTTGTTTTTAGTCTGATTCTAATTTTTTCTATTTTAATTTCCGTTGTGTTTATTTAATCATGTTTTGATTTCTTTCCAGTTTTAATACCTTAGAGAACAATTAAAATTTTAAAATAAAAAAATATAAATTAAAAAAATCTTGACAAAATATCCCCTACAGGGTGATCTCATTCGGAGAAAACCTTGATTTCTACTTTACTGAAGTTCAAAGTTTTTGAGTAAGGATTTAATAGTCATTAAAACCCTAATCATCAATTTGTACCATTACTAGGGATTCTTCCATGGGGTAAAAATTTAATAATTTCTTAATCTAATAAAAAATTTGAAAAAAAATATTTTCTAAAATTATTGTTCTGTGTCCAGCAACTTAGAAAATTTATAAAAAAAACTCATAAAATATTATGAATATATAATGAGAAAAATAGTAAAATTAAACAAGTCATTGAGTTTGAAATTTTTTAAAATACATTAACATCATAAAAAGAAACACTAAAAATAATTTTTCTTGAATCATACATTTTACAGAATATAAAAAACAATATTTATCGAAGGACCATGAAGGAGCTCACTGATTCTGATCTATAATATCAAAATAACTATCTAGAATATCCTGAGAATTCTCTAAGTTCTAAACTAATTTCAGGAGTAATTAATCATCCACCAAAATTCCACAGACTCCCAAGAGAGAACCCTCACAAACACCTACAATAATTTCACATGGTGTGTTCACCAGAAAGCCCCATATGGTAAGTGAGGATCAAATAAAAAAGTGGGATCTTCATTTTTCCTTGTATATATTCGTGAAGGAGTGTTTATACTACTCACAATCCACCACCATATGAATTTGGAATCGATTAAAGAAAATATTTTTAGAAAACAAATTCCCAGCATCTAGGACAACCACACATAGGAAGGATGATTATGGTATTAGGAAGCTCCAAGGGGAGACTCTCCATGAATAATGGGATAGGATTAATAAGTTTTTATCTTGATGCCCTCATCACCAAATCATTTACCATCTTCCAATCCAATATTTTTTTGAATGTTTAGTCTTAATGTATAAGGGTATGATAGATGTTGTTGTAGGATCACTTTGGAATTTGGAATCGATTGAATAAAATATTTTTTAAAAAAAATCCTAGAATCTAGGACTGCCTCACTTAGGAAGGAAATTTGTTGCATTAAGAACCTCTAAGGGGAGACTCTCCCTGAATAATAGGAGAGATTTAAGAATCTTTTCTCCAGCTTCCCTCATTACCAAATCTCTGATGATCTCCTAATATAATATTTTTATAGAGGTTTGGTCTTAATGGATATGAATATGATAAATTTTGTTGGGGGAGGAGGTCTAGTTGATAAAAATACCATTGATTCTTGTAATATGATATCTAACATGGACCAAAATTCATTATTGTTATGTACCATGGGTCTAATTCAAGTGAAACTAGATATGGAAGTGACTTCTTAAAATTCTAAAAATAGTTAAATAGAGAATCAACTGAGTAATCATAAAGGTATAATGAAGAAAATGTTTACTAATTCTACTTTTTCATTATCCTTCAACTATTCTTTAATTGGTATTTTAATGATAAATTTACATTCCTGCAAGAAACATCTAAAAATTCCAATTGGATCCTTCTTATAAAACATTTCCAATACAACCAGAACAGCCAATTACCAAACCAGAACTTTCAAACATGGAAATTTTGATCTAACCAAAATTTCAACCAAGTATGGAAAAACCAATATAACACTATTTTTAATCCTAATGATTATCCAAATAAAAATTTCCAACCCGAAATGTTTTATCAAAAACCTAGGTACTACTATAACTAATTGAGAGACCAATCTGGTCGAAATTATTCAAATTTAAAAAACCCAAAAAAATAAGAAAAAAGTTAATCAAAGAAATGATTCACACTTGTAAGACATGGTTAAAAATAAAAAAGATATTTCAAAACAAAAACAACTATTTTTAAAAAAATTGTTTACACAAACTGGTCAAATAGAAATTGAAATTAGTGGTAAAAAATCAATCAAGTAGTAGTCTTCCATCCCAAACTAAAGTTAATCTGAGAGGAAGTGATAATGTTAATGTAATAGTACTGAGAAGTGGAACTAAAATTAATAATCCCTAATCTGAAAAAATTGGACAAGAACCAGAAAAAAATGTTCCATCTCATAAAATAAATGTCAAATCATATGAAGTGTCAAAACCACCAGCTAAAACTTTTAAAGAACTTGTTGAATCTTCACAACAATCTATTTTCCATTTTCTAGTTTAATAATAAAAATTAAAAAATAATAGGGAAATTAAACTTGAAAGAACCATTAGGTATTTTAGAATTATAATGGGCTCTAAAAAATAGAAAATAAATGTTGATAATGATATGAAAATGTATAGGGATCCTCCACCTTATCCTTTGGGAAGACCACATATTAAGACCAATGTTGAAACTAAAATGGAGAAGGATGTACTTGAAATTTTTAGAAATATCCAAATTAATATCCCCTTTTAGATTCTATAAAAAATATTCCTCATTATGAAAAATTTCTTAATAAAATGTTAACTCACAAGAAGAAGTTCAAGGGAGGTGAGAAAGTTAATTTAGGAAGAAATATTTCTTCCATGATTTAACATCCACTCCCTATTAAATTAATATATCCACGTACATTTTCTATCCCATGGGTCATTGGTAATAATCAGTTTTAATATGTGATGTTAGATTAGGGAGACCCCATAAATAGGATTCTTTATTCTATATTTACATCTATATAGGTTGGACAGCTTAAGAAATTTGGAATTGTCATATAGTTAGATAATAGGTGATTACAAAATCCAGTTGAAGTTATTGAAGATGTGTGGGTAGGTGTTAGAAATTTAGTCTTCCCTATTTATTTTTAAGTGTTAAACATGGAATATGATCATTATAGTTCATTTGAACCATTAATATTAGAAATTCCATTAGTGAAAACAACTAAGGAAATTATCAATGTTCATAAAGGTACTTTATCTTTAGAGTTTGTATGAAATATGGTTAATATATAATTTATGAATCAAGGAAACACTCCGTGGAAGATCATTCTGCACACCAATTTAATATTGTTTAATACTTTTCTATAGATTTTTTTATTTATTTCTTTTAATATATACAACCTCTATATTATTTGTAAAATAAAAATTCTATAAAAAATATTCCTTTTTCTATTGAAGAAGATTTTGAATCTAAAAATTCGTAAATCTATTGTACTAATGAATTTCAAATAGAGTCTATCCTCTGTAAATTTTTATGCTATTTTGGACTTTCTGAACATGTTAAGAATTAATTTTTGTTGGAATTGATACTTAAAATGATGATGATTTCTATAAATCTTTTGAAACATGTTCTACTAAGAAATTTTATAATTTAATGACCAAAATTAATATATATTATATTATAATTGACTTTAGTATTTCCTAAAATGTCATGAAAAAGTCACCTCATATCTGTGAACATGAATCTAAAAATTATTTTGAGGGTTATAAGAATTTTCTACTTGAAAAAGAATGTCTTATATGTTTAGGATTTTGTGATTCTACTATACTATAGGATGTTTTAATGGCTGAAAATTAACTTAATGAACCCATAGAACATTATTTATCCAAAGAGGAAAACCCATCCACACTTGAGCTCAAACCTTTACTTAAAAATATGAAATATCCCTACTTACAGAACAACTAGAAATTCCATGTTATAATTGCAGGTGGGTTGTCCATTGAGCAAGAAAATAAAAACTTATGGGTCCTTAAGAATAATAGAAAGGATATATGATAGTATTTAGATTATCTTCTTATAATTGTTTCTTTATTGTGAATGCATTCGATCCTTCCTGAGGATGATTTAAAAACTATTATTTAATTTAAAAGTATATTGAATCCTACTCTTCTTGAAGAAATTAAGAAACAGGTAACTACATTGTTAGCTGTGAGTATAATATACCTCATTTCTGATTGTCGATGGGTAAGTCTAGTTCAGATCATTCCTCAAAAGGGTGGATTTATAGTTATCAAAAAATGAATTCTGGGAGTTAGTTCCCTCTAGGTTACCTAACAAGTGGAGGTTATGCATCGAATATAATAATTTGATCTTAGTTACTAGGAAAGACCACATTCCCTTGCATTTTCTTGATCACAAATCCTTGAAAGGTTAGCTAGTCAGTCCCATTATTGCTTACTTAATGGATTTTATAGATATTTCCAAATTCATATAGATCCGTAGGGTCAGGATAAAAATAATTCACATGTCCATTCAGTATTTTTTTCTTATTAGAGAATTCTATTCAGACTTTTCAATGATCCTTCCACCTTCCAAATATGTATGCTTATCATTTTTTCTGAGTTTCAGGAGGAATGAATTAATGTTTTTATGGATGATTTTATAGTTCATGGTTCATATTTTAAAGTATTTCTAGGAGTTTAGGTGAAATTCTTAGATTTTTTGTTTATAAGAACTTTGTTATGAACTAGGAAAAATGTAATGTTATTGTTGAATGTGGAATAATTCTTGGTCATGAAGTGTTTGAGGACATAATCTTGGTGGAAAAGTATAAGGTTTAAATCTTATCTTCATTGACCTTTCCAAATAATAATAAGTATGTTATATATTTTCTTGGACATACTTGTTTTTATAGGATATTTATAAGGGACTTTAGTCAGAATTCTCTACTATTGGCCAGATTAATCCAGAAATAAATTACCTTTTATTTAGTGAGATGTGTATAGAAGACTTCAATGAACTAAAGTAGAATCTTTTGTCCCTAACAATAGTTTCACCACCTGATTTGAGTTTTCATTTTGATTTGATGATCGATGCTTTATAGTTTTATTAGGGGGACTTTCTTGAGAAAAATAGTGGAAAAGAAAAAACCATGTCATAGATTATACGTTTAGGATTCTAGATGTTTCTCAATGAAACTACTACACAATTGAAAAAAATTCCTAGTTTTTTTTCTTTTCTCATGATAAGTTTAGAATTTATCTCTTGGGATGTCAATTTTTTGTTTTTACTGATCATTAGGCTATCTGGTATCTCATGAAGAAGATAGAATGAAAACTAGGCTTGGTTAGATGGATTTTTTTACTTTAGGAATTTTATATAGAGATCCAAGATAAGAATGGAATTTAGAACATTGTGGATGATCATTTTTGTAGTATACATTCAGAATTTTTCAAATATAAATATCATTTTTAACCTATTAGATATATTTTATCTAGAAATATGTTTTATTATTCTATTGTTTCCAAAAGGACATGTTTTTCAAACATCATGAATTACATAGATTCTAAAATTGTTCGACACTTTTTTTACAAGAAACAAGTTTGAAGACAAATTTCTGAGCCAAGAAAATATGTTTGGTATGATCCATATTTATGTAATTGGGGAAGTGATCAAATTATTAAGAGGTGTATTCCAAATTTTTAAATTCCTTCTGTTAAAATTATTTTTCCATAGCATGAGTTTGGTTGCAAATTTGGCCTACAACGGATAGCTAGAATGGATAAAGATTCATGACATTATTGTGCCACCAATTTCAAATATTACCATGTGTTTTCTAGGATTTTTAAATCATTTAAATTCCATTGAAACTTTTCTCAGAGACATGATATACCACAACAACCATTGTTGTTTTATTATATATTTGATGTTTGGGGAACATATTTTTTGTGTCCTTTTCCTAATTCATTTAGAAAATTATAAATTATTATTATGGTTGATTATGTGAAAAAGTGGATTGAATCTATTCTAACTAGAACAGATGATTCTTGTTTGGTGACCTAGTTTTTCAAGAGCAATCTATTTTGTATATTTGGAATGCCCAAATTTATTCACACAGACTAGGGAACTCATTTTTTTAATAGGAATTTGAAATCTTTTCTAAAATGATATGAGGTAATTCATAAAGTTTCTATACCCTTTCACCCTCAAATGAATGGGATGGATGAGGTTTCAAACAAATAGATTAAGCATATTAATGAGAAAATTGTTATCCCGAACAATAAATATTGGATCTTGAGGCTTGATGATGCTCTTTATGAATACAGGACCACCTTTAGGACTCCAATAGGGATATCACCATATAAGATAGTTTTTATATTATATTTTAATTTGACTATAGAGGTTGTGAACAATGATTTTTTGCTTTACAATCTTGTAATCTGAATCTGTTTAAGGCTGAAAAAGAGAGGAAGGTATGTTTCCAAGAGTTGGAGGAGATAAGAAATAATGATTATGTAAATGAAAGTATTTTTTAGTGGAAAACAATATTTATTCATGTAAATATTATTTTGAATAAATATTTTTAGATTATAGATAACTTGTGTTTGTACAACTCTAGAATGAATATTTTCTCAGGAAAATTTTTTTCCAAATGGGATGGACCTTTTATTATAACTTATATTTTCTCTTTTGTTAATCTACACATTTTCAATTTTAGGAAGGATGTTACATTTACTATCAATAGGAATTAGATGAAAATTTTTAGAGAAGGTAATAAGGAATATTTAGGGGAGGAGTTTTAAATATGGATATAGAATACCATTGAAAAAAAGTAGTTTTTCCCTTTTTTTTCTATAGTCAGAGTGGGGGAAGGTACTAAACATTTATTGTGTTTTAATTTTTAATTTTTTCTTCATGGTTTTACTTTGAAGAGGATAAATTGAGATAAATGATATAATATTTTCATATTTTTTACTATGAGGATTCCACTTAGGGATACTCTTCAATTTATCTTCCAATTAGAAAATATGTCTTGTAATTTTCAATGATAAATTGAAGCTTCAAGCTGATGAAACTTGATTCAACCCCTCATTTTATAAAATCTGGTTTTATTTTACTTTAACTAAATATTTCTTGAGTCTAATATTAATATTTTTACATTTTTTATAATTTTCATTATGACCAGAGTGACTTTATAAAAGTATAGAAGGGGGAATTTTAGTGGATCTCAAGTGGAATAATGCTTCTATTTTAGGGGAGTTTCTTTTTAAAAATCTCCTCATATTCATGCACTCTAATTTTTTTTGTAAATTCTTCCTTGTACCTTGTCTAAAAATAGAATAAAATTGAATTTAAGAAATTTCTCATGCTGAAAATTAGTTCTTAAACATTCTATTTTCTATTATAAAATGGATTATTTTGTAATGTGTATTAGTGATAATTAATTTCATGTTTTTCTGTAAATTTTACAGCACACTTCTTATAAATTCATCATTATAAATATAATATTTCTAAGCTGAAATTTTTGAAGTGGTAACTAGTAGTTTACTTCTGTTCACATTTTTCATTAATATTTATTATTTTTATCATGTGGAAAATATTTGTTGGACATTCCTATCACCCTTTTGAACATTATTTTTATCCATTGAATTTAAAATCTATTTGAAATTTTAAAATTTAATAAAAATGTTTTCACCACCTTAGGTTCAATATTGAAGATAATGTTAAGATTTGGTGTGGGGAAATGCTATTTAAATGTGATGATCTATATAACAATGTGAGCCCATAAAAAACTACTAAAATTTTTAAAATTTGATTGTTTATCAAGATTTAATGAAACTTTTCAAGTATTTTAAAAAAAATTGATGTTTGAGTGTCATGTGGAAACTTTAAAGAGGTTAGTATTATATTCACACTTGGATTTAATTGAGCAATTCATTTTCTATTATCCTCTTAAAAAGTGGTGGACTTTGGTAAAGAATCATGAGAATGTTTTACAATTATCATTTTTATTTAAATATTTTAATTTGGATTCAAACCCATAAAATGTTATTTCAAATGAATTATGAAATTAAAATCCTAATACATTTTGAATATTTTTCTTTTATTCATTAAGATATCATATGAGTTAATTATACTCCTTTTAATTTATTAAATTATCTCATATAGAAAGAGTGTCTTATTTATTTGATTACTAATTATGTGAGTCTATTCTCCTTGAGGTAAAAAGAAGTTTGGACATACATTTGAATGCAATTAAAAATAGTTTAAAATGAATTAAAATTTTTAGGGTCAATACTTTTTTTAAATGGGAATCAATTTTTCACTTAACGAAAACTAAATTTCATGTGGGTAAAAATTTTCACTCATCTTGATAAAATCTAAGGGGGAAATTAATTTTGAAAACTAATTTTTTATAGAAGCCCCGTATTTCAAATTTGAGATTTATTTCAATCCACTTAATTTGATTAAATTGTTTTTTTTTTGAGGAAAAGAAAAACTATTGTGTAGAGGAATTGATGTGGCTATATTTTGATACATTTTTATCACATAACTTATGAAAGTTTATTTGTTTGTTATATTAGTGTTTTAACTAATTAATTTAATTTGATGATAATTTTATTTTAAAATAATATAACTGTTAAAATAAAAATTTTAGGTTTAATTAATGTTTCTTTTTATATTAATTATAATTTTTTATCTTTGAATTTTTTATTAAATTTTCATGTTCTTTTTAAAACATTATTTTAATTTAATTATTTAAATCATTTTATATTAATTCAATTTATCTTTTCCTTTGTTTCTATCTTTAATTAATTAACATTAGTTTAGTATATAATTTTTTTTCTTCAAATAATTTAATAGTTAGTTATATTTAATTTTTTTACTTAACTCCTTTAATTTTTATTATTTATTTATTTTTTTAATTAATTATCCAATTACTTTATTTTTTTTAAATATGTTTTTAGAATGTTTAACAAAAAATTAGAATTGAGTTGAATTTTTATATTTTTAATTTATTTATTTGATTCTTATTTATTATAAATCATTATGTTTACTAGGATATTATATTTTGAATCAGAAGTGTAGTGGAGATGATAATTTTCAGTTGTGTAGGAAATACTTTTCATCCGGTGTGATAAGACAATTTCTTGGATGGTGGTTGTATAGTATAATTTTTTTCCATGTCTAATAATTATCTGGTGAATTCCATAACTGACAACGCGTAATATAATATCAAAGGGGTGGTGTGTAATATAATATCCTCACATGGGATAATGTTTCCATATAAATAACAAAAACTCATGTCATAAAAATCTTCCTGATGAAGCTTGTGTCTCTTACCAACGATGAGAGGCCATGAACCACTGTGAACCCATCCAAAATTGTGGGGAATTAACTACCACTGTGTTCACTGGATCAACACTGGTGCAATTTATCGAACCTAAGAAAGGTTTCCCCTAATGTTGTGAAATCAATCGACAATATTGTCATGTGTAGATGAATTGACTCTAGCCACTAAAATTTCAAGCTCATGTGACACTGAATAAAGGACCCCAGATCACTCCACCACCGTTGAAGTCAGCCCCACTGATGTGGAAGAAGGATACATATCCCACCAACATTAAGTAATCATACTTCACCGTCATTGATGAAATTGGAGCTACCACCTTTGATTCATCTGGACTGTCATCGATGGTGAGGAGATCTAAAACCCCTTGTGCATGGACATTGAAGATTCTTCAATGCCAATCCAAGATTGAAGCCTTCAATCGATGAAGCTTAGCCAAGATTATAGAACTCACCGCCGCTACATATCTGGGAACCAGATGATCTACAACCAAGGAGGGAACCCATTTCAAGATCCATGGTTGTTTCCTACCATTGCCCTTATGAGAATCCCAGTGTCGAGGTCATGTGATTGAAGACAATCCCAGATCTGAGCCCGATGAACCAATGTGGCCTCCGTGATTCTGACTCAATCGAAGGAAGAATTATACAATGATGATTGATCCATAAATCCCCAATGAATCTATCCTTAAACATAGGTCTGATTTGGAGCCAACTCTAAGAGATGATGACTATGATTGAAGAGGAAAATGTTGGTGATACTATTTTCACATTGAATTATGGGTGATTCCATGTCACAACCCGTCCCTCGGGGCCAGTGTCATGACTACCCCAATCCCACCTTCTATAGGATAGGGGTTGGTGATTAGCACCAGAAAGTCATATCCCAAAAAGGGAAGGCATTGCCTTAAAACAAGTACACAAAAAGACTAGGAACACAACAAAAGAAATCCACAATGTAGAAATGTAGATAGTAAAAGTGTGAACTGAATGTAAAAAGGGCCATTATACAAACCCAACTGAAAATAAGGTACAAAAAAAGGAAAAAATGTGCTCTGGAGGTCGTCCACCAATAATCCTACATGAAGGGAAGGTAAAAATCTTCCTATGTTTTCACTACTTCTCACCACATCTATCAATAACCTCTGAGCACCATCTAGTACTGGCTAACCAAGTCTCAATAAAGTTGTCTATTGTCTGCAGAATCCATAACACGGTGCGGGTGATGTCCATGTAGGGGTGAGTATATAAATACCTAGTGGGGACCCTGAGACCCCTGAAGGTCTCCCATAATTCCACAAAGAAGAAAACCACAAATCATGATCTCAATCACGAAGCATAAAGTAAAATATAGATCACACCAGGTATATAATTTAGAGAACATGAATAAATATGATTATTCTTGAGATATATCATATTATTCTATTGAGAGGTTCTATTGCTGATCCATGAGAGGTTGTTGTACTGCTGGTCCACAAAGGGTTTCTCTATTTCCGAGCCACAGAGGGTCGTACAACTACAGATGCACAGAGGATCACACTACTACCGATCCATGGAGGTTCTCTCTCATGATTATCCTTATAGGGTTTCTCTATTTCTGATTCCTAGAGGGTCTAACTCTTACTGATCCACGTAGGGTCACTCTCATGTCAATCCCTCAAGGGTCTCTCTTCACTTGACATCCAGCCACAATATTCCCACACTTGTTGCGCTTGAATTCCTGATATTATGATCCTTGTACCACTATTCATACCTTATCCTCCAGGAAGTCAAATTAATAAGTAACCCAAAGGACCTCATTGTCGTAAGGGTTCCAACGCAACAGATGGTGCTTCAATCTGACACCCAGTCTGTAAGATATTGGAAAAAATTATAAAGGGTCTGATTGGATTCAAGTCCAATCCAACCCAACCACACTCCAAAATCTTCCAAAACTCTTTTGTAGTATCTCAAAAGTACTGCATTGTCCCAAGGGCCCTCACACCACTGATGACACATCAATCGGATGCCTGGTTTTCAAGTTACTTTTGTTTTAGTGAAACAGGGCCAATCGGGTCTGGCCCGGCTGGTGGGTCCAGCCCAGATGACGAGTCCAAACCACTAAGAAAACCTTTCCCACATACAAGCTAGTTGTGTTGGACCGAATGCAATAAATCTAGTTCTCCCAGTTGGTGGTGCAAATAGGTCATCTCCCCTCCTCCCGAAACGACCTGCATGAAAAGGCCATTGCTCCAGGCGAGCAGCCTAAGCAGGCCACTCCATCTCCTGCACGATGTGTTGGTATCGCACCTTCCACCCTCTACCGCCAGTTATTGGCACCGCTGTGCTAGTGGTGACGCACCGGTGGATACTTCCATGGGCCACTGGATATGCTCAAGTGGTCCTTTTTCCTTCCTGTCTACACCTACAGGCCTCCTGAGACATCACCTTCACTAAGAAGCCCACAAAATTACTTTATATCCATATTGGATAGTATCCCACAAAGTATTAAATCCAAGAGAGATGGAGGATCCAGGACTTTTTCAGATTGGACTGCTCCCTCTATTTTAACATTTTATCTTAGGGGTGGAATAATAATCATTATAAATATTAAGAAAATCCCAAAAGTGAAACCACTCAACAACCTCCCACAATAAATAATGAATCATAGATCAACCTGTTGGTTGGTTGATCCGCATTTTTCATATTATTCAATAATGTAAAAAGATGGATATTAAACACATAAAACAATTCAACCCCCTACCTGGATTCAGTGGAATATGTTGTTGATAAATGATGGAATTAGCGTTCGAAGTCGTTCATCGTTGTTCATCGTTGTTCGGTTTGAGTTCTACAATGGAAATCAAACAATCACCATTCTTAGTTGAAGGGTGACATTGCTTACATTTTGTCAGAGCTTCCTACCATGGTTTCTGAATTCCCTTGCCAACAGTTTCATTAATAAAATAATTGATCCCCACATTGTGTTCATTATTATGTTTTATTAATGAATCTTAATTAATGAACCTATTAAACACATGGGCATTGCGGTTAAACAAAAAAAAGTAATAGGTAATTTATTGATCTTCATTTAATGACTGTAGTTACACTTCGAACCCACCAACCATCGCTCAATGGTTAAAGAAGAATACAATAATTTAACGATTTATTTTATTATTTTTCCAAAAAAGTCCAAAAATTATCCTTTTCATCTGACCCTTTAATGTTTATGTTAAGATTCTCCAAAGAGAATCTCGGCGCTGTGAGTTCAACTATGCCCTTAGATTTTCCATCCAAGAACTGGTTCAAAAGATAGAAAATCCTGATCACACGATTAATGAACACATTAAAAAAGTTCATAATTCTGTTTTGCACTCTCTGGGCCTCGGAGTCACATGCTGTCAATTTTCATATTCTCAAAATAATCCCATATAATTAAAACCATCGTGTTTCCATTAGCTGGTCAAATAGATCATCATTCCTCGGTAAAGGATACTTTTTCTTCACAGTCTCTTGGTTTATGCACTATAGTTGATGAAAAGCCTCAAACTCCCATCTTCCATCATGGAAAGCAAAATCAGGGTTTCCCACGGAGAAACATTGGGCCTTATAAAGACCTTCTTGTACATATAATCCAACTATACCCTCAACTCATGAAGATCCAAGGGATCCATCCAATATGATGGTGTAGATATCCATTCCATACCATGGTATAGATTGATGTAGAAATATACCTCTCTGTGAGGAGGTGGTCCTAGAACATCCTCATGAAAGACATCAGCATAGTGGTCCACCACTATCGGGTGGTGTGGACTCCTCTGATCAACTACACCAAGGGTGAGGCTAGAAAATTGATGAGTGATCGGCTGCACCCTCCTCAAAGAAAGTCATTCCTATGCTGCAAAGGTTCCCTTCTCACCGGTGAAGGAAAACCTAGTCTTATCCTCACAGACACACCACACATTGTGCCTAAAACAGTTGATCTAAGAACTGACCTTCGATAACTAGTCCATACACAAGATGATGTCGTAAGGCCTCGACTCTACTTCTTGGAGATCCCAGAAGAAGCTCTCACCTCCTAGATATTTCTATAAAGCTAATACCTCAACCTGCATCAGGATGTTGAGCGATATCATTGACGCTCTGATCTCCTATCAGAGTCCATTCTCAAAGGTCTGGGCCCTAATAAAAGTGTCCCATACCATGTCAGTGGAGTATCAATAGAAGTCAGTGAATCTAACCGTGTACTGTTCCACTGTCAAGATGCCCTACTATAAGTGCAGTAACTCTTGAATATGCACAGAGTGTAGAGTTGCGGGTATGAACATTTCCCTAAAAGGGATCTCAATGTCTCAATAAGAAAAATATTTCTCCTCATGCATCTGGAGGATCAGGCTCTACCATCTCCCTATTGTGCCCTGAAAGAGACTAGCAGATAGGATCTCCATCTGGTCTGATAGTGTCTCAACCAAGTGGAAAACTCATGTCACATCCTCCATCTAGTCCTCATGTGCCTATGGATCTATCTCTCCCTGAAACCTCAGAGCCCCTATCTCTGGAACTTTTGAAATTCTCTCAATCAGTGTGCATGATCTGCTGGTGGGGATGGTGGAAGGTACTGACATACGGGTGGTGGTGGTGGTGGCGGTACACCACCCAAAGGTGCTATCACCCTAAGAGGTCCCAACACTTATGCCTCACCATTCGGTGGTCCTTCATCGTGACCTCTCACTAGAATCCTAGTATGTGATCTACGTGGTGACATCTTATAAAGAAACACATGTTCCATAATCCATAAGATATACCTAGTGAGATGACTAAAAAATATCAAATGAAAAACATGTTCAAAACACATGCAAATAGGGTTTTCATTTATCGAGTTACAAATCAGAACTCAGTGTCCTTTTGTATGGATACATCAACAACCACACCCAAAACTGGACTCCCTGAACAATAATCTAAACTCAAGAAACTTAACAGTATTTCTCCATTGGAAACAAAGACACTTAGTTCTTTTGGTAGAACTGACCACCCTCTGATACCACTTTGTCATGACCCGCCCCTGGGGCCCATGTCGTGACTACCCCAAGACCTCCTTCATAGGCCAGGGTTTAGTGACTAGCACTAGAAAGGAATATCCCAAAAGGGATGGAATTTCTTTTAAACCTATGCACACATAGCCTAGGTACACAACAAAAGCATACTACAAAGTAGAAATGCAGATATTAAAAGTGTGAACTGAAAGTAAAAAGGGACAGTATAAAAACCCAACTTTAAATAAAGTACAGAAAAAAGGAAAAAATGTTCTCCGAAGATCATCCATCATGAATCCCACATGAATGGTAGGTACAGCTCATCATTAGTCATCATTTCTACTCACCATGTATATCAATCACCTCTAAGCACCATCAAGTCATGGCTCGCCATGTCTTAGTCAAGTTGTCTGTCTTCTGCACAAGACATAACAAGGTGCTGGAGAAGCCCATTGGTGAGTATATCAATACACAGTAGGGACCCCGAGACCCCTGAAGGTCTCCCAGAATTCCAAAAAGGAAAAACCACAAAGGATGATCTTAATCACAAAGCATAAAGTAAAAGACAACTCACACCAGGTATACAAAATAGATAATATGAATAAAGATGATTAGTCTTGAGATAAATCATTTTATTTTATTGAGAGTTTATGTTATTGATCCATGAAGGGTCAATGTAGTGCTGATCCACAGAGGTTCTCTCTACTGTTGATCCACAGAATGTCACACTTCTGCTGATCCACAGAGGGTCTCACTACTATTGATCTATGGAGGGCCTATCTCATGTCGATTCACATAGGGTTTCTCTAATGTTTTTCCATGGAGGGTATAACTTTTACCAATCCATGGAGGGTCTCTCCCATGCTAATCCATGCAGGGTCACTCTCCACTTGATAGCTAGCCACAGGATTTCCTACACTTGGTGCATTTGAGTTCCCAAGATTATGGTCCTCACACCAATGGTCGTACCTGAACTGCCACATAGCCCAAAAAAGAAGTAACCCAAAGGACCACCTTGTTGTAAGGGTTCCGACACAATAGACAACACGTTAATTGAATGACCGTTCTATAAGATATTGGCACAACAGTAAAAAGGTCCAGGTTGGATTCGAGCCTGATCCAACCTGTACGCACTCCAAATTCATCTAAAACTCAAGTGGAGTTTCTCAAAAGGATCGCCTCATTACAAGGGCCCTCATGCCACTGATAGTGCACCTATCGTATGCCCGGTTTGTGAGTTACGTTGGTTTAGAAAAATGGGGTCGGTCGGGTTTGGGTCTGGTAGGGGTTCGGCCCGGCCAGCCCGTTGGGCCAGGAGGTCAGCCCCGCCTGGAAAACCCATCCCACATATGGGCTGGTTCATCTGTACTGGATGTAGCGTGTTCGGTTCTCCCAAATGGTGGTTCCAGCGGGGTTCCACCCCTCCTCCCAAATCGAATTGCACAATCCAGACGTTGTGCCAACTAAGCGGCCTGAGCAGGCTGCTCCGTCTCCCGCGCGGCATGTCAGCACAACACCTTCAACTTGTTGCACCGCCTACATGCACGGCTTCTCCACGCTGCCATAATGGGCCGGCCACCCCCTCCAGTCGTCAGCACCGCCACACCATTTGTGTCTTATCCGGCGGCTTCTTCTATGGGCCTCTAGAGATGCTCTGGTGGACCATTTTCCTTCCCGCCTATTCCCACGGGCCTCCCGGGTCTCTACCTATACTAAGAAGCCCACTGAATCACCTTTCCACCACGTTTCATAGTCACCCATGAAGAATTCATGAAATCCAAGAGAATTGGAGGGTTTGGGCCTTGTTCGGATTGGCCCACGCCCTCCGTATTAGAATTTTATCATAAGGATTTAATTATGATCATTATAAAGATTATGAAAAACCCAAATATGAAACCCTGAAACAACCTACCACAATAAATATTGAATAACAGATCAACCCATTGGTTGGTTGAACCGCGTTCTTCATATTTTTCACGAATGGAAAATGAGGGATATTAAACACATAAAACAATTAAACCCCCTACCTAGATTCAATGGAATTGGTTACGGATGAAGGATGGAATCTACGTTCGAAGTCGTTTGTCATTTTTCATTGATGCCCAATTATATTTATCCAATGGTCATCGATCGATCACCATTATTCATTGGAGGGTGATGTCCTTGGCAGTTCAATAGAGCTTCCTCCTATTGTTTCTGAATTACCTTGCCAACAGTTTTACTAATAAAATAATTTTCCCACACATTGTGTTTATTATTATGGTTCATTAATGAATCTTAATTACTGAACTTATTAAAAAAGCGGGTGTTGTAGTTGCCCAAAGAAAATAACAGGTCATTTATTGATCTTCATTTAATGACCATAGTTACACTGTAGTTCTTCCAACCATCACTCAATCGTTGAAGAAGAATAAAATAACTCAAAGAGTTATTTTATTATTTCTCTGAAAAGTCCAAAAATTATACATTTCATCCGACTTTTTCCAGTCTAAGTTAATCATCACTTAAGATAATCATGAAGATTTGAATTCAATGGTGCCTTCATATTTTCAATCCGAGCACTGGTTCAAAAGATAGAAAAACATGCTCGCACGTTTACTGAATGCACCTTCAAAATTTTCAAAATTCTATTTTGGGCTCTTCGGAACTCGGAATCACATGCCATCGAATTTTTTAGTCTCAAAATAATCTTATATAATTAAAAAAATATTATATGGAAATTTTGGGTCTTTACATTCTATGATCGCTTGTATGAACTTTTTGGAACTGAGCTTTCTTGATCTGAGCTCACAGAAGTTGATTTTATTGAAGAAGTGTTGATATGTTTCTCTGTACGTAAAATTGAATCAACTTCGTGTCAACCTATGATATCAAAGGATGATTTTTAACAAGGGAGATGATTATTCTTGGACCTGTGAAGTTAATTTTCAATAATTCCAAATAGGTGATGTCAACCAAACCAAGAACCCAGGTGAAGTGGTGTTATATTTTGAGTATTGGAGTTTAGTATATTTGTTAAACATTGGAGGATGATGAGTATAGATGATGTAAATTACAGTAATCATAGTATTAGATGAAATTATTAATTATCAGTGTAGTTTTGAAGCTTTTTTGAGTGATTTATTAAAGTTACAAGGAAGTGGATGAAGGAAATATATAGTAAAATACATGAAAAAATATCTGACATGTAATATTAGAAAAGTTTAGTCGGTAATATTTAGAAACATTTAAAGATATTTTTTGTGCCAAAAAATAGATTCACTAACTGATTGAAGAAAATATGAGATTTTCAAGTATTTTGGAATTAGTTATGTGAGTGAAACCTACAGTTTTTCTAGGAAACCATTGCAAATCTAAGAGTTGATGAAGATGAAGAAGTAATTGTGCCGCTTCTCAATAGAGATGTCCAACTAGATTCTTTTAAGTTCAAACTATTTTATTCACATAGTGAAGTATTTATGTGTTTTAATTTTTTTTCATTTCAAAATTGTAAATAACTGTAGAATCGTGAAATTAAAAAATGAAATTTCATCTGGAAGTTTCATTGATTTTTCATCTTGTTATTCTTTTTTTCATTCTAAGAACAAAATATTTACAGTGGGAATGTGAAGAACTCTGAATTAGGCTTATTAATTTTAGATGAGTTGGATTTTAAATATTATTCATTCTATTTAAATTTCTAATTCTTCGATTGAGTAATTGTGAGTATAGTGAGTGTTTTCTATGTCTTTAATTTTGACAATCATTGAAATCATTGGCCAAATCCTTTGGAATGGAGGTCTACTTTCAAAATATCAGTTTTAATATCATTTTAATTAATAAAATTAAATAAAATATTATATATTTAAGTCTTGAAAGGAAATATTTATATTTTTAAAAACCATTCAAAAATGAAGAATGACTCATCTATTTTAGTCACTATTTAGGTTATTGCTTCTTCTTCCTATCAATTTTCTTCTCCTACTTTGCTTCCAGTCTGATTTCAATTATATCATTTATATCTTAATTCCCAGTATGTTTCTTGAATATTATTTTTCTTTCAATCCAGTTTCAATCCCTATATGAACAATTCACAATTTCAAAGTGGCTAATTTATTAATAAAATCCCAAATAAACAACCCTTATAGGGAAGCCTCACTTGGATACAATATTGGTTTTTGGTTTACAATAATTTTTAGGTTTATAATTTCGAGGTAGGTTTTAAGCAACATAAAAAAAACTAATCATCATTAACATCTAAAGATGGGAGGTGTATCATATTGTACTTTTTAGGATTATGTGACCATTTATAAGTTTATCTTAGTTACTGAGGCCTGAAATATTCATCTTGTATAATCTTTTGTAGAAAAATGTAATATTTTGGTGGAAATTAATTAAAGGATGAAAATATACTTTTTTAATAAGTATGTTTTCTTATGTTTCTAGTATAGAGTGTAAATGAATGACTTGACTCTAGGAAAAAGGTCTTAACATAAAAATGTTGTCCTATAACCTTCAATTTCAGTCAATTGATAGTCTTTTCAACGTATGTGCTTTATTGTTTTTTTATTGTTAACTTTATCAAGATCATTCGCTTTCTTTTGATCAATGATCTGAGGACATGAATTTTCTTCCATGTCCATATCTTCACTTCCCACTAATGTTATTCCATTGGGAAACCTAGTATATTTAATTCTAGATTACCTTCGTACTTTCCTTTCTCTCTTTTTAATAGAATTTTTTATTAACTCTTTTTTATGTAGGTTTCCACAAGGAAATTTTAAAATCTCAAGGTTTTGATTATCGGTCACAAGTTCAAATTGTGAGAATGAAATTTATTAAATAGAGGATAATGCGACACCCAAATATTTTAGAAATATTTTCACTTTAAATAATTTTATTTCATTTATGGCTACTATTACACGCAACACTATGTTTAAACAAACCATGGTACACTATTAAAGAAATTATTATTTAATGTGAGCGTTATAACCTAGTCATTAATGTAAAGGGTATGAATATGATAAAATAATTTATGAAAAATATGTGTATATATATATCTTAATAAATATAAATTTGTTGATAAATTATTATTAAATAATTATTTAGTTTTTTGTAAAGTCATTTTATTCTTGAAAAATAAGTTTTCTCCAGAAATGGATTTTCTTGGGAGTAAACATTATAATTAATTTATAAAAATTTAGAAAATTTATTTTAAATAAATAATTTCATTTTTGTATTAAGAATTTAAAAATTATCTTAAGATGAATTTTTGAGAATATTTTGAAAATATAGATTTTTCAATGAATAGTGACAAATAATATTTTTAATTAAGAACTATATTTTTCTTTTACATTATTTAAAAATTCAAATTATATATTGGTTAGTATTAAATTATCATTAGATCATTTTTATTTAAAATAATAAAATTATGGTTTTTAATTATTTTTATACATTAATTTAGTAGAAAAACATTTTCTATTTAATAAGGGAAATTTTTTGAAAATTCTTTTTTCATAGTGTTTTTCCTCTTTAATTTTAAATTAAATTATGGAAATTTTTTGTGTTGTATTTTGAAAAATACATTCCATATTTGGAGTCATTGAGTCTAAATTTATTAACTTTGTCTATTTTTTGATTAATATAAATAGTAAACTTAGTAATTTTAGTTACCACAATAAAGGGTAAAACAGGTAATTAAAGGGTAAAAATATAATGATAAGGACTATAAAATTAACTTTAAAATTTCCTAAATCTTATTGGATGCTTATATATTATCCATAATCATAAAATGGTATAATTTATGACCTATAGGGGACACTTGGAAGAGATTAGGACTTTTATACTATTTTATTTAAAGAAAAGTGAAACATATCACAATCTTGTTTTAATAACTTAAATATTTTTAACATTGGTTTATCTAGAGGTCGTGCTTGAATATAAATATTATTTTCAAATATAATGGATTTATATTCATAATTTTAATTTATTATTAATTTTTATAAAATCAATTATTACCTTAAATGCTTACACTACGCTGACACGGTAATTATTCAATTATTGGAATAATTAAATAAATGTTACTAAAAATATTATAAGTATTATAATATTAAAAAATTTATGTGATGTCATAATTTGATAGAATAACATGAAATATTAGGGATTTATTAAAATATTTGGTTTGAATTTTGATTTTTGTATTCATGTTATTAAAAGAAATGTAATGAACAATGTCAAAATTGACAATAATTATATTTTATGAAAGTAATATATTATTAAATAATTTAAAATAGAAAAATTAAATAAGTAAAATTGGATAATATATGGTTTAAAATTTCTTCCCATGTTTATTTATAGGTTATTTTGAATCACTTTTCCCTATACTAATCTTATTATAATTTTATCTTTTGAGAAATTTTGAAAGTGCCCCTCACCTCAATTATTAAAGGGCCCCTCCTCCATTACTGGTTTGAACCACTTGGAGACTTTTAAATAAACTATACACTACCAAAATCACCTCTAAACTTATTTATCCAAATTATAGAGATTATTTTCAACTCAAAATACGTACCATAGATCCCTTTAGAGGAGATCTAAGGGAGTATTCACATAGAAGATGTATCACCATAACTAATCACTATCTTTTTATATTATTCATTACCACTTAAAAATATAGAATATTTATCATAAAATAATAAATCCAATATAATAAATATGCTAAAATTCTATTATAATTATTAAAACACCACTACACACCCTCTTTCCCATCAAACAAGAAGTGAAAGTATAGCTCATGCATACATACGACTTATCATCTCTACATAGTTATACAATTCATTTTCATCGCCATATTTTATGGATGGGTATTATGAAGTTATTATTGTTTATATCTGATATTTATAACATAATTATACTTATTAAATGATAATATCATATCTACCTTGTAATTATCCAAAATAATATCAACTAAATCCCCCTTCTTATTATACATCACAAAGAAAAACCTTTAAAACAACTATCCTAATAAATGAAGAATGAAACTTTAGTCAGAAAAAACCAATTATTAGAGTGGGATAATAAATATAATGTAATAAAATAAAAATAGGAAAATTTGGATCTTCTCGATTCACTAGAATGACTACACTCATGAACAAAGGTGTAGAAATAAAACATAGTGTTAATAATAATAAAATATTCAGGAAATCATAAATGAAATTTAGGTATCTTATAAATGAAAATATGATATATTTATATCAGGTAATAAGTAAATAAATTTTGTAAAAATGATTAATTATGTGTTGTTATTTTGTGAAATGAATATATTTATTTACAATTTTATAATTAATATAATGATTTAAAAGATAATTTTTTCATAAAATAGATTAATAAATTGTTATTTTATTTTATTATAATTATAATATAAATTTACAAGACCTTAATTAATGTTTCTATGTATTATAAAAGTTGTTATAATATTAAAATAGGTATTTTTCAAATAATTGATGGTTTTAATTAAAAATTAATTTTATCATATTTGAAAACTTATTTTCATTAAATAGAAACCATTTTTGGATTTTAAACATCAAAATATGATGGGCATGATTTTTTTCTAAAATATGTGAATTTTTTTGAATAGTGAAATACTGTAATTTAGGGTATTTAACATTATACATAAAAAATGAATTTTTTAGTCTTTCTTTAGTCATGGATGATGTAAGTGTCCATTATGTAATACTGACATGTTCTAGATACTATAATTAGTCATAATAATCAGTACTATTTATACTATTGATCAAAAATAATAAAATGATGGATAAAATAAATAAAAAACACCCCTCTACTCCCCTGTAAATACCACCACTCACCACCTATTCACAACACATCTTATATTATTTGGATAATTCTAATATTTTTACCAATTTCTGTCCCAAGACTCTTCACCGCGTCCTAGTTTATCTGTTCTCACCGAAAGACCAATTCCAAGTGCCTTAAGGAGGTTCTCAAGGAGACGATATTCAAGAGGTAAAATACCCATTCTTTCTCTTTTAATTTATTTTAATTACTTATCCTACCCTCACCTCCCCTATAAAAATTAACATTATAACTTTATTGTTATAAATATTCTATAATTTTTTCATTTTAAAGGAATATACATCATCAAATTTCATCTATTATTCTTTTATTCTAAAAATTAAAACACAGTGTGTGATGTGTCGATTCACCACCTTCATGGTTGATGATTTTTCATTTTCCATTATATTCTAAATGGATGGAAATAAAATATTATAATGGTCAAAAAGATTGTAAAATTTATATTATAACATATTCCATGTTCTATAACAAATATATATGTATAATATTAAATAATAATATAATCTAGTTCGTGATGATCGAAAAACCATCAAAACAAACTAAATGTTTATCATTAACTTTTCAGTCCAATGAATAATTGTCATATCTGAAAACAAAATAAAATATTTGAAAAATTAAAATTATGGATTTATATTAATAAAATTTAATTCCACTTCTATAGTTTTTCTTCCATTTTAAAAGAGCTTCCATATTTAAACACAATTAAACCAACCGTGAAAACCATGAAACGAATGCTCCCAGAACGAAAAAATTAAACATTATAACCCATCAAGATATCCATACATGAATCAAATAAAATTATTATAATTAAAATATATGTGTATAATGTTATTAATTGAGTAATTTATGGATCTAATTTTATTATCCATGAAATTAAGTGAAATTGTAGAACAGATTCAGACGTAATGTAAGGGATTCTATTTGAAACTCTATTTTTTCATCGGTTTACGCTTTATCTCTCTTTACCCCAATGTAATTCGTAATTATTCTTATGTAATCCTCATAAATTCTGGTTTTATTTTCCAAAAATATGTACCATGCTCAATTATTCGTTCTTTAATTTGGAATACATGATTTATAAGGTTCTCTTCTCAATTCATCTCAATAGTAAGCCTGGTTAATGGTAACATCCCAATTTCATACCCATTTTCAAGTACATATCGTTATCTATTTTAAGACTCCACTATTTTTATAAAATCGTTCATTTTATAATGAAAAACTACCTTAGTTAATTTTTTTCATTATACAAAAAATATTCCTTTTTCCACTTTAATGTCTCTTTAATATTTTCATATAAACCACACTAAAGTAGCTCATTTCTTAAGATTATTAAAAACTCTATCTACATTATTTCACTTTAGTTTAAAATTATTTATCATTATATATGCCTATTTCAAAATATTAATTTCTATTTATTATTTAAATACATTCTTTTTTGGACACCATTATGATATTCCCTTTGGTTATGCCTTATGACATGATTATGATACCCATTTCATTCCATGGGTAATCCTTTTATGTATTATTTATGGTTTATTATTCATGTGTCACACATATGCATGAACATGTCATGATGGGTGTGCCCAGATAGAACTCCAATCCACTGGTTAAGGTTTAATCTCATGAGATTTCCTGTATGAGATTAGGGAGTTAACTAAATCTATTATGGGACGTTTTCCCCCATGTGATATAGTCTTGGTAGTTAGCCTTAACACTTGTTTATGTCTTATTTTATTTTATTGCTGCATTCCTATGTTTACATGATTATATGATCCAATGTTCTTCATGTTATGCTTCCAGATGATTATTCAGCTTCCATTCCTTTTTTATTTCTTCATGTTATACCTTCCAACACATGTGTTATGCTTTATTCATATGTTTCTTCCCTTACATATATTTTTAAATCATCCTTTTGTCTATGTATTCCCCAGGTAATCCCATTAAAATTTAATATATAAAATGATGGTTGGATCTCATTATGGATGACTAATAAATGTATTTTTTATTCCAGATCTATGTTTTCAGTTTTATGTACCTAATCTTCTAAAGACACTAGACTTTATGATCCTTGGTTTTTATATGATGGTTAATTATGTATTAAATCATGTAATAATATGTGTAAAAGGATAGGGTTGATGTAGTTGGTATCAAAGTAATGTGTAGTTATTTTTTGGAGATTACAACAAGAAAACTTTAGTATGAAACCTAGGGATAATTATATCATCATGCATAACCTAGATTGAAACTTTGGGAATCACAATTTAGGATATACTTTTCAATGAGAATTTTATCCTTATATATTCAAAATTTCTTTTTTATATACTTATTATCTAAGTATTCAAACCCCCCCCCCAATCATTTTTTATTTATTTTTCTTAGTTAATGGTGAGAGATAGGATAACCCATGACAACATTCAATGTGATAGGCAATGTCATGATTTTCCTAATTAAATTACAAATATGATGGGAGCTAAAAATTTCAAGACAGTATTTGAACAATTACATAAAGTTATGAATAATAACTTGAGTCATGTGGAATACCCTTCTTCTACTAAGAATGTTAAATTTTGGTTTGAATTCTATATGTGACAATGGCCTCCCATATGTAATGGATCATCAGGTCACCTCATATCGGAACTATAGAATGAATCCATTGAGAAGATATTTTATGTCCTCCTCTACTTGGAAGAATAAAAATTTGTACTTGTGGTCTATCATTTTAAGGGGGATGATGATTAGTGGTGAAAACTGATCAAGAACACAAAATCGAAGGAGGAAATAGATTCCATGGAATGAGAAGCATTAAAGAATATATTTTTCAATAAATATTTTCCCTGAAATAACCATATTTAGATAGGGAGGGAGTTCCTCATATTTAAGAAAAAATAAGATGAGTATATTGGGGAATATAACGAAAACATTACAAGACTTTCACGATATGCCTTCAGCTTTGATATTAACACTGAAAGCAAAGTGGATCACATCTTTAGTGAAATAAATCCAAGTCTACAAAAATCACTGGTTGTTCAAGACTTTGATAATAGTTAGGAGATTGTATGTTGTGCCATTAAGGTTTAAATGGAGATCGGAGACTCTTGGTGGTCTCAAGGAATCAGAGATAAAGAAATGGAAATAGATTTTAATTTTGGGAGGATTGATAGAAAAATCCCATGATGGAAAGAGAAACCAATATCCAACATGTAAAAAGTGTGGGAATAAGTATCATGGTAACTATCTAAAGGGAACCAAGAAATGATTCCAGTGGGTAAGGGAGGGGAATCAAGATAATGATTACTAAAGGGATATGAATAAGCCCAAAAATTTGGGAGATGAAAAAAAGGTTCATATCAACAAGAAACCTATAGTGCAGTGTTTCAACCGAAATAAACATGGGTATTATGTAATCTGATTCCCTAAAACAAGGGTTATAAGGGTCAATCAACAACAACAGCCTCTAAGGCAATGATAAAAGTAATATTCTATCACTACTACTGAGGTGGAGCACAAAAATGATGTGGTGACCCGTATTCTGGTTATTCGTTTAAGAATATAATTCTACGCATTATTTCATATCATGCAAGTTTAGAAGAAATATTCAAACACCATCTCAAAATAGGGAGATTGAGTTATCTATGAGAACAAAAAATGGAGAAATCATTGCATCCAATATATATAAATCATACCTAGTTAAAATTTGTGGACTAAACCTCCGAAAAAATATTTTAATACTTCCTTTATTGGAGTTTAATGCTTTATTTAGCATATCTTTTCTATCATTAAATAAATCCAACATTAAATATTGATAAAGGGAGATCACTCTTCACATCATGAGGCATCCCCCAATTCTATACAAGTGTAAGGAGGATAATTAATCTTATTTAGAATAATTATCTCAACTATGGATATTATTGGCTTATGAGAAATAATATCTAGCTCAAATGATTGAGAGAAATGATAGAATCATGATCTAAGACATGTCCATTATTAGGGATTACACTGATGTGTTCCCTAATGAATTTGTTGGTCTTCCTCTTGACCGATTGGTTGAGTTATTAATTGAAAATATTCATGGATATATGCATATATCAGATACTAATTATAGAATACCCACCATTGATTTGGATGATTTGATGATGTGGTTACAAGAGAATATGTAAAAGGGTTTTATATGACCAAGTTTTTCACCATGGGCTGTGCATGTCATCTTCTTTAATAACAAGGATGGATCAATGAACCACTGAATTGATTATCATTATCTCATAAAAATCAAAATAATGAATAAGTATCCGCTACCATGGATATATGACTTGTTTGATCAACTATGTGGGTCCATGTATTTCTATAAGGTGGACTTTTGGCTGGGATATCACCAATTAATGGTGAATAAGGAAGATATTCCCATGAAATTATTTTGAATGAGATATGGATACTATGATATCATAGTGATGCCCTTCGGACTCACTAATTCTCTAGAAATTTTCCTGGACCTAATGAATATAGTTTTTAGTGATTACCTCAACAAATTTTTAGTAGCCTTTATCGATGATATTCTATTATACTCCAAAATAATGGATGTTCCTGGGGATCCTTTGAATACTATGATAAAGACTTTGAAAAGGGATACATATATGTAATATATAGTAAATGTGAGTTATGGATAGAGGAAGTATCATTATTTTTGAATGTTATAACCGATGAAGGAATATTTTTGGACCATTCGAAAATAATTGAAATTGAGTTGTGGACTATTCTAGCATCTGTAACAAAGATACGTAGTTTCCTTGTTTTATCTAGGTATTAACAATGACTTATGATGAACTTCTCATGATTTTAAAACCCACTAACCAATATGATTCCAAAGTGGTAAGGTTTTTCTAGACTAGTGAATATGAAGACTGCAAAACAATTTTAAAAATAGTCTTATCACTGCACCAATACTCACACATTCGGTAAGTGGGGAAATATTTGTGGAATAAAGTGATGCTTCAAATAATATATTAGGTTGTGTACTAATGAAAAATGATAAATTTATAGACTACTACTCAAGGAAGTTGAAAATTATTGACAAAAACTATCCCACACGTGATCTAGAGTTGGTAGTTGTGATCTTTGCATTAAAAATCTGGCGGCATTATCTATATGTGGATAAGTATAAGATATATAATTATCTCAAGAGAAAAAAAATATATTCACACAGAAGGATCTTAAAACGCACCAGAAAATATGGTTATATATCATCGAATATTATTATTGACCAATCCACTACCATCCTAGTAAAGTAAATAATGTGATGGATGCCTTATGTAGAAAGTAGCATGTAACTATATCAATGATGAGAATTGAGATGGATCCAATATTATTAAACCTAAAAAGTATATTCATGGGAATAATTAAATAAATAACATCATAAATAATTTCTCCAAAGATTATTCAACCATCCCTTATGTAGATAATAAATGATACTTAAGGAAATGATGAGGAAATTAAGAAAATGTTGGATGATATCATAAATTGGAAATCCTTAGAGTTCAAAAATTATGAGGAATTATTCATAAGATTTGGGTCATGAATATGCATACCATCCAATCCAGAGATAAATAAATAGATTTTCAATAATGCACATAGCTCAAACATCTCTATTCACCTAGGGCATACAAATATATATTAAGAACTCTGAGAGAACTATTAGTGGGGAAATATAAATATGGTGATTGATGAATATACATCAATGTTACTTGTATATTAGTAAGTGAAAGATAAAAGGGAAAATTATATGGGTATTATGTAACCATTACCCAAAAAACATGGAAATTGGAAAACATCATCATGGATTTTTTCATTGGACTTCTAAAGACGTCCTGAGAAAATAATGATATATGGATCATTGTGGATAATGTTACAATGACATATCACATTAACACAATTCAGGAGGACTTCTCAATTGACCAAATTGAGTGGATATACATCAAAGAAGTGACAAGGTTCCATGGAGTGCCACTGTTGAATTAACCTAATCAATATCTTAGATTTAACTTTATGTTTTAGAAAATTATCCTACATGATCTCAACACTGAGTTAAAATTCGGTAAGGATTATCATCCTCAAACATATGTTCAATCTAAGTGGACTATTCAGACACTAGAAGACATGTTGAGAAAATGTTCTACGGATTTCACGGGAGGATGAGACCAATATCTACATCTGGTTGAGTTCTCTTACAATAATAGTTTCCACACAAACATAAAAATAACTGCATATGAATCCCTATATGGTGAAGGATATAGAGAACATGTATTTTGGGATGTAGTTGGTGAATATAAGCTGGTAAGACCTGAAATGGTCGAAGAAAGGGTAAAAATGGTGAAAACCATTCAATAACACATAATGACATCCCAAAGTTGATGGAAGAGCTATTCATACAATCATAGATGGTACCTAGAGTTTAAAGTTGGATAAATGGTATTCCTTCAGATATCTCCATGGAAGATGATGATGAGATTTAGGAAGAAAGGAATGCTAAGTCTCAGGTACATCGGACTCTTCGAGATTCTTAATCATGTTGGAGCTGTAGAATTTCCACTAGATCTTACACCAACAATGTCTCAAGTACATGATGTGTTCCAAATAACCCTATAAAGTAATTAAATACAAAATCCCTCATATTTACTAAATTCATAGGTGGTACAGTTGGAAAATTATCTCTCTTATGAGGAGCAGACGATGATGATCTTGGACTGTTGAGATAAAGTTCTATGAAACAAGACTACTCACCCAGTCAAAGTACCATTTTGGAACCATATGTAAGAAGAGGAATCTTGGGAACCATATAATTCAAGGAAGAAGGAGTACCCTCACCTATTTTCACCTTAATATGTAAAACCAATTTTTGAGGGAGAAAATTCATAAGGGGGGAAGAATGTAATTACCCAGAATTTTATCAATTAAATTTTCCCATGCCGACTTATCCTCCCAAAATACAGAACTTCATCCTAGAGGCCATAATTTGGGTAGAAAGGCATCTTATGGAGTCCACTTCTATAAATAAAATGGAGATGCTCGAAGAATAGGAGGTTAATGCACCATTAACTAAAGGAAAGTATAAGGTAAGGGTTGATTTCACAATCTCATTACTATCCTATATTGTTTATACATAAGTATCTATTGGGACATCTTTATCATCCATGTACATTTTTCTTAAAATATAATTCAAAATATTTTCAACAATTGTTTAAAGTCATTTTTACCCATGTTTGACTTTTATAAAACATTTTGAAATGAATATTTTAATTATTTTCCAGACAAGGTACTTTATGAAATTTTCAAAAAATTAAGAAAATAATGTTTTTTTATCTTATAAGGAATGAGTGGCTATTTTCCACCATTATGACGCATTAACATTTTTAATCATCCCTTACCAGTAATAAGGTTATTTTCAAATGATATTTGTTCTTTTGTAATTGAGAGACTTTTAAATGATTTCAATGTAAAAAGGGATATTTCTCTCAAATAAATTTAATGATTTTGTTAGATTATTTTCATCTATGTTAACATCATTTTTTGTATTTTATGCTTAATTTTGGTTGATTTATTATACAATATTCCATATTTTATTAAAGGTTCTATGATATTTTTGATTGTGGATGTGTTATTGTGATATTATTCATAGTTTATGGTTAATGTATTAACATTTTGTTTGTTAGTTTTAATACAAGTGTTTATTTTATGTATCACCCTTTTCATTTTAGGAATTCATCGGATTTAGGAAGTGATGTTCGGGGCCCACTATAGCCTCTAGATGCATCGGTACGACTCATGAGACAAACTAGTTTGGGTTTTTACCCATTTCTGTATGGTCTTGGAATGAGGCCTTGACAATAAGATTATGATGCACGACATTATAAATTCGTTCATTATGATATTATTTATTGATATTAAATGTGATTATTTTACTATTAGGATATCTATTTGAATGTTTGAATTCAATTATTTGATTTATTCTTGCTATATTATCCTGAATATTATGTTTTAAAATACTTGTGTTTTAGTTTTGTACCTTGCCTTAAAAGTTTCTTCTTATTTATGATAGCTTCCACTATAATGTTATCCTTACTGATTATCTGAGCTCACCCCTTTCTTATGTTTCATTTTCCCCCAGGATGAGAATAATTAGGTTATAACATACATGTGGGGATAGTCTATGGGATATGAGTGTTTTCAAAGGAGATACCTTGTTGTTTTTCATTTCATGATGTAATGTAAAACATATATTTAGATCTAGTTTTTCCAAGTATACTAAATTGACCAGTCCATCAGGATTTGATTTCTTGTGATCATGCCAATGTAATAATATAATGCACCGAGTCTGGGAAACTGGGGTTGGGGAATTACAGTTAGTATCAAAGGAATTTTAGAATAAACCTTAGATACTAGATTTAGAAAAACATTTACCAGGGAACATTTTCCTAAGATATACCATGAGAATAAGTATAGAATAAGATCCTAGAATTTTGGTAAAATAGACATTATGCATGGCTTCTAATAAATACATTCATGTCTAGATATTATAAGTGTATGTGGTTCTGGAATAGATGTACATAGGAGTAACAACTCGGACAAGGTGTTTCAGGCCTGATCAGGGAAACCTTATGCATGACAACAGGCATTATTGTGCACCTAATTTCACACTCCTAGAAGATATTATTAGGATAATTAAAATTTTCTTTTCAATCCATTCTGGAGGATTTATGAGTAAATATGTTCCCCAGAAAACCATTTTTATGATAATGGATTAGATGTGCATAAATTTTTTAATTTATGTTAACTATTTTACTAGTTCAGAATTATTCATTATGATTCATAACGTAATATTGTGTATGTCATTGATTAGAAAAAGAACTTAGTATAAGGAATGGAAACCATATCAACAAACATAATCCATGTAGTTATTTCCCTCATATGTACGATAATGATAGTGGAGCTGGTGATGCAACTAGAGTTGAACAATATATAACCATACATGGACAGATGAGTCATGTTATGAATAATAACCTTACCCATATAGAGACCCCTTATCCAGAATATGGAGGATCAATATAAGACCAATTCATGAGAAAACAACCTACAACATTTAATAGGACTCAAAATCCATTTGTGGCTGAACAATAAATATGTTCCTTAGAGAAAATATTTCCTTCTTTGGGGAGTAATGAAAGGGAAAAACAATTCCTGACAGTTTATCATCTCTCGGGAGATGTGGATAAATTTTTTTCATTAATTAAAAACATGAATTAAAATAAAGAAGTATAAAATATGGAATAGAGTTAGTGTAAAGAAATTTTCTTTGAAAAATTATATCCTAATAAATAGTGATATGATATGGAAAGGAAATTTATTAGTTTGAGGAAAAAGGAGGATGAGAATGTTGAAAAGTATGATGGTATCAACACAAGGATGGAAAGTAATGTTATAGACTACATAGGTAACCCAAAAAGTAATATTGATTGTTTATTTTATGGGTTGAAACTATTCCTCCAATTGATACTAGTCTCACAATCTTTCTCATCGTACAAAGTTATAGTCTCATGAGATATTAACACATAAAAGTAATTCTAAATGTATTATGAAGTTAATGTAAAGAAAGAGAAGAATAGGTCCACTAGAAACTCTGGAAAAGGAAATAAGTGGAATAATGGAAAGGTTGACCTTCTACCCTATGGAAATTATGGGAAGAAACATCCTAGTACTTTCCTAATGGGAATTGGAGTTTATTACAAGTATGGAGAAAAAGGTCACCAAATTCATGATTTCAAGGAGAAGAAATAATCCTTCAACCTTAAATGCTATTATTGTAAAGTAATGGTAAATTATGAAAATGATTTTTCTAAGTGTCAAGGAAATTTACCCAAGAAAAGGCCAAGGGAATAAGGCCAAGAATATGTGACCAAACTGCTGAGGTTGAAGTTCCCAATTATGTGGTGGTAGTTACTTTAATTATCTCCTTAAATTTATCTAAATCATTATTTGATTCAGGATCATCACATTAATTTATATATTCCCAGTTTTTTTAAAATATTAGATATTTCTGATTCACATTAACAAGGGAGTAGTTAGTCAAAACCCTTAAGGTAAGCCTCATTAAAACAAATATATGTTAAGTTATTCCCATTATGGATTATACACATGCTTTATTGGTTGACTTTGTCTTTATCCCTATGGCCAACTTTGACATAATCCTTGTTATGGACTACATATCAATATATGATGTCACAAATTATTGTAAGAAGAAGGAAGTTACAATTTTTGAGGAAGATATAGAATCCATTATCTTGAGAGAAGATACTTCATCATCTGATTCTTATCTAGATCCACTCCCAGTAGCTCTTCTAAATGAAATTGATGGGGTATAAGAGAAAACATTAGCCATGGATTAATAAATAAATATTCAAATTTAGGAAGTACCTATTTTACAATAACACATTGATGTATTTTAAGAGGATTTACCAGGACATCCTTTAGTGTGAGAGGTTCAGTTTTCTATTGATTTAATCACTGATACAAGACCAATATCAAATACTCCTTATAGAATGGCCATTGTAAAATTAGTAAAACTAAAGAAAAAACTAGATGAGTTTATTAATAAGGTATTTATTCGGCATAGTGTTTCTCCATGGGGATCCTCAATTCTTTTTGTTAAAAAGAAAGACGGCTCAATGAGGTTATGCATTAACTATAGGGAAATTAATTCTATTTGAATAATGAACATGTATCATCAGCCTCACATTAAATATTTTTTTTATGAACATCTTAGAACATAATACGTTTAGAAGATTGACCTTTTCTATGGATATCTTCAACTGTGTATAAAGATGGATGATATTCCAAAGACAGTATTTCAAACCTGGTATGGGTAGTATGAGTTTATTGAAATTCTATTCAGAATGACAAATCCACCCTCTATTTTCATGGATATAATAAACTGAGTGCTGAAGGAATATCTAGATAATTATTTAGTAGTATTTATTTATGATATCTTGGTATACTCCAAAAGCTATAAAGACCATTAGAAACACTTACGGATTGTTTTGAAGCCTCTTAGAATAAATGAGCTATATGCAAAGTTTATGAAGTCTGAATTATGGCTTCAAGAAATATATTTTTTTGAAAATATTGTCTCAAAGGATGGAATATATTTTGATTCTACAAAGACAGATGCAATTCAAAAATTGGAAACATTAATGAAAAAAAAATTTGTATGTAGTTTTATTGGTTTAGCAGGTTACTATCGACATTTCATCTAGAATTTTTCCTAATTGGCTAACCCATTAACCAGTCTCACATGTAAAGGGGTTAAATTCATTTGTAAAAAAGAGTGTCAATAATTTTTTGAATAATTGAAGAAAATATTAATCATTTCTTCTATATTGACATTATCATTTCAAAATTGTGTTTTTTTTGATTTATAGTGATGCATCAATGTAATGACTCAATTATGTACTCATGTAGAATGGTAAGGTTATTGCTTCTGAATCAAAGAAATTAAATATTCATAAACCAAACTACACAACACATGATATGGAGTTAGCTTTAGAAATATTTGATATGATGATATCGAGACACTCTCTCAATGGTGAAAGATTTATTATATATACAGATCATAAAAGTTTAAAATATATTTTGTCACAGAAAGAACTCTATAGGAGACAAAGGAGTTGGCTTGCGCAACTCAAGGATTATGATTAAACAATACACTACCACCTAGGGAAGGAAAATAAGGTGGAAGATTCTTTTAGAAGGAAGGACTACGGAGTTCTAAATTAAATGAGAGTTGAAAGGGATATTATGTTGATGGATATAGTAAATATGGATATGGGAATTATTATCGAAGGTGAAACATCACTAATTTTTTACATGGTTTCCAAGCCATCTTTATGGGAAAGGATAAAAAGTTCTCATTTTGATGATGAGGAGTTTCAAAATAAAATGAAAGCTATGAATGATGGTAGATTGATTGACATCGTATATGAAGATGGAATTTTAAAATTTGGGAAGAGGATTTGTGTTCTATATATAATTGAGGTAAAAAGGGATTTGTTCGATGATGCTCATAACTCAAATTTCTCTATACACCCAGGTATAACAAAGATCTATAGAGTCTTTAAATAAAAAATTTTGTGGCACAACATGAAGAGGGATATTCCTGATTATGTGTAGAGATGTTTGGTTTGTCAAAAGGTGAAGGTTGGAAGACAACAACCTGGAGGAGTCATGCAACCTCTTCCCATACCTGTGTGGAAGTGGGATGATATTATGATGGAATTTATCATAGGGATACCAATGAATCTAAGAATAAATGATCTGATATGGGTTATTATTGGTCATCTTACCAAATCAGTACATTGTACTTCTATAATAAAAGATTTACCAATTGATCATTAAAAAAGTCTTTATGTTAATGAAGTTGTAAGACTTCATTGGGTAACCCTGTCAATTTTTTCTAACCATGAACCTAATTTTACATTAATATTCTTGAAAATGTTCATAAATACTTAGATATAGAGCTTCATTTGAGCACTACATACCACCCTAAAAATGATGGACAATCATAAAGGACTATTCAAACTTTAGAAGACATTTTTAGATCCTGATCACTTGACTTTAAAGGTATATGGGATCATTATTTACCTCTAGTATAATTCTCTTATAACAATAGTGTCCATTCAAGTATTCAGATGGCACCATATGAAGCATTATATGGAAAAAAATGTTGTACACCAACTTATTGGGATGATGTTGGGCATAGAAATCTCAAAAGCCCAGAACATGTACAGAAAACAATGGAAAAGGTGAAAAATATTCAAACCTATATCAAATCAACAAAAAGTAGGAAAAAGATCGATACTAATAATTGTAGAAAGTATTTGGAATTTCAAGAAGGATATCATGTTTTCTTGAAGCTATATATATGGAAGTGGGTAATAAAATTTGGAAAGAAAGGGAAACTGAGCACAAGATACATCAAAACATTTAAAATTATGGAATGAATTGGAGAATTATATTACCATTTTGCAACATCACCAAGTCTTTCCAAAGTTCATGTTGCTTTCCATGTATCACTTTTAAGGAAAAACATGTCAGACCCAACGCATGTACTCACCTATGAATATGTAGAACTAGAACCTGATGTATATTACTATGAAGTGGTTATCGATATTCATGACATAAGAGAACAAGTGTTGAGGAATTTGATGACATGACTGGTAAAAGATATTTTGAGAAACTATAAAATGGGAGAGGCGATGTGAGAACTAGAAGAACTTATGATGAACAACCACCTGATTTTTTTATGAATTGATATCCTAGAAATCTCAAGGATGAAATTATTTGAATTAGGTAAGAGTCTAACACCCCAAGCTTCCACGGTATGCTTCTTTTAAAATAATTCAATAGCTTTCTCTCCACGAAACCATGAGTTTGAGTTCACCATAACCTATCAATTTAGCCTTTTTAAAAAGCGGTTATGAATAGTATTAACCACATTATGAAATTTATAAATTTTATTTTTCAAAATAGACTTCATTTTTAATTTTGGAATATCAAAATTATCTTATGGTGATTTTTTTATTTTCATAAAAAGTTTCAATTTTTGATTAATAGTGAAAAATACTACATTGTTGTTAAAAAAAGAATTTAAATAATTATTTTAATATAATTTTTTTAAAGATTAAATATATAAATAATAGATATATTAATATAATATAGATAATTGGAATTAGTTTATAATAGAATTAGATATAAAATTTTACTAAACTTTTGAACATCCCTTTTACCCGCCTTTTAGCCACATTAGTGAGATTAGCATTGAACGTAATTTTACCACTCTTTTGAATTGATTTTTAAAAAATAAACATACATGGTTGTAATCAGTATAAAAAATGTGGTCTAATATGATCAAAATAATCTTTGCTGAACATTAACATTTGTATTTCATTTACCATGATTAAAGGTAAATATGGTAATTAAAGGTAAAAATAAATTATAAAAATATAAAATAGCCCTATCAAGTATCTTAATTTAATTTGGTAAGTTTTTTTGACTAAAATAAATCTTAGGTCTAAATTATGATCCTTTTAAAGAAAATTTTTTTATATTAGGATATTTATAATATTTTATTTAAAGAATAGTTAAAAATTCCATATTCAAATTTTTATAACTATATCATTTTTAATATGAGGTTATGTAAGTGATATGGTAGACTATAAATAGTCATTAAAAATATAGAATTTTTATCTCCATAATCATAATTGTTTTATAAGTTTAAGAAATAAATAATTAAATTAAATGGTGACAAAATAATGATTCAATAATTGATTTATTAAAGGAAGAATCAATTGAATGATATAATTGATATTAAAATAAATAAAATTTTTAATTTTTAATGAAATAAAAGATTTATTTGGATGAAATTGAAATTTTAGGGATGATATCATGTATTTTTTTCGAAGAAATGTTGTATTTATGGAATTAAAAAATTCATGTAATAAATAGTTTCAAAATTTACATAAATGATATTTTAAAATAAATATTATTTTATTAAATAATATAAGAGTAATAAAATATAATGTTCGGAAAAATGAATTTGATAATGTTAAAGATTTCATAAATGACCCAATTGGGATTTTTTTTGTATTTTATAGTAACTATATTAACCCTATAGTATAAAAAAGACAAGTAGACTCAGTAAGAGTTAAACTTGTTATCCAAGGGTTATACCCAATATATAAGGTTAATTTTGTTAACAAAACATGTCTATGAATCCTTGGTTGAGTGTATTTCAACCCATCCTCATCATATCCAAGAAACAACTCACTTTGGAGATATTTGAAATTGAAAATCAATATATATTTAATTAATAATTTGAGATTTTCCAAAAGGGATCCTCCCCTCTCTTATATAAGGGAACATATCCTTCCCTTTTATTCACACCTATAAATCCATTTGGATAATCCAACCCCTAAACACTTCTCCTCCCGACATTCCTCACTTCATCCTAGAGGCGATAATTTTTTTTATAAATTCAACATATGGATTCCTTTTGTACAAATCTAAGTGAGACACTCAAAGAAGTAGACGTTAACACACCCTCGACTAAAGGATAGTACATGGTAAGGGTTAGTTTCACAATCTCATTATTATTTGAGATTTTTTATATGTATGTATTTATAGGGACATCTTTATCATCAATGTAAATGTTTCATAAAATCTATTTCAAAATATTATTGACTATTGTTTAAAGTCTTTTTTACCTATGTTTGACTTTTATAAAATGTTTTTGAAAGAAATCTTTATGTCATTTTCCAAATGAGGTACTTTATAAGCTTTTTGAAAAATAATGGAAACATTTTTTGTTTAAATTATATGGAATGAGGGGATATTTTATTACATTATAATTCCTTAACATTTTTTACGCTTCCCATACAATCTACAAGGTTAATTTCAAAAGAAATGTTTTCTTTTATAATTGAGCGCCTTTAAAATGGTTTTAAAGTAAAAAAAGGGATATTTATCTTGAAAGGTTTTAATAATTTTATTAGGATTTTTTAATTTATTTAAACATCCTTTGTTGTATTTTCTTCTTGATTGAGGTTGATTTATTATACAGTCTTCCATATTATATTAATGGTCGTATGATATGTTTGACTATAGATGTACTATTTTGATACCATTCATGGTTTATGGTTAATGTATTAACATTTAATATGATTTTTCTAATATGAATGTTTATATTATGTTTCATCTTTTTCATATGATTAATGCATTGGAATTAGTAAGTGATTGTAGGGGCCCGCTACAGCCCCTCGATGCACTGGTAGGTCTCATTAGACAAACTTGTTTGTGTCATTAGCTGTTTGTGTATGGGCTTGTCATGAGGCCTTAATGATAATGTTGTGATGTCAAACATTATGCATTCCCTCATTATTAAGTTAGTTAATGATATTAGATGTGATTAATTGACTAGTATAATATTAATTTAAAGTTTAAATGGAATTATTTTATTTATTCTTTCCAATATTATGTTTAATATTATTTTTTAAAAGTCTTGTGTTTTAGTTATATACCTTGCCTTAAAATTTTGTGATTATTTATGATAGATTCCGCTATATGGTTATCCTCATTATGTATATGATATCACACCTTTATTATGTTTCATTTTTAAAAAAAATTTGAATAAGTATATCATAACTGACCTATAGGGATAGTCTAAGGGATATGAGTTTTTTCAAAGGAGATAAAATGTTGTTTTTCATTTCATTATGTAATGTAAAAATTATATTCTTATCTAGTTTTTTCAAGGCTACTAAACTGATTAGTCCTTCAGGATTTTATTTCTTGTGATCATGGAAATGTAATAAAATAATGCACTGAATCTGGGAAACTAGGTTTGGGGTGTTACAATTTATCTATTATGGTGTAATATTTTTATATAAAAATCATGGGTCATTATATTTGGTATTATAGATAGGATTAGTAAATGTTAGGAAATTTGGGTAAGAAAATTTTAGTAAAAACCCTAGGGATATGTAAATGTATATGATAAAATCCTAATTTTTTGGTAAAGAAGATATTATGTGAATTTCTAAGAAAGTACATCTCTATCTAGATACTATAAGTGGATATGGATTAGGAAAAGTTATACCTAGTGGAAATAACACCAAAAAAGGATCATTAATCTAGGCTTAGTCATCACTTGGTACATAAAACTAGGTCTTTTATCACACCTTTTTTACAAACCTAGGGGATATACCTTGGTTTAATCTAAATTTTCTTCACAAACCATTATGAAGGATTTGAATAGATGACTATCATGGATGTACTAGGTTAAAGATAATGTTTTATAGATTTAGAATAAGTTATTTAGACATATAATAAGTGATTGTGTTGTTTCCAACCATGATTATGGTTTCTCACTCTATTATTTTGGTTTTAGATAATAGCTAAAACGTAAAGGATTAATGATAATGGTGAATGTGATGGACAATAAAATGATTTTCTTTATTAGAAAGTAACTAAAATGGAATCTAGAAGGTGAAACCTTATTATTATGCCTAATAAAAAATCTCATAATATTATCAAAAATCTCAACTTTGGTATGTTTCCTAACATGACTAAAACGAGGGAAATGGAGTTTCATGATGACCATAAAAGAAAGAAAGTTTTATTTTAATCATATCAAAAATGTAGGAAAAATTATAGAGGATAATTCCTCAATGGAATCAGAAGATATTTTGGGTGTGGAAAAGGACCAAGAGAAAGTAATTTCTCTGGAAAAGTGAATGGCTTGGTTAACATAATGGATGAGAATAATGGTTTAAATAAGATATTATAGATAGTTGAATGTTTCAAATGTCTGAATTTTTGGGCATTATGCATGTTGATTTTATAAGGGAAATCTTGAGAAAAGGATTATAAAGGTTTTATGAGTAATGGATTTTTCATTTATGATGAAGAGACTATGAATGAAAAATTAAAGGGAAGTATTGTTAAGGAATAAGATGAAAAATCTAAGTTAATGGATTAATAAGGAAGTGGAAAGATTGAAATACTTATGTATTGTGATTTGAGAATTATGTTTCAAATGTCTTTTACGAATAATATTATGGATTATCATAATCATGAAATTTCTATGGATTGTTCCTAAATTTTTTTTCTTTAAGTAATAGAAATTATATGTTGAATGGTACCAATAACCAGGAAATGTGATTTAGTGGGAAGATAATATTTTTGGAAAACACATGATTGAGGGAAATAGAACCCTCAATATATGTCCAATGTGGAGATAAGAATGTTTAGTTGGGATAAAGATATGATAGAATTAAATGTGATAGTATTGGTAACCTATAAATTGGTTAGTTATTTGAGTCATATTTGATATACTTAATAAAATTTTGGATTTAAGGAATATATACAATAGTCTATGTTTTCTTAATATGGATAATGTTAATTTTTGGAAGCATGCATGTTTGAATTAAGGTTTTATGATAATTTAGTTTATTTACATGTTTCCAAATAATATTTGACCAAGGTGTTTTCATATTAGGTATGTGAATTCATGTGATACTATTGGGGATTAATGTTAAGATGATTTTGGATTTTTATTGACTTTGTTTCTAGATTTTTGGGTCTTGAATTTGGTTATAGATATTTGTAGAATTTTTATGATTAACTAATTATTGTTTGGATTAATCTAAACCATGGGACATATTTTTTATGTTTTATAAATTAATGTATTTATCCATATTTTATAACTTATGTTAACCTTTTTGTTTAGGTTAATTGATGTGGCTATATTTTTATTCATTTTTTCCGCATGACTTTATTAAATAATTAATGTTTTTTTAATAATTTTTTAACTAATTAATTTACTTTGATGATAATTTTATTTTTTAAAAAATAAATATAAAAATAATAATTTTATGTTTAATTTATGTTTTTTATTTTAATTGAAATTTTTTATCATTGAATTTATTATTTAACTTTGAAGTTATTTTAAAAATATTATTTTAATTCCATTGTTTAAATCCATGTAATATTATTTCAATTTTTATGTTCATTTGTTTTTATATTAAATTAATTATCTTACTTTAGTATTTAATTAATTTTATTTATATAATTTAATAGTTAGTTGTATTTAATTTTTTTTACTTAAATCTTTAAATATTTATTATTTATTTATTTTGTTAAGTAATTATTTAATTATATTATTTTTTGAAATCCATTTTTAGTATGTTTAATATAAATTTATAATTATGTTAAATTTATTTTGTGTCTAATTAATTCATTTGATGCTTATTGATATGTTGTAGGTCATTTAATATGGTTAAATATTTTGAATTAATAGTATACTGCATAAGATAATTTTAATCAATGGTCATATGAATTTTTTTTCCATGGTGGTTTCATAAGAAAAATTGTGTTTTCTACATTTACGAATTATCTAGTGTGTATCGTAATTGAAATTTCATAAGATAATATCAAAGGGGGTGGTGTGTAATATAATATCCAATGTAGGATAATTTATCCAATGTGATGACAAAACTAAATCCTTAAAAATATTTCAGAGGAATCACGTGTCTCCTACCGAAGCTAAGAGGTCATAAACCATTGAGAACCCATCTAAAACTGTGAAGAATCCACTACTGATGTGTTCCATGGATTGACACTAGTGTAGTTTGTTGAATCTGAGCAAGGTTGCCACCATAGTTGAGATCTTGAGTTATGTTGTCATCACGTGAAGCCAATTCAACACTCGCTGTCATAATTTTGAGCTTGTATGCCAATAAATAAAGGATATCAAATATCACTATTTTTTTTGAATCCAACCCCGCTGACATCAAAGAAGGAGACAGATCTCACCGCTATTGAGAAAACGAACCATGCCACAGAAAATGAAATTAGAGCCGCTGCCTTTGATTCGTACAATCCTTCATCGATGGTGAAGATATCTGAATCCAATTATTCCTGGACATTGTAGATTGTTCCACACCAATACAATCATTAATTATACCATCAATAAAGCTTTTCCAAGATCAAATAACTCTTTACCGTAAAAAATATGAGAACTAGACAATCCATGACCAAGGAGGGAATGATTTCCAACCTCCTAGTTTGATGCCTAAAGCTACCCTAATGAGAATACCAAGGTCAAGGTCATGTGATTAAATATGATCCGAGATCAGATCCCCCAAAACCAATACCACTTATGTGAATCTTACTCAACCAAATGGAGAATTATCCAGTGATGATTGATCTATAAATCCTCAATGCATCTATGCTTAAATATCAGTTTCATTTGAAACCAAAGTTGAGTGATATCAATTGTGAATGAAGAGGAGAATGTTGGTGAGGAAATATTTGGAATGAATCCTTGGTACTACCATTTCCTCTAGTAGGTACTCCACTAAATGCTTATTTATTGATCCAAGATTATAGAAGATATTTTTATTTAAGAAGTTTTATTGAGTTCCATTATAAGTTAAATCAAATAAACTTGCAGTCTCCCATTGATATCAACGACTAATTTTTTTCAAAGAATATTATTTTTCTTGGATTAGTGAAGCTAATTTTTTTTAATTACAAATAAATTATTTCAAACGAACAAATAACGCGGTTTAAGTGGTGTTAGATTAAGAGTTATATAGTTTGGTATATTTGTTAAACATTGGAGTGCAAGGGGTAGAGATGATGAAATCCGGAGTAATCGCGTTGCCAAATAAAATTTGTAATTGTCAATGTAGTTTTCATAATTATTTGAGAGATTTTTTCAAGTTACATGGAAGTGGATGAAAGAAATATATAAACACAATACAAGAAAAAATGACTAAAACATCAAATTAGAAAATACTAGAAGAAAATTATTATAAAATTTTAAAGTCATATTATGTGCCAAAAATATGGATTCATAAATAGACATCAGAACATATGATATTTTCAGAGACATCATAAGTAAAGATAAGAGAAAAATAAATAGGTTTTTTGAGAATTTGTTGTAACTCTGGGAGTTGATGAAGATATAGATTGAATTGTGCTATTTCTCAATGAAGATATCTAGCAAGATTTCTGGTAGATGAAACTAGTGTATTCACACGGTAACATATTTTTTAGATTTTAATTTCTTTGAAATTTTCAATTTAAAATATTTCTAGAATCTCAAATTCAAAAAAAATCAACTGATTCATGAAATTTCAATGATCTTTCATCTTTTTATTATTTTTTTCGTTCATTATAAGAATGGAATATTTATATTTTTAATGTAAAGAACCATAAATTCAGCTCAATAATTTGAGCCGATTTGGAGTTTGAATATGATTCACACAGTTTAAATTTATCATTCTTTGATTGAAGAATTATGAGTACATTGAGTGTTTTCCATGTCTCTGATTTCAATGTTCACATAAAGCATTAACCAACTCCCTTAGAAAAAAGATCTACATCCCAAATCTCGGTTATAATATAATTTTAATTAATTGAATGAAATGAAAGATTTTAGATTTAAGTCTTACATTGAAATAATTAATGTTGTGAAACCATTAAAAATTATGGATAAATATTGATCCATTTGAATCATTAATTAGGTTATTGCATCTTTTTTTGTCAATTTTATGATGCTGCTTTGTTTTTAGTCTGATTATAATTTTTTTTATTTTAATTTCCATTTTTTTTATTTAATCATGTTTTGATTTCTTTCTAGTTTTAATACCTTCGAGAACAATTAAAATTTTAAAATAAAAAAATATAAATTAAAAAAATCTTGACAAAATATCCCCTACAGGGTGATCTCATTCGGAGAAAACCTTGATTGCTACTTTACTGAAGTTCAAAGTTTTGAGTGAGGATTTAATAGTCATAAAAACCCTAATCATCAATTGGTACCATTACTAGGGATTCTTCCATGGGGAAAAAATTTAATAATTTCATAATCTAATAAAAAAATTAAAAAAATTTATTTTCTAAAATTATTGTTCTGTGTCCAGAAACATAGAAAATTTAGAAACAAAAACTCATACAATATTATGAATATATAATGAGAAAAAAATAAAAGTAAACAAGTCATTGAGTTTGAAATTTTTTAGAATACATTAACATCATAAAAAGAAACACTAAAAACAATGTTTCTTGAATCATAAATTTTACAGAATATAGAAAACAATATTTATCGAAGGACCATGAAGGAGCTCGCTGCTTCTGATCTATAATATCAAAATAACTATCTATAATATCTTGAGATTTCTCTATGTTCTAAACTAATTTTAGGAGTAATTAATCATCCACCAAAATTCCATAGACTCCCAAGAGAGAACCCTCACAAAGACCTATAATAATTTCACACAGTGTGTTCACCATAAAGCCCTAAAAGGTAAGCGAGGATAAAATAAAAAAGTGGGATCTTCATTTTTCCTTGTATGGATTGGTGAAGGAGTGTTTATACTACTCACAATCCACCACCATATGAATTTGGAATCGATTAAAGAAAATATTTTTAGAAAAAAAATTCCCAGCATCTAGGACATCCTCACATAGGAAGGATGCTTATGGTATTAGGAAGCTCCAAGGGGAGACTCTCCATGAATAATGTGAGAGTATTCAGAAGTTTTTATCTTGATTCCCTCATCACCATATAATTTACCATCTTCTAATCCAATATTTTTTTGAATGTTTAGTCTTAATGTATAAGGGTATGATAGATGTTGTTGTAGGATCACTTTGGAATTTGGAATCTATTGAATAAAATATTTTTAAAAAAAAAATCCTAGAATCTAGGACTGCCTCACTTAGGACTGAAATTTGTGGAATTAAGAACCTCTAAGGGGAGACTCTCCTTGAATAATAAGAGAGATTTAAGAATCTTTTCTCCAGCTTCCCCCATTACCAAATCTCTGATGATCTCCTAATATAATATTTTTATAGAGGTTTGGTCTTAATGGATATGAATATGATAAATGTTGTTGGGGGAGGAGCTCTAGTTGATAAAAATACCATTGATTCTTGGAATATGATATCTAACATGGACCAAAATTCATTATTGTTTTGTACCATGGGTCTAATTCAAGTGAAACTAGATATGGAAATGACTTCTTAAAATTCTAAAAATAGTTAAATAGAGAGTCAACTAAGTAATCTTAAAGGTATAATGAAGAAAATATTTACTAATTATATTTCTTCATTATCCTTCAACTGTTCTTTCATTGGTATTTTAATGATAAATTTACATTCCTGCAAGAAACATCTAAAAATTCTAATTGGATCCTTCTTATAAAACATTTCCAAAACAACCAGAACAGCCAGTTCCCAAACCAGAAATTTCAAACATGGAAATTTTAATCTAACCAAAATTTCAACCAAGTATGTAACAACCAATGTAACAATATTTTTAGTCCTAATGATTATCCAAATAAAAATTTCCAACCCGAAATTTTTTATCAAAAACCTAGGTACTACTATAACCAATTGAGAAACCAATCTGGTCGAAATTACTCAAATTTAAAAAACCCAAAAAATAATAAAAAAGTTAATCAAAGAAATGATTCACACTTGTAATACATGGTTAAAAATAAACAAGATATTTCAAAACAAAAACAACTATTTTTAAAAAAATTGTTTACACAAATTGGTCAAATAGAAATTGAAATTAGTGGTAAAAAATCAATCAAGTACTAGTCTTCAATCACAAACTAAAGTTAATCTGAGAGAAAGCGAGAATGTTAATGTAATAGTACTGAGAAGTGGAACTAAAATTAATAATCCCTAATCTGAAAAAATTTAACAAGAACCATAAAAAAAGGTTCTATCTCGTAAAATAAATGTCAAATCACATGAAGTGTCAAAACCACCAGCTAAAACTTTTAAAGAACTTGTTGAATATTCACAACAACCTATTTTCCATATTCTAGTTTAATAATAAAAATTGAAAAATAATAGGGAAATTAAAATTTAAATAACCATTAGGTATTTTAGAATTATAATGGGCTCTAAAAAATAGAAAACAAAAGTTAATAATGATATGAAAATGTATAGGGATCCTCCACCGTATCCTTTGGGAAGACCACATATTAAGACCAATGTTGAAACTGAAATGGAGAAGGATGTACATGAAATGTTTAGAAATATACAAATTAGTATCCCTTTTTAGATTCTATAAAACATATTCCTCATTATGAAAAATTTCTTAATAAAATGTTAACTCACAAGAAGAAGTTCAAGGGAGGTGATAAAGTTAATTTAGGAAGAAATATTTCTTCCATCATTTAACATCCAATCCCTCTTAAATTAATATATCCACGTACATTTTCTATCCCATGGGTCATTGGTAATCATCAGTTTTAATATGTGATGTTAGATTAGGGAGACCCCATAAATAGGATTCTTTATTCTATATTTACATCTATATAGGTTGGAGAGCTTAAGAAATTTGGAATTGTCATCTAGTTAGATAATAGGTGATTACAAAATCCAGTTGAAGTTATTGAAGTTGTGTGGGTAGGTGTTAGAAATTTAGTCTTCCCTGTTTATTTTTATGTGTTAAACATGGAATATGATCATTATAGTTCATTTGAACCATTAATATTAGAAATTCCATTAGTGAAAACAACTAAGGAAATTATCAATGTTCATAAAGGTACTTTATCTTTAGAGTTTGTAGGAAATATGGTTAATGTATAATTTTTGAATCAAGGAGACACTCAGTGGAAGATCATTCTGCACACCAAGTTAATATTATTGAATACTTTTCTATAGATTTTTTTATTTATTTCTTTTAATAGATACAACCTCTATATTCTTTGTAAAATAAAAATTTTCTAAAAAATAATCCTTTTTCTATTGAAGAAGATTTTGAATCTAAAAATTCGTAAATCTATTGTACTAATGAATTTCAAATAGAGTCTATCCTTTGTAAATATTTATGCTATTTTGGACTTTTTGAACATGTTGAGAATTAATTTTTGTTGGAAGTGATACTTAAAATGATGATGATTTCTATAAATCTTTTGAAACATGTTCTACTAAGAAATTTTATAATTTAATGACGAAAATTAATATATATTATATTGTAATTGACTTCAGTATTTCCTAAAATGTCATGAAAAAGTCACCTCATATCTGTGAACATGAATCTAAAAATTATTTTGAGGGTTATAATAATTTTCTACTTGAAAATTAATGTCTTATATGTTTTGGAGTTTGTGATTCTACTATACTATAGGATGTTTTATTGGCTTAAAATTAAATTAATGAACCCATAGAACTTTATTTATCCAAGGAGGACAACACATCCACACTTGAGCTCAAACCTTTACCTAAAAATATCAAATATCCCTACTTACAAGACAACTAGAAATTCCCTGTTATAATTACAGGTGGGTTTTCCATTGAGCAAGAAAATAAACACTTATGGGTCCTTAAGAAGAATAGGAAGGCTATATGATAGCATTTAGATGATCTTCTTATAATTTTTTCTTTATTGTGCATGCATAGGATACTTCTTGAGGATGATTTAAAAACTATTATTTAATTTAAAACTATATTGAATCCTACTCTTCTTGAAGAAATTAAGAAACAGGTAACTACCTTGTTAGCTGTGAGTATAATATACCTCATTTCTGATTGTCGATGGGTAAGTCTAGTTCAAATCATTCCTAAAAAGGGTGTATTTATAGTTATCAAAAAATTAATTCCGAGAGTTAGTTCCCTCTAGGTCACCTATCAAGTGGAGGTTATGCATTGAATATAAGAAGTTGATCTTAGATACTAGGAAATACCACATTCCCTTGCATTTTCTTGATCACAAATCCTTGAAAGGTTAGCTAGTCAGTCCCATTATTGCTTACTTAATGGATTTTATAGATATTTCCATATTCATATAGATCCATAGGGTCAGGATAAAAATCATTCACATGTCTATTCGGTATTTTTTTTCTTATTAGAGAATTCCATTCAGACTTTTCAATGATCCTTCCACCTTGCAAATATGTATGCTATTCATTTTTTTGAGTTTCAGGAGGAATGAATTAATGTTTTTATGGATGATTTTATAGTGAATGGTTTATATTTTTAGGTATTTATAGGAGTTTAGGTGAAATTCTTAGATTTTTTGTTTATAAGAACTTTGTTATGAACTAGGAAAAATGTAATGTTATTGTTGAATGTGGAATAATACTTGGTCATGAAGTGTTTGAGGACATAATCTCGGTGGAAAAGTATAAAGTTTAAATCTTATCTTCATTGACCTTTCCAAATAATATTAATTATATTATATATTTTCTTGGACATACATGGTTTTATAGGATATTTATAAGGGACTTTAGTCAGAATTCTCTACTATTGGCCAGATTAATCCAAAAATAAATTCCCTTTTATTTAATGAGATGTGTATAGAAGACTTCAATGAACTAAAGTAGAATCTTTTGTACCTACCAATAGTTTCACCACCTTATTTGAGTTTTCCTTTTGATTTGATGATCGATCCTTTATAGTTTTATTTGGGGGACTTTCTTGAGAAAATAGTGGAAAAGAAAAAACAATGTCATAGATTATACATTTAGGATTTTAGATGTTGCTCAATGAAACTACTCCACAATTGAAAAGAAATTCCTAGTTTTTTTTCTTTTCTCATGATAAGTTTAGAATTTATCTCTTGGGATGTAAATTTTTGGTTTTTACTGATCATTAGGCTATCTGGTATCTCATGAAGAAGATAGAATGAAAACTAGGCTTGGTTAGATGGATTTTTTTACTTTAGGAATTTTATATAGAGATCCAAGATAAGAAAGAAATTTAGAACATTGTGGATGATCATTTTTGTAGTATAAATTCATAATTTTTCAAATATAAATATCTTTTTTTAACCAATTAGATATATTTTATCTAGAAATAAGTTTTATTATTCTATTGTTTCTAAAAGGACATGTTTTTCAAACATCATGAATTACATAGCTTCTAAAATTGTTCAACACTTGTTTTACAAGAAACAAGTTTGAAGACTAATTTGTGAGCCAAGAAAATATGTTTGGTATGATCCATACTTATGTAATTGGGGAAGTGATCAAATTATTAAGAGGTGTATTCCAAATTTTGAAATTCCTTCAGTTAAAATTCTTTTTCCATAGCATGAGTATTGTTGACAATTTGGCCTACAACGGATATCTAGAATGGTGAAAGATTCATGAAATTATTGTCACACCAATTTCAAATATTACCATGAGTTTTCTAGGATTTTTAAATCATTTAAATTCAATTGAAAAGTTTCTCAAAGACATGATATACCACAACAACCATTGTTGTTTTATTATATCTTTGATGTTTGGGGAACATATTTTTTGTGTCCTTTTCCTAATTCCTTTAGAAAATTATAAATTCTTATTATGGTTGATTATGTGAAAAAGTGGATTGAATCTATTCCAACTAGAACAGATGATTCTTGGTTGGTGACCTAGTTTTTCAAGAGCAATCTATTTTGTATATTTGGAATGCCCAAATTTATTCACACAGACTAGGGAACTCATTTTTTTAATAGGAATTTGAAATATTTTATAAAATGATATGGGGTAATTCATAAAGTTTTTATACCCTTTAACCCTCAAATGAATGGGATGGATGAGGTTTCAAACAAAGAGATTAAGCATATTAATGAGAAAATTGTTATCCCGAACAAGAAATATTGGATCTTGAGGCTTGATGATACTCTTTATGAATACAGGACCACCTTTAGGACTCCAATAGGGATATCACCATATAAGATAGTTTTTATATTATATTTTAATTTGACTATAGAGGTTGTGAACAATTATTTTTTTCTTTAAAATCATGTAATCTGAATCTGTTTAAGGCTGAAAAAGAGAGGAAGGTATGTTTCCAAGAGTCGGAGGAGATAAGAAATAATTATTATGTAAATGAAAGTATTTTTTAGTGGAAAACAAAATTTATTCATGTAAATATTATTTTGAATAAATATATTTATATTATAGATAACTTGTGTATGTACAACTCTAGAATGAATCTTTTCTCAGGTAATTTTTTTTCCAAATGGGATGGACCTTTTATTATAACTCATATTTTCTCTTTTGGTAATCTACACATTTTCAATTTTAGGAAGGATGTTACATTTACTATCAGTAGGAATTAGATGAATATTTTTAGATAAGGTAATAAGGAATATTTAGGGGAGGAGTTTCAAATATGGATATAGAATACCATTGAATAAAAAAGTAGTTTTCCCCTTTTTTTTCTATAGTCAGAGTGGGGGAAGGTACTAAACTTTTATTGTGTTTTAATTTTTAATTTTTTCTTCATAGTTTTACTTTGAAGAGGATAAATTGAGATAAATGATAGAATATTTTCATATTTTTTACTATGAGGATTCCACTTAGGGATACTCTTCAATTTATCTTCCCATTAGAAAATATGTCTTGTAATTTTCAATGATAAAATGAAGCTGCAAGCTGATGAAACTTGATTCAACCCCTCATTTTATAAAATATGGTTTTATTTTACATTAACTAAATATTTCTTGAGTCTAATATTAATATGTTTACATTTTTAATAATTTTCATTATGACCAGAGTGACTTTATAAAAGTATAGAAGGGGGAATTTTAGTGGATCTCAAGTGGAATAAAGATACTATTTTAGGGGAGTTTCTTGTTAAAAATCTCCTCATATTGATGCACTTTAATTTTTTTGTAAATTATTCCTTGTACCTTGTCTAAAAATAGAATAAAATGGAATGTAAGAAATTTTTCACGCTGAAAATTAGTTATTGAACATTATATTTTCTATTATTAAATGGATTATTTTGTAATGTGTATTAGTGATAATTAATTTCATGTTTTTATGTAAATTTTACAGCACACTTCTTGGAAATTCATCATTATAAATATAATATTTCTAAGCTGAAATTTTTGATGTGGTAACTAGTAGTTTACTTCTGTTCACATTGTGCATTAATATTTATTATTTTTATCATGTGTAAAATATTTGTTGGACATTCCTATCACCCTTTTGAACATTATTTTTATCCATTGAATTTAAAATCTATTTGAAATTTTAAAATTGAATAAAACTGTTTTCACCGCCTTAGGTTCAATATTGATGATAATGTTATGATTTGGTGTAGGGAAATGGTATTTCAATGTGATGATCTATATAACAATGTTAGCCCATAAAAAACTACTAAATAATTTAAAATTTGATTGTTTATCAAGCTTTAATGAAACTTTTTAAGTATTTTAGAATAATTGATGTTTGAGTGTCATGTGGAAACTTTAAAGAGGTTATTTTTATATTAACACTTGGATTTAATTTATCAATTCATTTTCTATTATCCTCTTAAAAGGTGGTGGACTTTGGTAGAGAATCATGATAATGTTTTACAATTATCATTTTTATTTAAATATTTTAATTTGGATTCAAACCCATAAAATGTTATTTCAAATGAATTATGAAATTAAAATCCTAATACATTTTGATTATTTTTCTTATATTCATTAAGATGTCATATTAGTTATTTATACTCCTTTTAATTTATTAAATTATCTCATCTATAAAGAGTTTCTTATTTATTTGATTACTAATTATGTGAGTCTATTCTCCTTGAGGTAAAAAGAAGTTTGGACATATATTTGAATGCAATTAAAAATAGTTTAAAATGAATTAAAATTTTTAGGGTCAATACTTTTTTTAAATGGGAATCAATTTTTCACTTAAAGAAAACTAAATTTCTTGTGGGTAAAAATTTTCACTTATCTTGATAAAATCTAAGGGGGAAATTAATTTTGAAAACTAATTTTTTATAGAAGCCCCGTATTTCAAATTTGAGATTTATTTCAATCCACTTAATTGGATTAAATTGTTTTTTGAGGAAAAGAAAAACTATTGTGTAGAGGAACTGATGTGGCTATATTTTGATACATTTTTATCACATAACTTATTTAAGTTTATTTTTTTGTTATATTAGTGTTTTAACTAATTAATTTAATTTGATGATAATTTTATTTCAAAATAATATAACTGTTAAAATAACAATTTTAGGTTTAATTAATGTTTATTTTTATATTAATTATAATTTTTTATCTTTGAATTTATTATTTAATTTTCAAGTTCTTTTTAAAACATTATTTTAATTTAATTGTTTAAATCAATTTATATTAATTCAATTTATATTTTCCTTTGTTTCTATCTTTAATTAATTAACATTAGTTTAGTATATAATTTTTTTTCTTCAAATAATTTAATAGTTAGTTATATTTTGTTTTTTTACTTAACTCCTTTAATTTTTATTGTTTTTTTATTTTTTTTAATTAATTTTCCAATTACATTATTTTTTAAAATATGTTTTTAGAATGTTTAACAAAAAATTAGAATTGAGTTGAATTTTTATATTTTTAATTTATTTATTTGATTCTTATTTATTATAAATCATGATGTTTACTAGGATATTATATTTTGAATCAGAAGTGTAGTGGAGAAGATAATTTCTAGTTGTGTAGGAAATATTTTTCATCCGGGGTGATAAGACAATTTCTTGGATGGCGGTTGTATAATATAATTTTTTTCCATGTTTAATAATTATCTGGTGCATTCCATAACTGACAACGCATAATATAATATCAAATGGGTGGTGCGTAATATAATATCCTCAAATGGGATAATGTTTCTATATAAATGACAAAAACTCATGCCATAAAAATCTTCCTAATGAAGCTTCTGTCTCTTACCAACGATGAGAGGCCATGAACCACTGTGAACCCATCCAAAATAGTGGGGAATTAACTGCCACTGTGTTCACTGGATCGACACTGGGGAAATTTCTCGAACCTAAGAAAGGTTGCCCCTAATGTTGAGATATTAATCGACAATATTGTCATGTGTAGATGAATTGACACTAGCCACTAAAATTTCTAGCTCATGTGCCACTGAATAAAGGACCCCATATCACTCCACCACCGTTGAAGTCAGCCTAACTGATGTGGAAGAAGGATACATATCCCACCAACGTTCAGTAAGCATACTTTACTGTCATTGATGAAATTGGAGCTACCAGCTTTGATTCATCTGGACTGTCATCGATGGTGAGGAGATCTAAAACCCCTTGTGCATGGACATTGAAGATTCTTCAATGCCAATCCAAGATTGAATTCTTCCATCGATGAAGCTTAGTCAAGATTACAGAACTCACCGCCGCTACATATCTGGGAACCAGATGATCTGCAACCAAGGAGGGAACCCATTTCAAGATCCATGGTTTTTTCCTACCATTGCCTTTATGAGAATCCCAGTGCCGAGGTCATGTGATTGAAGTCAATCCCAGATCTGAGCCCGATGAACCAATGTGGCCTCCATGATTATGACTCAATCGAAGGAAGAATTATACAATGATGATTGATCCATAAATCCCCAATGAATCTATCCTTAAACATAGGTCTGATTTGAAGCCAAATCTAAGAGTTGATGACTATGATTGAAGAGGAAAATGTTGGTGATACTATTTTTGCATTGAATTCTGGGTGATTCCATGTCACAACCCGTCCCTCGGGGCCGGTGTCGTGACTACCCCAATCCCACCTTCTATAGGCTAGGGGTTGGTGACTAGCACCAGAATTTCATATCCCAAAAAGGGAAGGAATTGCCTTAAAACAAGCACACAAAAAGACTAGGAACACAACAAAATAAATCCACAAAGTAGAACTGCAGATAGTAAAAGTGTGAACTGAAAGTAAAAAGGGCCATTATACAAACCCAACTGAAAATAAGGTACAAAAAAAAGGAAAAGATGTGCTCTGGAGGTCGTCAACCAATAATCCTACATGAAGGGAAGGTACAAATCTTCCTCTATTTTCACTACTTCTCACCACATCTATCAATAACCTCTGAGCACCATCAAGTACTGGCCAACCAAGTCTCAATCAAGTTGTTTGTTGTCTGCAGAAGCGATAAAAAGGTGCGGGTGATGTCCATGTAGGGGTGAGTATATAAATACCTAGTAGGGACCCTGAGACCCCTGAAGGTCTCCCATAATTCCACAAAGGAGAAAACCACAAAGCATGATCTCAATCGCAAAGCATAAAGTAAAATATAGATCACACTGGGTATATAATTTAGAGAACATGAATAAAGATGATTATTCTTGTGATAGATCAGATTATTCTATTGAGAGGTTCTATTGCTGATCCATGAGAGGTTGTTGTACTGCTGGTCCACAAAGGGTTTCTCTATTTCTGATCCACAGAGGGTCGCACAACTACAGATGCACAGAGGATCGCACTACTACCGATCCATGGAGGTTCTATCTCATGATTATCCTTATAGGGTTTCCCTATTTATGATTCCTAGAGGGTCTAACTCCTACTGATCCACATAGGGTTTCTCTCATGTCGATCCCCCGAGGGTCTCTCTTCACTTGACATCCAGCCACAAGATTCCCACACTTGTTGTGCTTGAATTCCCGATATTTTGATCCTTGTACCACTATTCATACCTTATCCTCCAGGAAGTCCAATGAATAAGTAACCCAAAGGACCTCATTGTCATAAGGGTTCCAACGCAATAGATGGTGCTTCAATCTGACACCCAATCTGTAAGATATTGGAAAAAAGTATAAAGGGTCTGATTGGATTCAAGTCCAATCCAACCCAACCACACTCCAACATCTTCCAAAACTCTTGTGTAGTATATCAAAAGTACTACATTGTCTCAAGGACCTTCACACCACTGATGACGCATCAATCGGATGCCCGGTTTGCAAGTTACTTTTGTTTTAGTGAAACAGGGCCAATCGGGTCTGGCCCGACTGGTGGGTCCAGCCTAGATGACGAGTCCGGACCACTAAGAAAATCTGGCCCACATACAAGCTAGTTGTGTTGGACTGGATGCAATAAATCTAGTTCTCCCAGTTGGTGGTGCAAACAGGTCATTGCCCCTCCTCCCGAAACGACCTGCATGAAAAGGCCATTGCGCCAGGCGAGCAGCCTAAGCAGGCCACTCCATCTCCCACACGATGTGTTGGTATCGCACCTTCCACCCTCTACCTCCAGTTGTCGGCACCGCTATGCTAGTGGTGACGCACCGGTGGATACATCCATGGGCCACTGGATATGCTCAAGTGGTCCTTTTTCCTTCATGTCTACACCTACAGGCCTCCTGAGACATCACCTTCACTAAGAATCCCACAAAATTGCTTTATATCCACGTTGTATAGTTTCCGACAAAGTATTAAATCCATGAGATATGGAGGATCCAGGACTTTTTCATATTGGACCGCTCCCTCTATTTTATCATTTTATCTTAGGGGTGGAATAATAATCATTATAAATATTAAGAAAATCCCAAAAGTGAAACCACTCAACAACCTCCCACAATAAATAATGAATCATAGATCAACCTATTGGTTGGTTGATCTTTATTTTTTATATTATTCAATAATGTAAAAAGATGGATATTAAACACATAAAACAATTCAACCCCCTACCTGGATTCAGTGGAATGTGTTGTTGATAAATGAAGGAATCAGCGTTCTAAGTCGTTCATCGTTGTTCAACGTTGTTCGGTTTGAGTTCTATAATGGTAATCAATCAATCACCATTCTTATTTTAAGGGTGACATTGCTTACATTTTGTCAGAGCTTCCTACCATGGTTTCTGAATTCCCTTGACAATAGTTTCATTAATAAAATAATTGATCACCACATTGTGTTCATTATTATGTTTTATTAATGAATCTTAATTAATGAACCTATTAAACACACGGGCATTGCGGTTAAACAAAAAAATTAATAGGTAATTTATTGATCTTCATTTAATGACCGTAGTTACACTTTGGACCCGCCAACCATCGCTCAACGGTTAAAGAAGAATACAATAACTTAAAGATTTATTTTATTAATTTTCCAAAAAGTCCAAAAATTATCCTTTTTATCTGACCCTTTCATGTTTAAGTTAAGCTTCTCCAAAGATAATCTCGGTGTTGTGAGTTCAACTGTTCCCTCAGATTTTCCATCCAAGAACCGGTTCAAAAGATAGAAAATCCTGATCACACGATTAATGAACACATTAAAAAAGATTACAATTCTGTTCTGGGCTCTCTGGGGCTCAGATTCACATGCTATCAAATTTCACATTCTCAAAATAATCCCATATAATTAAAACCATCGTGCTTCCTTTAGCTGGTCAAATAGATCATCATTCCTCGGTAAACGATACTTTTTCTTCACAGTCTCCTGGTTTAGGCACTATAGTCGATGAAAAGCCTCAAACTCCCATCTTCTAACATGAAAAGCAAAATCAGGGTTTCCCACAGAGAAACATTGGGCCTTATGAAGCCCTTCTCCTACATGTACTCCAACTATACCCTTAGCTCGTGAAGATCTAAGGGATCCATCCAATATGATGGTGTAGATATCCATTCCATACCAAGTTATAGATCGATGTAGAAATATACCTCTCTATGAGGAGGTGGACCTAGAACATCCCCATGAAAGACATCAGCATACTGGTCCACCACTATCGAGTGGTGTGGACTCCTCTGATCAACTACACCAAGGGTGAGGCTAGAAAACTGATGAGTGATCGGCTGAACCCACCTCAAAGAAAGTCCTTACTTTGCTGCAAAGGTTCCCTTCTCACCGGTGAAGGAAAAGCTGGTCTTATACTCACAGACACACCACACATTGTGCCTAAAACAGTCGATCTAAGAATCGACCTTGGATAACTATTCCATACACAAGATGATTTCATAAGGCCTCAACTCTACTTCTCGGAGATCCTAGAAGAAGCTCTCACCTCCTAGATATTTCCATAAAGCCAATACCCCAACCTGCATCAGGATGTTGAGCGATATCATTAACGCTCTGATCTCCTATCAGAGTCCCTGCTCAAAGGTCTGGGCCCTGATAAAAGTGTCTCATACCATGTCAGTGGAGTATCAATAGAGGTCAGTGAATCTAACCGTGTATTGTGCCACTGTCAAGATGCCCTACTGTAAGTGCAGTAACTCTTGAATATGCACAGAGTGTAGAGTTACGGCTATGAACATTTCCCTAAAGAGGATCTCAATGTCTCAATAAGAAAATTTTTTCTCCTCATGCATCTGGAGGATCAGGCTCTACCATCTCCCTATTGTGCCCTGAAAGAGACTAGCAGATAGGATCTCGATTTGGTCTGATAGTGTCGCAACCAAGTGGAAAACTCATGTCACAGGCTCCATCTAGTCCTCAGCTGCCTATGGATCTATCTCTCCATGAAACCTCAGAGCCCCTGTCTCTGGAACTTTTAAAATTCTCTCAATCAGCGTGCATGATCTGCTGGTGGGGATGGTGGAAGGTACTGACCTACGGGTGGTTGTGGTGGTGGAGGTAGACCACCCAATGGTGATATCACCCTAAGAGGTCCCAACACTTATGCCTCACCATTCGGTGGTCCTTCATTGTGACCTCTCACTAGAATCCTAGTATGTGGTCTACGTGGAAACATATTATAATGAAACATATGTGCCATAATCAATAAGATATACCTAGTGAGATGACTAAAAAAAGATCAAAAGAAAAACATGTTCAAAACACACGCAAATAGGGTTTTCATTTATCGAGTTACAAATCAGAACTCAGTGTCCTAGTGTATGGATACGTCAACAACCACACCAACACTGGACTCCCTGAACTATAATCTAAACTCAAGAAACTTAACAGTATTTCTCCATTGGAAACAAAGACTCTTAGTTCTTTTGGTAGAACCGACCACCCTCTAATACCACTTTGTCATGACCCGCCCCTAGGGCTCACGTCGTGACTACCGCAATACCTCCTTCATAGGCCAGGGTTTAGTGACTAGCACTAGAAAGGAATATCCCAAAAGGGAAGGAATTTCTTTTAAACCTATGCACACACAGACTAGGTACACAAAAAAAGCATACTACAAAGTAGAACTACAGATATTAAAAGTGTGAACTGAAAGTAAAAAGGGACGGTATAAAAACCCAACTTAAAATAAAGTACAGCAAAAAGGAAAAAATGTTCTCCGAAGTTCATCCATCATGAATCCCACATGAATGGTTGGTACAGCTCATCATCAGTCATCATTTCTACTCACCATGTATATCAATCACCTCTAAGCACCATCAAGTCATGGCTCTCCATGTCTTAGTCAAGCTGTCTGTCTTCTGCACAAGACATAACAAGGTGCTGGAGAAGCCCATTGGTGAGTATTTCAATCTGCAGTAGGGACCCCGAGACCCTTGAAGGTCTCCCAGAATTCCAAAAAGGAAAAACCAAAAAGGATGATCTTAATCACAAAGCATAAAGTAAAAGACAGCTCACACCAGGTATACAAAATAGATAATATGAATAAAGATGATTAGTCTTGAGATAGATCATTTTATTTTATTGAGAGTTTATGTTATTGATCCATGAAGGGTCGATGTAGTGCTGACCCACAGAGGGTCTCTCTACTGTTGATCCACAGAATGTCACACTTCTGCTGATCCACAGAGGGTCTCACTACTGTTGATCCATGGAGGGCCTCTCTCATGTCGATTCACATAGGGTTTCTCTAATGTTTTTTCATGGAGGGTTGAACTTTTACAAATCCATTTAGGGTCTCTCCCATGCTAATCCATGGAGGGTCACTCTCCACTTGATAGCTAGCCACAGGATTCCCTGCACTTTGTGCATTTGAGTTCCTAAGATTCTGGTCCTCATACCAATGGTCATACCTCAATAGCCACATAGCCCCAAAAAGATGTAACCCAAAGAACCACCTTGTTGTAAGGGTTACGACACAATAGACAACACGTCAATCGAACGACCATTCTATAAGATATTGGCACAACAGTAAAAAGGTCCAGGTTGGATTCGTGCCTGATCCAACCTGGACACACTCCAAATTCATCTAAAACTCAAGTGGAGTTTCTCAAAAGGATCGCCTCATTACAAGGGACCTCATACCACTGATAGTGCACCTATCGGATGCCCGGTTTGTGAGTTACGTTGGTTTAGAAAAATGGGGTTTGTCGCGTTTGGGTCTGGTAGGGGTTCGGCTCGGCCAGCCCGTTGGGCCAGGAGGTCAGCCCCACCTGGAAAACCCATCCCACATATGGGCTGGTTCATCGGTACTAGATGTAGTGTGTTCGGTTCTCCCAAATGGTGGTGCCAGTGGGGTGCCGCCCCTCCTCCCAAATCGAATTGCACAATCCAGACGTTGTGCCAACTGAGCGGCCTGAGCAGGTCGCTCCGTCTCCCGCGCGGCATGTCGGCACCACACCTTCAACTTGTTGCACCGCCTACAGGCACGACTTCTCCATGCTGCCAGAATGGATCGGCCACCCCCTCCAGTTGTCAGAACCGCCACACAATTTGTGTCTTATCCGGCGGCTGCTTCTGTGGGCCTCCAGAGATGCTCTGGTGGTCCATTTTCCTTCCCCTCTATTCCCACGGGCCTCCCGGGTCTCTGCCTTCACTACGAAGCCCACTGAATCACCTTGCCACCATGTTTCCTAGTCACCCGAGAAGAATTCATGAAATCCAAGAGCAGTGGAGGGTTTGGGCCTTGTTCGGATTGTCCCACGCCCTCCGTATTAGAATTTTATCATAAGGATTTAATTAGGATCATTATAAAGATTAAGAAAACCCCAAATATGAAACCCTGAAACAACCTAACACAATAAATATTGAATAATGGATCAACCCATTGGTCGGTTGAACCGCGTTCTTCATATTATTCACGAATGGAAAATGAGGGATATTAAACACATAAAACAATTAAACCCCCTACCTGGATTCAATGGAATTGGTTACGGATGAAGGATGGAATCTATGTTCGAAGTCGTTTGTCATTTTTCATTGTTGCCCGATTAGATTTATCCAATGGTCATCGTTCGATCACCATTATTCAATGGAGGGTAACGTCCTTGGCATTTCGTCAGAGCTTCCTCCTATTGTTTCTAAATTACCTTGCCAACAGTTTTACTAATAAAATAATTATCCCGCACATTGTGTTTATTATTATTGTTCATTAATGAATCTTAATTACTGAACTTATTAAAAAACGGGTGTTGTAGTTGCACAAAGAAAATAACAGGTCATTTATTGATCTTCATTTAATGACCATAGTTACACTGCAGTTCTTCCAACCATCACTGAATTGTTGAAGAAGAATAAAATAACTCAAAGAGTTATTTTATTATTTCTCTGAAAAGTCCAAAAATTATCCTTTTCATCCGACCCTTTCCGGTCTAAGTTAATCATCACTTAAGAGAATACTAACGATTTGAATTCAACGGTGCCTTCATATTTTCAATCCGATCACCGGTTCAAAAGATAGAAAAACATGCTTGCACGTTTACTAAATGTACCTTAAAAAAGTTCAAAATTCTATTTTGGGCTCTCTGGAACTCAGAATCACATGCCATAGAATTTTTTAGCCCCAAAATAATCCTATATAATTAAAAAAATATTATATGGAATTTTTGGGTCTTTACATTCTATGATCTCTTGTACGAACTTTGTAGAACTGAGCTTTCTTGATCTGAGCTCATAGAAGTTGATTTTATTGAAGAAGTGTCGCTATATTTCTCTGTACGTAAAATTGAATCAACTTTGTTTCACCCTATGATATCGAAGGACGATTTTTAACAAGGAAGATGATTATTCTTGGACCTGTGAAGTTGATTTTCAATAATTCCAAATAGGTGATGTCAACCAAACCAAGAACCCAGGTGAAGTGGTGTTATATTTCGAGTATTGGAGTTTAGTATATTTGTTAAACATTGGAGGATGATGAGTATAGATGATGTAAATTACAGTAATCATAGTGTTAGATGAAATTATTAATTGTTAGTGCAGTTTTGAAGATTGTTTGAGTGATTTATTAAAGTTACGAGGAAGTGGATGAAGGCAATATAAAGTACAATTCATGAAAAAATATCTGACATGTAATATTAGAAAAGTTTAGTCGGTAATATTTAGAAACTTTTAAAGATATTTTTTGTGCCAAAAAATAGATTCGTTGACTAATTGAAGAACATATGAGATTTTTAGATATTTTGGAATTAGATATGTGAGTGAAACCTACAGTTTTTCTGGGAAGCCATTGCAACTCTAAGAGTTGATGAATATGAACAAGTAATTGTGCCGCTTATCAATAGAGATGTCCAACTAGATTCTTTTAAGTTCAAACTATTTTTTTCACATAGTGAAGTATTTATGTGTTTTAATTTTTTTTCATTTCAAAATTGTAAATAATTCTAGAATCATGAAATTAAAAAATGAAATTTCTTCTTGAAGTTTCATTGATTTTTCGTTTTGTTATTCTTTTTTTCATTCTGAGAACAAAACATTTACAGTGGGAATGTGAAGAACATTGAATCAGGCTTATTAATTTTAGATGAGTTGGATTTTAAATATTATTCGTGCTATATAAATTTCTAATTCTTCAATTGAGTAATTGTGAGTACAGTGAGTGTTTTCTATGTCTTTAATTTTTACAATCATTGAAATCATTGGCCAAATCCTTTGGAATAGAGATCTACATTCAAAATATCAGTTTTAATATCATTTTAATTAATAAAATTAAATAAAATATTAGAGATTTACGTCTTTAAATGAAATATTAATATTTTTAAAAACCTTTCAAAAATGAAGAAAGACTCATCTATTTTAGTCACTATTTAGGTTATTGCTTCTTCTTCCTATCAATTTTCTTCTCCTACTTTGCTTCCAGTCTGATTTCAATTATATCATTTATATCTTAATTCCCAGTATGTTTCTTGAATATTATTTTTCTTTCAATCCAGTTTCAATCCCTATACGAACAATTAAAAATTTAAAAGTGGATAATTTATTAATAAAATCCCAAATAAACAACCCTTATAGGGAAGCCTCACTTGGATACAACATTGGTTTTTGGTTTACAATAATTTTTAGGTTTATAATTTTGAGGTAGGTTTTAAGCAACACAAAAAAAACTAATAATAATTAACATCTAAAGATGGGAGGTGTATCATATTGTCCTTTTTAGGATTATGTGACCAGTTATAAGTTTATCTTAGTTAATGAGGCCTGAAATATTCATCTTGTATAATCATTTGTAGAAAAATATAATATTTTGGTGGAAATTAATTAAAGGATGAAAATATACTTTTTTAATAAGTATATTTTCTTATGTTTCTAGTATAGAGTGTAAATGAATGACTAGACTCTAGGAAAAAGGTCTTAAGACAAAAATGTTTTCCTATAACCTTCAATTTCAGTCAATTGATAGTCTTTTCAACGTATGTGCTTTAGTGTTTTTTTATTGTTAACTTTCTCAAGATCATTCACTTTCTTTTGATCAATGATCTTAGGACATGAATTTTCTTCCATGTCCATATCTTCACTTCCCACTAAGGTTATTCCATTGGGAAACCTAGTATATTTAATTCTAGATTACCTTTATACTGTCCTTTCTCTCTTTTTAATAGAATTTTTTATTAACTCTTTTTTATGTAGGTTTCCACAAGGAAATTTTCAAATCTCAAGGTTTTGATTATCGATCACAACTTAAAATTGTGAGAATGAAATTTATTAAATAGAGGATAATGTAACACCCAAATATTTTAGAAAGATTTTCACTTTAAATAATTTTATTTCATTGATGGATACTATTACACGCAACACCAAGTTTAAACAAACCATGGTACACTATTAAAGAAATTATTATTTAATGTGAGAGTTATAACCCAGTCATTAATGTAAAGGGTATGAATATGATAAAATTATTTATGAAAAATATGTGTATATATATATATCTTAATAAATATAAATTTGTTGATAAATTATTATTAAATAATTATTTAGTTTTTTGTAAAGTCATTTTATTCTTGAAAAATAATTTTTCTCCAAAAATGGATTTTCTTGGGAGTAAACATTATAATTAATTTATAAAAATTTGGAAAATTTATTTTAAATAAATAATTTCATTTTTGAATTAATAATTTAAAAATTATCTTAAGATGAAATTTTGAGAATATTTTGAAAATATAGATTTTTCAATGAATAGTGACAAATAATATTTTTAATTAAAAACTTTATTTTTCTTTTACATTATTTAAAAATCCAAATTATATATTGGTTAGTATTAAATTATCATTAGATAATTTTTATTTAAAATAATAAAATTATGGTTTTTAATTATTTTTATGCTTTAATTTAGTGGAAAAACATTTTCTATTTAATAAGGGAAATTTTCTGAAAATTAATTTTTCATAGAGTTTTTCCTCTTTAATTTTAAATTAAATTATGGCAATTTTTTGTGTTTTATTTTGAAAAATACATTCCATATTTGGAATCATTGAGTCTAAATTTATTAACCATGTCTATTTTTTGATTAATATAAATAGTAAACTTAGTAATTTTAGTTACCACAATAGAGGGTAAAACGAGTAATTAAAGGTTAAAAATATAATGATAAGGACTATAAAATTAACTTTAAAATTTATTAAATCTTATTGGATGCTTATATATTATCCATAATCAAAAAATGGTATAATTTATGACCTCTAGGGGACACTTGGAAGAGATTAGGACTTTTATAATATTTTATTTAAAGAAAAGTGAAACATGTCACCATCTTGTTTTAATAACTAAAATATTTTTAACATTGGTTTACCTAGAGGTCGTGCTTGAATATAAATATTATTTTGAAATATAATGGATTTATATTCATAATGTTAATTTATTATTAATTTTTACAAAAGAAATTATTACCTTAAATGCTTACACGACGCTGACACGGTAATTATTCAATTATTCGAATAATTAAATGAATTTTATTAAAAATATTATAAGTATTATAATATTAAATAATTTATGTGATGTCATAATTTGATAGAATAACATGAAATATTAGGGATTTATTAAAATATTTGGTTTGAATTTCGATTTTTGTATTAATGTTATTAAAAGAAATGTAATGAACAATGTCAAAATTGAGAATAATTATATTTTATGAAAGTAATATATAATTAAATAATTTAAAATAGAAAAATTAAATAAGTAAAATTGGATAATATATGGTTTAAAATTTCTTCCCATGTTTATTTATAGGTTATTTTGAATCATTTTTCCCTATACTAATCTTATTATAATTTTATCTTTTGAGAAATTATGAAAGTGCCCCTCACCTCAATTATTAAAGGGACCCTCCTCCATTACTTGTTTGAACCACTTGGAGACTTTTAAATACACTATACACTACCAAAATCACCTCTAAACTTATTTATCCAAATTATAGAGATTATTTTCAACTCAAAAGACGTACCATAGATCCCTTAAGAGGAGATCTAAGGGAGTATTCACATAGAAGAGCTAATCACCATAACTAATCACTTTCTTTTTATATTATTCATTACCACTTAAAAATATAGAATATTTATCATAAAATAATAAATCCAATATAATAAATATGCTAAAATTCTATTATAATTATTAAAACACCACTACACACCCTATTTCCCATCAAACAAGAAGTGAAAGTATAGCTCATGCATACATACGACTTACCATCTCTACATAGTTATACAATTCATTTTCATCACCATATTTTATAGATGGGTATTATGAAGTTATTATTGTTTATATCTGATATTTGTAACATAATTATACTTATTAAATGATAATATCATATCTACCTTGTAATTATCCAAAATAATATAAACTAAATTCCCCTTCTTATTATACATCACAAAGAAAACCCTTTAAAACAATTATCCTAATAAATGAAGAATTACACTTTATTCAGAAAAAACCAATTATTAGAGTGGGATAATAAATATAAAGTAATAAAATAAAAATAGGAAAATTTGGATCTTCTTGATTCACTAGAATGACTACACTCATGAACAAAGGTGTAGAAATAAAACATAGTGTTAATAATAATAAAATATTCATGAAATCATAAATGAAATTTAGGTATCTTATAAATGACAAATGATATATTTATATCATGTAATAAGTAAAAACATTTTGTAAAAATGATAAATTATGTGTTGTTATTTTGTGAAATGAATATATTTATTTACAATTTTATAATTAATATAATGATTTAAAAGATAATTTTTTTTTCATAAAATAGATTAATAAATTGTTATTTTATTTTATTGTAATTATAATATAAATTTACAAGACCTTAATTAATTTTTCTATGTATTATAAAAGTTGTTATAATATTAAAATAGGTATTTTTTAAATAATTGATGGTTTTAATTAAAAATTAATTTTATCATATTTGAAAACTTCTTTTCATTAAATGGAAACCATTTTTGGATTTTAAACATCAAAATATGATGGGCATGATTTTTTTTTCTAAAATAGGTGATTTTTTTTGAATAGTGAAATACAGTAATTTAGGGTATTTAACATTATACGTAAAAAATGAATTTTTTAGTCTTTCTTTAGTCATGGATGATGTAACTGTCCATTATGTAATACTGACATGTTCTAGATACTATAATTATTCATAATAATCATTATTATTTATACTATTGATCAAAAATAATAAACTGATCGATAAAATAAATAAAAAACACCCCTCTCCTCCCCTATAAATACCACCACTCACCACCTATTCACAACACATCTTATATTATTTGGATCATTCTAATATTTTTACCAATTTCTCTCCCAAGACTCTTCACCACGTCCTAGTTTATCTGTTCTCTCTGAAAGACCAATTCTAAGTGCCTTAAGGAGGTTCTCAAGGAGACGATATTCAAGTGGTAAAATACCCATTCTTTCTCTTTTAATTTATTTTAATTTCTTATCCTACCCTCACCTCCCCTATAAAAATTAACATTATAACTTTATTATTATAAATATACTATAATTTTTTTATTTTAAAGGAATATCCATCATCAAATTTCATCTATTATTCTTTTATTATAAAAATTAAAACATAGTGTGTGATGTGTCGATTCACCACCTTCATGGTTGATGATTTTTCATTTTCCATTATATTCTAAATGGATGGAAATAAAATATTATAATGGTCAATAAATATTGTAAAATTTATATTATAACCTATTCCATGTTCTATAACAAATATATATGTATAATATTAAATAATAAAATAATCTAGTTCATGATGATCAAAAAACCGTCAAAACAAACTAAATGTTTATCATTAACTTTTCAGTCCAATGAATAATTGTCATATCTGAAAACAAAATAAAATATTTGAAAAATTATAATTATGGATTTATATTAATAAAATTTCATTCCACTTCTATAGTTTTTCTTCCATTTTAAAAGAGATTCCATATTTTAACACAATTAAACCAACCATGAAAACCATGAAACGAATGCTCCTAGAACGAAAAAATTAAACATTATAACCCATCAAGATTGCCATACATGAATCAAATTAAATTATTATAATTAAAATATATGTGTATAATGTTATTAATTGAGTAATTGATGGATCTAATTTTATTATCCATAAAATTAAGTGAAATTGTAGAACAGAGTCAGACGTAATGTAAGGGATTCTCTTTGAAACTCTATTTTTTCATCGGTTTACGCTTTATCTCTCTTTATCCCAATGTAATTCGTAATTATTCTTATATAATCCTCATAAATTCTGGTTTTATGTTCCAAAAATATGTACCATGCTCAATTATTCGTTCTTTAATTTGGAATACATGATTTATAAGGTTCTCTTCTCAATTCCTCTCGATAGTAAGCCCGATTAATGGTAACATCCCAATTTCATACCCATTTTCAAGTAAATCTTGTTATCTATTTTAAGACTCCACTATTTTTATAAAATAATTCATTTTATAATGAAAAACTATCTTAGTTAATTTTTTTCATTATACAAAAAATATTCCTTTTTCCACTTTAATGTCTCTTTAATATTTTCATTTAAACCACACTAAAGTAGCTCATTTCTTAAGATTCTTAAAAACTCTATCTACATTATTTCACTTTAGTTTAAAATTATTTATCATTATATATGCCTATTTCACAATATTAATTTCCATTTATTATTTGAATACATTCTTTTTTGGACATCACTATGATATTCCCTTTGGTTATGCCTTATTTCATGATTATGATACCCATTTCATTCCATGGATAATCCTTTTATGTATTCTTTATGGTTGATTATTCATGTGTCACACATATGCATGAACATGTCATGATGGGTGTGCCCAGATAGAACTCCAATCCATTGGGCAAGGTTTAATCTCATGAGATTTCATGTATGAGATTAGGGAGTTAACTGAATCTATTATGGGACGTTTCCCCCATGTGATATAGTCTTGGTAGTTAGCCTTAACACTTGTTTGTGTCTTATTTTATTTTATTGTCGCATTCCTATGTTTACATGATTATATGATCCCATGTTCTTCATGTTATGATTCCATGTGATTATTCATCTTCCATTCCTTTTTTATTTCTTCATGTTATACCTTCCAACACATGTGTTATGGTTTATTCATATGTTTCTTCCCTTACATAGATTTTTAAATCATCCTTTTATCTATGTATTCCCCAAGTAATCCCAATAAAATTTAATATATAAAATGATGTTTGGATCTCATTATGGATGACTAATAAATGTATTTTTTATTCTAGATCTATGTTTTCAGTTTTATGTACCTAATCTTCTAAAGACACTAGACTTTATGATCCTTGGTTTTTATTTGATTATTAATTATGTATTAAATCATGTAATAATATGTGTAAAAGGATAGGGTTGAAGTAGTTGGTATCAATGTAATGTGTAGTTAGTTTTTAGAGATTACAACAAGAAAACTTTAGTATGAAACCTAGGGATAATTATATCATCATGCATAACCTGTTGAAACTTTGGGAATCACAATTTAGGATATACTTTTCAATGAAACTTTTATACTTATATATTCAAAATTTCATTTTTATATACTTATTATCTAAGTATTCAACCCCCCCCCAATCATTTTTTATTTATTTTTCATAGTTAATGGTGAGAGATAGGATAACCCATGACAACATTCAATGTGATAGGCAATGTCATGATTTTCCTAATTAAATTACAAATATGATGGGAGCTAAAAATTTCAAGACAATATTTGAACAATTACATAAAGTTATGAATAATAACTTGAATCATGTGGAATACCCTTCTTCTACTAAGAAAGTTAAATTTTTGTTTGAATTCTATATGTGACAATGGCCTCCCATATGTAATGGATCATCTGGTCACCTCATATCGTAACTATAGAATGAATCCATTGAGAAGATATTTTATGTCCTCATATACTTGGAAGAATAAAAATTTGTACTTGTGGTCTATCATTTTAAGGGGGATGATGATTAGTGGTGAAAACTGATCAAGAACACAAAATCGAAGGAGGAAATTGATTCCATGGAATGAGAAGCATTAAAGAAAATATTTTTCAATAAATATTTTCCCTGAAATCACCATATTTTGATAGAGATGGAGTTCCTCATACTTAAGAAAAAATAAGATGAGTATATTGGGGAATATAATGAAAACATTACAAGACTTTCACGATATGCCTTCAGCTTTGATATTAACACTGAAAGAAAAGTGGATCACATCTTTAGTGAAATAAATCTGAGTATACAAAAATCATTGGTTGTTCAAGACTTTGATAATAGTTAGGAGATTGTATGTTGTGCCATTAAGGTTTAAATGGAGATCGGAGACTCTTGGTGGTCTCAAGGAATCAGAGATAAAGACATGGAAATAGATTTTAATTTTGGGAGGATTGATAGACAAATCCCATGATGGAAAGAGAAACCAATATCCAATATGTAAAAAGTGTGGGAATAAGCATCATGGTAACTATCTAAAGTGAACCAAGAAATGATTCCAATGGGTAGGGGAGGGGAATCAAGCTAATGATTACCGAAGGGATATGAATAAGCCCAAAAATTTCAGAGATAAAAGGAAGGTTCATATCAACAATCAACCTATAGTGCAGTGTTTCAACCAAAATAAACCTGGGTATTATGTAATCTGATTCCCTAAAACAAGGGTTATAAGGTTCAATCAACAACAACAGCCTCTAAGGCAATGAGAAAAGTAATATTCTATCACTACTACTGAGGTGGAGCAAAAAAATGATGTGGTGACCGGTATTCTGGTTATTCTTTTAAGAATATAATTCTACGCATTATTTCATATCATGCAAGTTTTGAAGAAATATTCAAACACCATCTCAAAATAGGGAGATTGAGTTATCTATGAGAACAAAAAATGGAGAAATCATTGCATCCAATATATATAAATCATCCCTAGTTAAAATTTTTGGACTAAACCTCCGAAAAAATATTGTCATACTTCCTTTATTGGAGTTTAATGCTTTATTTAGGATAGTTTTTCTATCATTAAATAAATCCAACATAAAATATTGATAAAGGGATATCACTCTTCACATCATGAGGCATCCGCCAATTCTGTACAAGTGTAAGGAGGATAATTAATCTTATTTAGAATAATTATCTCAACTATGGATATTATTGGCTTATGAGAAATAATATCTAGCTCAAATGATTGAGAGAAATGATAGAATCATGATCTAAGACATGTCAATTATTAGGGACTACACTGATGTGTTCCCCAATGAATTTTTTGGTCTTCCTCTTGACTGATAGGTTGAGTTATTAATTGAACATATTCATGGGTATATGCATATATCAGATACTACTTATAGAATACCCACCATTGATTTGGATGATTTGATGATGTGGTTAAAAGAGAATATGGAAAGGGGTTTTATATGACCAATTTTTTCACCATGGGCTGCGCAGGTCATCTTCTTTAATAACAAGGATGGATCCATGAACCACTGCATTGATTATCATTATCTCATCAAAATCAAAATAATGAATAAGTATCTGCTACCACGGATATATGACTTGTTCGATCAACTATGTGGGTCCATGTATTTCTATAAGGTGGACCTTTGGCTGGGATATCACCAATTAAAGGTGAATAAGGAAGATATTCCCATGAAATTATTTTGAATGAGATATGGATACTATGATATCATAGTGATGCCCTTCAGACTCACTAATTCTCTAGAAATTTTCCTGGACCTAATGAATATAGTTTTTAGTGATTACCTCAACAAATTTGTAGTAGCCTTTATCGATGATATTCTATTATACTCCAAAATAATGGATGTTCCTGGGGATCCTTTGAATACTATGATAAATACTTTGAAAAGGGATACATATATGTAATATATAGTAAATGTGAGTTATGGATAGAGGAAGTATCATTATTTGTGAATGTTATAACCGACAAAGGAATATTTTTGGACCATTCGAAAATAATGGAAATTGAGTTGTGGACTATTCTAGCTTCTGTAACAAAGATCCATAGTTTCCTTTTTTTATCTAGGTATTAACAATGATTTATGATGAAATTCTCAGGATTTTAAAACCCACTAACCAATATTATTCCAAAGTGGTAAGGTTTTTTCTAGACCAGTGAATATGAAGACTGCTCCAACGAGTTTAAAAATAGTCTTATCACTGCACCAATACTCACACATTTGGCAAGTGGGGAAATATTTGTGGAATAATGTGATGCTTCAAATAATAGATTAGGTTGTGTACTAATGAAAAATGATAAACTTATAGACTACTACTCAAGGATGTTGAAAATTATTGACAAAAACTATCCCACACGTGATCTAGAGTTGGCAGTTGTGATCTTCACATTAAAAATCTGGTGGCATTATCTATATGTGGATAAGTATGAGATATATAATGATCTCAAGAGAAAAAATATATATTCACACAGAAGGATCTTAATACGCGCCAGAAAATATGGTTATATATCATCGAATATTATTATTGACCAATCCACTACCATCCTAGTAAAGCAAATAATGTGATGGATGCCTTATGTAGAAAGTAGCATGTAACTATATCAATGATGAGAATTGAGAAGGATCCAATATTATTAAACCTAAAAAGGATATTCATGGGAATAATTAAATAAAGAACATCATAAATGATTTCTCAAAAGATTATTCAACCATCCCTTATGTAAATAATAAAGGATACATAAAGAAATGATGAGGAAATTAAGAAAATGTTGGATGATATCATAAATTGGAAATCCTTAGAGTTCAAAAATTATGAGGAATGATTCATAAGATTTGGGTCATGAATATGCATACCATCCAATCCAGAGATAAATAAATAGATTTTGAATGATGGACATAGCTCAAACATCTCTATTCACCTAGGGCATATAAATATATATTGAGAACTCTGAGAGAACTATTAGTGGGGAAATATAAATATGGTGATTGATGAATATACATCAAATTTCCTTGTATATTAGTAAGTGAAGGATAAAAGGGAAAATTATATGGGTATTATGTAACCATTACCCAAAAAAACATGGAAATCGGAAAACATCATCATGGATTTTTTCATTGGACTTCTAAAGACGTCCTGAGAAAATAATGATATATGGATCATTGTGGATAATGTTACAATGAAATATCACATTAACACAATTTAGGAGGACTTCTCAATTGACCAAATTGAGTGGATATACATCAAAGAAGTGACAAGGTTTCATGGAGTGCCACTGTTGAATTAACCTGATAAATATCTTAGATTTAACTTTATGTCTTGGAATATTATCCTACATGATCTCAACACTGAGTTAAAATTCGGTAAGGATTATCATCCTCAAACATATGTTCAATCTGGGTGAACTATTCAGACACTGGAAGACATGTTGAGAAAATGTTCTACAGATTTCAAGGGAGGATGAGACCAATATCTACATCTGGTTGAGTTCTCTTACAATAATAGTTTCCACTCAAACATAAAAATAACTGTATATGAATCCCTATATGGTGAAGGATATAGAGAACATGTATTTTGTGATGTAGTTGGTGAACATAAGCTGATAAGACCTGAAATGGTCAAAGAAAGGGTAAAAATGGTGAAAACCATTCAATAACACATAAAGACATCCCAAAGTTGATGGAAGAGCTATGCATACAATAATCGATGGTACCGAGAGTTTAAAGTTGGATAAATGGTATTCCTACAGATATCTCCATGGAAGATGATGATGATATTTAGGAAGAAAGGAATGCTAAGTCTCAGGTACATCGGACCCTTCGAGAGTCTTAATCATGTTGGAGCTGTAGAATTTCCACTAGATCTTACACCAACAATGTCTCAAGTACATGATGTGTTCCAAATAACCCTATAAAGTAATTAAACACAAAATCCCTCATATTTACTAAACTCATTTGTGGTATAGTTGGAAAATGATCTCTCTTATGAGGAGCAGACGATGATGATCTTGGACTGTTGAGATAAAGTTCTATGAAACAAGACTACTCACCCAGTCAAAGTACCATTATGGAACCATATGTAAGAAGAGGAAACTTGGGAACCATGGAATTCAAGGAAAGAGTACCCTCACCTATTTTCACCTTAATATGTAAAACCAATTTTTGAGGGATAAATTTCATAAGGGGGGAAGAATGTAATTACCCAGAATTTTATCAATGAAATTTTCCCTCTTATAATACATCACATAGAGAACCCAATAAAACATTATCCTCATAAATTAATAATGATAATTTTGTTAGTAAACAAACCAATAATTATAGTGGGACAATAAATAGAAAATAAGATAATAAGAATAGGAAAAATTGGATCTTCTAGATCCAATAGAATGATCTCACTCACGAACAAAGAAATAAAAATAAAACATAGAATTAATAATAATAAAATATTCATGAAAGTTTAAATAAAATTTAGGTATCTTATAAATGAAAATATGATATATTTATTTAATGGTATAAGTAAATAAATGTTTAAAAAAAATGATAAATTAAGTGTTTGTATTTTGTGAAATGTAAATGTTTATTTACAATTTTATAATTAATATAATGATTCAAAAAATAATCTATATTCATAAAATAGATTTATAAATTAATATTTTTTTATTATAATTTTAAGATTATTTTATGAGACATTAATTAATTTTTCAATGTTTCATAAAAGCACTTAAAATAATAAAATCAGTATTTTTAAAATAATTGATGATTTTAATTAAAAATTAAATTTCTCATATTTATAAAAAAATCATAAAATGGATTCCATTTTTTGAATTTAAACATTGAAAAATAGCTAGGATTATTATTAGGAATTTTTCTAAATTAGTTGATTTTTTTATGAATATTGAACTATGGAAATTTATAGTATTTAATATTATAAGTAAATAAATGAAAATATAAGTCATGTTTGTTTCATGGATGAAATAAGTTCCCATTATATTGAACTCTCATGTTCTATTTTCTGTAATCAGTTATAATAATCAATACCATTGAAAATCTTGATCCAAAATAATAAACTAATGTTTAAAATAATCAAAAAACACCCCTCTCCTCCCCTATAAATACCACCTCTCACCACATATTATCCTCAAACATTATAATATTTTTATATTTTTAATCCTCTACCCAATTCCTCTCCAAATACTCTTCCACATGTCCTTGACTTTCTGGTCTCACCAAAAGACATGTTCAAAATTTCATAAGGAGGTTCTCAAAGAAGACGATATTCAAGAGGTAAAATACTCCTTTCTCTTTTAATTTATTTTCCTTTCTTATCCTCCCCTCACGTACCCTATAAAAAGTTACAAGATAACTATAGTATCATATATATACTATAATTTAATTGTGTTAATGGAATATCCATCATCAAATCTCTTCTCTTCTCCTTTTATTCTAATTATGAAAACATCATTTATGATGTGTCGATTCACCACATTCATGGAAGATGATTTTTTTCTCCATTACTACCTTATTGGATGGTAATAAAACCATTATAATGGTTGAAAAAATTAAAATTTATATTATAACTTTTTCCATGTTCTGGAACAAATATATATGCATAATATTAAATAACAAAACAAACTAGTTCATGATGATCGAAAAACAACCAAAATAAACAAATCCTTTATCATTAATATTATATTTAATGAATCATTATCATATCTAAAAAAAAATATATAGGGAAATTAAAAATTATGAATTTTTATTAATACCATTTTATTCCACTTATATTTTTTTCATCCATTTGACAACAACTTCTATATTTATACACAATTAAACTGACCATGAAAACCATTAAACTAATGCTCCTAAAACAAAAAAATTAAACATTATAACACATTAAAATGGCCATAAATGAACTCAATAAAATTATAAAAAATAAAATATATGTGGATAAGGTTATGAATTAATTAATTAATGGATCTAATTTTATTATCCAAGGAATTAAGTGAATGTTCATAACACATTGGGACATAAGGTAAGAGATTCTCTCCAGAACTCCATTTTTACTTTGGGTTACACTTTCTATATCATTACCACTATGTAATTATTAATTATACTTATTCAAAATTAATACATTATATGTGTATGTTTTAAAAAAAATCAATTCTTCTTTATTTGATGGATAATACAAGTTTTATATGGTTCCCTTCTCAATTCCTCCCAATAAGATAACCTAATTAAAGATAAAATCCCGATTTCTTACACATTTCCAAGTACATACCATAATATTTTTTAATCCATAATTATTCTTCTAAAATAAATCATTTTATCATGAAAAACTATCTTAGTTAATTCTTGGTTTTATAAAAAAATTATGCCTTTTTCCACTTTAATGTCTATTTAGTATTTTCCCTAAAACCACAATAAAGTGGATCATTTATAAAGTTTATTAAATAAACTTTATACAAGATTTCACATTATTTGAAAACAATTTATCTTTAACTATGCCTATTTTCCCTTATGAATGTCCATGTATTATTTAAATCCATTCTTTTGTGGACACCATTATGATATTCACTTTGGTTATGCCTTATGATGTGATTATGATACCCATTTCATTCCATGGGTATCCCTTATATGTATTCTTTACGTTTGACTATTAATGTGGCACACATATGCATAAACATGTTATTATGGGTGCACCTAGATTGCACTAAAATGCATTTGGTCATGTTTAGTCTCATGAGGTGTCATGTATGGGATTAGGGAGTAAATCTAATCCATTATGAGACTTTTTCCACCATGTGATATAGTCTTGGAAGTTATTATTGACTTATGTTAATGTCATGTTGTATGTTTCTAAAACATTCCTATATTTCCATGATTAAATGATATCATGTTCTACATGTTATTATTCCATATGATTATACATGTTCCATGACTTTTTATGTCATCATGTTATGAATTCTGACCCACGTGTAATTCTTTATTATTTTGTTTATTCTTTTACTGGGCTTTATAGATCATACATTGTTTTATGAATTCCCTAGGTTATCCCAACCATATGTAATATTTCAAAGGATGTTAGGTGTTCATTATTAGTGATTAATGAAGAGTTCTCTTATTTAGTTCAAATGTTTTAGTTTTATAAACCTTGTCTTTGAAAGAAAGTATAAATTATAATACTTGGTTTGTATTTGACAGTTAATTTTTCTTAAAATCTTGTAATAATATGTGTAAAAGGCTATGGTCTTTATATACCTTCTTTCCTTCCAGACATTTTGAAAATGATAACATCGCTCGTGCATTTTTGTGAACTACCACCTCTATAAAGTGAAGTAATGTGATTCACTTTTCATTTCTATTTAACTTGTATAGTGATATATATGATATAAATTATATGATAATAACTATAGAAAGGCAAATTATTATTTACCTTTATTTCATTCCATCCTTTAAAAAGTAAATACATCATTCAGGATTAAATATGGCCTACCGTATCAATCATTGAGGATGACTTTAAATATATATATATATATATATACTGAATATATATGGTATAATAATCATGAAAAAATATTATGGTATATATTTAAAATAAAATAAAATTTATTATATAGGAGGTTAAAGAACTTTCAAAGGAAGTCCAATCTAATGAAATGAATTTTCATCTCACGTTACTTTTTTAGGTACATATGCCTTATACACTACATGGTTATTATGTTTAGTGTATATACATCCCATGAATTTATTTGATAATTCTTCTCAAGAAAATTATCATAAATACATATCCATCTAAAATTCTTTCTTTCATGAGGCTTATGATTCAAAAGTTACCAAAGTGTTAAGGGTTTATTTCACAATCTCATCACTATTTGGGATAATTTATTTCTATGTCTCGGTTGAGGAATTTTTTTCTTTCATGTCCTTGTTTTCGAAAAATGTTTTCCAAAAGGTTATTACCATTCTCCTAAATAATTTAAAATAATTTTTACCCATGTATTACTTTTTAAAAAAGTGGTTTGTTAGGAAACGTTTTATCATTTTCCAAACAAGGTACATTGTGAATTTTAGGAAAAAAATATATAAGGATTGTTTTTTAACATATGCAACATTATTATATTTTTACACTGTCATTATTCCTTAATTATTTTAATCTTCCTTTAAAATTTCATAAATTTATTTTGCAATAAAATATTTTCATTTAAAAGTGTGTAGTTTTTTAAGGAGATGTGATTTTAAAATGTAAAAATTATTTTCCTCATTAATTTTTCCATGTGATATTTCAAAATAATTTTCAATCTAATATTAAATACTTTGATTTTAAGTGTACTTTAGTGGAGATATTATTCAAGGATACCATCCATATTATTTATTTGGATGTTTTATGTTTCTGATAAAAAGATGAAATGTTTATGAAACACATTTCTTTTAATGTGTTCTGATCTGAGGAATGTTTTATGATCTTATAGCACACATATATATATTTATCTTTATAGGATGGTTGGAATTATATATCCTTATAATAAATTAGGTAGTGCTGGATAACTCAAAAGGTAAATATTGTAATGTCCCCAGCTCAGGATGCACTAAACTGGTGCTCCAAGACTGGTGGTTACATGACCATAAGGGTGCTTCTCTATATGCCAAATTTTGTTGACTAGCAGTGGGGGTATCAATAGTAAATTGGGGAGACTATACCCCCTTTTTATCAGAGTAAGACACAACAAGATGATAAACAATATAGCAGAATAATAATCAATAATACCAGACCATGCATAAAGAACCAATCCCCAAAATGGGGTATAACCTTGTCCAACAATAAATATTCCCTTCCATGCTACATGTGAAAAAGTGAACAAATCATGAAATGAAGACAAACTGAAAAATTCCCAAAATGGTCCTGACAACATGTCTGGGTCCTCCTCCACGAATACCCATTCCAACCTAGCTACATACCAAGAGAATATTCCCTTATGTTGACCTAAAAACAAGAAGTCTTCTTGGGTACCCAACGACAGCCTGGGCATGGTGTGATTAAAACTCAGTAGGCTACCACCAATGGTGTCAACAAAATATCTAGTATATACAATTGTGCATGAAAAATGGAAATGAATAATAAATGACAAGGAAAGATTAAGTTCCATTAAACCGTTTAGGCCCATTACCAAAAATTATTACCATTTCTATATCTTACCATTTTGAACACATTTAACGTGGGTTTATCAAACACAACAAGTTACATTGATTAATGCAGACAGTTACATACATGAGGAAAACATACAATTGTCCTATCTCACTAGGACCAATTACCCCATGCCAACTATATACTCACCTCAAGCATTAGTTAGGGTGTATGTCAACCATATCCACACCATGAAGCCTTAGTATGGGTGAATGCAACTGATAGGGAAATATAGAATCAGTCTTATCCCTACCCCGTGCATTAGGGGTGGAGTTTAGAGCCTTAGTCCAACTTGATCCGTGAGTGTAGTACCTCAATCAATACCCCCACACTACCAAGCTTTGTGCACATGCTATACATATATGTATCCATTAACCATTCACACAACATCACAACCATTTAACAAGGAAAACATGAACCATAACAATAACATTAGAGTTAACACCATGCCTTAACCCATTAACACATTTACCACATTTTTCATCACTTAGCCCAATATCCCAATTTTCCTTTTATTATGCTTATCTCACTAAGAATTCATTCATTGTTCCTATCTCACTTAGCTTGGTTCATTATTCCTAATTCACAGGGCTTCATTTACATGATCATAACCCATTCCATTATGGTCTTTAATCATTTCCACATATTAACCCAATACCCCTTAAGTTATTATCAATCCTTGGTGCACCACCTAGCTTCTAACCCAATGCGAATAGTCACATCGACATGTTTATCAAGGGCTCTACATGATTACACAACCACCACACTTGTTCTTCACAAATCCCTATGTTCGGGAGAGTCGACACACCCTATGGGTGGCCCTAGGTTATTGTCATTACCCTTGATACATCCCATTGTGATCGTGAGGTTCTCCATTTACCCTTTTAAGAACTATTTTAATTAAAGATTCCTAGGGTGATCAAAACATACCAAGAGACACCCAAGAACAAAACCACACATGCAAAAATCCACAAATAAACCATGGGATATAACTTGTAGACCACCTAACTTGATTCTGTCGGTGAAACCACTCTTAATCGATCCCTTAGATTCCTCTTCAACCAAACCTTGATGCTACAACCTATATCTCACCCAAAGAGTAGGGTTTTAGAGCTTTGGAAGGAGATGAGAAGAAGATACAAACCCTAAACACAAAAGAGAAGCAAGGATGGGATTAGCCTTACCCGAAGCTCTGATCTGCAACCAACGGCACCCAAAATTCCTTAGAAAAGTGGGAGGTTGATCTCTTGGAGCTATTGGAAGATTTGGTTCATCCCTAGGGTAAAGAGAGGTGAAATGGGTGGAAATATTGAGCTGGGGTTAAAAATCCCAGAGTGTAAAAATTATAATTTTTTAATAGTTTTCTGGTAAGTAAGGTTTACCCACACAATTTTCCAAACTGTGTGCAAACCATACTGAAGCCACTATCCAAAAACACACTTCTTGCATGGTTTCCTGGGTTGTCTGCATGGTAAGAACTAACCATGCACAGACCGTGTGTCCTACCCAAAAAATCCCTTTTTTCTCCACTTTTCATGTCCCGAAGGCTCGGAACACCCCTGAGCCTCATCTAGGACTTGGGTAAGCAATCAATTAACAAAAAAAGGGATTCAAACCAAAACATAAATGAGAACATACATTTCCAGGATTTGGGATCTTACAACCTCCTAACCTTATAACATCTCATCGTCGAACTAAGCTCCCAAGCTTCATTGCACATCAAAGGAAAAGAGATCGGGCCATTGAGCCCGCATATCTGATTCCCGCTCCCAAGTTTCTTCCTAAACATTCACATGCTTCCACAGTACTCTCACTAATGGCACAACCTAGCCCCACCATACATTACCACTATGATCCACAACACAAACTGGATTCTCCTCAAAGGATGCATCATCCTTAAGCTCAACATCATCAACATCCTCCAAGTGAGTTGGGTCAGGGTAATACCATTGAAGCTACGAAACATGAAAAACATCAAGAATCACACTATAATGTTGTGTAAGAGCCAATTGGTACGCCACCGGCCTGCTCCTATCCAAAATCTCAAACGGCCCCACATACCTGGGCACCAACATTCCCTGCTTCCGAATCTGTTGGTGACCCAACCTTGGAGACATCTGAAGGAACACACTATCGCACACCCCGAATTCAAGGGATCTACACCTCCGATCTGCATATGACTTCTACCTACTCAGATCCATTTCCATCTATTTCCGAATCAAATATAATTTCTCAAAAGTCTCCTGCATGAGACTCAGTCCCAACATCTCAGATTCACTAGCCTCCAACCCACATAGTGGAGGTCTACATGGCCTCCCATAGAGAGTCTCAAATGGTTCTATCTGAACCGTATCCTAAAAACTGTTTTTGTAGGAAAATTCAACAAGTGAAAGGTGATTCTCCCAAGCCCGAAAAAAATCCAACAAACCAGCCCTAAAAATTTCTTCCAACACTTGGATTGTATGCTCTGACTACCTGTTCATCTACGGGTGGAAATCCATACACAAAATCACCTGAGTACCAAACACCTTTTTCAACCCCTTCCAGAAGCGCGATGTGAAATGAGGATCACGATCTGAATCTATAGTATGTGGTACACTGTGAAACTATACTATTTGTTGAATATACAACTCACCTAAATGATCAATTATGTAGGTCTCCTGAATCAATAAGAAATGAGCCACTTTCGTTAACTTATCCACAACCACCCAGATTGCATCATTTTTTCAAGGGATCCTCAAAATATCAACCACAAAATCCATCATCACATCGTCCCACTTCCATTTTGGAATGGGAAATGTATATATCAAAACACTTGGGAATTGATTCCTAGTTTTCCCTTGTTCATAGGTAAGGCACCGTTCCACAAAGGCTATAACATAGTTTTTCCTTCCAGGCTACCAAAACTGTCTACGAAGATCATAATACATCTTGGCCAAACCAAGATGCACTACCCATTTTTATTCATGGAACTCATGCTTCAACACTTCCCTCATGCATACTGGCACAACCACATGACCATGAACACAAAAAACCCCATCCACACTGATGGCCCATCCAGAAGGTGGCTCACCACTTTAAGTCTTTCCTTCATCGACAAACATTCAGGTTCGTCGAGCTGACTTTTCCTAACATGGCTCAAAAGTGTTGACTCAATAGCCACAACAGCAAGTGTCACTTGACCATTCCCCCCCCCCCAAACCTCTAGATGCATCTCTACGAACAAATACGTCGCCTTCCACTTAGTGATGGATTCCGGAACCACCTGATTTTGAGCCTTCATTCTCAAAGCATCAACAACACTGCTCCCTTTTACCAGTGTATATACCATCTCAAAGTTGAAATACTAGAGATACTAAACCCATATTCAATGTCGAAGATTCATATACAACTATGAAAAGATATACATTAGAATCTTGTGATCGGTATACACCGTGAACCATTCCCCCAACAAGTAGTGCCTCCAGAAACATAAGGAATACACTATTGTAGCCAACTCAATATCATGTGTGGGATAATTCTACTCATGGGGTCTCAATTTCCTCAACCCATAAGCCAAAACCCACTCATCCTTCATCAACACAGCCCCATTACTGATACTAGATGCATCAAAAAACATGACATACTTCTTACCTGGCTTAGGTAAGATCAATATCAGTGCGGTCATCATTTGCTTTTTCGACTCTTGAAAGGCATTCTCACAAGCCTTATACCACTAAAAACAGATTTTATTTTTGGTCAAGCCTGATAGTGGTGCTTCCAAGTGAGAGAAATCTTGAATTAACCTCCGGTAATATCTGGAAAAACCCATAAAACTCCAAACATCTGAAAAACTCTTGGGATGCTCCCAAGACACGACAACCTGCACTTTCTCTAGATCCACTGACATTCATGCATAAGAGATGACGTGACCTAGAAAATTCACTTCTCCAATCTAGAACTGACACATTTACAGCACGTAATAAATTTGATGTTATCTTAGTGTACTCAAGATGATTCCAAGAAATTGGGAATGATCGTCATGAGTTTTCAAGTACACCAAGATGTCTCCAACAAAGGAAACCAAAAACTAATTCAGATATGGGTGAAGGATTTAGTTTGTCAAATACATGAACACCTCTAGTTCATTGTTCAAGCCTAAAGGCATTACCACAAATTCAAAAAACCTGTACCGACTCTTGAAAGCTGTCAACGGTACGTCAGAAGGCCTCACCCCTAACTAGTGATAACCCGATCTCAGACCAATTTTAGAAAGCACTGATACACCCCTCATCTGGTCAAACAGGCCATCCGTTATAGGGAGAGGGTACCAATTTTTCACCATCATCTGATTTGACTTCCGATAATCAACACACATCCTTAACGACCCGTAAGCCTTGTTTGCAAAAAGAAAAAAAGATCCCCAAGGAGATGTACTAGGGCATATGAACCCCTTATGCTCCAACTCCCCAAGATAAAACGTTAACTCATAGAGTTATTCTGGTTCCATTTAGTATGGAGGATTAAAAATTGGATCTACTCTATGTAGAAACTCAATCGTGAAGTCTACATCCCTATCGGGGGGAAACCCTGAGAAATCCTTTGGAAACACATCCTAAAACAGATCTATTACTCGTGGAATGATAGAATGTTCCCCTTTTTCATCATCAAGAAAAAGGAAAGCTACCTGAGATGTAAGCCTACCCAACCGCTGAAAAAACAACCTCGCACGACCTGTTCGAACATCACACTCTCCGCGATGAACCTAAATGTTACCCTCAAGAGACCTAAAATATAACCTTCAATGATAACAGTCTATGTGCTCCCCATAAAACACTAACTAATTCATACCCAAAATCAGGTCAAATCCCAACATCTCAAGAACAAACCAGTTCCATAGTAAATTATAATTGTAGACTTCTAGAGTACATCTCTTACACTTCTTGATATCTTCCTTTTTCACCCCCAATAGAGTGTCAATTGACATCACCCCACACATAATCTCCACAGGCAAACCCAATTCTACAAAAAATTGACCAGAAATAAAAGAGTGTGTGGACCCAATATCAAACAACGCACTAGAAAGTGTAGAAGCTACAATGATCATACCTTGGATATTTGATGGCCTAGCCTCACTATCACCAGGTGCAGACTGAACCGCATAAAGCTGACGCAAACCTCTACCCTAGCCTCCAACCTGTGTTCCCTACACTACAATGCCATGCAGATGTGTTTGATCTTGCTCCGAAGTTCCTCATCCAATGCCCTTTCCAGTATGTCCCATAGAGCTAAAACTACCTTCCTGATATGGTGAAAATGATCCCTTTTCTCCACTTGGAATCTGTATGTCACCAACATTCATACTCTCCTGTTGAGGGTACCTGCAGAACCTCTACACGTGTCCCGATCTGCTGCTTGACTGGCACTCAACTGAAGGTTAATGACACTGGCCCCGCATGTCCCTCGGCCTACTGCACTGATTGAAAAATAGCTGATCACCACCCTGAGAGTTGACCCCCTCTTATGACCCCCTTTCACACTTTTTCAATGATGAAAACTTCCAAAACGACGATTCTAGCCCTCGGAAGTTGCGCCACTTGTCTGTCCAGCTGGCACGACAATCCCACTACCTGAACTTCCTTTCAGTTTCCCTTATGAGATCATTGCTTGGTCCACTTCCTATGTAAACATCTTTAAGTGAAATATATTCACTTGAAACCTAATCTCGTTTCTTAGGCCATCTTGGAAATGACTTTTAACTACTACATCATCCCCCGCCAACGCTGGAAAAAAGTGTCACAGGTCAGTGAAGTGGTCAACATATTCCATCAACAATATTGACCCCTCAGTCAGGCTCATGAAAACTACAGCCCACTCTTGCCTCAATGTCTCTGGGTAAAAATTATCCAAAAACGTTTCCTAAAAATCTATCCATAGCATCCCCCCTGCCTGCTCAGTATGAGCCAGATTGTCCCACCAATGCTTCGCCTGGCCCCGCAACATATAAGCTGCCATATTGACCTGCTTCTCATCAGGAGTCTCCAAATGATCAATTATCATCTGGAAAGTCTCTATCTAGAACTCTACTGCATCTGGCCCACCCTCTCCAGTAAAGGTCATAGAGTGCTGCAGATAAAACTCTCTGGTAAGTTCTAACATACTCGATGCGACCTGCCCTGGGTCTCAATCCCTCATCTACATAAAATGAACCATGTTCTCTTAGAACCGCTCTTCCCCACTTTTCTAGATCACCATAATATCTTTACCCTCTATAGGAGGAGTTTTCTCATCAACATCCTCTTATTTCCTAACAGGCGCTTGATGTCGTGGTGGCATTTATCTACATTTTCAAACACAAGGTTTAGAATACATACCATAAACTCTCACAACTTCATAACAAGAAGGCTCTTCACCATCCACAACAAACCTTAATATTCTGAGAAACACCACCTTGACCGTCCCTACTATGGTCTATGGTCCACAAGGGTAAACAATCGTACACCATTACAAGTCTCTGACAACATGTTACAAACAACATTTTAATTCATTACAAACCTTTAATTACTCATATTTTTTTAATCAAAACTCATCATTCTTTTATCTTCACCCCCTTGTATTGTTACATTTATAGCATTTTCCCTTTTCAATCATTGATATGCAGGGTGCATTCTATCTTTCATGCCTCACACACCTAACCCATGTGTGTTCCTATCAAGATGCATGTCACCCACCTCTATAGGTTCCTACAATGATGCATGAATGCACAACCTCGTTTCATTAAGGACATGAGCCAAATATCATAAAATAGTCACATCACACAGCATGCGAATCACCCAATAGTGAAATACCATCAACTGTAACATCACACAATCAAGAACAAAAATTCTATCCCCGGGTGACTTGGGTTTTCCCTCACACATGGGTTAGCTACTCGCAAACATGAGCTCATTACCAAGGCCCAACACATCCTAACTCCCATATACCATCCCAAATTACAAGATTCTAGAGAAGGATAAGGAAGACCTCCTCTGATACCACTTTGTAACATCCCCAACTCTGGATCCACTAAAGCATTTCTTTGAGCCAGGTGGTTACACAACCTTATGTGTGCCTCCCCGTATGCCAATGGTTACTGACTAGCATTGGGGGTCTGAATAGTCAATTGGGGAGACTATAACCCCTTTTTATCAAAGTAATCCATAATAGAAGATAAACAATATATTGGAATAATAATCAATAATACCAGATTATGCATAAACAACCATTCCACAAAATGGGGTACAACCATGTCCAACAGAAAATATTCCATTCCATGCTACAAGTGCAAAAGTGAACAAATCTTGAAATTAATACAAACTAAAAAATCCCCAAAATGGTCCTAACACCATGTATGGGTCCACCTACATGAATACCCATGCCAACCGAACTCCCAATCAAGAGCGTTTTCCATTGTCCTGACCCGCAAACATGATGTATGCTCGGGTATCCAAATGTGGCTTGAGCAGGGTGTGAGTACAACTCAGTAGGCCACCACCAATGGTGTCTACAAAATATCTAGTATAAAAAATTGTGCATGCAAAAATATTTATTAATAATAAATTAAATGGAAAGATTAAGTTCCCTTACCCCATTTAGGTCCATCACCAACAATTATTACCATTTCCATATCATATCATTTCCAACACATTTAACATGGGTTCATCAAACACTACAAGATACACGGCATAAGGTATACAATTAAATACAGAAGGAAAAATCACTGTTTCCCTATCTCACTAAGACCAACTACCCCATTCCAACCATATCCTCACCTCAAACAATCAATTCATGTCAATGTCAACCATATCCTCACCTCGAATCCTTAGTCCAGGTGGACGCAACCGATAGGGAAAATGAGTATCATTCCTATCCCTACCGTATACATTAGGGGTGGATTTTAGAGCCTCAGTCCAACTCAACCCATGGGCATAGAACCTCATTCAATACCCCCACACTACCAAGCGATGTGCACACTCTATACATGTATGTATCCATCAACCAATCACACAACATCACAACCATTTCCCCAGGAAAACAAATAACATAACAATAACATGAGATTTAACACAATTCCTTAACACATTACCACATTTTCCACACTTCACATCATTTATCCACTTAGCATGATTTCCTTTTTATCTTGCTTATCTCACTAAGCATTCATTTATTATGCCTATCTCACTAGGCTTGGTTCATTATTCCTAACTCACGAGGCTTCATTACCAGGCACATAACTCATTCCATTATGGTCATCAATCATTTTCAGATATTATCCCTATATCCCTTAGGTTATTATCAAGCCTAGGTGCACCCCTAGCTTATACCCCAACACGAATAGTCACATCAACATGTTTATTAAGGGACTTACATTATTACACAACAATATCACTTGTTCTTTACAAATCCCTTGGTATGGGAGAGTCGGAAAACCCCATGGGTGCCCCTAGGTCAGTGTCATTACCCATGATGCATCACATGGGGGTCGTGAGGGTCTCCATTAACCTTTTTATGAACTATTTTACTTATACATGAAAATGGTGATCAAAACATACCAAGAGACACCCTAGAACAAAACCACACATGCAAAAATCCACATAGAAACCATGAGATACAACTTGTAGACCACCTACCCTGATTCCGTGGGTGAACACACTCTCAATCAAGCCCTTATATTTTTCACCATCCAACCCTTGAAGATTCAACCTAAATCTCACCGAAAGAGTAGTGTTTTATAGCTTTGGAAGGAGAGGAGAAGAAGATAAAAACCATAAACTCAAAAGAGAAGCAAGGATGGGATTATCCAAACCCAAAGCTTCGATCTGCAACCAACAGCACCAAAAATTCATTATAAACGATGGATATTGATCTCTTCGAGCTCTTGGGAGATTTGGTTTGTCCCTAGGGTGAAGAGTTGTGAAATGAGGGGAAATCCTGAGTTGAGGTTAAAACTCCTAGAGTGGCCAAATTTTAATTTTTTAAAAGGTTTCTGGGCGTACGGTTTACCTGCACAGTTTTCCAAACTGTGTGGAAGCCACTGTCCAAAAACACGCTTCTTGCATGGTTTCCCGGGTTGTCCATATGGTTAGCACTAACCATGCGCAGACCATGAAGCCTACCCAAAAACCCCATTTTATCCTTTTTTTCTATCTCAAACTCTAAGAACACCCACCGATCCTCCTCAAGGACTTGGGTAAGCACTTAATTAACCAAAAAAAGGGATTCAAACCAAAAAATAAATTAAAACATAACTTTCCAAGATCTGGGATCTTAAAAATATGTTATGTGTGAACCTGATTTAATGTTCACAATTTTATGTCTGGATCTCAATTTAATGTCCATAAGATTATGCAGGGACACAGCTATCATTTCAATAAGTTTATGTATAGAACTATTTATCAAGTCCTTAAGATTATACATAGATCAATATTTCATGTATATAATATCTTTTGTGGGCATGGCCTCGTGTTTATTGGTTTGTGTGAGGTCTTGACTTCATGTCCTTAACTTAATGAGTGAACTATTTTCTATTCATACATGTTCACAAAGTTATAAGTCTATGCTTATGTCAAAATTGCATGTCTTATTCCAATTTTATGCTCTTATGGATCATGTAATTTATTTTATGATTTTCATCTTATGAACTACTAATATTTATTCCACGACTCTTTTTTATGATCCCTGATAGATTGGGTATAAACATTGTAAGTTATTATGTCCTACCCTTATGCTTATCTTAGGCTTTCATGTGATCATCAATTGATATATCATATGCATACCCTTACTAAGAATCTCAGATCACCCTTTCATACGTCTCTTTCCCCAGGTAATGAATAAATCCATCCAAATCAAATTTTTATTCAAAAGAGATACCAATGAGAGTACAAGAGAGAGAACTAACACTACGGGAAAAATGGGTATTTGCGACGGGTTATTTCCGACGGGGATAAATCCCGTCGCAAATAAGCAGTCTTTTGCGACGGGTTAGCTTTCCCCGTCGCAAAAGAACTGGCGCGCTTTGCGCGCCAAATCGCGGGAAATGTATTTGCGACGGGCGGTTATTGCCCGTCGCAAATAACCGGCAGCGGTAAAAGGTATTTGCGACGGGGGTATACCCCCATCGCAAATAGTATGTCGGTAGGATATATTTGCGACGGGACCCGTCGCAAATAACTATTTAACCGTTGACCGTAATAATTGATGGCTAAGGTATTTGCGACGGGTATCCCGTCCCAAATAATCTAACCTATAAATACCCCCATCCGTTTTTTTTTCAATTCATTCTCAAACTCCATCTTTTCCTTCTCTCATAATTCTATTTCTAGAGTTCAACGTTTCTTAAGATTAATTTTTTTCTCCGGAGTTGATATTGAAGTATTCAAGAACGATCAGAGATCAACCTCAGATCAATTTTAAAGGTATTTATGTTCATTTTAATTTAATATTTATTTTAAATTTTTTATTAGTTTCAATTATTTTTAATTAGTTGCAATTTAATTATGTTTACATTGTTTTGTTACTTAATAAATTTAAATTATTAGTATTGTTCATAGTTAATGGTAATTAGTAATAATTAGTAATAATTTTCAATAATTAAGAATAAATTATAATAATTAGTAATAAATACCAATAATTAGGAATAATAACATTATTACATTGTTAGTATATTTTATTATTAATATTAAAATAATATATTTTTTATATTATATACAATTCTCCTTTCATCTGTGTGTTTTCTGTCTCCACATACAAATATTACATGTGGAGACAGAAAACACACAGATGAAAGGAGAATTGTATATAATATAAAAAATTATATTATTTTAATATTAATAATAAAATATACTAATAATGTTATTATTCCTAATTATTGGTAATTATTCATATAATTATCAATAATTAGGAATAATTACCAATAATTAGCAATAATTAGGAATAATTAGTAATAATTAGTAATAATTATCAATAATTAGTAATAATTACCAATAATTAGTAATAATTACCAATAATTAGTAATAATTAGTAATAATTATCAATAATTATCAATAATTAGTAATAATTATCAATAATTAGTAATAATTAGTAATAATTAGTAATAATTAGTAATAATTACTAATAATTACCACTAATTAGTAATAATTAGTAATAATTAGGAATAATTACCACTAATTAGTAATAATTAGTAATAATTAGTAATAATTAGTAATAATTAGTAATAATTAGTAATAATTACCAATAATTAGTAATAATTACCAATAATTAGTAATAATTACCAATAATTATCAATAATTACCGATAATTACCAATAATTAGGAATAATTACCAATAATTAGGAATAATTACCAATAATTAGGAATAATTACCAATAATTAGTAATAATTAGTAATAATTAGGAATAATTACCAATAATTAGTAATAATTAGTAATAATTACCAATAATTAGTAATAATTGGTAATAATTACCAATAATTAGTAATAATTAGTAATAATTAGTAATAATTAGTAATAATTACCAATAATTACCAATAATTAGTAATAATTACCAATAATTACTAATAATTACCAATAATTAGTAATTACTACCGATAATTAGGAATAATTACCGATAATTAGTAATAATTAGTAATAATTAGGAATAATTACCAATAATTAGTAATAATTAGTAATAATTACCAATAATTAGTAATAATTAGTAATAATTAATAATAATTACCAATAATTACCAATAATTACCGATAATTACCAATAATTAGGAATAATTACCAATAATTAGTAATAATTAGTAATAATTAGTAATAATTAGTCATAATTACCGATAATTAGTAATATTTACCAATAATTACCGATAATTAGTAATAATTAGTAATAATTAGGAATAATTACAAATAATTAGTAATAATTATTAATAATTACCAATAATTAGTAATAATTAGTAATAATTACCAATAATTACCAATAATTACCAATAATTGTCGATAATTACCAACAATTAGGAATAATTACCAATAATTAGGAATAATTACCAATAATTACCGATAATTAGTAATAATTACCGATAATTAGGAATAATTACCGATAATTAGTAACAATTAGAAATAATTACCAATAATTAGTAATAATTACCTGTAATTAGTAATAATTACCAATAATTTCCAATAATTACTGATAATTACCAATAATTAGGAATAATTACCAGTAATTAGGAATAATTACCAATAATTAGGAATAATTACCAATAATTACCAATAATTAGTAATAATTACCAATAATTAGTACTAATTACCAATAATTACCAATAATTACTGATAATTAGTAATAATTAGTAATAATTAGGAATAATTATCAATAATTAGTAATAATTAGTAATAAATACCAATAATTAGTAATAATTACCAATAATTAGTAATAATTACCAATAATTAGTAATAATTACCAATAATTACCGATAATTACCAATAATTAGGAATAATTACCAATAATTAGGAATAATTACCAATAATTAGGTATAATTACCAATAATTAGTAATAATTAGTAATAATTAGGAATAATTACCAATAATTAGTAATAATTAGTAATAATTACCAATAATTAGTAATAATTAGTAATAATTAGTAATAATTTCCAATAATTAGTAATAATTAGTAATAATTACCAATAATTACTAATAATTAGTAATAATTAGTAATAATTACCAATAATTAGTTATAATTACCAATAATTAGTAATAATTACTAATAATTAGGAATAATTACCAATAATTACCAATAATTACCGATAATTAGTAATAATTAGTAATAATTAGGGATAATTACCAATAATTAGTAGTAATTAGTAATAATTATCAATAATTAGTAATAATTACCAATAATTAGGAATAATTACCAAAAATTAGTAATAATTACCAATAATTAGGAATAATTAGTAATAATTAGGAATAATTACCAATAATTAGTAATAATTAGTAATAATTACCAATAATTAGTAATAATTAGTAATAATTAGTAATAATTACCAATAATTAGTAATAATTATTAATAATTAGTAATAATTACCAATAATTACCAATAATTACCAATAATTAGTAATAATTACCAATAATTAGTAATAATTACCAATAATTACCAATAATTACCAATAATTACCGATAATTAGTAATAATTAGTAATAATTGCCAATAATTAGTACTACTTAGTAATAATTAGTAATAATTACCAATAATTAGTAATAATTAGTAATAATTAGTAATAATTAGTAATAGTTACCAATAATTAGTAATAGTTACCAATAATTAGTAATAATTAGTAATAATTAGTAATAATTAGTAATAATTAGTAATAATTACCAATAATTAGTAATAATTACCAATAATTAGTAATAATTACCAATAATTACCAATAATTACCGATAATTACCAATAATTAGGAATAATTACCAATAATTAGGAATAATTACCAATAATTGGGAATAATTAGGAATAATCACCAATAATTAGTAATAATTACCAATATTTAGTAATAATTACCAATAATTAGTAATAATTACCAATAATATTAGTACTATGAAAATAATAAAAAATTTATATAATATTAAAATTATTAATATTTGTAACAGGTTTTGCTTTATTCTCAACATATTCAATTCTTACAGGGTCAATTTTTAGGACTATCTCAATAAAAAGTTTGCGTCAGTCGTGTATGATGTAAACTCTATAATTATCCTTGCTTGAGTGTTTTTTCTAACAAATTATTCAAAACCAGTAATGCTTTTATATTTTATCGAAAAATATGGAACAACGAGGCCGTCAACAATCATTATTAGGTGACCGCATATGGATAAATCAACGTAGAAATCCAAATAGTTCTGGTTTAAATTCAGTATATGTACAGGGTGTGGAGACTTTTTTTTTCATTTGCGGCATCAAATCCGGAATTTGTTTCAGAAGTAAAAATAAAATGCCCTTGTAGAAAATGTGCATTGAGAATGTTTGACACGTTTGACAAAGTGGGGGGGACATCTCTTGCGTTTTGGTTTTCAACTAGATTATGTTTTTTGGTATCAACACGGTGAACGCAGTTCCAGAGCAGGTGATACCAACTTGATTCTGGATCCATCCCGGTTTCAAGATTTAGTACATGATGTTGCAGGTTCATCTGTTCAACATACAGAAACTCCGGCTGATATAGCTTCAAATCCTAAGTTGGCACCGTCTGAATTTTATGAGTTGTTGAGGTCTGCTGAGGATGCATTATATCCTGGCTGTAAGATGAGCAAATTAGAAGCAGTTGCAAAATTTATGGCTATCAAATCAGATAATAGAATGTCAAACACCTGGTTTGACCAGATATCTTCTTTTCTTAAAACACTGTTACCCGAAGGAAATGTTTTTCCTACAAATTACTATGAGAGTAAGAGGCTGGTTCAAAATTTGGGACTTACTTGTCAAAAGATTCATGCATGTTCAAATGACTGCATTTTATATTCTGGGGAAAATGAGTCGTTGGATAGTTGTCCCACATGTGGGCAACTGAGATATAAAGAAGGACAACATGGGAAGTCTAGTTTGATTCCTGTAAAACAGTTGAGATATTTTCCGCTTACATCCAGACTTCAGCGTTTATTCATGTCTAAGAATACAGCGACAATGATGTCATGGCATAAAGAGAATATTTCAACCGATAAAAGCTTGAATCATCCATCTGATGGTGATTCATGGAAAAATTTTGATAGAGTGCATCCATCCTATGCTTTAGAAGCTAGAAATGTTCAACTGGGCCTTTCCACTGATGGTTTATGTCCGTTCGGATCTTATGGTAGTCAATATTGATGTTGGCCTGTTTTTTTAACTCCGTACAATTTACCTCCATGGATGTTGATGAAGGATCCATATATCTTTTTGACTTTACTAATTCCAAGACATCCGAAGAAAAATATTGATGTTTATTTGAAACCATTGATTGATGAATTATGTTTATTGTGGAGTACTGGTGTCAGTACATATGATGTTGCAACGAAGCAGAATTTCATACTGAGAGCAGCATTGATGTGGACAATTAGTGACTTCCCGGCTTATGGGATGTTATCTGGCTGGAGTACACATGGTCGGAAATCATGTCCTTACTGTATGGGAGAGAACAAAGCATTTATGCTCATTCATGGAAAGAAACCTTGTTATTTTGAATTTCATCGCAGATTTCTTCCAGCTGATCATCCTTTTCGCAGAAACAGATCTCATTTCAGAAAAGGAACAGTTGAAAGGGATGGACCTCCAAAAATTCTATCAGGTTCGGAGTTAAAATCAGTTGTATTTTCATTACCTTCCATCACTTTTGGTCCCACAATAAACCAACAGAAAATTTCTGGTTTTGGGAAAAGACACAATTGGATTAAACGTAGCATATTTTGGGATTTGCCATATTGGTCTGATTTGTTGTTCCGACAAATGTTAGATGTCATGAATATTGAGAAGAACTGTTTTGATAATTTGTTTCATACAGTTTTGGATACGCTAGGAAAGAGAAAAGACAATGTAAATGCACATTTAGATCTTGCCCAAATTTGCAGGCGTCCAGAATTGGAACTGTTTGAGAATGTTAGAACAGAAAGGTTACTGAAACCGAAAGCAGCTTATACACTGTCTAAAGAAAACCATTTATTATTTTGTCAGTGGATTGCAGATTTGAGACTTCCAGATGGTTGTGCTTCCAATTTGGGTAGATTTGTAAAGAATGGTCATATTACTGGATTAAAAAGTCGTGATTGTCATGTTATAATGGAAAGACTTCTACCCATTGAATTAAGAGGTCTGTTGAATTCTGTGATTTGGGATTCCATAATAGACATGTCTCATTTTTTTCGGGAAATTTGTGCAGCTACAGCAGATTATGATGCTCTAGGAAAACTTGAAAAAGATGTTGTTGTAATTATATGTAAACTGGAAAAAATATTTCCGCCGTCTTTCTTCGACTCAATGGAACATTTGATGTTACATTTTCCATATGAAGCCAAATGTGGAGGTCCAGTACAGTTTCGATGGATGTACCCATTTGAAAGATGCATGCAAAAATTGAAAAGAAAAGTATTTAACAAAGCATCTGTTGAAGGATCTATTGCAGAAGCTTATTTGCAAGAGGAAATATCTTTTTTCTGCTCCTATTATTTTGAATATGAGTATCCTTCAAAACACAACCGAATGGGATGGAACGAGAGGAATATTGATGGTATCGACAATCAATTATCTGTTTTCAACCAGCCAGAGCTTGGTTTTGGTGCAGTTTATGAACGCTGGTTTTCGGATGATGAACATCATAGAGCTCATACGTATGTTCTGCTCAACTGTGAAGAGATGACATCAGTTGTACTGTAAGTGTTTATATCACTTATTCTATCATTTATGTTACAGTAAATAACTTTGGTTTTTATAGGTTGTATGATAATCATATCAAGAAACAAATTCCACAAATTATAGCAGCTTCTCTCAAAGAACGTCGCCTAAAAAATTTCTCTCAGTGGTTTCAAAAACTGGTAACATAAATTCTTTATCTTTTAGCAACTCATTCAATGTATAGTTTACTATATTGATAATTATTTCACAAATTTTCAGGTGTCTTGACATGCTGATAAAATTGAAAAATGGCTGTGTATATTGAGTAACCCACCTTCCAAACTTGTTAAAACGTATAATGCATATGTGGTGAATGGATTTCGATTTCACACACATGCATATGGGGAATCGAAAAAAACAATGAAAAGTGGAGTTAGCTTGAGAGGATCTCATCATCGAGAAAATGAAGTTTAATTTTATGGCATACTTGATGAAATCATTGAACTCTGTTATCTTGGACAACATTACATAACCATGTTCAAATGTCGGTGGTTGGATACAGAGAGAGGCGTGCGTGTTCATCCGACTCATGGAATCATCGATATTAAATGTAAAAGTATTCTCACAGTAAATGAACCATTCTTATTGGCTCAACAGGCACATCATGTTTATTACGCAAATTACTGTGCTACATCAAGATACTTAACTGATTGGTGGAGTGTAATAAAAATCGAAATTCGAGACAATCAGTTTAGTCAAAGTGAATGTGCTTTCACTGATGTGCAAAGAATTGATGTTTTTCAAGAGAGTACTAAAAATCAATCTTTTTTACAAAGATACATGAGTATCGATGACGACACCCCACATTTAAGAGTCGGTGATGACGATGATGTTAATGATGTCACATATGAATTTGAAATGGTAAGAGATGAAGCAACTGTAACTCGAATGGATATCAATGATGTTGAGGAGGAATATGAAGATGGCATTGACATATATGAAGATGATGATGAAGATGAACACTGATAGAATTCCATGGTATTTATATACAATCATAATATGTATATATGTATATATAATAGTAATTATCAATTATTTGCTACCAACATTAACATTTTCTGTTTCAGATGGACGACGCCACATTTCGTGAGTTGGCGGATGCTGACCTGTCTTTCGATGTGGATGAGTTACTGGCAGATGACCCTCAGCCTGTAGGTGCTCCAGGGAGTACGCGGAGGGGGCGCGGTCTTGCACGATTGATGATTCTCGACCTCGTACCCGAGCGACGTCCACGTCTTGGGTTTGATCCACGCACACGGAGGTGTGATAACCTGTGTGATAATCTGTGGATTTGACTAAGATTTCATTAATCTATTCACATAATAAATGTTTATTATTTTTAGAGTTTTCCGCATATATCAGTCGGACAGGGCAGTGCTATTTTGCGCAACTATTTCTCTCAGTCGTGGACCACATGGGAGCAGATTCCCATTGATGCGAAGAAGGCCATGTTCGGCCATTGGTTGGTACGTACGTAAATAAATAATTTTTATTTTGAAAATTATTTCATTTCTAACTTGATATTTTGATTTATTTGTAAGTTTTATGGTATCCGATCGAGGATACCATGCGTGACGCCATCCACAAGGCATGGGAGGTGGCCATGCGTGATCGCTTTCGTCAGTTTTTGCACAGTTTAAGAAAAGCTTCCACAAAGAAAGTAGGAGTGTCAGATTTTGACGAGTCATGTAGAGCACACCGACCAGACTACATTTCATCCCACGTATGGGATGGATTATGTGTGTACTGGTTGAGTGGTGCCTTTCAGAGGAGATCATCGGTGGGGAGGCAGAATCGGGGGAGATAGGAGGTGACTCATCGAGCTGGGAGTCGTTCTTTCAGTACTCATAGACAGCATCTGGTACGTACATTATTTATAAATATTTTATATAACTATAAATATTAACAGTTTATTTTTTATTCTTATAGGCTGTCAAGCACCCCGATATTACAGAGTATGATGTATATCAGAGGATGTATAGTGATCCTGCTACTGGGGAGCTCAGAGGTGATCGTCAGCATCACATCGTGGTCAGTATTATTTGTTTTCAAGTTTAAAAATTAACTGCATATAATATATTCACAATTTTAATTTTAAATTGCAACTACAGGAGTCATATGAGGCCGCAGCGTCACAGACCCGGCCTGAGAGTCAGGCCGAGTCATCAGATCAGACCACTGGCAGTCAGTTTGACGAGGCGGCATGGATGTAGGCCACCCAGTATGCCTTCGAGAAGGGCCGGGTAGTTGGTATTAGCTCTCTACTGACTCCCGGAGAGTATTATGGCAGTGCTGCGATGTCGGCGTCCAGCTCGAGAGGAGCACGTGCATCTTCTTCTGCTACACAGTATGAGGATCAGTTGCGATCTCAGACTGCACTGATAGAGAGTCTCCGACAGGAGCAGGAGTAGATGCGTCAGCAGCAGCAGCAGCAGGAGGAGGAGCGTCGACGCCAGCAGCAGCTGTACGAGGAGCAGATGAGTCGGTGGCAGCAGCAGCACCAGGACCAGATGGAGTACATGCGCCGACTCACTCATGCTTTAGGGATGGATTTTCCTCCACCGGCATCTGCAGATCCCCCCCTCCCCCCCTCCTTCAGATTAGAGTTTGTTTTTATGTTATAAAGTTTGTAAAATCAAATATGAATTTTTTTCTATTCGTAGTTTCTGTCTCATTATAAAATATTAATAATATTATATTTTGAAATAACAATATTAATATGAATAATAATATTATTTATATTTTATTATATTAAATTATATATATATATTAAAATTTTATAATATTATAATTTAATTATATTTTTTTTGTAATATTTGAATTATTTTAATATTTGAATGTAAAATAATTCCATTATTTTTATATTAATTAAAATAACGTATTAATATTTTTTTATTTATGAATTATAATTCTAATATTATTATATTAATTAAATCATTTATTAATATTCTATTATTTTTTATTTTTGAATTATAATTCTATTATTATTATATTAATTAAATTAATTTATTAATAATTTATTATTTATTAATTTTGAATTATAATTCTATTATTATATTAATTAAAATCATTTATTAATATTTTATTATTTTTTATTTTTGAATTATAATTGGATTATTATTTTATTTAATTAAAATAATTTATTAATAATTTATTTTTTTATTTTTTTATAGTATTTGTGACGGGATACTATGCCCATCGCAAATATTATTATTATTATATTCATTAAAATAATTTAATAATAATTTTTTATTTTTTTCTATAAAACATTATTTGCGACGGGGCCCGTCGCAATTACTCTTTTAAATGTTTTTGCAAAAAATACGGAGTAAGATTTGCGACGGGAAGTATCCCTGTCGCAACTACTAGCTTTAGCGACAGGCCCGTCGCAAATAGTTGTTGTTGCGACGGTGTTTTGCGCAACGGGCGATTTGCGACGGGCCCCCGTCGCAAAAAGCCATTTGTGACGGGATCCCATCGCAAATCGCCCGTTGCAAATACGTATTTTTCTAGTAGTGTAAGGAGAGAAAAAACAATAGATAAAATGAGAGAACAATAGGCACAAGACTAAGGGGGCCTGTAATGATGCCGACCGAGTGAATCCCCTCTAATCAGATTCAATCCCTCTAGTTTTAGGCTATGCATATAGAGGAGATGATTACTAATGGAGCTATGGTCAACTATCGAAACCAGATGATCTGAAACCCTATTTCCCTCCCATCAAGTGTGGGTAACATGGATGTTTCCACTAAGAATGACTCCACATTTGTGAACTGTGTTGGTCATAGACCATGGAGGAGATCATATACCATGCATAACATTATGATAGATCTTGGAATTGGTCTCCACATGAGTAATGTCAAGGTTCTCTTGCCTGCATAGGGTAAGTCCTCTGAGCATCGCATTAGCCTTGGCCTTGAGGGAGGTACTGATTCCTTAGAACGAAGTGATGTCCAGGTCCATATTCCCCCTAATCTACAGACCACACCCCTTCCACTCATGGAACCCATATTACATGACCCATCTGAATTTAGTTTAATACCGTTGGCGGGAGGGTGGAAAAAAACCAAGTTCCCATGCATATTGGAAAGACTGGGATGTGAGGGAGGTATCCTAACATGAAGCAACCACATTGATGGAGCACCCACCCAGTCAGTGATGAGGGAGACCAAGAACACCAGATGGAAGCAAGTCCTTATGTTAATGGACCTCACCAAAGGCATAGATCCATCAAACCTCACATGGTTCCTAGCTTTCCACAGAAACTAGCACCCATCATTAAAAAACACTACATGAGTCGTTCGTTCCATAACTGTTTCCGTTGAACCATGAAACCATAAACCCAAGAAAGGAGAATCCATGAGATTACTTTTGGTGAAGCCAATGATGCCACCATAGAATTTCCACATAGCCTGGTCCAATTCCCCTTCGTAAAAAAGATGATGGGAACTCCCCTCCCACCCGATACTACAGCAAAGGCTCATCGAGGAAAAACTTACACCCACCTTGTTCATGTTCCCATCTTTGGAAATTCCCTGGTTTCAGATTTACCAGGACAAGAATTTATACTTTTCTGGTATCATGTTGCACCACACCACATAATTGCAGCAATTCATAGGGTTCTACGAAAAAATCATCTAGAAAAAGGCCCTGGTAGAGAAATTTCCCGAGGAAGAAGGTATCAACACGCATTTGTCCGGCTCATCATTGAACACGATGAATAATGTTTTTATAAGGTTATTCCTATAAAGAGTACCATGAGGGAAGATATTTATCGGAGATATTGATTTTCTTTCATAAAAAAAGAATATTTATATCTAATCTCCAAAGACACTAAACTTTTGTAGTCCTAAGGTGTTTTTTTGGTACAATGAATTAAATATTCATCTACTATGATGTAATGTTTATGTATGAAAATCCTAGGTCGTTATATCTACGAACACTAATGCACTACTATTTCTAACTACACTTTTTATATCCTAATCATTTGTTTGAAATGTATAACCATTAGTGTCATACCTAGAACATATTATAAAATTTAAATTTGGGACATTCACTAACCATGTCAATGTTTATGATGCATATTATCTACTACTTATGGTCTCTTTAAACCATGACTAACTTTTTTTATTATCCTCCTTAAAAATAACTATATCTTTCTTATTTGGTTAACATTTTTTTAACATAGTAAAATGAAATTTTTTATATGTCTGGGGATTATCTATGTTATTTAAGATGTATAAATATAACTACTTTATTTGTTTACCTGTCAAATATTTTATTTTCAATCCATAGATACATATTCTTCTATAATTGAATCATTCATGGAAATATTTAGGAAAATAAATGTGCTACCCTGTATAAAATTAACTTGTAAAAAACTTGACAACCTCCTAATAAATATACTTCTCATTATTAGAGGCTTCTGCATGAAATAGTTTCTTAATATATCCCTTAAATATCATCATATACCTTTCAAAAGGATATGTAAAATTTAGATACATAGTTCCAAAAATAATTATTTCTCACACAAAATGAACCATTAAATGAACCATGATATCAAAAAATATGGAGGAAAATACATTTCCAATTCATAAAGTATTGAAACTACATCATTCTATAAATTTTTCATTGAATTAAGATCAATAATGTTATTACAAATTGAATTTAAAAAAACACATTAATTATAATCATTCTGAAATGGATGGGAAATATTCCACACAATTAAAATGGTAGATGTTATTTTATCATGAAGTGACAATCATGATATTTCATTCCTTTCAACATCAAATATTTTAATGACACAAAAAATATTCATTTAAGGAATAACTATAAAAAACTTTGATACCATGGAGACAATAAAAGAACTAATTTTCCCCCTCTTTGATAACATATGACATGCTAGACTTAGGTATGTTCATCTCTTATTAAGAGTGGGAACTGACTCCAAACATATTCTTATTGATAATAATTACAATCTTTCATTCAAACCTTCTTTAATTTTTCCTTTAATATATAACAATGTTCTAATTAAACTATTATAGATATTCTTTTCCACATTCTATACATTAATTTTATGCTTGACCTCATTAAATCTCCAATTTGGAAGCCCAAAAAATATTGATCGTTTTTTCAAATATTTCTATCATTACCATATTTTTTGTATTCTTAAACGCCACATAAATGTTTTCCACCCACTAAAAATATTGTTTGGGGAAAAAGGATTTAGAGAAATATTAAAAATATTAGACATTGAATTCCTTTTTTAATCTTTTATATGATTGATCCATAGAGAAAAACCTCTAATGACCCATGTATATTGTTTTTATCCAAAGTTGTTGTTGATAATATGAAGTCTTTTATTCACAAATTGGAAAATATTTATTCCCCTTAACACTATATCTAGACAAATTTCTATATTCTAAGAAGTTATTTTTGTTGATCATATTCATTATATACAGTTGAAAATAGTATATTCTATAAGAATCATACTCACTAATACCATTATCCCATAAAAGATTCAAATCATCAACTAATGGAGATAAGAAAACATCGATATCATTTCATTATTGTTTGGGTCCAAAAATCATTAAACTCAATATGATATATTTATGTCTCATATAAAATTTAAGAGATAAGTTTTAAATTAACATTAAAAAAGTCTATAAAATGTGTTTTCTACTTAGGATTCGATTTAGAGTCATTCTATCTATTCCAAATCCAAGTATGAGATTTCAAAATTCATTTCTGGATATAAGATATTATTTATCAATATTCCTCCACTGTAGAAAATATTATGGATGACGCACTTTTCCATCAGATATCCACTCATATATATGTAATATTAACCTTTTTAATCATTTGAATTTGAAAATAGGAATTTTAAAGGAATAATTATAGAAAGACACCAAATTTACTTATATGGAGTCTCTATAACTATTAAATCATCCTATGATTTTTATTTAAACTCATACTTTGATGTCCAACATTTTTGACACTCTGAAAGACCTTTTTATTCCTTCCCATAGAGCACACATTCATTCGGGTGTGAATGTTTCTTCTTATACACCAAACCAATCTAGCATAATATTTTCTTCACATTATAATGTGAATTTTCCAAATCATGGTATTTATGAAGTATGTCTTTAAATATCTTTAGAAACTCAGCAAAAACAATTTCAATCCATCAATTTATCTCCTTCAAGTTAATAAATATTAAAACAATTGATGAAACTAAAAAAATTATACAACCTAGATATAATGTTTTTTAGTATCTCCATATAAATTTTATAATATCAGTTCTTTAAAAATAGATTCTACTTTAATATCATGAATCATTTCTTTAATTTCATCAAGATTATCATCTTTGAAAATCATCATCATCAATATATCATGAATACTTATTAGTTTCACCATTCCGAATCCAAGTTTTATAACTCAGATTAAAATTAGAACAAATTAGATGATCTTTAATTTATATTTTTTGACTTCTTTATATTTAAACATTTAAATCACGGACAAAAAATAGGTCATTGTTTGGAATATTTTGTTTAGAAAATTCCAAAAAATAATTAACACCATCCTCATATTCATCACTTGTTCATGATTAAGTAATCTAACATTGAATAATTATTTCCTATAGTATATATCAAGAATTTAAAAAAAAAATTAATTTTTTTTATAAATAAAATAAATACCATCAAATATATAAAAAATAATAGAAAGGAAACACATTTTATAAAAAAGTATCACTTTGAACATATTTAATTATCATTATTTAATAAAAATATCAAAAGGTATCATACAATCTTCATGGTAATCTAAAAACTAGTTCACAATTGTAAAAAACATAACCTAAACACTAATTAATCATTAAAATAACATTATTTATAAAAACAATTCATAAAATTATCATTTAATTAATCCATAATCAAAAAACAAACATTCTATAATTAAAAAAATCATGGCTGTGAGAATAATCAAAAACTAAAAATAAAAGGAGTGAATATAATGTGTCATTAATAGATATTTGGAAGTGTAAATTCCTTTTATTCATGTGAAATAGAAATAATAAACACAAAAGTTAAATTAATATTGGAAGGGGATGATTTAGATGATGACACCAGTAGTGAGATGGAACATAAGGGCCTATAAATAAAAATAGAGAAGATAAGGTGACATCAATGGTAAAATGGAACTATAAATACAAATATAAATAACTTGGATTCAAGGGAAATAGAAATAATAAACAAAAATTTTAAATTGATATCGAAAAGGGGATAATTGAGAAGTCAACAACAATGGTAAGAAGGCTTAGAGTGACCAAATGCTGCATCCAATGAAGAGTGATGATGAGAGATGGTAGTGTATGCCATCTAAAAAGAATCAAGGAAAAAGGATTAGAGAATAAAGATTTTTGAGACCACCTGATCAAATATATAAGTGTTAGGGTTCACCATGTGATGGAAACCTAAAGTCTTTCACATAAAAGAATGAAACCAAAAATGACTGTTCTAGATGTTTAATTAAAATTATAATTTTTTATTACATTTTTTTTAAAAACCAATGTGGAAAAATATTCTTTCACATTGTTGATTTAATAATCAATGTGAAAAATATGTGTGTATTATTTTTTTTAATGTATGTTATTTAAAAATTAATGTGAAAAACTTGATAAATTAAATGAATTTTGTACTATTGTGTGAGGAATTATGTCACATTGTTGTGAGACATAGTGGATTTCAGTAGCTATGTTGTCCATTTCATAGAAGGATATTCAATTTGTTTTTATTGAAATCATGTCATGTTTTTTAAACTATGAATATAAAGATAATTTGTTGAAGTTATTTTTGGGTTGTATAGAAACAAATCTAGTTAACACTGTAGAGAACATTATTACATCATGAAGTTCAGAAGAATTTTTTAGGTTGGTTATATCATGTTGTGACTTATTTAGTCATATCATGGTTATCAAGAATGTTTCACACTAAAATATTAAGTTTTTTAATTCTTAAATAATTTGTTTCAAAATATTTCAAGTAGATCCAATTATTATGGATATTATTTTTATATATTCAATAATTATCATTATATTAATGAAACATTAGTCAACTCTAAATTAATTCATTATTCCAAAGTAATATTTCTGAAAGTTTTAATATGTATTTATGACTAACACATAAGGAAAAGAAATTCCACAATAGCTATGAGAATTTAATAATATTGTTATAAAAATATATCTATATAAATAGAGATCTACCAAAACCAAAATAATGTAATAAAAACAAAAAAAACTACGTGATTGAAAATATTTACTATTGTAATAATTCAAATATCTAAATCATATGGATTCATTATCAATGTCTAATCAAGATACTACAATATTTTAACGTCATCTTTCCTCAACCAATTTTTTAGTTTTGTATTTCTATATCTGTTAAACTGAGCTATAATTATAAATTTTTTTATGATTTCCCAGGAAAAAGTAAGTTATAAATTTTTTTAAACATCTATAAAAGGTATGAGTTTATAATTGGGTTATGAAAATTCAATTTGTGTAGTGCTTTTGAATCCAATATAAAATTTATGTTGTAATAAGGTTGGCGCTCTACTTCAAAATCCAAGTTCTTTTAGTGATTTTCATACCTATCAAAGATTATAAGTGTGTGAAGAGTATACATAGGATCTTTGTGATCTGAAAAACTATAAAATTTTCCAATGTTATTATTTAATTTTTGTATTTTATTTTATGTTTTAAATCTAGTCTATTCACAACCACTATCTAATATTGATTATCTACACCTTTGGGAGAATAATTGGTATCATATCATATTCTCTATTAGATATATTTCAATTAAAACCCTTTTTCCTATACATAATGTTCTAAGGGTAATAAAATTTTAGATTCTATGTCAAGGTTTAAATGATATTGGTATTCCATAAAAACCACCATTCTTTTATGGGTATGACTATTGTTATTAATAGGCTATGATAGAATCCAACCTTAAGCAATTAAGTATTGAACATTATACTTTAATTGTAAAACATTATAAATTTCCAGTGACTAACCCTAATACACTTAATGAAAATAATCCATTTAAGTATGTTCTAAATTATAAATTCAGGAATATTCATTATTGTGATATTAGAAGAAATGTTTTTAGTCATGTATCCATATATAAAACTTCCCTTGATATTATAAGAATTTTTCAAGTTACACATTATTGTATAGAAAAACAATAAAGAACTAATATAGGTATATTATAGGTAGAGTATCAATATTTTAAAATGGTGTAAAATTAGACAATCCATTATGTAAAGACCCGTAAAATTCAACGGAAATTTTTTCTTAATTTTCTTTGGAATTTTACAAGAACGCGTTTTCAGACGGAACTTGATTCCGAGGCCCGGAGTGCCCGGAATTTCTATCTGAAGTTTAGCTCGGGTACGTTCAGTGAACGAACGAGCGGGAATTTCTAACTTTTGAACCGGTGCCTGGAATCGAATTCCGAGGGCAACGATGGAACCGCAGCGCCCGTAATTTCTTAGGAACTCTTGTTCCGGAGTTGTGTTATCACGGGTGTGGATGATAAAAATTGTGGAAGTTAATTTATTATTATTCTATAATTTTTATTTTCCTTTTGTGTTTTAAGGCTATGGGTGGAAGTTGGATAACTACCCAACCTCCCTTGGGAGGTTATGAGGGTGGTGGGGCCCACACGAACCCCACCTCTTCATATTCTTCAAATCATCAACTCCCCATTAACTACCCTTAATTTAATTTGAAAACTTGTGTAATTTTAATGAGGTGAGTTAAGTGTGGTTAATTGAATTTCAAACTCATGAAATTCAAAAGGGTATGTTGTGTTAATAAATAAAGACTTGGGCTTATTTTATAAATGTTAGAGTCTATGCCATGTTGAGAGGTTTTGGGAAGCGTGAAGATCTCCTTCATCTCCAACAAAGAACATCTTCGACGAAGAATGTGAAGAACACCTCAGAATCTGACGAAGAACACCGTTCTTCAACGAAGAACATCTCCGCCGAAGAACGCGGAGAACTTCTCCAACGATGTTTCCTCTTCGGATGCAACTCGACGACAATGGAATCGACGTTCGTTTTCCGCGATGCCCGACCTCTGCGACGCTCATCTTCCGCGGCTCGTTGACGTGCACCGTTCTTGAAACCGAGGTAGGGGATTGTATTTAATTAATTTGTTCGTGACTACTTACCTGAATTTCTTCATGAAATTTAACCAACTGCTATCAATTAACGTGAGGGGGGGGGGACCACACAAACACGGCCGACCCACCTCCTTATTTTTCTTATTGGATTCTTTTGGATTGAAATGGAAGTGGCGCGGTGCCGTCGCACCGTGCGGAATTATTGCGCAGCGTCGGAGACATCCGAAAATACCACGGCCGGTACCGGGGCCGCGGCGGAGGGGCGCGGTGCCGTCGCGCTGCGCCGGACGACAAGGGCCGCGGCTGGTTCTGGGCCGCGGCGGAGCAGGGTGACCGGCGGCCGGTACCAGGCCGCCGCCGTCGGAGCTGGAAGGGGACCAGTCCCATTAAGCAGGAACCGGCCGGCCAGGTCGGGCCGGCCGGATGAGGAGAATCCTGGGGAATTAATTCCCCCGGCCGACCATCAATGCGGCCCCCAATTAAGGGTCCGCGGTTACAAGAAAATGGGAGGGGCAGCGCCGCTCCCCCCCCCCCCCCCACCCCCCACCCCCCCCGCGCGAGCCAAAAGCGGCTCGACCGTTTTGGTAGAGCAACCGACCAGTGCGCCCAGCGCGAGGGTCGCTGGTCCGGGCCATGCCGGGCCGGGTTGACCCGGACCCAGGTCGGGTCGACCCGGTTCGGGTCGACCCAGGGGGTCTCGGTCCGGGCCCGAAACCCCCATTTTCGGACCGTTTGGGTTCAATTGCCCATAACTCGGGCTATGGACCTTCGATCGAGGCACTGTCAGTGGTGACACGATCCTTGGAATGAGACGGTCGTTTCGGTATATCGCACTCAAGGTTTTGGAATACTTTTTGTACGGCCAGGTTGGTTCGTACACGAAACCAACAGGGCCCTCGGAGCAGAAACGCTCATATCTTGAGCTTCGGACGTCCTATTGACATGCCATCGACTTTGTTGTATTCCTATAAGTGAGACGGATCTTTTGAATTACTCCGACCGAGGTTTGGATGTAGGTGGAGTACGGTCGGGTTGGTTTTTCCTTAAAAACCAACCGGGCCCCTAGGACGAAAAGGCCAATAACTCTCAGACCGGGCGTCTGATTGACGCGCCGTCTGCGATGTTGAGTTCCTGTTGACGATACGGAACTTTTGGATACATCAAATATGGAATATGTGTCAGTTGATATATCAGCCTCTCAGCTCGTGGAGCGGACCATCCCGAACAAGCTTGCTGTGTGCGGGAACCCTAGTGCTGGCTGCGACTGCTACTGTGACTGCGACGACGACTGTGCAGAGATCCTCAGTGGATTCGACGACGACGAATACAGCACTCAGCGATCCTGTTTGGATTAGTGCTATTGATCCTATGTGGGTCTGATCCTGTGTGGTTCAGCGCTCAGTGGTTCTGTGTGAGCCAGCGCCTACAGATCCTGTGTGGGTCCGATCCTATGTGGGTCATTGCATGGGTTAGTACCTATCGATCCTTTGTGGGTTCGACGAATAAGATGGATCAGTGATCATCTCTATCATCTTTCGAAGAAGTATACCTGTGTTAGCTTAATCCTGTTTACTTTCCTATGTGGATTGTGTTGTGTTATCCTGTGTGGATTACATTTTTCTTTCCTGTGTGGAATATGTATGCTTTCCTATGTGGACAGGGTTGTACTTGGGCTCGGAGGTTGGAGCATTTTGGAATTGATAACTTAGGTATATGTATGGGCATATACCTAAGTAGTGTCGGATGTTACTTCGTGATTGTATCTTTCCTTTGTGGTTTATCCTTTGTGGATTTTGGGAGACCTTCAGGGGTCTCGGGGTCCCTACTGAGTATCTTATACTCACCGCAGCACGGGCTATGCCCGCACTACGTTGTGTTGGTTGCAGATGACGGACATCGTTGATCGTAGTGGAGGCTTGCGGAGCAGGACGGTACCTGGAGGTGGAAGACTGGGCGGGACGTACTTGGAGCGGTAGGCTGGACCCGAGGAGTAGTGGAGGCTTTCTGTACCCACCCTTCAGGTGTAATTTCCAGTGGATAGCTCGTCGTTGCGGATTTACCTTTCAGTTGCTATTTTCCCTTTCGAGTTGTACTTTAGTTTCAGTTTGGGTTTGTATACTGGCCCACTTACTTTTCCGCACTTCACTCTTTTACCATCTTTTACATAGTTTTTACTTTTTTCCGCTTGCTTACTCTGTGGTGCTTGTTTACTTTACAAAGGAAATGCCTTCCCTTTACCGGGATTTACGCCTTGGTGCTAGTCGCCAGCCCCTGGCCTATGGAAGGCGGGCTTGGGGTAGTCACGGCACGGGCCCCGAGGACGGGTTGTGACAAATTGGTATCAGAGGAGTTCGGTTCTACAATAGAACATGGGACTCTGATCTTTTTCTATGTGAAGAAATAATGTTTAGCGTATTTGGTGTGGTTATCAGTCCAGGGAGTCTAGTGGTTGTGCGGTGGCCAACGTATCCGTACACCAGGACCCTGACTTATGATTTCCGACTTAATGCACGGAAACATTGATTGCTTGTGTGTTTCAAGTTTTCTTTGTGAATACTTTGTGTAAGCCCACCAGGTATACTGTTCTGACCATGGCGCACCTGTATCCTTTTCAGGATGGCCCCACGATGACAGCTAGCTAGGGTTCCGAGAGTTGAGTGTGACGACATCCCACCGAGCGACGAGGCCTCGGTACATGGCCCTTTGTCAGCAGAGGCATCGACGGTAGCTCTACCCGCCGAGCCACCGATGCTTCCAGCCCTAGCCGCTGACGATGCACATCGCCTCAGTGCACTGAATGAGTTCCAGTGCCAGTGACCGCCCAGGTTCTGCGGGGAGATGGACCCCCAGGCAACTGAGGACTGGCTGGAGGTAGTGGTGAGAGTTTTCCGGTTAGTGAGGACACCAACAGACCTCATGGTGATCCTCGCAGCGAGCCTACTGCAGGCAGCAGCAGGCAGATGGTGGAGATTTATTCTCCAGGTGCACGATGAGGCATCTCATCTCTGGATGGATTTTGAGAGCCTCTTCTGCTCTGAGTTCGTCCCAGCCACCTTCCTTGCGGTGCGCATTTAGGAGCTTCTTCAGCTACGGCAGGGCAGCACGACGGTTGCCCAGTACTCGGCGAGATTTACTGATTTATCGCGCTACTCGACAGACATGGTATGGGACCCATTCTTCCGGGCCCGGACCTTTGAGCTGAGATTTTGACACGAGATCAGGGCATCATTGATCTCCCTCAGCATTCCGACTCAGATAGGAGTACTGGAGCAGGCCCTTTTGATCGAGAGCTTTCTTGCTGAGTCTACACCAGCGCCGAGACCTATCGTAGGGCGAAACGTGGCAGAGTCTTCTGCAACCAGCAGTAGACCGATGATGCAGAGGTCCAAGCGGGCTAGGCCAACGGGCGGACGACCACAGGATACTGACTCAGAGGTGCGGGGCACACGCAGCAGAACCAGTCTTACGAGTGGAAGACAGTGCTATGCATGCGGCGGGCAGGGCCACATGGCTCGTGACTGCCTGACCCGCCATGCAGAGGAGCATCAGACGGTTGAGGAACCACCTAGGCAGAGGCATAGGTTCGACCGTGGCGGTCCGCAGGGAGAAGGCGGACGAAGCAGAGGAGCTGGCCGAGCAGTAGGTGGTGGGCGACGCTTTGAGGCTCTACCACCACCACCACCAGGAGGTCCACCCTGACCTCAAGGGAGAGCACAGCTTCAGGCCGCTGAAGCATACGATCATGGAGCTCCGGAAGTGGGTGGACTAGTGCGGGACTAGCTCCATGCATAGAGGCCCTTGACCATAATGCCTCTAGCTTCTTTTTTTCTGTTGCCTTGTGTCCTTGTACTTTGATTTGAAGTAATAAAAGACGCTTGCAATAGTGATGTTTCCTTTCTTGTCTTTTGTTTTTTAATACTAAGAGGTTCCGGTTAAAAATTGTTGACTTGACCCTCACTTGCGAGATTCTTACTGGAGGAGACCCAGTGACCACACACGAATGCCGACAGTGTGACTCAACCCTTGGAGGCGAGAGTAACGGTTGGAACTCTTGGTAGAAGCGTCGAGGCCTTATGACGTCATCCATGCCATGAATTAACTAATCATGATGGGATTGACTGTATTAGGCAAGGAATGTGGTTCATCCAGGGGATGAGACCGGATTTCCCTTTTCGGAAAAGGAGAAATCATTGAAGCTTTGCAGAACGTTAAGGAGGAAGGGGAAACCCTTCGTGTGGTCAGACGGATGTCAAAATAGCTTCTAGGAGCTGAGACAAAGTTTGACCAGTGCCCTAGAGGCATGGATAGAGAGGGAGCAGCCTTCCTTCAGTCTCTCACAGTCACCCCTCCACGGCTGCAGCGGGTCAGAGAGGCACAGCGTGGGGACGCTGACTGTGAGACGCGGCGTGCACAGATATCCTCAGGACAGGCACCTGATGGTTTCTCTTTTAGATCAGAGAACGACATCCTTTTTAGAGGATGTACCTTAGTACCAGTCTCTTTACGAGAGGAGGTGTTGAGAGAGTTTCACACTTCTCCTTTGGCGGTACATCCTGGAGTGGCGAAGATGTACCAGGATCTCAGACGAAAACACTGGTGGCCGGGAATGAAGAAGGCTATGGAAGAGTTCGTTTCTCGATGCCTCACCTGCCAGCATGTGAAGGCAGAGCACCAGGTACCAGAAGGCTTGGTACATCCCTTAGAGTACCCAGAGTGGAAGTGGGACGGGATATCTATGGACTTCATGACTAGACTTCCACGCACTTCCAGAGGTCACGACTCCATCAGGATGATTGTCGACTGACTCACCAAGTCGGCTCACTTCTTACCTATCAAAGAGCAGGGCTCAGTGTAGAGCTTGGGACGTCTTTACGTTCAGGAGATTGTACGGCTTCACGGTGTGCCATCATCAATCGTCTCTGATCGAGATGCTCGATTTACTTCCTGGATATGGAAGGGATTGCAGGAGGCGTTCGGGGCACAGCTACGTCTGAGCACAGCCTTTCACCCTCAGACGGATGGTCAGATGGAGAGGACCATTCAGACTCTCGAGGACATGATCCATGTTTGCATCCTCGACTTTGGTAGCAGCTGGGAGGACCACCTACCCTTGGTGGAGTTCGCGTAGAACAACAGCTACCACTCCACCGTCGGGATGGCACCATACGAGGCGTTGTACGACCGACCTTGCAGATCTCCTTTGTGCTGGACAGACCCTGGGGAGTCAGCACTTGTGGGACCGGAGATGGTCCAGGCCACGACAGAGAAGGTGCAGGTCATCCAGGAGCGGATGAGGACAGCTCAGAGCCGGCAGAAGTCTTATGCTGACAGGAGGTGGAGGCCACTAGAGTTCGAGGATGGCGACCACGTCTTTTTGCTTGTCTCACCTCGACGTGGACTACGGAGATTTGGACGAGGCGACAAGTTGTCTCCACGCTTCATTGGACCACTCCAGGTCCTCAGTAGGATTGGCGAGGTGGCTTATCGCCTGGCTCTACCACCTCAGTTGCACCGGGTGCACGGTGTCTTCCACGTATCTCAGCTGAGGAGATACGTGCATGACCCGACGCATATCATTGACCATGGGGAGCTTGACGTCGATGATGGGGTGACTTCTGCGGAGGTCCCAGTGGAGATCGAGGATCGACAGGAGCGGGTCCTATGTGGATGGTCGATTACTCTAGTACGTATCAGATGGAAGCACGAGAATCTCCAGGAGAGCACTTGGGAGCGGGAGGCTCAGATGTGTGCTCAGTACCCTCATCTGTTTCCCTAGTTATGATGTATCTTTACGGGGACGTAAATCCCTGAGGTGGGAGTAATGTAAAGACCCTTAAAATTCAAGGAAATTTTTTTCTTAATTTTTTTTGGAATTTTACAAGAACGCGGTTTCAGACGGAACTTGATTCTGAGGCCCGGAGTGCCCGGAATTTCTATCCGAAGTTTAGCTCGGGTACGTTCTGTGAACGAACGAGCGGGAATTTCTAACTTTTGAATCGGTGCCCGAAATCGAATTCTGAGGGCACCGATGGAACCGCAGTACTGGTAATTTCTTAGGAACTCCTGTTCCAGAGTTGTGTTATCACGGGTGTGGATGATAAATATTGTGGAAGTTAATTTATTATTATTCTACAATTTTTATTTTCCTTTTGTGTTTTAAGGCTATGGGTGGAAGTTGGGTAACTACCCAACCTCCCTTGGGAGGTTATGAGGGTGTTGGGGCCCACACGAACCCCACCCATTCATATTCTTCAACTCTTCAACTCCCCATTAACTCCCCTTCATTTAATTTGACAACTCGTGTAATTTTAATGAGGTGAGTTAAGTATGGTTAATTGAATTTCAAACTCTTGAAATTCAAAAGGGTATTGTGTGTTAATAAATTAAGACTTGGGCTTCTTTTACTAATTTTAGATTTTATGCCACGTTGAGAGGTTTTGGGAAGCGTGAAGATCTCCTTCATCTCCAACGAAGAACATCTTCGACGAAGAACGTGAAGAACACCTCAGACTCCGATGAAGAACACCGTTCTTCAACGAAGAACATCTCCTACGAAGAATGCAGAGAACTTCTCCAACGACGTTTCCTCTTCGGATGCACCTCGACGACAATGGAATCGACGTTCATTTTCCGCGACGCCCGACCTCCACGTCGCTCATCTTCCAAGGCTCATTGACGTGCACCGTTCTTCAAACCGAGGTAGGGGATTGTATTTAATTAATTTGCTCGTGACTACTTCCCTGAATTTCATCATGAAATTTAACCAACTGCTATCGATTAACGTGAGGGGGGGGGGGGGGGCGGACCGCACAAACACGGCCAACCCACCTCCTTATTTTTCTTGTTGGATTATTTTGGATTAAAATGGAAGTGGCGCGGTGCCGTCACACCGCGCAGAATTATTGCGCCGCGTCGGAGAAATCCGAAAATACCGTGGCCGGTACCGGGGCCGCGGCAGAGGGGCGCGGCGCTGTCGTGCCGCACCGGACGACAAGGGTCGCGGTTGGTTCCGGGCCGCGGCGGAGCAGGGTGACCGGCAGCCGGTACCGGGCCGCCGGCGTCGGAGCTGGAAGGGGACCGGCCATCGCCGGTCCCGTTAAGCAGGAACCGGCCGGCCAGGTCGGGCCGGCCGGAAGAAGAGAATCCGAGGGAATTAATTCCCCTGTCCTGCATCAATGCGGCCCCCAATTAAGGGGTCGCGGTTACAAGAAAACGGGAGGGGCAGCGCCCCCCCCCCCCCCCTCGCGCGAGCCAAAAGCAGCTCGGCCGTTTTGGCCGAGCAACCGATCGACGCGCCCAGCGCGCGGGTCGTCGGGTCGGGCCGCGCCTGCCGGGCCGGGTCGACCCAGACCCAGGTCAGGTCGACCCGGTTCGGGCCGACCCATGGGGTCTCGGGCCGGGTCGGTCCGGGCCCGAAACCCCCGTTTTCGGATCGTTTGGGTTCAATTTCCCATAACACGGGCTACGGACCTCCGATCGACGTACTGTCAGCGGCGACACGATCCTTGGAACGAGACAGTCGTTTTGGTATATCGCACTCAAGGTTTCGGAATACTTTGGGTAAGGCCGGGTTGGTTCATACACGAAACCAATCGGGCCCTCGGAGCGGAAACGCTCATATCTTGAGCTTCGGACGTCCGATTGACGTGCCATCGACTTTGTTGTATTCCTCTAAGTGAGAAGGATATTTTGGCTTACTCCGCCCGAGGTTTGGACGCAGGTGGAGTACGGTCGGGTTGGTTTTGCCTTAAAAACCAACCGGGCCCCTGGGACGAAAAAGCCAATAACTCTCAGACCGGGCGTCCGATTGACGCGCCGTCTGCGACGTTCAGTTCCTGTTGACGATACGGAACTTTTGGATACATCAACTATGGACTATGTGTCAGTTGATGTATCAGCCTCTCGGTTCGTCGAGCGGACCCTCCCGAATGAGCTTGCTGTGTGCGGGAACCCTAGTGCTGGCTGCGACTGCTACTGTGACTGCGACGAAGACTGTGCAGAGATCCTCAATGGATTCGACGACGACGACTACAGCACTCAGTGATCCTGTGTGGATCAGTGCTATCGATCCTGTGTGGGTCCGATCATGTGTGGGTCAGCGCTCAACGGTTCTGTGTGAGCCAGCGCCTACAGATCCTATGTGGGTCTGATCCTGTGTGGGTCATTACGGGGGTCAGTACCTATCGATCCTTTGTGGGTCCGACGACTAAGATGGATCAGTGATCATCTCTAACGTCTTTCGAAGAAGTATACCTGTGTGAGATGAATCCGGTTTACTTTCCTATGTGGATTGTGTTGTGCTATCCTGTGTGGATTATGTTTTGCTTTCCTGTGTGGAATATTTATGCTTTCTTGTGTGGACTGGGTTGTACTTGGGCTCGGAGGTTGGAGCGTTTTGGAATTGATAACTTAGGTATATGTATGGGCATATACCTAAGCAGTGTCGGATGTTACTTCGTGATTGTATCTTTCCTTTGTGGTTTATCATTTGTGGATTTTGGGAGACCTTCGGGGGTCTCGGGGTCCCTACTGAGTAGCTTATACTCACCCCTACACGGGCTATGCCCGCACTACGTTGTGTTGGTTGCAGACGACGGACAACGCTGATCGTAGTGGAGGCTTGCGGAGCAGGACGGTACCTAGAGGTGGACCACTGGGCGGGACGTACTCGGAGCGGTAGGCTGGACCCGAGGAGCAGTGGAGGATTTTTGTACCCACCCTTCAGGTGGAATTTCCAGTGGATAGCTCATCATTGCGGCTTTACCTTTCAGTTTTTGTTTTCCCTTTCGAGTTGTACTTTACTTTCAGTTTGGGTTTGTATACTGTCCCACTTACTTTTCCGCACTTCACTCTTGTACCAGCTTTTACTTAGTGTTTACTTTTTTCCGTTTGCTTACTCTGTGGTGCTTATTTACTTTACAAAGGCAATTCCTTCCCTTTACTGGGATTTACGCCTTGGTGCTAATCGCCAGCCCCTGGCCTATGGAAGGCGGGCTTGGGGTAGTCACAGCACGGGCCCCGAGGACAGGTCGTGACACATTAAATATTACCTAGGTTCATAAGCATTGTAAATGGAATAATTACACTTATAAAATCATCGCAAAATACTATTATGGATGAAGGAGTTCCCATAACACTACCAAATAAGTGGAACACCAAGAATTTATACGTGGATTATAGTGATAAATTAAATGATTAAACACTTAATAAACTCATTAGTTCACTTATAAAATATGAATTAGAGTTTAAGAACATAATTGAAGAAGAAGCTGCTTAAAAGAAAGGTATGGAATTAAAATCTATAAATTTTGTTTCATATGACTATTTTGATTCTGAGATACTGAGAAGTAAATTTTTTTAATTAAACTAAAATTTAAAAGTATTCTACAAATACATTAAAATAATTAAATCTATCCAAATAATTTTTATAAAATATACTAAATGTATTGATTTCAAAGGAAATAAGAATGATATTTTAAATTCTAATTAAAATACTTAATATATCATATGTTATGAAAGACGAAGGAAATGGTTTATCAAACAATAATCCCCTATATTAAATAATTAATTAAATAGAAAAAAAGTTCAAGAATGAAGAGAAAAGGTCCACGGGTTCAAGATATAGGTGCACTAAAGAACCTGATTCAAGTGAAAAATGTAAAACTAAGAATGAACCTGGTATCTTATGAATCATTGGAACTATAAATGAGGTTAGTCATTATAGTTTCTATTCCAAAACTGATTTTAATGTTGAATCTGATTTTTATGATCTTAGTATTGATTAGATGAATGAAAATATTGAAAATTTCAAAAGACATATTATTAAAATTATTTAGTTGTATATAGAACTCAAAGGAATTAATAATAATTTTTTTGTGAAAAACAATGGTCTTTATCAAGAAAATTAAAAGATGAAGAACACTTATTCTAGCCCCAATTAATTGGATAACTTATGCATCATGGAAACTATAAATGAGGTTAGTGATTCTAGTTTCTATTTTGACATCAATTTTACTGTTGAAAATGATTCTGATGAACCTATTATTGATGAGATGAATGAAAATATTTCATGGTTTCAAAGATATATTATTTGAATTTTGTATATGGAAATCAAAGGTATTAATAATAAATGTTTCGAAGAAAACAATTATTTACCAAGAGAATGAGAAATGAATAACACTGCATCTATCTCTAATGAATCATTTTTTAATTAATTAGATGTTGTTTATAATTGGAATGATAAAACTGAGGAAAGAGATTAAAGGATTAAAGTAAATCATTTATAAAAAAATCAAGGAAGATAAAGTTATAAATATATAATTTTTATGAACAAGAGGAACACAAATAAAAATATTTTTGGTTAGAATTAAAAACTACCATAGATTTATAGAAATTTATTTGTAATGAGTATAAAAGTTTGTATACCTACTATTATTTTTTAGATATGTGTTGTAAGGAATCTATTTTAGTAAATTATCTCTTATATTTACATAATATTTGAAACAGACTAAATAATATATTTATAAATATTTATCTTGTATAGCTCCCATTAAGACATGTTTAAAATATTAATGGGAACTAAAAAACAACTTTACTAATCCTATTAAACCCAAAGTTTCATGGGTGAAATTTTTTCATACAACCTAATTTTTAGGAAATATTCCATGGATGTTCCAAGAAATATGAATGGTGCATGGAAGGTGGATTCTCTAGGAATAAGACCAGAGACCCATCAAAAACATTTATTATAATATATTTGGTAGAGGTATCATAAATTTTGGAGACAATTCCAAATGCAAGGTCAATGTTTTTGGTGAGGATGTTATATCAAATTCTTATATTATTAAAAAAGTATTATATGATAATGGTTTTTAAGAAAACATGATCAAAATTTATCAATTATATTATGATGGTATGAAATGAATATTTCAAAATGATAAATATATTAATTTTAATGATTATAATTTATTATTTTATCCAAACCTCAAGGTGAATATTTAATCTATAAAATTTTCTAAATTAACATTTCAACATGTAATGTGTTTGAATACCATAAAAATAATTACTGTTATATAGAATTGGATGATTAATCAAGTAAACATATGAATGATTTATAATCTTTTAAAGCATCATAGAATAAACAAATTACTTGAAATTAAGATAGAAAAGTTTCATGTTTTTGATTAATTTATTAAAAGGGAATCATTATAATGAGATGTTTAGGTTTATGAAGAAAATGAACACTAAAAAATAGATTCTGTTGGACCATCATGATCTTTTTGACCTACTCAGAATACACTAATTAGTTGAAAGAAATATGCATTTTTTATTGTGGATGATTACATAAATTTAAATACTTATATTTTCTAGCTCACAAAAGTGAAACTCTATCAATGTTTTCTAATTAGTGCAATTTAATTTATAATTAGAAAGGATATATGATTATTTTTATTAAAAGTGATTTTGAAGGATTTTATAATCTATAATTTGAGAAATTATTAGGAAATAATGGTTATTCTAATAATTTTTCGACACCCAAAATTCACATAAGAATATAGTAGTGGATATAATGAATTGAAAATTTAGAAATTGAAAGAACCATGCTATGTGAGTATAGGTTACCTAAATATTTTTAGGTAGAAGTTTTTAATATATCTTATTATGTTTCTATTAAAATTATTATCTGAATTATTCTAAAGAATACTCAATATGATTTATATGAAGTAAAGAATCTAAAGTTTGGTTATTTCAATGTTTTCAGAAATATATTGTTTATTATAAATAATAAGGATTGTCTGGGTAAAATTGTTGTAAAATTTGATCAACATAAATTTTAGGGATATTTTAGTGAGAGTATAGCTTACAGAGTTTATAATAAAATAACTATGATTATTGAATAATTATTTCATTTTTAATGTGATGAATTAAATTATAAAGATGATACTTATGAAGAGGCTATGATTAATGAAGAATTTATACAATTCAATTTCCAATATGAGCATACTCAAGTGGTTGAAGAAATATTAGAGGGGGAAAAAGATCAACTGAGGATTTGAACTGTAACACCTAAATTTTTATGAAATATTATTTTAAAATAAATCTAGTTTCTTTGATAACATGTGTTTTTCAAAACACCTAATTTTAACAAAATATAAAAAATTAAAATATTATTATTTAATATGATAGTTATTGCCTAGTTGTTGAAATGGTGTTTATGAATAAGATTAAAAAATTATGAAAATATTTTTTTTAAACATGTATATAAAATCGATTCTTTGGTGTTCAATAAATTATAAATGAAAATAAGAACCATCTAGAAATAAAGGAAATATTTTTCAAAAAAACATTTTTTCTACATACAAAAGATTTTTACCTAACAAAATTTAAAAGTAACTTTTTTTGAATGATTTTAATTAAATTTATATTTTATATATTCAAAATGTTGTTTAAAATTCATCTTATGTGTTTTCAAGTGATGATATTTTAATAAATCCAATTTTACGCTAAAAATTGTATTTTTTTAAATAAATTTATCGTATTTTGTTCCACATTTTAAAATTAATTTTGGATAATTTTATAAAATATATTTTAAAAAATAAAAGTAATTATTTAAATAATATTTTAAAAAATATATATGAGTTAATTTTTTATAATTTTCAAAAAATATACTTTTTTCAGTGATTAGTGAAAAATATTGGTTTTTATTAAAAAAACACATTTTCATTAAAATAATTTATAAGGTAAATTTTATTTTCATAAGGTTTTTAAATTAAATTTTGTTCAATTACATATTTAATAATCAAATTTTTTTATTTTAATCAATTTTATAAGGAATTTGTATATAAAAAAATTAATTTTTAAAATTGTTTCTTTAGAAAAACAGTTTTTTATCATGACTGTGGGTTTAATTTTAAATTAAATTATTCTAATTATATGAATGGAATTTGAAAAAAATGGTTTAAATATTATGAATCAGTATATTTGGTATCATATAAATAGTTCAACTCAATTTTTGGTAAAAAAAGAAAATTAAAAACAATAAATATTAATTTCTATGGTTAAGGTTAAAACGGGTTTACCGGGGGTTAAAATAAAAGGATAAGGGACAAAATGAATAATAAAAATTTCCAACTCCTATTTTATAGCCATAATTAGACCTTAAAACCTTTAATTATACATATTTACACACTTTTTATCCTTTTGTCATGTGAAAATGTTGGGTACACTTTATTCTTTTCAAAACATTCATGTGTATCGTCTCCCCCACTTATAAAAGGCCACCATCTATCCTTTCCTCTTCACACATACAAAACCATTTTTATTATACATTATCTACAAAACTATCATCCATAATTACATACCCACATCTTATAGGATTTATTTTCACTATAAATTCCTCTTAATAAGGCTTTATGTGTAAACCTAAAGAGGATCTCTGAAGGAGAGGTGTTGTCCTTAAAATTGCATTTTTATTTTATTTCGTACTCTAAATAAAAAAAATATGTTATTAAAATATTATGATATATTGAAAAAATTTAATCCAATAAACTTATATTTTATTATTTTAATGGAATAACCTATATTAATTTCCTCTTCCATCAAATGGGAAACAAAAACATCGATTATTTGTATGGAAGACTACCACCTCACGAACCTTTGATATTCGTTTTCCATAAAAACCTATGATGACTAGATATAATGATAGATTTAATTTTTTTATAATATTTTAATGAAATTATTATAATTCAATAATTATAATATCACACCAACCTTCTAACCTTCCAACCCATTGGAAAAACAATAATGTTGCTCGTGTGTGTGACGGACTACCTCCACACAAACCGAGGAGATATCTTTTTCATTTTGGTTTTACATGGATTGTAAAATGGATATGTTAAATGAATATATATTATATTTCTAAAATAATTATACTTATTTAATTATCATACCACATATACCTTCTTACTTTCCATTCTATGGGGGATACAATAATATCGCTCATGTGTACGGCGGACTACCACCTCGCTAAGCGATATGACTCGTTTTTCACTAAAGATTTTCATTGAAGGTAATTAAAATAAATTTAACAAATATATATGATATATATTACATAATAATGATTCTTTAAAGTTGAATTATTATTTACCTTTCTTTTGATTTATCCTTCAAAAAATGGAAATAGCATTTATGCGTACGTACGACCTACCATCTCCATAAACGAACTATCTTATCTTATATATATACCATTGATGGATTACTATAAATAAATATTTAGTGAATATATATGATATTTATATTATGTTAAACATTTTTTATATGATGTAACCATTATCGAATTAAAAGGATCAAAAATACCCAATTGAAACACACATGAAGAACAAAGCAGTTATTACCCAAAATGTGATTTTAACAAGGATTTTTTAATAAATGATTAATAAAATGTCATAAGTAATCATATATGGTATGATATGTGTAGTTATGGTCATATAATAGATATAAAATAAATATCTATTTTTTATAAAGCAGTTTTGAATTTGTATAATGGAATTCAAGACATAAGGTGAGGGATTTTTATCTCAATTTCTCTACTTTGTGATATACGTTTTGTTATGAACCTATCTTATTTTATGAGGTGTATATACATACTCTTCGTTTTTTAATACCATGAATTTATTTTTTCATGATATTATAAGTTTTATTTAATGTAACTTGTTCATCGGTCTTCTGATTCAAAGTTACCAAATTGGTAGGGTTTTTATTTATAATATCATCGTTTATCGGGATTGTTTATAATTATGATTCTAATGATGAAATGTTATAATATATCTCTAAAAAACTCATTTATTTTCATATCCTATGGTTATTTATATAGAATAACTTTTTTCCTATATTTTTTCTTTATTAATGGCGTAAATTTACCAAATAAATGTTTATAAGATAAATTGTCTTTATTTCTCTCTTCAGTCAAAAAATACTTTTCTTCCTTATATATTTTATTTAAAAATATTATAAAAAAATGTTTTAACATTCACCAATTAATATTTCAAAAATATTGTTACCCATTATTTTCTTATTTATATGTTTTTAAGGAATATTCATGCCATTTTCAAAACATGGAACATTTGGATTTTACAAAAAATGTGATTGGGATATTTATTTTAACAGATATTGAATTAACGTAATTTCCCACCACCATGGCCAACCAATTTTCTAAATATTACTTAATATGTTTTAATTTTTTTTCAATGAATTTTTTTTGAAAATTTATTATGTTTTAATATTTATTTTATATGTGAAAAGGTTATTTTTCATAATAAATTTTTTAAATGATCTTTAAATATTCCTCTATATGTTTCCAAGGATATTTTGAAGAATTTTTTTTGATAATTTGTTATGTTTTAAAAATATATTTCAAATTTAAAATGTTATTTTCCTCAATAAATGTTTTAAATGATCTTTCAAGATCCCTTTATAAGTTTCTAAGGTTACTTCAAAAAAAAAGGATTTTGAGAATGTTTTATGTTTTAAAAAGTGATTGTCAAAGTGAAAAGGTTATTTTCTACAAAAAATGTATATATGTTCTTTAAATATTACCTTATATATTTAAAATTATATTTCCAATGAAAAGGAATATAAAAATTCTTAGTGTTTTAAAATGTGATTTTCAAAGTGAACAATTTATTTTCCTCAATAAATTTCTTGAATAATAATTAAAGCTTTCTTTATAATTTTTAAGGTTAATTTCAAATAAAAGTATTTTGAAAGTGTTTTATGTTTTAAAAAGATATTTTTAAAGTTAAAAGGTTATTTCCCTCAATAAATATTCCAAGTGATCTTTCAAAATCATATTCATCAAAGATTATATATTTGATTTTACCCATGGTTTACTAGGGATATGAACCAAAGATACCATTCAAATTTTTTCTTATAATGGTTAATTTTTATAATGATAAGATTTTTATGAAACCCAATTATTTTTAAATAGTTTTTGTTATCATTAAATGATGAAAGGTTTATAAAACTTGTTTCTTTTCCAATGGTTATGCTATTATTTAATGTTTATGAAACCCGTTTCTTTTCATGGGTTATAATATGATGAATTTTTTATGATCTTGTGGAACATGTATGTATAATTTTCATTATGTGATTAGTGTAACCTATATATACCTACAATGCATTGGGTGAAGATTAATATATAATTATATAAATATAAATGGAATGTAGAGTGAACCATATTCAGTAAGGGACTTTGTCTACTATGATAGTCTTGGGAGTCAACCATAAGTACTATGATTGTTTGGGGAGTGAACATATCCCACTATTATGGCCATGTCAATTATCCTTGAATACAAAATAAATTAATTTTTATTCTTATATGGATTAAAAATTCCTTATCTTATATAAATGTTATTCCCTCATGGAAATTTTTTTTCTATTTCATTATGATTTGGGTCATATAGACTATCATTATTTAGGTTATAACTCATGATTTTGATCTTTGATATGCAGGGTACAGTTTTCAAATGTTACGACCATGTTTTTATACCCTTATTTTAAATTATTTTAGTATATTTCCCCTTTTTAACCATATTGAGAATCTGATATCACCATTTCTTATATTTCTTTTACCCGTGTTTTGATTATAGGAATTAAATGTGATATGTTTGAGAAGAGTGCTAGTTATGATAAACTGTTTAGGAGATAAGGTATAAATATAATGAACCATTTGTTTATGTTTTAATGTATCAAAAGGCACTATACCTTTATAATCCATAAGCATGTTTTTTAATGTAATAAATATTCATCTAAAAATATGTAATGAATATTTGAAAATCCTAGGTTTTTATAGATATTATAAGAGGAAAGGTTTAGTTAACCATTGGAAACTAGGATGAGAAAAATTTAGGGAGATCCCTTGGGATATGTCTATAGATGTGTATATGTATAACTATAATTATAGGTCTAATAATAATTATAGTTATTTTAAAATATACTCAAATTTTGGTGAAGGATAAATCAAGTGGTTTCCATGAAATTAAATCCTTCTCTAGATTCTACAAGTGGATGTGGATCTAGAATAGTTGTACCCAAGGGTAATAAATATAATAATTGTGCATTGAGTTGGACAGAATCATTACAAGGTGCATGATAACTGGCCTTACTATGCACCAAGTCTGAAACACTTGGTGGTTATGCTTTTTAAATTCATAAACTATTTATGAACCATCATGAGGGATTTAAATAGATAATGACTATGAATGACCTAGGTCAAACCTAATGTGTCTTAGATCAATAATAGGGTTTCATGATTTATACATAATATAAATGACTATTCATGATTATGTGTTTTACACTATGAATATTGTTTCTCACACTATGGCAATTTGTTTTATTCAATGGAGGGAACTAGAATGAATTGGGTTAACAATAAATGTGATAGAAAATATATTTATGAGAAACCAAATTGGCTGATGACTGGAGTGAAAGATATTATGATTATGCAAAATCAGTTATCAAGATATATGATTAACAACATTCCCCTTAACCAAATCTTAAACTCTCAAAAGAAGATAGAGATAGATTTCACTAAGATATCGGGTAGTAGAGACCATAAATTAAAGAATATTCAGTTTCCTATATGTCAAAAATGTTGGAATAATCACCATAGGGAACGTCTCAAAGTAAAAAAGAGGATATTTTATGTGTAGATAAGAAGTGTATATAGTAATAAATTAATTAGGAAAAATTAAAAGTTATGTTCATACAATGGATGAAAATAATTGTTTCTTAAAGGCATCATTAATGGTTTAATTTTATAAATTTATAAATAATTAGAATTATAGAAATCAATGTCTTAGGGGGAATGATCATAAAGATAATGAGTAAGGTGGTATGATTAATGGTTATACTTTTGATGATGTAGGGACCATAAATATCATATGAAAGTTGTGGGCTATTCTAATAGAATTGTTTATGTTATACTTAAAAATCATGATTAAATTGAATTTGATGAATGTTGTTAAATGATTCATATTTATTATTGTATGAAATTGTTATTAAGGAATAAGATGACGAAACCTAGTTAATAGTTTAATAATAAATTTAAATGATTGAATTTATTATTTATGGGAAGTCAAGAATTATGTTATATGAATCATGAAATATAAAAGGATTAATCTATAGAATTTTTTATTAAGTATTATAAAGAATATGTTGAATAGTACTGATGATCGAGAAAAGTTATTTATTGGAGAAGTTATATTTTATGAAAAAAACGTATTAAGGGATGAAAACACTTATTATGTTCCTAATATTGAGAAAATGGTGTTTATTGTGGATAAATAGATTTTCTATATAGATAAATTAAACTTCATAATACTAATGACCCCATAACTGTTTGCTGATTTTCTGGAAAATTTGAATATGTTATCATTGATGGATTTTATAGCTTTTTTGGATTTATAAAATATATTCAAGTATTTATGGTTTTATTTAATGAAAGAGGGAGGATTTATGTTTTCATTGAGGTTTTATAGTAATTCTAGTTATTACCATGCTTCATGAGAATATATGACCAAGGTATTCTCCTATTAGGTATGTGACCATTAAGAGCTACATAATGATATTTAGGGGATTAATGTGATGTTTATTCTTGGAAATTTAGTGACTTTATTTATAAATTTTGAATTTTGGAAGGTTCATTAGGTTAACCATTTAGTGAATGGTTTATGTTGAACTTTTAATGAGGTTTTAAAGATTAATTTATTACTTAACTATATGAAGATTTATCCATATTGGATAACTTGTTCAAACCATTTTTTATGAAGATAACTAGGTAGAGAATTGATAACTAGTCATTAAATTATATATATTATGATCGATTAGTGATCCAGGACAAAGAAATTCATCTTAATTTCATGGAGTAAGATATAAAGTGTAAATTGATCAGAAAAAAACAAATGATGAAGTTTTTATTATGATATAAAGGAAAAATATTCACTTGGTATATCAATACCTTTGAAATTATTGATCATATTGGGATAGTGCCTTATTGTTTGGTGTTTCCATAGAGCCTCTCTCAGGTTCAGGATATGTTCTATGTATTTCTCTAGAGTAAGTACAAACATGATCCTTAAAATTTAGTAAACCTAGAGATTATACTAATGAAGCATGAACATTCATATAAGGATCAACTGGTCGAGATTCTAGATCACACATATCTATTTTTCTGAAACAAGACCATTCACATAATTAATGTTTTGTGGAAAAACCACTAACTTTAGAAAGATGTGTAGGAACTTGAAGATGTAATTAAGAATAAGTATCCTCATTTTTTTTATTAGATTGAAAAATTTTGAGCGAGGAATTCATTTTAATGGGGTATAATGCAGCACAAAGAGATTTTTTTAAATATTTGTTTCAAATAAATTTAATTTCTTAGATATCATGTGTTATATGAAACACTAAGTTTTAACAAAACAAGACATACAATTAAAATATTATCATTAAATATGATAACTATTCACCTTGACTTTGGAATGGAGGGTATGAATTGGAGTTACAAAATTAAGAAAATATATGATTTAAACATGTATATAAAAATAATTATTTGGTGACCAATTTATTATAAATGAAAATAATAACCATTTGAAAATAAAGGAAATCTTTTTCTAAAAAACTATTTCTTTATGAAGAAACATGTTTTACCTCAATAAATTAAAAAATAAATTTTGGTGAATAAAATTAATTAAATTAATATATTAAAGATTAAGTAAAAAATTAAAATTTTAGCTAATATGTTTTCTATACTTGTAATAAGAATAAATCTAATTTTACACATAAAACTGTATTTTTTTAAAACCAGTTTTATCACATTTTTCCCACTTATTTTAAAATTTATTTTTCACCCTTTTAGAAAATTTATTTGAAAAAATTAATTTTAATTTCAAAATTATAATATAAAAATAATCTTCGAGTTAATTTTGATAATTCTCCGAAAAGATAATTTTTTCAATGAATAGTTAAAAATACTAGTTTTTATTACAAATTGCATTTTTGTTCAAAAAATTTACAAGTTTTATTTTATTTTTATATGGTTTTAAAGATAAAATTAGTTCAATTAAATATTTATTAATTCAAATTATTTCATTTGAATCATTTTCATATTAAATTTTGATATAATAACTTTTGAATCTTTTGAAAATTTTCTCTTTGGAAAATCACTTTTTCATCACATGTATGAGTTTAATTTTAAATTAAATTCAACCAATTATGTGAATGTAATTTAGATAAATATATACCATATTTTTTATTATAATATTTTATATTATATAATATGTTCTATTTAATTTTTGGTTATAATTAATAGTAAACACAGTAGAAATTAATTACTATGGTTTAAGGTTAAAACGGGTTTACCCAGGTGTTAAACTACAAAGATAAGGGATAAATGAATTATAAATTTCTCAAACACCTATTTTATGGTCATATTTTGACCTTATCACCTATAATTTTCAATATTGAACCATTTTTTATCCTTGTGACATGTGAAAAATGTGGGTACACTTTATTCTTTTCCAAAATTTCAGTTGTGTCCTCTTCCCCACTAATAAAAAGCCACCCCCTCTTCACACATCTTAACACTTACACAACCAATTTTTTTGTCCAATATATGAAAAGAAAGATCTTATTTAATTTCCTCCACACATCAGAGAGTCCTTATTTTTATTAGGAATCTTTTTCAAGAAGGCTTTAGCTATAAACCTAAAGAGGTTCTCTAAAGAATAGTTATAGTCCTTAAACTAGTGTTTTCATTTTATTTCATCCTCTAACTCCATAAAATATTCTCAAATATGATGATACAAAAAAAATATCTCTAATATACTGATATTTTCTTATTTTATTGGAATAAACTACATCCATCTCCTCTTTCATTAAATGGGAAACGAAACTGTCGATTGTATGTGTGGCGGACTACCGCCTCACAAACCGATGTTATTCATTTTCCATCACCACCTATCAGAACTAGATATATTGTTATTAAATTTTTATATAATATATTTATGATATTATTATACTTATGTAATTATAATAGCACTCTTTCCTTCTTACCTTCCAACCTATTTAAAAACACCAATTTCACTCGTGTGTACGGTGAGCTACTATCTCGGGAACCGATGTGATGTCATTTTCATTTATCTTTTACATGTATTAAAATAGAGATATATTAAATAAATATATATTATATTTTTAAAATAATTATACTTATGTAAATATAATATCACATATATCTTATTATTTTCCATTATTCGGGGGATATGATAATGTCGCTCATGTGTGTGGCGGATTACCGCCACTCTAAATGATGTGATTCATTTTTCACTAACGCTTTTCCTAGAAGGTAATAATATTAAAGATAACAAATATATGTAATATATATGACATTATTATAATCATTTAAAGGTTAATTATTATTTATATTTATTTTTTCACCCCTTAAAAATAAAAACAACGTTCATGTGTATATACAACCTATAATCTACATGAACGGTGCATTTTTTCTTACATATCAACCTTTTATGGGTTACTATAAATAAATATATACAGAAAATATATTATATTTATATCTTGGTTAAAAATATAGACATTATGGTACCATGATGAAATCAAAAGGATCAAAAATATCAAATCAAAATATACATGAAAAACAAAGTACAAATTCCCTGAAATGTGATTTTAACAAAGAATTATTAATAAATGGGTAATAAAAAGTTATAAGTAAATAATATATTGTATGATATATTTAGGTATGGATCTATAATATATGTATAATAAACCTATATATATTATACATGGCATTCAAAGTTGTATGAAGGTAGTGAATCTTTAAGGTAAGTTATTTTTGTCTCAATTTTTCTCTTTTAGGACATACTTTATGTTATGTACCTATATTATTTTATAAGGTGAATATACATACCATTTGAAAATTAATATCATGAATTTATTTATTCCCATTATATTGTATGATTCATTTAATTTCATTCTTTCATGTGGCTTATGATTCAAAGATGCCAACGTGGTAAGGGTTTTATGTTACAATCTCATAGTTTATCGAGATTGTTTAGGATTATGCTTCTAATGATGAAATCTTATGATCTATCTCTTGATAAAATAACTTATTTTCTTATACTATAGTTTTTTCTTAAAAAACATTTTTTTCCTTTCATTTTCTTCTCTTAAAGTTGTAAATATACTAAAATAATTTTTTTAAGAAAAATCGTCTTTATTTCTCTCTTTGGTCAAAAATACTTTTTCTTTCATATCTATTTTTTCTAAAAATGTTAAGTAAAATGTTTTAACATTATCAAAATGATTTATTAAATACTTTTTTACCGATATTTTACTTTTCAAAAAGTGTTTTACAAAGTAATAATCATATTCTTTTCCAAACAAGGATGGTTTTGATTTTACTAAAAATGTGAAAGGAATCATTATTTTAACATATATGGTATGAATTGAATTTCCATCCATCATGAACAACCAATGATTAAAATATTAATTTATAATTTTCAATGTTTATTTTCAAAGGAAAGGATTTTCAAATTTTTTAAATCTATTTTCAAAGTGAAAATGGTATTCCTCAAGAAATGTTTTAAATTATATTTATATATTACTTTATAAGTTTCCATGGATATTTTAAAAGTAATGAAATTTTAAATTTATTATTTTTTAAAAAAATATTTTCAATGTTAAATGTTTATCTTCATCAAGAAATGTTTTTAATGATATTTAAATATTTCTTATTATGTTTCCAAGGTTATTTTTGAAGAAAATTATTTTGAATATTATTCATATTTTAAAAACATATTTTCAAAGTTAAAAGGTTATTTTCTTCATGAAATGTTTTAAATCATCATTAATGCTTCCTTAATAAATTTTTTAGTTTATTTTAAAGAAAATTATTTTGAAAATATTTTATGCTTTAAAAAGTGGTTTGCAATTTTAAAATTTTATTTTCAAAAACAAATATTTTAAATTATATTTAAATATTCCTATATAAATCTCCAAAGTTTTATTCAATGAAAAGTATTTGGAAAATATTTTATTTTTTAAAAAGTTTTTTTTAATGTAAAAAAGTTTATTTTTCTCAAGAAATTTTTCGTTTGATATTTCAAAATTATTTTCCATTTAAAATGATATCCTTTAAGGTTACTCATTATTCACTGGGTATTTTATCTAAATATATTAATCTTATTCTTTATCAGAATGGATTATGATTATAATGAAAATATATTTATGACACCCCTTCCATTTTCTATAGGCTATGATATGATGAAATGTTTATAAAACCAATTTCATTTCCACAAGTTATGCTCTAATGGAATTTTTAGGAACCCCATTTATTTTTATGGGTTCTTATATAATTATTTTTTTATATTCTTGTAAAACTCATATATATTATTTTCATTATGTGATGTGTGGGACCAATATCTCCTTCCAACGCATTAGGTTAATATTGATATCTCATTAGATAAATAAGAATGGAATGGAGAGTAAACCTAGTTCATTGTGGTAATTTTTCGATTGTGATAGTCTTGGGAGTCAACCTTAGATACTATGATGGTTTGGGGAGTGATCCCATTCCACTATGACAGCATTATCAATTAGCCTTTACTACAATGTAAATTAATTTCTATGCTAATGTGGATTCCAGAATTCTTTGTATTATATAAATTTTATGATCTCATGGATCGTTTTCTTTGGTTTACTTACGATTCATGTCTTATGAAATTAAATTATTTATTTCATGACTCAATATTTTGATATTTAATATGATGGGTTGGGTTTTCATATCATAGGATCATTTTCTCAAACCATTATGCTCATATTATGTTTATATATTCCCCTTGTTTACCGTTATTGAGAATATAAGATCGCATTTTCTTATGTTTTTTCCTTGGGTTATGATGACAGTAATTACAGCTGATATATCTAATAAGGGTTTTAGTTGTGAATAACTAAGTGGGATATTATTCAGAACTCTTATGATCATGTATTTTATCTTTCCATGTTTCTAAATCCACTATACCTTCATGATTCTCATGCATGTGTTTGTGTAATGTATTGAATATTCATCAAAAAATATGTAACATCTATGTGTTAAAATCCTAGGTCTTTATATGTAAGACTCTTCATGATCATCGATTTCCCTGCGGGCTTCGTTGATTCCCTCCAGGTAACCAAATTTAGAAAATTAAAACATAAATCAAAAAAATCACTAAACTACACGGTAGTATAGGAATTTCAACTCTAAGGTTGAACCCACAGAGATAGGGTTAGAGAAAAATTCAATTAAATAAAATTAAACTATAATTAATTATGATTTTATAAAATTAAATCTAATCTACCAAGAATGTGATTTGTGGAAGAAGTGAGAGAAGAAAATATAAAATGGGTGTCAAACAGTAATGATTCTAGTTTCATGAGAAGTCAACATATAAAATAATTAATTAATAATCATGCAGTCCTTGGAATCTGTTCCTTGAGAGCTCAATGATCATGATAAATTCTCTTTATCCTATGTTCTCCTTTTCTCATGATCAGTTACTTCGTATTACAAATAATAGGTAACTCGAAACCTTATTTAAACTTAGGGAAGAAACAAACCCAATGGTCATGGTGGAATTCTAGACCCTATATCACATATTAAAAAAATTAATACAATAAATCTTGGCAATGGTCACGCACAAACAAAGAACGAAATAATACAAATCCCCAACCCCTCTCACAATGGTCATGTAAGAAGAAATTAGGAAAAGGATAGAATTCATGAACAAATATTAAATACCAACATTAATTACAATAAAATATAAAATACCTCATAAATTCAATTCCCTTTCATCACACATGCATTAGCACAAAGAAATTAACCACTCATTCTAACCATGAGTGGGTGTATAAAATTAAATAAATAAAAATCCTAAATAATGTGGCAATAGTAGCAGGTGTGACTTCATCCATTAGGTTTCCCTCATTAAGATCCCTCCAGAAGTTGTATCAATTTGGTAGCGCCTTAGCCTCATATTTATAGCCTCTATATGGGATCTTCACAGAAATGTTCACGACATGTAATTAAATTACATGTCTTGTAATCCAGATCTGAGTTTGCCTCCCTGATTTTAGAATTCGTGCAAATCTCATACATGATGTAACATCCAGATATGGGTTCCACACAAAGGTGATATAATATGGTATGCCATATGACCTCAAATGCACCTCCCCATATGCTAGAGGATTCTGACTAGCATCGAGGGTCTGGTTAGTCATTCTTGTGGGAACTATACCCTCATTTATTAGAGTAAAGAACCAGTGGATATAAATAAAAAATCTGAACCATATATAATTATTACAATACTCATGTCACAAGAAAAGTATATAGGAATTAAAATACTCAATTGAAGTGGAAAACATGATATGATAATATAAGTGTCAATTTTCTATATTGAAACTAAAATTAGATACACAATGACTCCCTGAGCGGTTTCTAAACCATGTTCCATCCCATCATCCAAGCTCTATCCCAAATCAGAAATCCATCCCAGGGCCTTTACCCTTATCCTCTAATGTAATAAAATAATCTATTTGAGTACCAATCACGAATCCATAAAAAGTTGTGAGTACAACTCAAAAGGCTACCACCAATGGTGAATAAAACTAGTCCAGTCAAAATATAGTGTATGCAGTTCTATAAGAAATAAGTACAATTAAAAAATAAGCAATTATTATAATATCATTTATTCCTATTTAACTACATTAACTCGATGGTTCCCAATGAGACCCATACCCCAATACAATCTTTGTCTCCTTTCTTACCCCAAAGTGTTCCCTAGGTAATAACATATCGTAATACCTACTTCTTTCTTAATCGTGAAGAATTCAAAGGTGTTATGATATCTCAGTACCTGATTCGACTCATGTAGGAGTTTGAATATTCTCATGTGATGCCATAACTCAGAGTACCATTATTTCCATTCTTCAATTTCGCATTTATAAGCCACATTTCCAAAGCAACCAATATCACAAATGTAATTATAATGACCATGTTACCATGATTACTCCTCAATAGAATGACCATGTTCCCATTCACTTACTCATAAGTATAATAATCGTGTTACCATGTATACATCTCATTAGAATGACCATGTTCCCATTCTATTACTCATAAGTATAATGACCATGATACCAATTGTACTTATCAATTTTTGAATGACCGTGTTCACATTCATTCACATATAATTATTTGTCCACATCAATCCCATTACTAGTTCGACAATTTTCTAGATATAACAAATTCATTTTTTAACTTAAAAATTAACTAAAAATTTCAATCATAATTAATTAATTCAATCAATTAATTAATCAATTTAACAATTCATATCCAAATAATTAATTTTTTCTTGACTTAATTATCCCATTTTAAATCCCAGATCATCATTATTAATCCTCTAATTAATTATCTAGATCATAATCTCAAATCCGAAAAATAATTCACCATTAATTATCTCATCCTAGCCAACTCGATATCTCATAATTAATCCCATTATTAATTATCTAGATTTCAATACCTAAATTTCCAAATCAATTTCCAAAATTAATAATCAAATCGGGTATCCCCTTAGTCATATGATTAATTCCTCAACTAATTATTTAATTCAACAATGCTTCGATAAATCAATTTCTCAACTTAAATAACCCAATTTAAGAAAATAAATTGCTAAAGGAAGCTATCAATTTTATAATTTTTAATATATATATCAAATCCATGGCTATGGGAGCTATTTTTTAGACCACCTACCTCAATTCCTTGATGGATGTTCATTCAACCAAAATCCTCCAAATCCGAGCAACACAGTGATATAGATCTGAGTTCTGGATCTAAATCCTTAAATTAAGATCAAAGATATCATGATCTTATCAATCTAGATCAATATTTTCAATCCTAGATCAAGATCTCACATATTAGGTTTATATCTAAATAAACATTGAATAAACTCCTCCAAAATATTGAGGAAAGAGAGGGGACATGCATTGGGATGAGATCCACTTACCAGGAGAAGAGAGGATCTTCAATTTGGGATTTGGATGTTGAATAAAGGAGGTTATATGACCTTTGAACATCTTCATAAATCTTTGGGATCACCCAAAATCATTAAGTCCGGATCCAAAGATGAATAGGAGGAGTTTTGAGGGTTCAATGGATTTTAAGAGTAATTTTTATGTGAAAAGAAATTATGTGCATGGTTTTCTAGGTAGAAGTGTGTGGTTAGGGAAAATAAGTGCCAACTGTGTGGACCTCACTGTTCAAGATGCATGCATTCCTGGGTTTGGGCACTGGGTTTTTTTAAACCATGCACCAATCATGCGAACCTTTCTTCCTTGGATCACACAGTTTGTTGGGATGGGCGCACAGTTTACCCTAACCATGCAACAACCGGGCATAGACTATTTTCTCAATATTTCTTAAAAACTCCACAAAAAAACACCCCAATTCATTACTCTAAATAAATTTACTTAAATAATCATGAAAATTACCAGAATTAAAGACTAAGATAACTCTAAAAAATGTTTGGGATCTTAAAATCTCCCCACCTTTAAATATCTAATTCTTGAGCAACATTTCCAAGCCATTATATGATTCTGATACCTATAGATTGGGCCATTGGGCCCTCATATCTGCATACCTTTCCCATGATTCCTCTGGCACACATCCATGTTTACCTAACACATGAACTATCAGCAGAGTCTTTACCCATAACACTTTCTCACTACGATCCAACACACGTATCAGATGCTAATCAAACGACACATCTATCTCAAGGTCAACCTCATCAACATCTATCACATGAGAATGGTATGGGTGATAATGTAGAAGTTTTGATAAATGTAAAACATCAAGCATAACATTTTATCTCTATGGAAGAGCTAATAGGTATGACACCGGCCCTATTCTCTCCACTGTCTCAAAGGGTTCATCAAACATGGGTGCCAACTTGCCCTACCTCAGTATCCTATGGTGACCCAACCTAGGTGATACCCAAAGAAACACACAATAAAACTCTATAAACTATAGGGGTCATATCCTTCTATCAATATATGACTTATGTCTACTCTGGGCCATAACCATATGTTCCCAAATCAATGGTACCTGCTCTGATGTCTCATGCATGAGACTTAGTCCCAATAACATTGACTCACCAGCCTCCATCCAGTATAGTGGTGATCTACATAGCCTATCATAAAGAGCCTCGTATGGTTCTATATGTATAGTTTCCCGATAATTGATGTTATCAGATAACTCCACTAAATCCTAGTGTTTTTTCCAAGATCCACTGAAGTCAAGCACACATGACCATAGTATATCTTCAAGCAATTGTATAGTACATTCTGACTACACATATTTTTATTGGTGGAAAGTAATACTCTATAATAACTATGTGCCATGAAATTTATAAAATCCATACTCTAAGCATGAATTAATGTGTGAATCATGATCTGAAACAATATTATGTGGCACTCCATGCAGATGGACTATCTCTCGAATGTATTTTTCTCCCAAATGTTCTATTATAAAGGTTTCCCTTATAGGAAGGAAATGTTCTACCTATTTCAGTCAATCCAAAATAACCCAAATAGCATCATTCTTCATAAGAATATTTGTAAGATCCCCCAGAAATCCAGGTTTATGTCATCCCACTTCTATTCTGGCATAGGCAACAATTGTAGTAAACCTCTGTGTCATTGGTGTTATACCTTCACCTGCTAACAAGTGAATCATCTTGTCACAAACCCTATTATCTCCTTTTTCATGCTTAGCCACCAAAACAATTATTGTAGTTCAATATACATTTTGGTTACACCTAGATGCACCACCCATTTCGAGGAATGAAATTCCTGCATGAGCTTCTCTTGCATGCTCGTAGGTACCACAACTTGATTCTTCACATAAATGATCTCATATTCATCTATCAACCAATCTGTAGATGTGTCCCCAGCTTCAAATATTTCCCTCAAGGATAATCACTGGGGATCCTCATACACTCTATACCTAATCCATCTCATAATTGTAGACTCCACTACAACTAAAACAATATTCATTTTCTAATGACTCTCCTGAACCACCACATGCATTTCAACCAGCAAGGTCATTGTCTTCCACTCTTCACTTGAATCCTGAACCATTTGAGTTTCTATTTTATCGCTCAAGGGATCATCCACACAATTTCCTTTCCTGGGCATATATAACAGTTCAAAATCAAAATACTACATATATTCAACCCATATCTACTACCAAAGACTCAAATCACATTATGAAAATATATTCATCATGATCTTGTTATCTTTATAAACTATAAACTTTTTCCCCAAAATATGGTGCCTCCAACACTTAAGAGCCTAAAACATTGCTTCCAACTAGAGTACATGCATAGGTTAATTTTTCTCATGATGCATCAACTTTCATGACCCATACTCAATAACTCGATCTCCCTATATCAGTGCAGCTCCATGTTCGTTCACAGAAGCATCACAAAAAAATGTATACTCCTCACCTAACTCGGGTTGGATAAAAATTGGAATTGATGTTAAGTTCGTCTTTAACTCTTGAAATGTTATCTCATAATCCTCTGTCTATTCAAACATTACTCCCTTTATGGTCAATCCAGAAAGAAGTGCTACCAAATAGGGAAAAGTCTTGGATAAATCTCCTATAATATCCAGTTGATCTGAAAAATCATTAAAAATCAAAATCATTCTTGGGATACTCCTAATAAACCACTGCCTAAACATTCTCTAGGTCATCTAACTCACCTTCATCTGAGATTATGTGTCCCAAGAAGTGTACTTGGTCAAACCATAACTAACAATTCGATAGAATGGCTTATGAAAGATTCTCTCTTGGTGTAACTAGGATAATGTTAATATGTTGGGCATGATTATCATTAGTCTTTGAGTACACCAAGATGTCGTCCACAAACACCACCATGTACTGATCCAGATATGGATGAAATATCCTATTCATCAAATCCATAAACACTACTGGTGTATTTTTCAACCCAAGCGGCATTACGAAAAACATATAAAGGCGATACCTACTTCTAAAAGTAGTCCTCAATATATCAGAAGTTTTCACTCTCAACTAATGATTCCATGATCTCAAATAGATCTTTGATAACACACAAATTCCCTTCAATTGGTCAAATAGATCATCAATATGAAAAATAGGATATCGTTACTTCACAGTCATTTTGTTCAACATCTTTTAATCGACACACAAATGTAGTCTTCCATCATCCTTATTTTTGAAAAAAATAGTAAATCCCCAAGGTGACGTACTTTGATGGATAAACCTATTATCCTAAAACTGCTTCAACTAAGTCCTAAGCTCTTGAAGCTCAGACGGAGTTATTCTGTATGGTGGAATAGACACGGGCTCAACACCTAGCATGATCTCAATAGGTAATTCTAGATCTCCCTCAGGTGATATCCCTGAGAAATCTTTAATAAATACATCCTAAAATAGTTCCATTTCTGGTGGAAGGATACCTTTCCTAACACCCCCCATTATATAAAAATATAGTAGAACATGGGCTATAATCTCTCCCAAATACTGATTAATTGGCCCTGCTCGGTCTTCCAGAATATACCACTCTCCACGATGAATATACTGGTCACCCTTACAATACACAAAGGTCACTATGCTATTGTAACAATCAATGTTTTCTTGGTAGTTGACTAGCCAGTCTATCCCTATAATCAGGTTGAAGTTATTCATATCAAGAACATAGATATCCCATAGGAAACAATATTCCCAGATATCTAGTGAAAATCCCTTTCATAGAAAGATGTCTCAAGACCGTACTCCCAATGGTGTATCTATAGTCATTACCCCACTCACAAACTCCACCATCAGGTTCAAACCATCAACAAATTTTGAAGATATAAAGGAATGAGATGCACCTGTATTGAACAAAGAACTAGCTAAAGTAGAAGAAAATAGTATAGTACCTCTCACTATTGATGGTCTGGCCTCTCGATCAATATTTGTATGATGTAATTCTTGTAACTATTCTTCCCATCTTCCTTGTGATGTTGACTGACTCCCCGGAGTAGAACCACTCTGATAATGAGGGTGCTCCTACCCAGAAGCACCACATCCAATACCTCTACTGCCTCATCCAATAGAATTCCAACTACTAGCCTGATAAGGTGTAGAAGATCATATTCCCATACTAAGAGTCTCCCTAGATTCTATTTGAATGCCAGTTTGTCTTTATGACCTGAAGAATTCCTGTAGATTTCCCATCTTTCTAAAAGATCAACACTTTACTAGTTGTCAGGAACAATGTTGATGATAGTGTCCTGACCTACCACACTGATGACAGATCACCCCAGTAAGGTCTTATCCAACCGACCCTCTTATGTGTGTACTCTACTTCCCACTACCTTCACTAAAATTATCATAACAGTGCTTCCTTCACTTTGAAGTCACACCTCTTGATATTCCAATAACAACAACCTTTCTAGCATGGGAATCATCCCTTAGGTTCCCTTCAACAATGAGATAATGATCCACCACTTCTATAAACATCTTCAGCATCAAGATATTCACCGAGGACTTAATATCACATATAAGTCCATCCTAAAAATGTCTCACCATTGTTTCCTCATCTCCTATTAACATTTGAGAAAATCATTGTCGATCTGTGCAACATCTAGAATCACTAGCAAGATCCCCTATGTCAGATGCATGAACTCAGTAGCTTTCTATTGTCTCAACATCTCTAGATAAAAGTACTCCAAGAACCTCTCCAATAATTCCTTCAATAACATACAGTCGGTCGATCAATTTCACGCTTGAATGTCCTAGGAGCTCTTCATTGATCCTCATAGCATATAAGAAGGAAAATTGACCCTCCTCTCAGCCGAAGTCTCCAAATGGTCAAGTGTTGTCTCTATGGGCTCAACCCAGAATTCAGCTCCCTCAAATCCACCCTCTCTAGTAAAATTTCCAGGGTGATGCAATTGAAACTCCCTTTTAAACATAAACATTATTTTCATAACTCACCCTGGGTCTCTTTACATTAATTTCATGAAGTGAGAAAAGTCCTCCTGAAATTTTTCTCCATCATATTCAGTTGGCAAGATAGGTGCTTCAAGTTCCCTAACTAGAAAATAATTCCTAGGCATGCCCCTCTGTCATCCCCTCAACAAGAATCATGGAGGAATAGTCTCTACAATGCCAAACATATGTCTCAGGTCTCATATCACAACCTTATAACATTTACTTAAGAGTTATAATCACAATAATCCTTTTCCCCCACCTCACCACATGGTCAAAACTGAGGTGCTATCATTACCCTTAGCCATCCTACTCCTATATTTTGGTTAACAAGGGTAAACACACTATCATAAGGTTGTTTCTCATTTAGATACCTAATTATTCTCATTTTGAATAATTTTTTTCAACCTTTTTTAATTCATGTTAGTCACCATTTTTAATTTTAATCTTGTAAATAAGGAAAATAGTTCAAGTTTGACAACTTACCCATAACTCGTTTTCCCTTGCGTGCCTAAAATGATGCATATCACAATAACCCTGAGTTCCTATAATGATGCAAGCATACTCAACTCTCATTCCATACTTGGATATGAATCAGTATTAAAAAATTATTAGAATCAATAATCACATCACATCAAAAGTGTGTCACCCAAGATGAAATTATATTCAACTATAAGAGCAAACAGTAATAACAATAATCCCACCCTGAGTAATTGGGTTTTCCCTAGTACATGGGTTTGAAACTCCCATGCATGAACTCATTAACAATCCTCAACTATTCCTTGTCTTTTTCCTATCTTTCCCAAAAAATTATGAAAAAAGAAGAAGAAATAAAATTGTATCTTTGATACCATATTGTTACATCTTGATCTGAGTGCCATGCGATGGTTCCCGGAGACGGTTCACCACATGACCATAAGCGAGTATTCACATACTCTAGAGGCTATCAACTAGCAGTGAGGGTCTGGTAATTCATTCATGGGGAGAATATACACTCAGTTATTAGAGTAAATCACTAGTGGAAATAAATAAACGAACACAAAATCATATATAATGATAATAATGCTCAGTTCATAAGATAACCAGACATGAAATAAAGTACTCAACTGAAGGGGAAAACATTATATGCCAATATAAGTGTTATGTGTCTATAATGAAACTAAATGTAAAGACACAATGACTCCCCAAGAAGTTTTTGGACCCTTTCCAATCCCCTCCTCCCAGATCCATCCCAAATCAACAATCCATCCAAGGGTATTTTCCCTTATCATGTCCTACAACAATATAATCTATTTGGGTATCGATCAGGCAGCCCGAATAGGGTGTTAGTAAAACTTAGTGGACCACCACAAATGGTGTTTAAAACCAATCAAGAAAAAATATTGTGTATGAAGTTCTATAATAAATAAGTACAATTCACAAATAACCAGTTATTACATTATCATTCATTCTTATCTAACTACATTAACTCCAATGTTCCCAAGGAGACTCGTACCCCAATACTAGCTTTGTCTAATTCTAGAGAACAAAGTTTTCCCCAGGGAATATCATATCTTAATACCTACTTATTTGAAAATATCAAAGTATTAAAAAGAGCTATGATATCTTAGTACCTAATTTGACTCATCCCAGAGCTCGAATATTCTCGTGTGAGGCCATAACATGGAGTGCCATTATTTCCATTCTTTAATTTCACATTTATAATACACATTTACAAATCTACCAATATCACAAACATAAGTAAGATTAACAAGTTACCATTATCTTACTTATAAGTATAGTGACCATGTTACCATGTATACTTCTCATTAGAATGACCATGTTCCCAATATCATACTCAAAAGTATGATGACCATGTTACCATTTGTACTTCTCAATTTTTGAGTGACTATGTTCCCATTTGTGCACACATAATTAATTCATAATTATTTATCCACATAAATCCCATTATAATTCAACAATTAGTTAGATACAACAACTTCATTAGTTAACTCCATAATTAACAAAACATTTTAATCATCATTAATTAATTTAATCAATTAATTAATCAATGTCATAATTCATGTCCCAAAAATTAATTTTTTCCTTGAATTAATTATCCCATTATAAATCTCAACTCATCAAAATTAATCCCTCAATTAATTATCTAGATCATAATCTCAAAGCCCATAAAAAATTCACCATTAGTTATCTCAACCTAGCCAACTCGATATCTTATAATTAATCCCATGATTAATTATCTAGATTCCAATCCATAAATCTCATAATCAATTTCCCAAATTAATTATCTAATATGGAATCCACTTAGACTTATGATTAATTCCTCAACTAATCATTAAATTCAAAAATTCCTCGATAAATCAATTGGTAAACCAAATTAGCCTAATTTATGAAAATAAATCACTAAAGGAAGCTATAAATTCTATAATTTTTCATATGTGTATCAAATCCATGACGTTGTGAATTATATTTTAGACCACTTACCTCAATTCATTGGTGGGTTCCCATTCAATGAAAAATCCCCAAAATTTGAGCCGAAAAATGATGTAGGTCTAAGTTCCATATCTAAATCCCTAAATCAAGATCAAAGATATCATGATCATATTAACCTAGATCTAGATATATAATCCCTGAACTATATCCCAAAAATTAGGTTTATATCTATATAAAAAAGAATAAACTCCTACAAAATTTCTAGGAATGGGAGAGGATAGGAATCAAGATGAGTCCTATTACTAGGAGAAGAGAAGATCTTTGATTTCGACTTTGGATCCTAAATAACGAGGGTAGGATGGCCTTGGAAACCCTTCATGAAGCTTTATGATCACCCAAGATTTTCAAGTCCCAATAAAAGGTTTAATACAAGGGATTTTGGGGATTTTGGGGATTTTAAAACTAATTTTCATGTGAAAAGAAACCATACACATGGTTTTCTATGTAGGGGAACACAATTAGGAAAGTCGTGCACCAATCATACAAACCTGATTGTCTAGGGTTTCGTGCTTTCATTGGTTTGGGAACACGGTTTCTCAAACCATGCACTAACCATGGGAACCACTCCCCCTAGGTTCACATGGTAGAATGGGCTTCGTGCATGGTTTACCCTAACCATACGCTATATGTGTACATAACCTTTTCTCAAAATTTCATAAAAATACCACCCAAACACACCCCAATTCATAAATCCAAACAATGTAACTAAAATAATAATGAAAATTACATAAATTTATTCCCTATAGAACTCCAAAAAAAGTCAGGATCTTACATGTTGATTTGAATCTTTGACAAAATTCACATCTCGTAATCAGTATTCATGATGTGTAACCTTTAAATATTCAAATCCATTAGATCTCTGAAAAATATCCTCCAAAATGATATCTATAAAAATGGAACATTGTGTAACAAAGTTACATGGTTTGTAATGGTCTTTCACTGCGTGAGATGAAGTCACGACGTTTCCTTATGATGTCTTTCTTCTCTGATGAGGTCACAATGTGTACTTGTGTTTTGTATAGCTTTCTAGATTTAAATTTCCTCATAAATGTGGTGTCTTTTCACTTTACTTATCTCACAGAACATAGTGTATTTCATCTCCATTATTCACCCCTTTACATTCCTTTTTCTGAGATTCATCATTTCCTACCATAAAACATAAAACAACTCAATTCGCTCCAAAATTGGAAAGATTATTCAATTAAATTCCAAATTAATACATTAAAACATTCTAAAATATGTGCATGAAATATACTTATCAATCATTTAATTGAAATGTTCATTACTAATATTCATTCAGGATTTCAAACTAGAATTTAAGTAATTAATTGTTTTGTATATTCTATTTTTATTTCATTATATTTTCTAAATAACGTCTCTGAATCTTTTAAATAAAAAATGGTTTTCCTCATACAATATGAGCTTAACAGTTTCTGAAAGAAAAAATTTTGTGAATTTATTGAACCATCCAAAGATCAGTAAGTTATTTTATATAAATGGATTTTTTGAAGAATCTTGACGAATATGGACAGATTATAAGGAATATGTACATATTGATTTCTTAAGGTTGTATACAAGAATAATTTATTTACTATGGTGAGACATTTACACTAGTTGAAATATTGCAAACAATATGAATTTTATCATATTTTTCAGTGCTTCAATCTTATAATTTATATTAAATGGATGTGAAATGTGAATTTCTTAATGAACTTATTTTAAACGATGTCTATGTAAGAGAGCCACCAGTATTTGAATATAAGAATAATCTTGATCATGTGTTTTAGCTTTTTAAAGCTCTATATATATTAAAACAATCACTGAGACACTGTAAGAAATATTGCCAAAGATTCTTTTGAAGATTGATTTTGTTAATTTCAAAGTTAATCCTACATTTTTAAATAAAACTTATTCTCAACATCTTATGATTATTCAAATTTATATAGATGATATTATATTTGATTCATCTAGTGAAAATTGTTGTAAGGAATTTTTATATTTAATGATAAATGAGTTTTACATGACTCTCTTTGGAGAACTCTATTCATTTTTAGGATTTCAGATTATTCAATGAGTTGATATAATTTTTTGAAGAAATTATTATGTTAAATAATTAGTGAGGAGGTTTTGAATTGATTTTATTAAGACTATGAATACTCTTATGATTAATTCATGTAAAATTGATAAAAATTATACTGTTAAGTTAGTTGATCATAAAACATTCAGATGTGTGATTGGGAGTATGTAACATTTTAAATATGGAACACCATATTTGATTTTTAATGTTTTTATGTGTGAAATATTTTTCTCTAACCTGAAGGAAATCAATTTTTTTATAGTAAAAAATAATTATAAATTATATTAAAGTTACCATTAAACCTTATTTTTTTTTTAGTAAAAATGTCTTTATAATTAATATATTATTCAGATTTTGAATTTAGATGATGCAATATATATTGAAAAAGTACCAATTTGATGGGTTAATTTCAAGGTAAAATTTTTGTATCATGAATTCTAAATAATAAAAATCAAATTTAGTTGTCAACAACTAAAGGATACACTACAAGAAAAAACAGTATACCAATGGTTTAGAACCATTGGTATAGGTATCCAAACTGTTTTTATAGCCTATACCAATGGTTTGGAGGGTCTTTGGATTTTATGACATTGGTATAGACCACAATTAATGGTTTTGGGAGAACTATTTCTATAGGTAATGTAAAAATAAAACCTTACTTGGTTTTGATCCCAATGCCTCCCATTTATAATCCATCAACTTAAACTCTAACTTAAGATTAATTTTTGTGAGAATAATCCCATAAATATATATTTATATGTGTATTGAAAATTATTTTAACTTTTGATGTATTTAATGTTATTTCATAATAGAATCCTTAACAAAAATGGGTACTTATACCAACGGTTTTGAGAACCATTGGTATTGGTTCAATGATTTTTTGAGCTATACTAACGGTTTTGGACTAATTGTTGGTATAGGGTGAACATATACCATTCTTTTTGTCCAAAACTATTGGTATATGGTCTCTAAAAGTGACCTATGCCAATATTTTTTCCAAAACAATTGGTATAGAGTCTCTCTAAGGTACTTGTACAGATGGTTTTGTACAAACTGTTGGTATAGGGTCTCTAAAAGTGACCTATACCGATGGTGTTTCCCAAACAATTGGTAAGGGGTCTCTCTAAGGTACCTATACAGGCGGTTTTGTACAGATTATTGGTATATGTACCCCATAAAAATGGTTTTTAAAACTGTTATTATAGAACCATTGAAATGGATCTATTTTCTAGTAGTGTGAGTAGGTCACAACAACAAGATGTTGTTCACAAACTTGTTATACTAGAAACAATTTATATAATTTTTATAAGGATGAGGATTATGTTTAATAATTCATCACCCATATATATTTCAATGAAACCTCTACAACATTCTAGAGAAATACAATTTAAAGTGAGATATAACTTTATAAGAGAACATATATATAATTGAGATATCAATTTAGTGTGTTTTCCTACTAAATATCAACTATACAATATATTTACAAAACTTTTAGATGTTTTGCTGTTTAAAAAGAATAAATTTGATCTTTTAATAGTGAAATCCTGATAAAATTTCACTTTTATAAAATGTTTTATCTAATATGTTGTTTACTATTCATTACATATCTTTTATCCTTTACTAGAATATATTAACTTGTTTCATAGATCGTATGGTAATTGTTTGGTATGGGAGATTTGATCAGAATAGATCTTTCACTATCATATCTTTTTAGAGGAAGAAAAATTTTGATTCAAAGGGAGTATACCTTTCTATTTTTATTATTTATTTAATTATTTAAATTGTTGGTATAAATTATTTATCATAGAATATATTCTCTAATTTATACTTCTTTTTCTTAATCATGTTTATCTATTTCATTGATTATTATATTCTATTTTTATTATTTAAATTTGGTAGATATTATTTATTATTTTATTAATTCCCTTATTATTTATATTATTTTATTTTCTGTTATTTGAATTTTTAAATTCACTTCTCTTTATTTTATTATCTTTTTTATCTTAAAAAAATGAGGAAAGTCGTTAAGGTTTGTTAATTATAAAAAAATATGGAAAATTTTGTGTGGGATCCTTGAAATTATTATTTATTCATGTTTTTATAATTACCATTCCCCTCACATTATTTTATTCATTGTTATTATTTTTATTAACTGTTAATTGTCCCTATCTCTTTATATTTTTTCAACTATTGTTGTCTACTATTCACTATTGTTATTTGTTATGATATTTTATCTATTATTATTAGTCATTATTCATGGTTTATACATCATTATCTATTACAACCTCCTTATTTGAATTATCACAAATGTTGTTTGTTATGTTTCTAACAAGATCAATGTTTTATGATAGTAAATAATTTTATTAGTAACTTTTTGAACAAACATGGTTTAGTGTTAATCTAACATTAGTTAGACGGATCTATCATTAGTTTAATGGATCCACCATTATCCCAATGGATCTACCTTTGGTTCATTATATCTACCATTATCTATGTTGATCTACCATTAGTTCACCAGAACTGCAATTAGATCAATCGGATCTACTGATAGACTGTATCTACCACTGATGAGATGTACCGTTGAACAGATCTAGCACAGAATTGATCTACCACTAAACAGATATACCATTGAGTAGATCTATAATCAAATATACCTATAATTAGACATATATAACATCAAACTGATCTACCATCAAACATATCTACCAATAAATATATCTATATGTTTTTAGTACTGCCATTCACTAAGGCTTTTGCTAGGATGAGCTACCACCAGAACTCATCTACCAACAGTGATAATCCACCGCCAGAATAGATATACTATTTATAGATCTATTGCTAGAATTCTACCATTACTTTATATACTCTTATTTGAATTTAATTCCTCTAATGGATAGTTTAAATAATTAAATACAGTCAGATGTACATATATTTAAGAATCATTATTCTTAAACTCCTCCAAGGATTCATTAAAAAAGAAGTCAAACTCTCCTTATTTTGTGCTCAATACAATGATCCAATAAATAATTGGACCTCGAGTGATATAAATTCATAATAACTTCCTTGTCCATGGGATTATCCAATATTAGTGAAACATTCATAGATAATATAGAAATTAATATACTGAATCATGAATAATATCTAATAAATTTATGTGCGGAAAGATTATGGACATATACATAATAAAAATAGAATGATTTTATAGACCTTCATGACTATCTGTTTTTCAAAACATTGTGCGGAACTTATTTGATCTTCTTAAAAAGACAAATTTAAGGATTTATGAACTTCTAAAGCTATTCAAATTGAACAAAATCACTTTTTCTTATATCTAATCATTTTATTTTTCTATTTATGATTTATATTTGAGTTTGGTTTTATTTTAATCTGTTTATCTAAAAAACACATTCTCTTGTATGTAACTAAATTTTTCTAGAAAGTATCCATCATATTTCATTATTTTTATACCCTCGATAAATGTAGAAGAGGTCATCAATGAAATGTACTTATTTTTATCCCATGTATAAATATGGAAGAGGATTTGAGCTTGTAAATATGTGTGTGTTGTTATATGTAAAACCTAATCTAGGTTTTGGATCAAGTATATTGTTTAATAAAATTCTTTGAAGTGGGTGATTTACAAGTAGAGGGGATTATGTCTTGTCTTGAGACTAGACCCCTTGTTTAAAATTCCACTGTGTGTTTTATTAGTTTTGTTAATTTGTATTTTAATGTTCAAAAATAATTCTATCTTGAAATATGCATCAAAACATTAATTTGATTATTAATCTTAATTATTGTTCTATATAGAGTGTTTTGTATAATAATTTACTTTAAAAAGTTAATGTGATTTCAAAGATTATTTTAACTGATCATCGATCCCATTTTGAGAACCTATTTGAAAAATAAAATTATATATTTCTAATATTTTAATTAACTGTCTATTTTTTTAATTAGTGGATTTAATTTTTAAATGGTTTTTAATTATAAATTTTATTAAGAACATAATTCACCACCCTCTTGAGTTACTCACTCAAACAAAAATTTGGTATCAAAGGATTTATCAAAATATCTTATTATTGTGATATAGTTGAATTTTAAAGATCTTAAATTTTTGTTCATTCAAAATTTAATTATTAATGGATAATAATATATAAGAGTGAACTTGAAATAATTGGCCTATTTATTTTAGTGGAACAAATTATGCTCAATGGAATATTAAAATGAAAATTCATATTGAAATTGATGGTTTTAGAATTTAGAAATTCATTGAAATATGAACTACCCAAAACAGATAGAGATGAACATGTTAATCATACTAAATTATCTTATAAGAAAAAATGTTAATATATTAATTATTTAAACTATGATTTAGGGGATGAAAAATATAATATAATATCTTACTATACCATGAAATTTGATATTTTGGATACCTTGGTTGTTTCTCATGAAGGAACATCAAATGTCAAAGAAATGTGTTTGAATACTTATACTATTAAATATGATAGCTTTAATATGAAATCTGATGAATCAATTTTTTATATTTATCTAAGCTTCAATGAGATTTTAAATATTATTCATTTACCCAGGAAATCCATTTTTGACAAAGATCAAGTGAAAGGATTTCTAACATGATTACCAGACATATAGAGAAGAAATTTTGTTTAAATTTGAGAATCATGTGATATAAGTAAGTTTCATGTTAAAGAGATAATAAGAAAGCTCATGATGTATGAGGTAGTACTTAAAGTGAACATAGAATATTAATATGAATCAAATGATAAGTTATCATCCTTCAAAACTTATGACTCAAAGTAGAAAGGAAATATTAAATAAGATAGCTCATGTGATAGAGAATCATCTTCAGACAGTGATGAAGATATGGATCATTAAGCCAAAACATTATGAAAAAATTATAAAAGGATTAATTATATAATAATCCAATCTAAAAAGGTAATTTTGACAATAGAGGTAACTATAGAAAAGAATGGAAAAAGGATTATTTGAAAAATGAAATAGTCTGCTATGAATTCAAGAGAAAATGTCATATAAAAGAAGATTTTACAAAGTTAATGTTTAAGAAAAAAAATTGATGATAGAGATAAGAGGTATAAGTAGTATATGAATGAAACTGGGAGTGGTTTATAGGATAGTTCATGTGTTTCATACCCAAGGAGAGGGGATAATCATAAAATATCCAATTTGTGTTTTATGAAAAACACATCTATGGTAGCTAATATTTTTATGCATCTCCTATTCATAATTACAAACATTCTGAAAATTTAAATAGTGCATAAAACATTTTTAGTGAATCAATTTTTGAATATTATAATATGTTGGAGGACACATTAAATGAACATAAATATAAATATAAAATTTTAAATAATAATCATAATTTTCCTCAGACCATAAAACATATTTTAGTATAGAAAAGGTTGGAAATGGTGAACTGATAAAATAAAATAATGTGATAAAATTATCCAATAAAACTTTTAAAATGTATCTAGAGAGATAGAAAAATGGATGAAATAATTTAACCTATATTTTTGGAAGGAAATATGAACATAATTATAGTGAAGTAATTAAATACCAACCTAGACAGATAAAGATCAATAAAAATTACTTTATTTATAGTTTTAGTTCTATAAGTTATGTGAATATTTCATATTATTATAGACCAAATAATGTTTTTATTTATAGAAATATTATATCTTCCTATAAGAAACCTATTAATGAATTATTGATTCCAAAATCCATTATTACTAACATCTCTAGACCTGGAAGTCTATGGGTAATAAATTTATTTTTGGTTTAAATATATTTTATTGGAAACCCACTAGAAAATATATAGTAAGAACTTAGGGTATATGTATAGTGGATACTCCAAACATATGACTGGGTATTATAAAAGTAGCAAGAACCTAATGAAAGTTGATGTGTGCATGTCTCATTTGGTTATAATTTCAATGGAAGAAAAATTGGACTCTTTAAAATTGGTAACTCAAATACTATTTTAATTTACAAAGTTTTATTTTTAGATTGATTAAAGTATAATATTCTTAGTATAACATAGTTATGTAATGATGGTTTCCATGTAATGTTTGACTATAATACCAACAATGTTTTCAATTTTGAAAAAAATTTATTTTCCATTTCTTTGAGAAATTAAAATTGGTATTTTTTTTTAATTTAGATTCCTTGTTTTCTTAGAACATTTCCTATCTAGGTGAATTTCCTAAATATTCTTGGCTCTAGCATAGGAGGCTAGGCTACTAGAACATACATTCTCTAAGAAACATAACAAGTAAAGGGTTAGTTAAGGATCTTCTTAAATAATAATTACCAATTGATAAAGTCTGTAACTTATATCAAAAAGGGAACCAACACAAAATTTCTTTCAAACCCAAGAAATAAGTTTCAACTAATCAACCCCTATAGGTATTTCACATGGATTTGTTTAGATCCTCTAGATTTTATAGCTTAAATTGGAAGCACTATGTTTATGTTCTCATAGATGACTTTTCTAGAGACACTTGGGTATTATTTGATGCTCACAAAATTAATGTTTGTAATTATTTTTCTATGTATTCATAATCTATAGAAAATATTAGTGGACTTAGAATTAATACCATAATATGTGATCATGGTCGTGAGTTTAAAAATCAGTATTTTCTATCATTTTTCTAACAATATTTCTATAATCATAACTTTTATACACATATAACCTATTAGTAATATGGTGTTTAGAAAGTACAAATAAAATACTTCATGAAATTTCATAGAACATGATAAATGAATATGATTTACCTATTTATTTTTGGGTATAAGCTGTGAATACATCATAAAAAATAATCAATAGTGTTATTATAAGACCACTTTTAAGGAAAACCCTGGATGAAATATAGAATGGAAGAAACCCGAAGGTTAATTACTTTATAGTTTTTTGTTGTAAAATTTTTATTCTCAATACAAAGTACAATCCTGATAAAATTTCATCCAAGAGTGATGAAGGAATTTTCCTTGGATATTATATAACTACTAAGTCATACATTGTATTTAATAAAAGGACTAGGATTTTGAGGGAATTTTTATATGTAAAATTTGATGAAACATATCCAAATGAGTCTAGGAATTATTTATAAAACATTGAAGTTAATTTTTTTAATCTATACATAAATTTTTAAACTTTTGATAATTTTTTGAAAAATAAAAGAAATTATTCCAATTCTGATAAAGACCTGGAACATGAACCTGTTGAGGATAATGAAATATACAACACTTATATTCCTATGACCATTAGGACTAGATAAAGGAACAAAAACTATAGATTCTATTAGAAATCAGGGTGAACATAAAGATTTCTTGTCACATCATGAACCTAATAACATTAATTATGTAATTAATGATGAATTATGGATAATGGAAATTCAAGAAGAACTCACTAAATTTGAAAGAAATAATGTCTGGGAACTAGTGGATAGGCATAAATACATTATGAACATTATCACTAAATGGGTATTTAGGAATAAAGTCGATGAGTCATGAACAATAGTTAGAAACAAATCTAGATTGGATGCATAAGGATATAGTTAAGAAAAATGTATTGAATATGAGGAAACCTTTTCATTGATATCTATATTTGAATCCATTATAATATTTCTTTCCTATGAAACACATTTTAATATCAAAATATATTAGATGGATGTTAAGAGTGAATTCTTAAATGGTCATATAGTTGAGGATTATTTTGATGAAAAACCCCATGGATTATAAAATCCACATTTTTCAAATCATGTTTTTACATTAAATAAACATTTAAATTGTTTAATATAAGATCTCGGAGCTTGGTATGAAAGGATCTACTCATTTTTTTTATAACAGTTTTTTGAAAGGTATAGATGACCCTAATTTTCCTTTTAAAATTATATTAAAATATGTTTTAGTAGTAAAAATTCATATTGATGATATAATTTTTTAGATATTCTAGAAATTCTTTGTGTACTTATATTTAAAAAATGATGCAAAGTGAATTCGAAATGATTTTAATGGGTGATTTAAAATTATTTTTTTGATTTTAATTTTTTAAAAATAAATATGGAATTAATTTAAATAAATTTTAGTTCACCAAATAGATTTTAAAATGTTTTGGTATGGATAGTACAAAGAGTAGTGATACTTTCATGAGTACAGTCTATAAAATGGATCTTGATGAAATTGGAAAATCATTTGATCAAACCAATTACGGAGGTATGACTGGAATCTTTCTATATTTAATTGTTAGTTGACTAGATATTATGTTTAGCTTATATATGTGTTCTCATTTTCAATGAAATTTTGAAGAGTTGCATTTACTTGTTGTTAAAATAATTTTTATGTACCTCAAGTATACAAATAACTTATGACTATTTTATCATAGAGGAGAAGAATTTGATTTATTAAGGTATTCAAATATATATTTTTGTGGCTGTAAGTTATATATAAAAAGAACCTCCTGAACATGCCACATTTTGGGAAAGTTGTTATTTTCATGGTGTAGTAAAAGGAAAAATTATGTTTTACTATGTATTTATAAAAACTGAGAACATAGCTATAGGATGTTTCTATGCACCGATTCTATGGATGAAATACACTTTACTAGACTATGGATATCAATTTTTATGTGTCCCTGTAAACTGTGATAATAAAAGTGCAATAAATATCTCTATGAATATTTTATCTCATTCTAGGATAAACATATTGATATAAGACATCAATTTTTGAGAGATAATATAACTCTTGAATTCGTTGAAACTGGACATCATCTTGCTGAAATATTTACAAAAACATGTATTTCTAAGAGATTAAGCTATATCATGCATGAATTAAGAATGATAAACTTTGATTAGTTCTTTTTGTTTATATTTACTTTTTAGAAAAATATCACAGTTGGGGATCTACCATGGGTGATCTATTTTTGGTGATCTACCATTAGTGATATACCATTGGTGATCTACCATTGGTGATTTACCATTACTAATCTACAATTACTGATCAACGATTAGAGATCTACCATTTTAGTGTTTCTGATTACATACTACCACTCTTATTTTCTAAAATTAATTTTTTACTGAGATTATTTATGTATATTTTATTATGTTTTTAAATTCTAAATCCCTAAATCAAAAAATAGACTTAAAATTAGAATATTATAACACTCTCACTCATTCCTCATTTGAAACTTCCCTTCTATTTTCTCTCTTAACCTGCAACCCTCCATGCATTTACCCTTCCTCATTTAAATCAGTGTGAATATGGTGAGAGTCAAGAATGTTGTTGTTTATTCTCTAGAGGGATGGAATATCTCAGAGTGATCATGAGGTGAATCTAGTTGGTTTGATTTTATTGAATAGAATAACCCCCAACTTTGGTCTCAAGTTATTTTTAATAAAAAGGAAATATATTCTAAATGGTATGTTTGGAGAAAGTTATTAGTGCTTAATGTGCTCCAAAACCAATTATGGATCAAATTTTTCTTTAGGATTGACTAACCATTTTATCCATGGTCGGTTCACCAGTTTTATTAGTTTGTAGAGTGTAGTTTTGGTGAAAATAAAGATGTTATTCAGATAGTGAGAAATGGTAGATTTGCGATCTTTTCATTGAAAATTTGGCCAAATGTCTCAATATACCTCATAAAGGTATATTTATTGGTTTTCAAAGATCCATTCCAATTAATATCTAGTTTTTTCTGTATGAGGATTCCCTATTGGAGTTTATTGGTAAAGATACAATGAGAATACCTACTGTTTTAGATGTTTTGGGTAGTGAAGAATATTTTTTAATATATCTAACACATTCTTTTTCCAAAAAATGGGGACTTTATCCCCATGTGGTATCAAGATGTTTTTTTCTTATTTCATATGAAAATATGAGATATGATAAACTTGTGCATGCATTTTATTGTCTATATTATGGAAATGAGCACGAACTAATCTAGATATAAGTCCTTGATCTACCCTAAGATTATTTCAATCAGTTTAAATACAATGATTCAGTTCTTGAAAATGAAGAGGCTATAATCAGTTATGGTCGTTTCCATTTAAGTCAGTTTAATTATAAAAAAATTAAAGTTAATTGGAACCCTTGGTTAAAGAATTGGGTGGTTGATAATGATAAGTTGTATGATAATTTCAACCCTATGCAGAACCCCTCCGTACCTATAGATATGGTTAATCCAAGATTAGATCCCGCTGAAGTTTTATTTTATTCCAATGATAAGGATTTTGTGGTTGATATTGAAAAATAAAAAGATAAAGCGAGAGAAGAAGAATCTGTCCCTATTTAAATAGAGGAAGAAAGTGACCCTGATGTGATCAGAAGCCCTTATGTTTATTATAGACCTACTTTCCTATCTCATTATCTTCCTACTAGAGAAATTTTTCAAAGTATATGTGAATAATATAAAGAGAGTGAAGTCTTAGGTGAAGAATAGATTGAGAGTTATTCTATTATCTCGAAATAAGTTGTTGAATAATATGATGGATATGATGGATCTGAGAATAATGAAGGTGATAATAAAAAGGAAGAGCAGTCACATCCCCCTCCTAGTAATTATATTTCACCTAATTCTAGTGAATAAGATATGTATTATGGAGGTTATATAGTTGATCTAGTAGTTTGTAGTAGATCTTAGTATAAAGCACATATAAAAGGGTATAAATCCATAAGATATCCTAACCTTGGAATTGACTATTCAATGCCAGAATCAAATGATGGTGATGATGCTTCTGAACATGTAATTCCACTTGATCATGGTGGATATACTATGTATATTTAAATAAAATATCTTATTGGACCTCTATTTGAACAAATAGATGAATTAGGTTAGTTTGACTATTTTCCCTCATGTTATCATGTGGTATAATCTAGACATATGGAGGCTGACTGACCAAGTAAATAGAGGATTCCTTATCCTCTACCTTATGCTCTTACACCTTCTATTTATGTAAATAAAGATTATATGGATTATTTTAGAGTAAGGATACTATAATATATCATTTGGATCCTCATATCCACATATCCTCAAGAGACCATGATTAGTGAAGATGAAACCAAATGGATATTGGAGTAATTCTTCTCTCATATCAAACCTACGATGATCTTGAAAATGTAATAACTCAATATTGAGAACAAGAAGCTAGATAATGAGATTAAATAAGTTAAATCCATCATGGAGGAGATGAAAAGGAGTTTTGATGATATCTAGTAATCTCTTTTGGAGAGATTGGAGTTTTTACCAATTGCATGTTCTTCCACATATGGTGCTCCACCTCCTACTCCTTAATTTGATGCAGATGAGATTCATTCCATTATTATAGAGTAGCTTCATTATATCTTAAGTAATCTTTCTATATCTCATCAATATAAACTATAAACTAGTGATTATATTTATAAACTAGTTGGGGAGTGTTTGAATGAGGCTAGGAGTGATAGAGATATTATCACTAAATAATTAAAATATTACCATTCTAGGATATATACAAACAATGAGATAAATTATCACTTTATATTTCTTTATGAGAATCTAATAATTCCTCCTATGAACAAAGAATTCAAAGAATAAGTGAATTATCTCAAGTTTTTTTCCCCTCTACTATAGATTTTCATGGAAGAGAATAAGGATTATATTAAAGTAATAGATCATGGTGGAAATATTATAAAATATTTTTTTAAATTGATAAAATTGTTTCTTTGTGACTATGGGACAGAAGTAGTGGCACCTCAGGCTATAACATTTTATGCCATCACTTATTTACCCCTTTTGGCTCCTATTCAATAAAAATTTCTATCTTTTATCATGAATATACTTGAGGTTGTTTGGAATCTCAATCATGTTATAATCATGGAACCTACACCATCTACTCCTATATCCTCTGCCTCCACCATTGTACCTCTAGTTACTGGTAAAGAAAATGAACCAGTTGTTACTTCTTCCCAATGATATGAGAGTGGTTCAGACTCCTATTAGCTTTTAATAGAGAATATATTTTAATTTTATTACTTTTTGGGACTTAATCTTTAAATTTTATATATAATCTTAGTTTTATGTTTTTAATATATTTATATTTAATTTTATTTTATTTCATTTTCTTTTTGATAGTCCCAAAAGTGGGAGTAAACATTAATGGTATTTAATAAGGTAATTATCACATCAATACTTTGGAATTTTAATAAGAACAATCTTTAAAATCATCTATACACATCTCTGTATTTTTTTATATAAATGGTTATAAATTCCATGATTTTTTATCATAAAAAATGGGGAGATTTTTAGAAACTCTTTATTTTAATGATCACAAATCATTTTTATTATGTTTCTCACAAACTCTATACTTTATAATAGTAAACAATTTTTTAGTGACTTTGTGAACAAACTTGTTTTAGTGTTGACCTACCATTAGTTCAACGAATCTACTATTAGTTCAAAAAATATACTATTAGTTTAATAAATGTACCATTAGTTCAAGAAGATAAACTGGTAGCTGTGATGATCTACCATTAGTTCAGCATATCTACTGTTATTTTAACAAGATATACTGGTCGACTACATATACCACAGAAGAGATCAACCACTTAACACATCTATCACTGAATATATCTACCGTTAATTAGATCTATCATCATATATATCTATTTTCTGATAGAATTACAATCATACAGATCTATGGCCAGACATATCTACCCCCGAATAGACCTACCACTAGTTTTTTTTCTACAATTCATTAATGCTACCACCAAGATGAGCTACTTACATAACTCATTTATTTCTATTGATAATCCACCATGAGAAAAGATCTATCATTCATATATCCGCTACCAAAATGCTACAGTTGTTCTCCATAATATTTTTCAAATTTAATTCCTCCAATAGCTAGTTTATGGAATTAAATGAATTTTTCCTCACATGGATTTAATAATCATTATTCTTAAACTAGTAAATTGAATCATTAAGGAAAAATTTATGCTTTCTTGAATTTATTCTCAATACTAGTATCCAATAGAAAATTGTTTCTGGAGTGATATAAATTTAGAATAACTTCCCCGTGTATGGGAGTAGCCAGTAGTAGTGACACATGCATAGAGAACACATGCATTCATACACTGAATCAAAAAGAATATTCAATACACTTTTGTGTGGATGGATTCTTGACTTCTACTGACTAAAAACAAAAGTATTTTCAAGCCCTTCCTGACACACTAGTACAAAAACAGTTTTTTACGTCGGTTATTTTTGCTTTTTCACGTCAGTTTTGAACCGACGTGTTTGCGAGCGACGTTAAAAATATTATTTTTAACATCAGTTATTTATTAACCGACGTTATAAAAAAATTCATGATTTTCACGTCGGTTATTTAAAAACCGACGTGAAAGACCGTCGATTTTTCAAAAAAAAAATGACGTTGAAACTCTATATTTCACGTCAGTTTTTAAATAACCGACATGAATGACCGTTCGTTTTAAAAAAATGATGAATTTTTCATGTCGGTTTTTAAACAACTGTCATTAAAAGGAATTTTTTACATCGGTTATTTAATAACCGACGTGAAAAATGTTGACCATATTGTATATAATTTCACGAGCTTTGATTTGATAGGTCGTAGAACTAAAATGGAGTTACGGTTCGAATGTTATGACTATTAGAAGATTCATATTTTTTTACGAGGAAACATCGAATGAGACAACGAAAGCTTCGTCTTAAAAGGATTTTTTGAATCCGAAGGAGGATTTGTAGTTTTAACTTGATAAGAAACATTGTTATTCATTATAATAAAATAATAATCATTAAATTATATAAGAATTAAGAAAACTAATCATAAAAAACATAAATCATGGGAATATAATAACAAATGCCTTGATGAGATCGCGAAGTGAAGAACTTTGTCTTAAAAAAATTGAATCCAAAGGATAAATTGTAGTTTTACCATGATACGGAAAATTATTATTCATTAAAATAAAATAAAAATCATTAATGGTATAATAATTAATAAAACAAATCATAAAAAACATAAATCATGGAAAAATAATAACAAATACCTTGATAAGATCGCAAAAAGAAGAAATAATGGATTCATGATGAAGATCAAATGGGTCAACTCGGTTGGACGGCGATGGTTGAAAGAAATGTTCGTAAAAAATGTTAACCATATGCGCATAATGAAAATATATAAATGATATCGTAAAAGAAAACGCGGTATTAAATGTTTTAGGCGGCAATCAAAAATTTCTATTTCGCACTGTAAAAAATTGAAATTCTGAGTTGGCGGGATAAAAATCTTATCATTCACGTCGGCTATAAAAAACCCGACGTGAAAGTTAAAATTTCGAATCACGACAATAATGAGATCAATTTTTTTACAATGCTGCATTGAAATTTTCAATTACCGCTTAATATTTCGTATTTTTTCACAATGCAGCATTGAAATTATCAATTGCCGCCTAATATTTCGTATGCTGCGAATTTATTTTTAAGCTATTTTCTCTGATTTTTCACATCGGTTATTATATAACCGACGTGAAAAATAAATTTTTATGACCTTTTCACATCGGTTATATAAGAACCGACGTGAAAAATAATTTTTTATAACTTTTTCACGTCGGTTATTAAATAACTGACGTGAAAAATTGATAAAAAACATGTAGTCAATTTCCTATTCTTCTATTTGACATGTCCCGAAGCTCAAATGGTGTTACGGATCAAAACTTATAGCCATTGAAATTTGATCTCCTCTAAACGAAGTCTTAAAAAATGTCAACTTCTGATGGCCATAACTTCTGATCCGTAAATCCGTTTGAGCTCTGAAACCTGTCAAAACGAAGCTTGGAAAATTATCTACATGTTTTAAAACATTTTTCACGTCAGTTATTTAATAACCGACGTGAAAAATCGAATGAAAACTTATTTTTCACTTCGTTTATTAAATCACCGACATTAAAAGTAATTTTTCACGTCGGTTATTAAATAACCGACGTGAAAAATGTTTAAAAACAAGTAGATAATTTTCCAAGATTCGTTTTGACAGGTCACGGAGCTCAAACGGATTTACGGATCAGAAGTTATGGCCATCAGATGTTGACATTTTTGAAGACTTTGTTTAGAGGAGATCCAATTTTGATTTCTATAACTTTTGATCTGTAACACCATTTGAGCTCCAGGACATGTCAAATAGAAGAATAGAAAATTAAATACATGTTTTTTATCAATTTTTCACGTCGGTTATTTAATAACCGGCGTGAAAAGTCATAAAAATGTATTTTTCACCTCGGTTCTTATATAACCGATGTGAAAATAAATTCGCAGAATATGAAATATTAGGTGGAAATTGAAAATTTCAATGCCTCATTGTAAAAAAATCGATCTCATGATTGGTGCGATTCAAAATTTTAACTTTCACGTCGGTTTTTTTAAAACCGAAGTGATAAACTAATTTATTATGTCGGTTATTAAATAACTGGTGTAAAAAATTGGCTTTATCACGTCGGTTATTTTATAACTGATGTGATAAATCAAGATAATGGATTTATCACATCGGTTATAAAATAACCGACGTGAGAAAGTGATATATTTGATTTATCATGTCAGTTATAAAATAACCGACATGATAAATCAACATAATGAATTTTTAATGTCGGTTATATTATAACCGACGTTATAAATCAATTATATGGATTTTCATGTCGGTTATAAATAACCGACGTAAAAAATGATGACGTAAAAAATGTTTTTTGTACTAGTGACACTCTTTTTTTACACATTTTTTATAACTTGTTCTATGTTCCCAAAAAGATAGATTCAAGGATTTATGAACATATAAAGATATTCAGATTGAGAAATATCTCTTTTTCCTAAACCTAATCATTTTCTCTTTATATTTATGATTTATATTTTAGCATTGTTTTTTTATACTATTTATCTATAAAAAACATTCTCATATTCTTAACTAGAGAATCCTCAAAACTCACTCTCAAAATTATTCATTTGTATACCCATGAAAACAATGGAATATGTCATGTATAACCTATACATATTTTTAACCCATGTATAAATATGAAATATTATTTTATTTTAGACAGCCTTGTGTACTTATTTCTATAAAACCTTATCTATGTTGTGGATCAAGTTTATTTTTTATAAATCTTCTTTGTATTGGGTGATTTCAAAGAAGAGGGGATTTAATCTCAACATGATATTGAACCCCTTATTTAAATTTAACTATGTGTTTTATTAGTTTTTTTATATGTATTTTGAAGTTAAAAATTGTATCTATTTTAAAATATGTATCAAAACATTACATTGATAGTTAATCATAATTCTTCTTCTATATAAAGTGTTTTATCATTTAATTTAGTTTCAAATTTTAATGTTATTTAAAAGATTATTTTAACTGAAAATTTATCCCACTTTCATAAGAAATTTGAAAAATAAAATTATATATTTATACTATTTTGATTAACTTGGTTTTTTATTAAATTGGGGGATTTAATTTTTATTGTATTTTTAAACCTAAATTTTTTTTGGAACTCAATTCTCCCCCTCTTAGGCTACTCACTCTGGACAACATCCACTTTATTATTATTATTTAATACTTATTACTATTTTCCAAATTACATTTTTATGTTATAATAAATGAAATATTTGTTTCACTATACTAAGCTTTCAGTTATTTTAGAATAAAAAAATGGTTTCTCATATGGGATTTTGTTTATAACAATCATCTTACTATTATTTATCAATTTTTATTATTCTATATCATTATTGTTTTTATTCTAGGGTTATTACTTATTTAGTCTATTTTTTGTTATGTACTAGGACCTAGATGACCAAAAGATAAGTTCTTTATTTTTTTGAATTTACTTTTACAAATTCAAAGAAAATCCTTATGTATAAAGATTATGGAAGTCTTACTAAGTCGAAAATATTTTGTTTCATCATAAGATAAGAATTATATTATGTAAAGAATTAATTTTCTTATATATAGACATTTGGTGGAGTAAAAAACCTTAAACATGGAAGGAAATGTATTATAATTTATTTTTGGAAAAGGTAAATATCTTAGACATCCAAAAGAGGATTTCAATATATTGTATATATGGGGTGAATTTTAACAAATACATTATGAATCCTTAGTAGATTCCAGAAAATATATTATGTATTTCACTAGAGTAAAATTTACTCAATGTATTTTATAAGGATATAAAATTTGAATATTTCTATAAGTCATTTACCCTTATTCTTTGTTTAGATGTTGTCACGACCCGTCCTCGGGGCCCGTGCCGTGACTACCCCAAGCCCGCCTTCCATAGGCCAGGGGCTGGCGACTAGCACCAAAGGCGTAAAATCCCGATAACTGGGAAGGCATTGCCTTTATAAAAGAAAACAAGCACCACAGAGTACAAGCGGAAGTAAAACACTAAGTACAAAAAGAAGTGATGAAAAGTAAAAAGGGGCCGGAAATACAAGCCCAACTGTAAAGTACAACTCGAAAGGGAAAACAACGACTGAAAAGTAAAGCTGCTACGCCGAGTTGTCCACTGGAAATCCCACCTGAAGGGTGGGTACAGATAGCTCCTCTGCTCCTCGGGTCCCGCCGTCCGCTCCGAGTATGTCTCGCTCAGTGGTCCACCTCCGGGTACCGCCTCGTCGTATAGTCCACCTACAGGTACCGTCCAGTCCTCGAACACTCGGCCTCTGTCAGTACTGGACGTCGTCTGCAACCAACACAACGAGGTGCGGGCATAGCCCGTGTAGGGGTGAGTATAACGATACTCAGTAGGGACCCCGAGACCCTCAAGGTCTCACTAAAACCAACAAGGATAACCACAAGAAGATCTCAACAGATAAACTCTACTTAGGTATATGCCCATACATATACCTAAGTTATCAAGTAACCCATCTCAATCATGAGGAAACAAAAGGATCATGAGATCAACGGATAACCACTACCCAGGTATATGCCCATACATATACCTAAGTTATCAAGTAACCCATCTTAATCATGAGGAAACACAAAGGTCAAAAGTCTCAGCTCAAACCAGGATTTTCATTATCGAAACCGTAACTACTGAGGAGCTCCGTCTCTAGAGTGTACAGTGGTCCTGTCACGACTCCGAGGTACTGCTCACTAACCTAAGACTGCTGAGGTACTCCTCCTGTCGAGTATTGCGGGTTTGCGGCCAACTACCGGGCGCTCCGTCCGCTGAGGGTCTGTCGCCAAATACCGGGCGCTCACCCAAATAGCCTACTGTGGTACTCCTCCTGTCGAGTACCGCGGGTTTGCTTCCAACTACCAGGCGCTCCGTCCGCCGTGGGTCTGCCGCCAAATACCGGGCGCTCCGTCCACTGGGCTAGTCGACTCACTCCAAGTCGAGTCGGTCAAGCAGTCGTCAGGTCTCAGTCGGCTACACGGTCTCCGTACTCTGCACGCTCGTCTCCGGGAGGGTCCGCTCCACGAGCTACTGGTCGACACTCCAAGTATCACAAAGTCCCACAAAGAAGTATCTCAAAAGACCGTCTCGTCACAGGGGTCTCAACGCAATAGACGGCGCGTCGATCGGACGCCCGGTCTGTGAGTTATTAGCCTTTTCGTCCCAGGGGCCTGGTTGGTTTCGTGTGCGAACCAATCCCGGCCGTATCACAACTGTACCCTGAACTCCCATAGGGTATACTCAAAGGGACCGTTACTCAACGTAATCACCAACGCCGCTGACGGTTCGTCAAACGGACGTCCTGCCTGAAAGATATCAGCTTTCCCGTTCCAGGGGCCTGGTTGGATTTCGGGTGCGATCCAACCCGGCCACTATTAACTGTATCCAAAACTCGGGCGAAGGATGCCAAAAGTTCCATATCGTCAACAGGAAATCAACGCAACAGACGGTGCGTCGATCGGACGCCCGGTCTGAGAGTTATTGGCATTTTCGTCTCCAGGGCCCGGTTGGTTTTTAAGGCAAATCCAACCTGACCGTACTCCACCTGCGTCCAAACCTCGGGTGGAGTATGCCAAAAGATCCGTCTCACTAAGAGAAACACAACACGGCTGACGGCACGTCAATCGGACGTCCGTAGCTCAAGATATGAGCGTTTCCGCTCCGAAGGCCCGGTTGGTTCCGTGAACGAACCAACCCGGCCGAACTCAAAGTAATCTGAAACCTTGAGTGCGATATACCGAAACGACCGTCTCGATCCAAGGATCGCGTTTCCGTAGACGGTTCGTCAATCGGAGGTCCGAGGCTCAAGTGATGGCCAAAAGACCGGAACTGGTTCGAAACGGGGGGGTCCGGGTCCGGCCCGACCCCCCCCCCCCCCCCCCCCCTGGGTCGGCCCGGCCAGCGGCAGCGCGGCACGGTGGCCGAACGCGGGGGGGGGGGGGGGGGGAGGCAAAGCCCCCCGCTGATTGGGAAGGCGGCGCGGCCTTTGTGCCGCGCCTTTTTGCAAGAAAACGCCCCCCCCCCCCCCCCCACGTGGGGGCCGGCTTGAATTAAAACCGGGGGGGGGCTGCTGCCCCCCTCCCTTCAAGGAAACCGCCCCCCTCATAATGAGGGGGGGTTTATGCGCTGGCCGGGGGATTAATTCCCCCGGTTTAACGTCATCCGGCCGGCCAGCTGGCCGGCCGGTTTTCTCCAACGGGACCGGAAATTCCGGTCCCCTCTTCGGCTTCCGACGCCGGCGGCCCGGCCGCCGGTCTTCTCATCCCACCGCGGCCTGGAACCGGCCGCGGTCTCCTCGTCCCGCCGCGGCCCGGAACCGGCCGCGGTGTTCGTCGTCCGGCGCGGTGCAACGGCACCGCGCCCCTTCGCCGTGCCTTGATTCCTTTCAACGTGGCGCGACGGCGTCGTGTTCTTGAAGATTCTTCCTCGGCGTGGCGCGACGGTGCCGTGCAAAATAATTGCACGATTATCCGCGTGGTGCGACGACACCACGCCACTTTGCTTCCACCCGCAAGAAATACAACAAGAACGATGGAGGGGGGTTCGGCCGTGTTCGTGCGGTCCGGCCCCCTCACGTTAAAATAATAACTCAACTTAAAATATTCAAATTCCTCAAGTTAGTCATGCGAACCATGAGAAAGAATAGAATAATTAAACAATAAATAACAAACCCTACCTCGGGTATAGATTCCAAGATTTGACAACGTCCGCGGAAGTCAACGTCGCGGATATCGGGCGTCGCGGTCGTCGTTCGTCAATTCCGTTGACGAAGAGATGTGTCTGATGTGATACGTCGTTGGCGAAACCTCTTATGTCGACGAAGGGGATCCGAGGAGGAAGCGACATTCCCTCTCGTTGACACGGAAGACGAAGAAGAGCGGAGCGGCGTTCTTCGTCGGAACTTGAGCGTTCTTCGTCAAGTTGAGCGTTCTTCGTGTTCTTCGTCAGAGTTGAAGAAGAAGAAGAAAATCTCCCAAAAGCTCTCAAGGTGGCCAAAGCTATTAACCAAAATAAAATAACCTTAAGCCTTATTTTATTTACACAACTAAACATTTGAATTTCAAAAGATAAGAAACGAACCATTAATTTGTAAAATTAATTCAACGAAAGAAACAGCTCATTTAATTTACGAAAGAAACAGCCCAATTAAATGGTCTGTTAAGATTTTAAGAAACGCGTCAGTTGACTTTCATTAAGACGGGTTTTCACGGGTGCGTTTCTTAGCGGAAAGAAACGGCAGGGCTCGTGTGGGCCCCACCTCACAAATATCCTACCAAGGGGGTAGGATATTTCTGGATAGCATCCTATCCAGTTCAACTCAGTTCAAGCCGCCTTTAAGTGGCTTCAAGTGGCTTCCAAGTGGCTTAAGCGAAATAAAATAAAGTTGTCGCAAAATTATTTTATTTCTTAACTTTAAGCCCGAAAATTAAAAACCACACCCGAGCAAACGCAACTCCGGAAGAGGCGTTTCTAAGCGATTACCAGCGCTGCGATTTCATTGGTGCCCTCAGAATTCGATTCCGGGCACCGGTTCAAAAGTTAGAAAAACCCGCTCGTCCGTTCACTGAACGTACCCGAGCCAAAACTTCGGAAAATGATTCCGGGCACACCGGGCCTCGGAATCAGGTGCCGTCAGAAACTGCGTTCTTGTAAAATTCCAAAGAAAATTAAGAAAAAAATTTCCTTGAAATTTACGGGTCTTTACATTACTCCCACCACAGGGCTTTACGTCCCCGTAAAGCTTCACCACAAACTTAGGGAAACAAAGCGGTACTGAGCACGCATCTGAGCCTTCCGCTACCATGTGTTCACCTGGAGGTTCCCGCGCTGCCAAAGAAAGTGCACAAGAGGAATCGACCATCCTCCTAGGATCCGCTCCTGTCGATCCTCGATCCCCACAGGAACCTCCGTATAAGACACTCATCGTCACCGTCTAGCTCCTCATGGTCGATGATATGCGAAGGGGGGTCAAGCACGTATCTCCTCAGTTGGGATACGTGGAAAACGTCGTGCACCTAGTGCAACTGAAGTGGATGGGCCAAGCGGTAAACCACCTCGCCTACCCAGCTGAGGACCTAGAAAGGTCTGTTAAACCTCGGAGATAACTTGCCTCCCAGGCCACATCTCCGTAAACCTCGTCGAGATGAGTCCCATAAGAAGACGTGGTTGTCATCCTCGAACTCCAGAGGTCTCCATTTCTGTTAGAACTGAAACTCAAAACGACTGCTGCTATGAGGGTAAGGTTGACCGACTCAAGAGTGATCGGTCGCACCCCCCTGTGCAAGAGTTACCCTGCACTGCCTGGGGTTTCCTTTTCCGCCGACCAAGGAAAACCCATCCCAACGTTTGCCTAAAACCGTCAATTTGAGTATGAACAGTTATTGCCCATTCTATACTCAAACTAACGTCGTAAGGCCTCGACGCTGCCACCAAGAGATTCCAACCAGAACTCTCGCCTCGAGGGTCTGACCACACCGTCGGCGTAAGTGTGATTATCGAGTCTCCTCCCAAGGTATCTCCAGACGTGAGGGTCAAGTCCACGGCTTATCGGAAACTCTAGGTCTGGAAAAAGATTTTTGGAAGTGAGGAATGATTCATATCGACGTCTGTTACTACAGCAGCTAGTAGTGGACATAGACTGTCCCTTGAATCATTTCTAGAGCCATTGGGTCACACTCCTTGACCGCATGCAGCCGTACTCTTCCTCCGCCCTCCAGCTCCCTGAGCCTGGCGGGAATAACTAAGGCAGGTGGTTGTAGCATGTTAGGATGTACACCACCTCATGCTGCTCTCCTAGCTTTGCCTCGACATCAGCCGCTTCGCAGGCTCATCTCTCCTTTAAGCTTCCTCTTCTTGAAACATTTAACACGCCCGAGTCTCTAAGACTGGCACTGGTTTCCTGTTTCTTACTGCACTGTGCAGTCTTCATCTGCTCCTGGATGAACTGCACCTCCTTTGCATATGATCTGGAAGAGATGCTAAAATTTCTCCTTTGCCGAAAAGAGAAACCTGGTCTCATCCCCTCTCTAGATGAACCACGCCCATTGCCTAATACAGTCAATCCTGGCATGGAGGATGCATTCATGCCATGGATGACGTCGTAAGGCCTCGACGTAACTACTAAGAGATCCAACTGTCACTCTCGTCTCCAAGGGTCGAGTCACACTGTCGGCATCAGTGTGAGGTCACTGGGTCTCCTCCAGTTGAAATCTCGAAAGTGAGGGTCAAGTCAACAGTTTAACCGGGACCACTCAGTAAGATCACAAAAGAGGACAGGAAGGCAAACATCACAAGATAAGTGTCTTTATTTTATTGCAGCTCATGGTACAAAGACACAAAAACAACATCAACATGGAACTAGAAGTACAAGAGACGTATCCACTAGTTCATCTCCTGTCCACCTGCTCCAGGATCTCTACTGCCTTGTCCACTGCTCTACTGTTGCTCAAGCATTCGTCGCTGCCTCTGCCTCGGTGGCTCCTCAAAAGCCTATGGATCAACTGTACGAGGAGTCGGACAGTCACGTGCCAGGTGACCCTTTCCGCGGCATGAGTAACACAGTCTGCTTCTGGCACGCCTGGCTCTGTTCCCTCTCCGGGTGCCCCGCACCACCGGTCCTAAAACCTGAGATCGCCCAACTGCTGGTCTGGTCCTCCTAGACCTCTGCATCATCTGTCTACTGCCCACAGATGACTCGGCTTCTGATCGAAAAACACGCGGCAAAGGCAGCAGCTCCTGAACACGCTCGGGGTGTAGAGCTACTGGCACAAACTCCACCCTGAAGAAGGTCTCGAAGTCTTCCCATGTGAAAGACATCCCATCGCAAAACTGGAACAAGTGGCTCCACCACCTGCCTGCTGCTGCCTGAAGAAGGCTGGCAGCAAAGGTCACCATGAAGTCTGATGGCGTCCCCACTAGCCTGAAGACTCCCACCACAGCCTCCAGCCAATCCTCAACCGCCTGCGGGTCCGTCTCTCCCCCGAACCTGGGTGGCCTCTGGCGCTGGAACTCATGCAGTGCGCGCAAGTAGCGGGCATCGCCTACTGCTGGGGCTGGTGGCATCGGTGGCCCAACGTATGGTAGTACCGCTGGCGCCTCCGCTGGTGCCTCAACTGCAAGAGGGCCCTGTACCGAAGCCTCGTCACTCGACATGCTGTCAGCACGCACATCCCTCTGGGCTCTAACTGGTCGTCCGAGAAAAGGCATCCTGAAAGAAACAACGTAACACGGTCAAACGATTATACCTGGTGAGCTGACCTGGTTTGAGCTATTTTAAGGGGAAAAACCTTTGAAACACACACGCAATCAGTGTTTTCGTGCACAAAGTCGGAAATCAGTTGTCAGGGTCCTGGTGTATGGATACGTCGGCCGCCCGCACCAACACTGGACTCCCTGAACTGAAAACCACACTCGGTACCCTTAACACTATTGCTTCACAGAAAGAAAGATCAGAGTCTGCGGTAGAACCGACCACCTCTGATACCAATTTGTCACGACCCGTCCTCGGGGCCCATGCCGTGACTACCCCAAGCCCACCTTCCATAGGCCAGGGGCTGGCGACTAGCACCAAAGGCGTAAAATCCCGATAACTGGGAAGGCATTGCCTTTATAAAAGAAAACAAGCACCACAGAGTACAAGCGGAAGTAAAACACTAAGTACAAAAAGAAGTGCTGAAAAGTAAAAAGGGGCCGGAAATACAAGCCCAACTGTAAAGTACAACTCGAAAGGGAAAACAACGACTGAAAAGTAAAGCTGCTACGCCGAGTTGTCCACTGGAAATCCCACCTGAAGGGTGGGTACAGATAGCTCCTCTGCTCCTCGGGTCCCGCCGTCCGCTCCGAGTATGTCTCGCCCAGTGGTCCCCCTCCGGGTACCGCCTCGTCGTATAGTCCACCTCCAGGTACCGTCCAGTCCTCGAACACTCGGCCTCTGTTAGTACTGGCCGTCGTCTGCAACCAACACAACGAGGTGCGGGCATAGCCCGTGTAGGGGTGAGTATAACGATACTCAGTAGGGACCCCGAGACCCTCAAGGTCTCACTAAAACCAACAAGGATAACCACAAGAAGATCTCAACAGATAAACTCTACTTAGGTATATGCCCATACATATACCTAAGTTATCAAGTAACCCATCTCAATCATGAGGAAACACAAGGATCATGAGATCAACGGATAACCACTACCCAGGTATATGCCCATACATATACCTAAGTTATCAAGTAACCCATCTTAATCATGAGGAAACACAAAGGTAAAAAGTCTCAGCTCAAACCAGGATTTTCATTATCGAAACCGTAACTACTGAGAAGCTCCGTCTCTAGAGTGTACAGTGGTCCTGTCACGACTACGAGGTACTAGTCACTAACCTAAGACTGCTGAGGTACTCCTCCTGTCGAGTACTGCGGGTTTGCAGCCAACTACCGGGCGCTCCGTCCGCTGAGGGTCTGTCGCCAAATACCGGGCGCTCACCCAAATAGCCTATTGTGGTACTCCTCCTGTCGAGTACCGCAGGTTTGCTGCCAACTACCAGGCGCTCCATCTGCCGTGGGTCTGCCGCCAAATACCGGGCGCTCCGTCCACTGGGCTAGTCGACCCACTCCAAGTCGAGTCGGTCAAGCAGTCGTCAGGTCTCAGTCGGCTACACGGTCTCCGTACTCTGCACGCTCGTCTCCGGGAGGGTCCGCTCCACGAGCTACTGGTCGATACTCCAAGTATCACAAAGTCCCACAAAGAAGTATTTCAAAATACCGTCTCGTCACAGGGGTCTCAACGCAACAGACGGCTCGTCGATCGGACGCCCGGTCTGTGAGTTATTAGCCTTTTCGTCCCAGGGGCCCGGTTGGTTTCGTGTGCGAACCAATCCCGGCCGTATCACAACTGTACCATGAACTCCCATAGGGTATACTCAAAGGGACCGTTACTCAACGTAATCACCAACGCCGCTGACGGTTCGTCAAACGGACGTCCTGTCTGAAAGATATCAGCTTTCCCGTTCGAGGGGCCTGGTTGGATTTCGGGTGCGATCCAACCCGGCCACTATTAACTGTATCCAAAACTCGGGCGAACGATGCCAAAAGTTCCATATCGTCAACAGGAAATCAACGCAACAGACGGTGCGTCGATCGGACGCCCGGTCTGAGAGTTATTGGCATTTTCGTCTCCGGGGCCCGGTTGGTTTTTAAGGCAAATCCAACCCGACCATACTCCACCTGCGTCCAAACCTCGGGCGGAGTATGCCAAAAGATCCGTCTCACTAAGAGAAACACAACACGGCTGACGGCACGTCAATCGGACGTCCGTAGCTCAAGATATGAGCGTTTCCGCTCCGAAGGCCCGGTTGGTTCCGTGAACGAACCAACCCGGTCGAACTCAAAGTAATCCGAAACCTTGAGTGCGATATACTGAAACGACCGTCTCAATCCAAGGATCGTGTTTCCGCAGACGGTTCGTCAATCGGAGGTCCGAGGCTCAGGTTATGGCCAAAATACCGGAACTGGTTCGAAACGGGGGGGTCCGGGTCCGGGTCGACCCGGCCCGACCCCCCCCCCCCCCTGGGTCGGCCCGGCACCGCACGGTGGCCGAACGCGGGGGGGGGGGGGGGGGGGGCAAAGCCCCCCGCTAATTGGGAAGGCGGCGCGGCCTTTGTGCCGCGCCTTTTTGCAAGAAAACGCCCCCCCCCCCCCCCCACGTGGGGGCCGGCTTGAATTAAAACCGGGGGGGCTGCTGCCCCCCTCCCTTCAAGGAAACCGCCCCCCTCATAATGAGGGGGGTTTTATGCGCTGGCCGGGGGATCAATTCCCCCGGTTTAACGTCATCCGGCCGGCCAGCTGGCCGGCCGGTTTTCTCCAACGGGATCGGAAATTCCGGTCCCCTCTTCGGCTTCCGACGCCGGCGGCCCGGCCGCCGGTCTTCTCATCCCACCGCGGCCCGGAACCGGCCGCGGTCTCCTCGTCCCGCCGCGGCCCAGAACCGGCCGCGGTGTTCGTCGTCCGGCGCGGTGCGACGGCACCGCAGCCCTTCGCCGTGCCTTGATTCCTTTCAACGCGGCGTGACGGTGTCGCGTTCTTGAAGATTCTTCCTCGGCGTGGCGCGACGGCGCCGCGCAAAATAATTGCACGATTATCCGCGTGGTGCGACGGCACCACGCCACTTTGCTTCCACCCGCAAGAAATACAACAAGAACGATGGAGGGGGGTTCGGCCGTGTTCGTGCGGTCCGGCCCCCTCACGTTAAAATAATAACTCAACTTAAAATATTCAAATTCCTCAAGTTAGTCATGCGAACCATGAGCAAGAATAGAATAATTAAACAATAAATAACAACCCCTACCTCGGGTATAGATTCGAAGATTTGACAACGTCCGCGGAAGTCAACGTCGCGGAGATCGGGCGTCGCGGTCGTTGTTCGTCAATTCCGTTGACGAAGAGATGTGTCCGATGTGATACGTCGTTGGCGAAACCTCTTATGTCGACGAAGGGGATCCGAGGAGGAAGCGGCGTTCCCTCTCGTTGACACGGAAGATGAAGAAGAGCGGAGCGGCGTTCTTCGTCGGAACTTGAGCGTTCTTCGTCAAGTTGAGTGTTCTTCGTGTTCTTCATCAGAGTTGAAGAAGAAGAAGAAAATCTCCCAAAACCTCTCAAGGTGGCCAAAGCTATTAACCAAAATAAAATAACCTTAAGCCTTATTTTATTTACACAACTAAACATTTGAATTTCAAAAGATAAGAAACGAACCATTAATCCGTATAATTAATTCAACGAAAGAAACAGCTCATTTAATTTACGAAAGAAACAGCCCAATTAAATGGTCTGTTAAGATTTTAAGAAACGCGTCAGTTGACTTTCATTAAGACGGGTTTTCACGGGTGCGTTTCTTAGCGGAAAGAAACGGCAGGGCTCGTGCAGGCCCCACCTCACAAATATCCTACCAAGGGGGTAGGATATTTCTAGATAGCATCCTATCCAGTTCAACTCAGTTCAAGCCGCCTTTAAGTGGCTTCAAGTGGCTTTCAAGTGGCTTAAGCGAAATAAAATAAATTTGTCGCAAAATTATTTTATTTCTTAACTTTAAGCCCGAAAATTAAAAACCACACCCGAGCAAACGCAACTCCGGAAGAGGCGTTTCTAAGCGATTACCAGCGTTGCGATTTCATCGGTGCCCTCAGAATTCGATTCCGGGCACCGGTTCAAAAGTTAGAAAAACCCGCTTGTCCGTTCACTGAACGTACCCGAGCCAAAACTTCGGAAAATGATTCCGGGCACACCGGGCCTCGGAATCAGGTGCCGTCAGAAACTGTGTTCTTGTAAAATTCCAAAGAAAATTAAGAAAAAAATTTCCTTGAAATTTACGGGTCTTTACAGATGTAATGGGATTTTGAAATTTGTTTTAAGACTTATTGGAAATTAACTCCTACAAATTTATAGGGATGGATTTTTGGAGGATTTATTCCTTTGATCAGTTAATATATACTTTTTCATAGTCATGATGAATTATGTGACACCATTATCTGACTTAATGGAATTCAATGTTTGTGTTAGTCATTCTAGGGAAGGAGGTCATGACGTCTAGTTCTACCCAAGAAGATTACATTTAATCCATGAAATTTACTTTTGGGTTTGTTTAGAAACTTAAATCTAGTTCACACCATGAATAATATTGTTACACCATGAAGTTATGAATAATGTTTTAATTTTTCTTATCACATTTTAACTTATTCAACCATTCCATGAATATAAGGAATTTTCATTATTTATATTTCATTCTTAAAATTTTCAAGGATATGCTTCATGAGATTTTGATAAGATTAAAAAAATTATTGTATAGATTATTGTAAATTTTTTCAATGTTTATAATGATATTAAAGGAATATTATTCAACTTTTAAGTAGTAATTTATTTAAAGGTGTGATGTTGGAATGTTTTGAGATGTATTTATGGCTAAGTTGTTTTTAAAAAAAATTAAACTTATATAATAATTTAAGAATACAATATTATTTTTAAATAAAAAATTTAGAAAATCCATAAGGAGGTGATGATAACACAATAAATATAATATCTTGATTGTTTACTGATATAATACTTGTGAAATCTTAATCTTGTAGTTTCATTATCAATTCCAGAATGAGCTATTATAGCTATTAAAATTCATATATCCTTGATATTTTTTGTGGTATTTTATTTTCATATCTATTATATAGAGTTATAATTATATATATTTTTTAGGATATTACCACCCCAAAGTTAGCTTGGTGTTCTATTATACCTATATAAAAGGTACATGTTTATAATTGGGTTATGACATCCCTTAAAAATTCAGGTTGTGTTGGTGTTTTACTTCTATGAAGAAAATAAGGTTTTAATAGGGTAGATATAGGTTCTTTGCTTTTGAAATATATGGTCTTTGGTTTATAAATCCTTCCCTTTGTTATTAATCGATGCATTGAGGTGTAGAGAGGGAATTTTATTGTGTGAAAACGGGTAAAAATGTTTTTTATCCATCTATGATGCTACCATACAATGGTATTGGGTGTGGTGGTGTCTGTGGTGGGGCACTCTTTGAGATTTCAATGTGCAGAAAATGCATTTAAAGGCAGTTCATGAGGCATTCAATGTTAGCTAAGAATTTTGTATTTCGGGTGCACCACTAATAGAGAACCACACATGGTAGTCAGTGTTTTAAACCAGTTTCTTATCCTATGTAATATAGGGAGAACATCATGGCTATATTTCTGGGTGCAGTGCATGTTGAGCTACCCTATCTAAAATGAGAATAAGTAAATTCCCATGGGCATAGCATAGTGACTCATAGAATATCAACTTGTGAATTAATGATAAATTGATTGTACCAAATGTATGAGGAAAATGATTAGTTGGGTTTCACCACACCATGAACTTTTGTGTGGTTAAATGAAATAGTGAAGCACCTTATCCTACACAATGGTGGCTAGGAATACTGGTTGATTATGGGTTAAAATGACACATACTATGAAATATTTCATGGCATGGTGCTGGTCAGTGCTTTAGATTCATAAATCAAATTTCAGTGTCCTTAGAGATTCAAGTTCATTAAAATCCAAATCTCTCCTCTAATTAGAAACATCATAGATATAATGGGAGTTTTTACTCTATAGTGTAGAACTTATGGGATCTCTCTATAAATATAGGGTCTTTTCCCCTTGGATTGGATTTATTCCTTTTATCCCAAGACCTAGTTGAACTCATGGACTCCCAAAACTCTCTAGCTACCTCCTTGGGATTTTTTACCCTTTGTTTCATTAGGATTTATGTCTCATGAATAAATGTTTTGTGGTTTTTTCCTTTGGTGTAGGTAGATCCTTAGTCATCCTTTATTACTAGATAACATTCAACATTTATTATACGTATATGATATCTTACAACTTCTTTCATTTATGTGAAAGTGTGAACATATCATATTTAGATTATTTGGGAAATAATTTAATCAACCTAAGAAAGATAATAATTGGAATTCATGAGTGAATTAGAATTGGGTCTTTGTGATTTAATTTGATTTATACTTGTTGATATTGCCTCTTGTTTTAGAAGATAGTGTTATATATATTTTTCAGGATTATTGTTATTTTCATCAGGGTTAATTTTCTAGAAATTAATAAACAACGTAAAACTAAAATGACGTTATGATTAATTAAAGAGGAATGTAATTGATGGTAATTGTTCCTTGAAATTTAATTATATATATAAGTAATATTAAACACATTTTTATGGTTGATATATATATATCTATTGATTAGTAACAATACATTGGTTGATTTTTTGTTGAAACTATGCATAATAAACCAGTTAATTTAAGGATTTAATTAAATGGTTTATTTCTAAAGATTAATGTCTGTGGATGAGAAAACATATTCTTGATTGAGAAATACTTGAATTCCTAAGCTCTATGGACTTAGTTATCCTGTGAGTGTTTTATTGTAAAACTATTTTTAATTTCCATAAATATTTCCTCTAGGATGATCAATCCTTAATGTGTTTTATTGATAACTTGGTTTTTAGTAAAATTTAAGGTAAATGAACTTATTTCACAATGTTCTATTAATAATTTTATTTTGGTGATGGTGGGATGGAATGTGATGTGTGAAATAGTGTTGGTAATGAAACTAGGGTAGTTGGTATGAGTTGAGAGTTTTGTTAATTATTAGTTTTTATGAAGTTTCTTTTAAATATATGGTTTTCTAGATATTCTTCGTTACAATTTCTCAAGTTCTTATTATGGTTGGTTTTATTCATATAAAGTGATTCTTTTCATGTGGTATCTTAGTATCAGTCCAAAAGTTCCTATAAATTATGGAATGGAAAATTGGATTTATAAATGATCCAATGGTATGGAGTGTTGTTGATGGAAGAAATGATAAATGGTTTATATATTAATGATTACCATGGAATAGTTATAATTAATAATCAAAGATAATTTGTATCAAATCTTGAAATTGATTAATAAATATAGACAATCTTGGATTGTAATCCTATAAAAGTTTGATTGAACTAAAAATTATAAGGGGGATTAATGAAATATAATGGTTTGTTTAAATAATAAATTTTATTGGAAAGATAATGAATTATGGATAATTGATGGACTATTAAATTATCTAATAATAATATCTAATTATTATGTAAAAATGGTTAGAAATATTAAACCATGTTGATTTTTTTATTTCTATGAGTTATAGCTCCTCGACATTAGCGTTGAAAGTCATTTGTATCATGGGATGATAACTAAAACTTGTGTCTAAGAATATCTAGTTTCTCTTAGTGTAGTTTGTGAGTAATTAATTATATTTTATGATGTCAAAAACTTGATCACCTAAGTCTGTAAGGTGACTAAAACCCAAATTCTTTGGGGTGTGTTTTCCCCAATATACAGGCCAGTGAGGGAATGGATGGATGGGGACTCCATCCTCCTTACTATCCCTTCAGGTGTAGTATATTATGTGGGCATACTTAGGATGTTATATTTTAAGGTACAAGGTATGTCATCACATGGGGTATGATGTCTCTACATTTATATTTATTTTTGGGTAGTAATGGATTAAGGTAATAGAACATAATTGTATCTAGACATTGTGTTTATGGCTTCCAACTGGAGTACATGCATGGTTTGTAGTGTATTTAGGTATAATGCTGGTTTTAAAGATTTTAGTAGATTATAGACTTCTACTTGTTTATTGATGAGGATGTGATGAGTTGCATAGGATACAGTCTGTGACATTATATGATTTCCTAGGTTAAGGCAGTATGATTTATGGGATGGATGAGAATAGTATGTGAGTTGTTGTGTTGTGATATCAGTACACCAGTGTGGAAGTTGAAGTGAGGTACCTTTTATAGACATATATTATTTTATATAGATATGAATAATTTTATGAGTTACTTATTGAGAGATCTATGGTGAATATAGGTTATAATTTTACCTTCTTAAGTAATGATTTTTTCATTATTTATTCATCATGATTTAGTATGCTTCTTTCTCATTCTTCGTGAGAGATTATAGGGACAATATTTTGAGTGTACTTTTGTACTCAGCTGAAAAATATCAAAACATATTTTCAGTTTTTCATGAGAAAATTGGTTATTGATCTTGGAATTACTAACTCGTATTGGTTTTCAGGAGTTGTTTTAGTTTTTTGTTATTTCCTAGGATTTCATTTCATACTTTTTAGATTCTTTCAGTTATGTATCACATTATATTCATGTATTGGGATTGGTTATTTATATTTGGTATTGACTTTTGGTATCTCATATTATCTTTTATTTCTTAAATTTAAATAAAAAGAGTAATGCCTCCCAATTTTTTTATTTATCCAATGTACTAGTCAAAAACCCATAGCCTATTTGAAGAGATCATTATATATATATTCATTTTCATATCATGAGGGGTACTAGTGGAGGGGGTCATGACAGAGTGGAATTAAATCTAATGGTTGAGATATAGGATGTATTTTATAGATAGTCCCTATTGAAAAATCATGGTTTGGTAGGGAACCAGTATCATCTAAAATTACTATATATGTAAATAATGGAGACCATCTAGGACATGGGATTTTAAGGCCCCCTATTATATAACTTTAGGAATGTTATGTTTATATAATATACTATGTGAGGTGATGTTTCTTGAATTATAGAGTCCTAGGTAAAGATCATTCATCATGATTTTAGGTGAATTTTTTTGAATTGGGTTGAAAATGGGGATTAAATTAAAATTCAATTAATTAATAAACATTAAATATTCTCTATCTATGATTTATGGAGTAAAAAATTTTATTTTATAGAAATGGATCTGGGATGATGCCTTTGTTAGATTCATGCAAGAGATATTTAGTAGGATGTGTTAGTAGATCACTGCAAAGTTGAGATCAACAATGACGACAGTTGGAGTATGACTCTCATAGAATATTATCTCTAGGGTCTAAAAAATATCATGGATCCATTTCATATCTAGAGATTGATACTCATTTAGAGGAGGTGTATATTTCTTTCTATTTGATTCATGCTCAAAAGGAGCACTGATATTCAATAAATAAGAAACTGATGCATGGAGAAGCATAGTAGTGGTGTTTATTGTTCCTTAGAGATTATAAGAAGTGGTTTTATATATGGGATAATTTATAAGATTATTTTTAGGATGAGTTTCATTATTTGACTATAAAGGCAGGTTTTCAGTAGGATATTCTTACCCATCTTCAAGGGAGTTCTAGTGTGTATGATTTTGGTATCCACTATGTGAAACACAATCGTTACTCTTTATACCTTATATATGATGTGGTGGATATGGAGTGAAATTTTTAGGATGCTTTGTGTCAGATATATAGTGCCAGGTTACCCCATTTGTGTTGAAGACATGCCTTGAGGTGCTAGTGAGGGACATAGCCATTGGTAGGATGATATATAGAACTATATTCTCTAAATAGGGGATTGGTAAATATTCTCCATGGAGTAGATATGTGGCTAGGAGTTCTTAGTTTCTGGGTTAGAAATGGTTTTAGATAATGGGGAGTTATTTTCAACCTTCTTTATACCATTTCATCAGATCTGGTCACTCTTAAACCCCTACCACAGAGTCAGATGTTTTTTTCTATATTAGTGTAGGTCATGGGAATCAGGAGTGAAAGTGTCTGGACTTTGTTGGAATTCAATGTGGTGATGGAGGACATCTCTAGGACCAATTATTTTTTTAGTATCCTTTTATGAAGTATCATCATATGGTTAAATATTTTGATCAGTAAAGAGGGGATGGTGAAGTAAGTGGATAGAACCACGATTCCCCTCATCCTTAGGGAATTTAAGTTGGGTGAATCCCTAGAGGTGGTCTCCAACTAGGTCAAAGAGGTTGTGGTCAGATTCATTCCTTATATTTTCTAGCTTTGAGTGAGCCAAATTTCATGTGAAGTAAAATCTATCTCTTTTCTACTTGGGTATATTATTTTTTTATTTGGGAGCGATGCACTGCCTTGCTTCACCCACCCTAGTCTATTATTTAGAATTTGATGTGGAGAGACTTTTAGTTACCTAGGCATATACTACACTAGATAGAGGTCAGGCTAGCTAGTATGGTGTGTGTAGATATTATGATTTAGTGGTAGGGAAACATCACACTTGGGTACACTTATTATGTTTGTAAATATAACCAAAAGTAATCATCATCTACACGGATTATTTGTATTCATTATAGGATACATTGGATTTATTCAGGAGGAATGTCATATTCTATGACAATAAAAGAGATGAGGATATGTTTTTTGGAAATAGAGACCCTCATATGGTTGAAGGAATGCTCAGTATATATATTCCTTGATGTTAGGGTTGATGTTGAGTTTAGTGGAGGATAAACCGGTGGTGTTTCCTAAGGTTGTGGAAGAGTAACTAGATGTCTCTCTAGATGAGGTTGATATGCTCCCCCTCAATTTGGGATCATGTTTTGAATAAAATTATAGTTAGGAATCATTCTTATATTTATGTATTCATATAGAGTGTTCCCTTATGAGTTTCATGAGCTATGGATTCATATTTATAATCTTCTACATAGAGGAATCATATGACCGATAGAATTTAATTGGGGTGATCTATTTCTATTTTTGAACAAGGAAAAAATCAGTATTTTAGTGTATATAAATAATCATTTTTTGAATCAGGTGAAGGGGAATAACTATTATCATCTCCTACATGATAATTATTTATTCAATCAGTAAAAGGGAGATAACTGGTTCTCAAAGATTGATTTGCGGTCTGGATATCATGAAATGCAACTAAATGATGGAGTTTCCTAGAGACTAAATTATAATGTCAATATGGGCACCGTGAATTTGTTTTCATAGTGTTTGGTGTGATGAAAAATCTATCCATGTTCATGTGACAGATGAATAAAGTGTTCCATGAGTTTCTATATTGGGTTTTGGTCGTTTTTATTAATGATATCCTTATGTTCTCTGAGTCAGATGAGGTTTATTCAGAGCATCTGTGATCGGTTTTGGGAATTCTACATAACCAAAATCTATTTTGGAAGCAAAAAACGTATGATTTCTAGGTCTATGTGGTTACTTTCATGTATAATGTTTTTTTCTCTCATTATATTGTAGCATTGGATCCTTTAAAGATTGGGTTATTTGTTTCTTGGGAAACCCCGAAGACTATTGTGGAGAAAAGAACATTCCTTGGAATTATTTGTTATTATATGAGGTTTGTTGACAAATTTTTTAATATTGAGACTCCAATGATGTGTTTTACTAGTATAGATCAAGTTTTTGTGTGGATTGACAAATTTTAAGATGATTTTTGATATTTTAATGATAATTTTTTTAGGTTTTTTGGGTCATAATTTTCTAGAGGAGGGTGTTTAATTTAGGGATTATTACAATGCTTCACATATTATCTTGGGTTGTTATCCAATTCAACTAATGGAATTTATCCTTTATAGGTCTCAATAGTTATGGCCTCATGAATTTCACTATTCCACCCATGATACTAATTTTTTTCTATTTTTTTCTAAAGTTGTGGTGGTATTAAATCATTGGTGAACAATTTTTCGTCTTTATTGATCATAATATTCTAAGGTATGTTTTTTCCAATGTGATTTTAATTTAAAAAAAGGTGGTGGATATAATTTTTACATGACTATAAATTTAATGTTTCTTATACATTAATAAAAGGAGTGTTTGGTCGATGATTTGAACATGATTTCATGCATTTTTGTCATACATGAGTCTTCGGATGTTCAGAGGGTGATGGAGTATCTTTCTATGATGTATATTGATATTGTTTTAGCAAATGGAAGAGGGTGTCTTTGTCATATGATAGTATATTCATCTTTAGTATAGTATGTGGAGGAGTCTTGGATGGGAGATATTGAGGTAGATTTTTGGTGAGATCAAGTTGTTTGAAGATATACACTTGAGTAATGGTCTAATGACACTTAGTATGGGGTGTTATTTCAAGGAAGTCTCTTTATTACTTTAGAGATGGGTGATGTGGTTCTTTGTGAGTTCTATAGTTCTCACTTACTGATATATACTAGAATACTAAACATGTATCATGCCTTGTGATTTTATTTATGGTGGTCAGACATAAAGGGATCAGTTGTAGGGTTTATCTCTCAGTACTTGGTATAATAGAGGGCAAAGGTTGAGAAATATGTTCCTATTATGTTGCTTCAGCCGCTTGGTATTCCCTGGTGGAAGTGAAAGGACATCTCCATGGACTTCATTTCCAGTTTTCCATGATCTCGAGGAGATATTTATTTGGTATGGGTGATAATTGATCACTTGATAATGTCAGATCACTTCTTAAATATAAATGATCCTTTATCAGGGGAGGTAGTGAGACTCTATGGGGTTTCAAATATGATCATCTTTGATCATGATCCCTATTTCACCTCTAGGGTTTGGAGTGATCTCCAATAATATTTTGGCGCTAAACTATGTCTTTGCACTTATTTTCATATACAGATAGATAGTAAAATAGATTGTACTTTCTAGAATCTAGTGGACATGTTTCACATGTAAATTATAGATTTTTTAGTTTTTTGGGTGATTCACCTACCCATGTTGAATTTCTCTTAAAATAATAGTTATCACTCTACTATTGGTATGACCCTATTCAAAGCATTGTATGGATTCCTATTAAAATATCTATTAGGTTGTACTAAGTTCAATGAATTAGTTATTCTCATATCTAAACTACTACAGTGTACGATAGAAAATTTTATGTTATTGGTGATTGAATTAAGGAATTAAAATATCATTATAAGTCATATACTGAACATAAGAAGATGCATGTTGAGTTAAATGTTGGAGATCATGTTTTTTTAAAGGTATATCCTAATCATGGGTAGTTGAGGTTCTATTGTGGGAGATTTATTTATCCTTGGTTTACTCGACCCTTCAAGGTGTTAGATCATGTTGGGTATATTGAATATTGGTTAACACTACCCCTACATATTTTCTAGATTCATGATTTCTTTCATGCGTTACAACTTTTACAATATCTTTAAGATGATTCCTATATCATTGATAAGGGAGAGTTTTATTTTGAAGATGAAAAAAAATTTGAGTACCATCCATTAGGGATCTAGGACTGTCAGGAGAAGGCACTTGTAGGCCTGTTATTCCTTTAGTTCCTATAGTAACATTGTGTCTTAGAGAATAGAAATTTTAAAAATTATGCATTGATACAACCTCAATACCTTGAGTTGTTTGATTTTTTATCCTTGTTAATATTATAGGTTTGGTCATTGTTGAGAAACATTTCTTTGTAAACCCTTCACTTGTTTTATAATATGTTTTTTTTATTTCGTGTTTATATACTCTTTAATTGTGTTGTGTTATATTCATGAGAGATCCTTAATAGGTATCTCATGGGGTGGTTTTTAACCCCTTTATTTCATAGGTTATATTTAAATCCCCATTTACTGTAATTGTTTCAGGAGTATAATATGTAAGGTACTGGGTTTATGGATCCCTCTTTTGGTGTTTCCAAAGGTCTTGTAGGCATCGAGAGGTAATTAAGAGGTGTTTCAAGATATATAATTGGGTTTTGGGAATCTATATGGCCACTATTTTGTGTTACTATTCTTTGAAATAGTGCTATTGGATATCCCAATAAGTTATAGAAAGGTTTAATTCCATTTTAGATGAGTTTTTTAGATATGGGGTTCCCCGTGGGTAGGGAAACGCCCATGGTGTTCAACATTTTTCAAGGGGTGCTTTTCCAATGTGAAATAGGGAGAACACCACTCCTATTTTGTTTGGTTTGGTTCATGTTGAGTATCTATATTTGAAATAACAATAAATAGATTCCTAGGGATATAGCATGGTTGTTCTTGGTCTGTCCTTGCACGAATCATGGAAGATTTGAGCGGAGTGAAGGTGGGAGTACAATAGACAATTATGTGTCATAATCTCATGGCCTTTAGTGTGGTGATTTGAAACGGTGAAGGGACATGTCCTACATCATGGAAGAAAGATTTGGTAGATATTTTGGGGACCAAAACTCCTTGGGCAACTTTGTAGTTCATAGCATCATGTTGGTCAATGCATTGGATTTGGGATTTAAAGTGTGTGACTCTGGAGGATTCAAACACCGTAAACGTTGAATCTCCCCTTTGACTGAATTCACCACAATCATAATGGGAGTTTCTAATTTATGATAAAGGACATCTAGGATTCCTCTATAAATAAAGGGTCAACTTCACCTTTGTTTGGATTTTTCACATTTTCCAATGAACCCTAGTAGGCCTCTTACCCTCTAAGTACTCTCTAGATGCCTCCTTAATAGTCTAAATCCTTTTGTTCATCTGGTTAAAAGTATCCTGAATTAAAGTTCCAATTTAATTTCCTTTAGTGTTGGTTGATACTTGATCAGTCATCTTTTTTATATATTGTTGAACTTCTAATAAAGGTTACGGATCCATTACATCTTCTTTTATTTATGTGAATGGTTGATAATATTATACTTTATCCTTATTGGGTAATAGAGTAATCAACCTTAGAAAGATAATAACTATAATTCAAGAATGAATTATAATTTGGTCTTTAAAATCAAATTTTATTTATTCTTGTTGATATTTCCTCTTATTTTACATGATTATGTGTTATCTATTCACTGTGGTTTTTTATTTTTTTCATAATTAATTTTTTTAAAATTGATAAAAAAAATATGAATCTGCAATGATCCTATGATTAATGAAATAAAAATTAATTGATATTTATTCTTCTTTGAAATATGATTAAATTTATAATTAATGATAAACACATATTTATGGTTGATCCATATATATTAATTAGATATTTTTTATTGGTTTATTTTTTTCTCTAACCTATTAATAATGAACTAGTAAATTCAAGATGGTAATTAAGTTGTTGTTTGTTGGGGATAAATGTTTGGGGCTGAGCAATCTGGTTCATGATCCAGAATGGCTCAAATTCTCCAGTTATATAGCCTTATTTTCACTAATTGTATCAATCAAAAAATGATTTTATTTTCCATGAATTATATCACTAGGATTTTCTATCCATGATGTGTTTTTTCTTGATATCTTGTTATAGTTAGAAAAACTATTGAACATTGGGTTAGTTTCCTGGGGTTCTAGTGAAAATTTGATGTTGGTGATGGTTGGATGTAATGTAATGTGAAAAATGGTGTCAGGGATAAATATATGGTTGTGATGATTAGTTTAGATCTAGGTTTCTCATTAGTTGTTTCTTGATTTTTCTTTTGAATGGTTAGTTTTCTAGATATTTTTTTGTGTGGCCTATAAAGTTCTTGTTTTAGTTTTTTATATTGATGTTAAGTACTCCTTTACCTGTGGTAGCTTATGATGAGTCCTAAAGTAATAAAAAATTATGTAATGGTATATTGGATTAACAAATGAATCCATGCGATGGGGTGTTTTGATGGAATAAATGATAAATGATTTATATATAAATGATAACTTTTGAATTCTCAGAATTATTTCTCAAAGAGCATTAGTATTGAATCTTTAAATTGATTAATTAATTTTAAGTATGTTTCCTTGTAATCCTTGAGTGGTTTTATTGAATTAGAAATTATAATGGGGTTTAATGAAATGGAATGGTATATTTAAACTAGAAATGTTATTGATGGTCTAATAAAATATGGGTAACTAGTGGGATATTAAATGAACTAATAGTAATAGATAATTACTAAAAGGAAATATTCAATGATGATAAACCTTAACACATGTTCACTTATATGATATTCAGTTCCAAGACCTTAGTGGTGGTGACCATGTGTCTTGTAGGATGATATATAATGTTTTTATATAAGGATATATAGTTTTTCATAGTTTGTTTTTGTGTAATATATTCAATATATTTTTTGATTTCATACACTTCACCACCCGAGTCATAAGGGCAATAGGCACCCAAATTTTTTGGTTGTTTTTTCCCATAATTTATGATAGAGAGGGAATGGATGGATGACTAATCTATCTCCCCTACTCTATAATCAGTTTTAGTACATTAAGTTATCACACCAAGTTTTTGATGGATTTAGGTATAGGGTATGGATTCCCACTAACTATAATGAATCTTAATTTTTTATAAATTTATGTGAGGGATATGATGGAATAAGGTTATAACACATACTTGTATCTAGTCATGCTTGTTATAACTTCCCATGGGAGTAAATATATATTATATGGTTTCTTGAGGTATGATTCATGTTATATGTGTTGTAGTGGATTTGGTAATTCTATTTGGTTACAGATGATGTTTATATGAGATTTATAGGATATAGGATGTGACATAATATGCCTATCTAAGTTAGGGAATATTACTTAATATAGGGATAGGCATAATAAGTGAGCCATTAGGGCATGAAAGTGACAAACCATTAGGGAAGTGGTTGTGGGGAACCTTTTATCTATATATATTATTTGATATGGATATGCTTACTTGTATATGATACTTAGTGAGTGAGCCATGGTGAGGAACGGTTTTAGTTTTACTAGTTTAGATAAAAAGTTAGTTTCAGTTCTTATTCATTGTGATTTAGTATTCCCATTTTACATTTTACATGAGAGTTTTTGGGGAGGATCCTACGATGTTTACTTTTGTGGTCACTCTAGGTGTATATAAACTATTTTTTAGGTCTCCATGAGCTGGTTGGTGATCGAATTGAGAATTACTAGCTCATATTGGCTGTTCAAGAGTGGTTGTAATTCTTGGTCACTACCTAGGATTTTCTTTTGTAATTTTTAATTTTTTTTGTTATTTTTTGTATTATACTCATGTATTGGGATTTCATATCTATTAATTCATGGTGTTGATTGGTGTTATATCAGCTAATCTATTATTTGTTTAATTTATATAAAAGGGTAATTCCTTCCATTTTGGATTATATATATTATGTTTTATTCAACAACCAGTGTCCTATTAGAGGTGGGATTCATGGGTCTTTATCTCTCCCTTCATTATCAGCTTAAAGGGGGTACTAGTGGTGGGGTGATTGTGACATGAACTATAATAATTTTTTCTATGTTTTAATTTACATTATATATTTTCTTTGAAGTTTTAAATAAAATAGATTCACCCCTAATTGGATCTTTAAATTTAGAAATTTAGGTCAATGAAAACATTTCCCTTAGATTTGTGAAATTCAATTCTCATTCATCTATCCAAATGAACTTAACTTCCTTCCACATTAATTTAGTTATTGGATTTAATATTCTTGAGAAATTTCTCACCAAGCATAAATAATATCCATAAAATCCAGAGATCTATATACCTCCATTTCATTGGTTGGTCTGTGTCATTATTCCATCACCTTTATGTATAAAGGATCTATATATACACTCTTTCTTAGGATTACATGGCCCAAGAATAAAACTTTCTACAACTAAAATTCGCACTTTCTAAATTTTCCATACAGTTTCTCCTTTCTAAAGGCCTTTAAAAAATAAACAAATGATATTCATGCTCTTCATTATTATTAGAATATTTGAAAATAACATCTATAAGTACCAATATAAATTTTTGAATCCCTCAAGGTGATGTTGACTCTCATCTTATTGTTAGTGAAAGTGTTATTATCACCTCTTTGGTTTCCCCTTTTCCTACATAAGGGAAGCAAGGTATCACTAATCAAGACACTTCCTCTTGAATAATAATCAGATCAAAGACCTCTGTATGACCTCTATAAGAAAAAATAAAGGGGACAAACCCCCAAAAATAGGTCCAAATGATTTTTTTATGGAATTGGCAGGGCATTGTGAACCCTAAAAACATTAATGCCTTAAAGATATTTATTAGCACTACCATCCTAATTTTTTTTGCTATTAATGAACAAAAAAATAATTATTCTTCTAGATTATTGAATCTGTGTTCTTTTGGTTATTCCTTTCTAGGAGCTATTAATAATGGTTTGATAGTTGAAACTTTTTGGATGTTTTGTTATTCTTCCATGAAAACTGTGAACATTCATAATATTATGAATAAAAGCTTTAATTGTGATTTCAAATTTGAGCATACTCATATTTTTACAACTTTTTTTATGTGAATAATAGATATCAAGATAGGTGGTCCCTTTGGAATGAGCTCACTAAACTTAGTAGCACTATCAAAATCCTTGGTTTATAGTTGGAGACTTCAATGCCATTTTATCCCCCAAGTGAAAAAATGGGCCCTTCTCAATCTACTATTTCCTCTAGGGAATTTAAAATATTCATTGAAACTAATAATCTTATTGAGGTAAATTTAACCGGTTCCAAATTTACCTGGCATAGACATCATTATAATAGAGTATTGGCCCGTAATCTTGATATGGATTTCACTGATGATCAATCCTTGGATAAATGGGATAACATTTCTTACATCACCTTTAAAAAAGTTGCTTCTGATCACCACCTTATATTGGTTAATTTTTCACATAATCCCATCAAACCTAGGCTTCCTTTCAGATTTAAAACTGCCTGGTCCTCCTATCCTAACTGTTTGAATATTATCAAAAACTCCAGGGCTAATATGTATGAACATAGGGACTCATTTTCATGTCCTTTGAAATTGAAAAATCTCAAGAAAGTCCTCAAGAATTGGTGTAAAACTAAATCGAAATAAATAGACAATGATATTACCCATCTAGAGAATGAGCTAATGCAAATTCAAAATTATAATACCTCCTATAAATTCACTAACAACTCCCAGCCTAAAATCATTGTTTCTTCTAAGCTGGTCACATTACTTAGCTTTAAGGATAACCTCAAAAAACAAATTTGTAAAACCAAATGGCTCAATGATGGGGATAGGAGAAATAAGTTCTACAACCCACATCACAGAGTTAGAAAATCTTATAGGCCTCTAGCCTATCATAGAGATGAGGGGAATCTTATAAACACTGATGGCGGTATTGAAAATTGTGTGGTATCTTATTTCTGTGATATCTTCAATGGTCCTGGAATTGATAAAGATCTTCTCCCTAATGTCATTCTAGCTATTGTGTCTGAAGATGACAATTATTTGCTTAATAGCATTCCTTTGGATCAAGAAATTAAAGACACTATCTTTAGCCTGAATCAAGATAGTGCTCCTGGACCTGATGGTTTTAAAAATAGATTGTACCAGTATTGGGATATCATTCATGATGATTTCTATCGCATGGTTAAAACTTTATTTTCTAAAGGCATTCTTTGTTATGGATTAAACACCCATTTTCTTACCCTTATTCCTAAAATGGAGAATGCAGATGAAATACATCTCATCATACCCATTTCTCTCATAAATTCTCTTTTCAAAATTATCACTAAATTACTTGATAATAGAATCTATTCCATCAGCAAAAGAATTATCTCCTGGAATCAATTCGGTTCTATAAAAGGAAGATCTATACAAGACCGCATTTTCCTTTCCTCTGAATCTAAAAATATTTTAAATAGGAAAAATCGAGGTGTGAATGTTTCCATTAAACTTGACATTACAAAGGCCTTTGATACTATAGATTAGAACAATATATTTAAGTTCCTTATGCACTTCGGATTCAATGACACATTTATCAATATAATTAAAACTATTTTTATCTAGGTCCATAGTTCCATTCTAATAAATGGTTCTCCTAGAGGTTATTTCAAATGTTCTAAGGGGGTTAGGCAAGGAGAACCTCTCTCTGCTATTCTCTTCTCTATTGTTGAAGACTATTTAAGTAGACTACTCACTTAGTCTATGGAAAATGGTAAGATCAAACTGATCCCTTTCTCCAGGAACTTGATTTCCCCCTCGCATCTTCTTTATGATGATGACATTATTTTGTTTCTACAGGGGAAAAAATAAATTGTAATAATCTTAAATCCATTCTCACTCACTATGAAGAGGTGTCTGGTCATCATTTTAGTTGGCATAAATCTTTTATTTACTTTGGAAAAGGATATCCCCCTAGTAGGAAAAGCAACATTATCAGTGCTTTGGGGATCAAGGAGGGTTCTTTACCCTTCACATATCTGGGTTTCCCTATCTTTTGGGGCACAACTAATGCTACCTATTTCTCACCCATCATTGACCAAACCCTTCGACAACTCTCTTCATGGAAAGTTAAAAACCTCTCAATGGAAGGAAGAATTTTCCTTGTCAAATACACTATTATCTACAAACTTGTCTCTTCCATGATGATTTATAAATGGTTGGATGGTCTCCTAAAAACATTAATATTTCCATTAAAAACTTTTTCTGGACTAGGAGCACACTTGAGAGAAAACTAGTTACCATTCCTTGGTCTACTTGTTGCAAACCTATTGAGATAGGAGGTATTGGAATGAAAACCCATAATAATTTTAATGAATCCCTTCAAGCTAAGATCACATGGAACCTCATTCACAATAATTCTTCTTCCATGGACTTTGTTAGGAATCTCTTCCTCGATAAATTAAGGAACATAAATTTTTATTATTTGACCTCCTCAATCGGGCCTTCCATTAAGAATGATTTCATATCTATTATGAAATACTCCAGATGGATGGATATCAAAGACTCTAATTTAAATTTTTGGCCTGATAACTAGACTGGTACACTTATTATCTCCTTGGTTTCTAACACTCAACTTACTGAGCATACTAATGATACAATCAAGCGAATCTTACAAATGAAAAACACTTACGTACTTGATAATATAAAGCATGTTACAGATAGTTATCCTTTCACTATTACTGATGATCTTATAATTTGGGAACCTCCTCATAATGGTATGCTTGATTCGAAAATATAATATAACCATTTATTCAACAATGCTGATAGTAATTTAAGATGGTTAAAAAACATTAATAATTCTTGGTTAAAGCCCTCAAGACTCACTATCATTTTTTTTTATTGCTCATGGTAGGCTTCCTGCTAATATCTATTTACAATCATTCAGGATTAATCTTTGTTCCAAATGTTGTATGTGTAATAAAAATTCAGAGGACATTAATCACCAAACTGCCCTTTGGCATTATATTCTTGATATTTCTGAGTGAAGATGGTTGTCTTGTAGCTCTATAACCTCTCAGTTGTAGCGATGTGTGGATTTATCTGACCCCCATCAAATTAGGAATCTTTTTATTTCAGCTACAACAGATCTTCTAAATGCAATCTAGTATGGTATAAATGACTATATTTATAGCAATAACTCATTCAAGATTAATGCAGGTAAAATGAGAATTCTCATTGCTATATAGGAGGATGCTTTTCTTCAGAAGGATCATTGTAGTAACTCGGTTAGAGATCTTGGGATTCTTAGGCACATCAGTGTTGATGGGAGGTACCCTCGCCCTAAGTACACTATGGAAGTCTTTTGGAAAGCTCCACCTTCAGGTTGGATTAAAATCAACATTGATAGTGCTTCTAAAGGCAACCCAAGCCCTGCAGGCTGTGGTGCCATCTTCGAAAACCACCCGAACCAGGTTCTTTGATGCTTCTATGGATCCTGAGGCATCACCTCATCCCTAGAAGCTGAGATGATGACTGTGATTCACACTACTTCTTTTTCCAGGCTCCACAACTAGAACAACATTTGGATCGAGAGCGGCTCAACTACTATTTTCCATGCCATTTGTAATGGCGTCATTCACCTAGCTTGGACTCTTACTCCTCACTGGATGAACTGTTTGTACTCTCTATCAGAAGTTAACTTCATTATCACCCATACCTACCAGGAAGCTAACAAGCTCACTGATGGAATTCCAAACATCAAAGTTAATTACGAGGTCTTCTGGAGGGAGACCTTACTCCGAAGTTAATCCCTTTTTATGTTAGGGATGTTCAAAAAATTCCATACTTCAGACTCATGAAATCTTTTCTTGTTCCTTTTTTTAACAAAGTTTGTGTTTTGGTCATTCATCAAAACACCGCCCCATTTAAAAAAACAAATAAATTTGTATGTTTTTATGGAATTAATATGAATTTATAATGTTCATATCTTAAATGATAGTTTTTTTGGACATATTCACCCTTTAACCCTTAATTATTGATATCTAGAAAAAAGGTCAATATTTTAGAAGTATTGATCCATGCACTATTTTTTGAAAAAATCATTAATATAGAGTATAAAATACTTATTCTTGATTGTTATCTTGTTAATTTCACAGTTATTATAGTAAATATGCATTGATAAAACTTTCTTCTTAACAAAGAGTACTGGTGCACCCCATGGTGAAGCACTTGGGCATATAAAACCCTTATCCAGATTATCTTGGAGTTTCTTATTAAATTCCTCTCATTAAAGAAGGTTTATTATACAAATATTCAATGAAATAATAATATAAATAGTTATTATTTATATTGTATATTCAATCTCATAATGTTTTGGATGTCCAAAAACCTATCCTGTAAATAATCCCATCTATATTTTTTTATTATTATTAACACAATTTGTAGTTAAGTGGGTAATAATTATAGTAAAAACCATTATAAATACATTAATATAACCCTATATAACATACATAACGTTAATATTGATTTATTCGCCAACCATTTGAGCTAAATATCCTAATTGTTAGGTGACATGACCCATAAAAGATAATTAACTTCTTTAAGGAGTTCATAGTCAAACTTTCACCAATTAATGATCAAGGGTTTATTTGGGAAATGAAATGTGATTTCTTTATCATGAATATTAATATGGTCTCTATGAATAGAGATCAATACAAGACCAAAATCACATCAAAATTAACTAAATAGAGAATGATAACATTTTTTGGAAGCGTATTCCCACAAATTTCTATCAGAGAGGAGTTATAAACTCAAGATTCAATTATCATGACACTAAGAGTTTTCCCATATAATTCAATATCTAATAATTTGGGTGGTGAATTGAGGATCTTAGAAAACTTTCCAAATATGAAGGAGTGAGTGGTTCCAGAATCAAATAAGTCATCTTTAGTTCTCAAGTGAATAATTTTTTTAAAGGTAATGCTTTGGTCAAAGACCAAAGCATAATTTATTGATAAGAAAAATAGGATTACAAAAGGTGAAAGGAAGGTATTTCTTTACACGAGTGAATAATTATTATACCATTCCACACTTTTTTCATGAAACACTTCAATAATTTTGATTTCATAGGATTTCCATTTCACCCTTTTATTTGGAGGTTATTGACATTAATTTTCATCATTAACTCTTGGGAAGATTAATTTAATGGAATATTCTCCATAATTCTTATAATTGAATCAATAGAGTGTGGGTGGGGGACTAATTTTAGCTTTATTTTCATTAATTCAATTTATTATCCTATTCATATCCCTTTAGAATTTAGGTACTTGATGTCCTTCTCTTCCACACATGAACCATTTACCTATTCCTTTGATGAAATTTACCCCATTATTATTCCCACATTTTTATCATGTTAAAAGATGTATTTTAATTCCTCCATGGGTTTAATCATTTTACATTCCATAAAACTCCATTTTTCCTTCTTTTCACTAAAAATATTAGATTAATGGGAGTCTGTGATTTCCATTTCCACCTTAATATCACATTAACTAATTTCTTGATAGATTCAAAAATACCTTATAGATAATTCATTTTAAAGAATTTATTTTAATACACTAAAAAATAATTGATTATCCTTTCAGATACAATAATAAATCCAATAGACTACCCTAAAAGTCTCATGAAGTTTTTTTATAGGTACCAATGGAGTCATTAACTTTTTAATCTCTTGAAATTATCTCTCTATTTTAGTTTTAATAGTTTGGGGAAATATTAATTGAAAATATCTTTAAAAACTCCTCTCATCCCATGGAATCGAATTCTTTATCCTTCCCTATATTTTTAATGAGAGTCCACCATTAATCATATTCACCTTCAAAATGATAAACAAAAAAAACAACCTTTTCAATCTCTAAGAACTGGAGAAAGGGAAATATATTTTTCGTTTTTGAGTCATTTCTTGAAAATTAGTGTAATGATTGACCCGCTAAAGTAGGGTGATAATTTTCATATGAATGACTCAATAGAGAGTTATTCCTTACATTGTACACTTTGTATTTCAATGTAGTTTTTTTATTAATTTCCTGAAATAATTGGGTGATCATAGATATTATGTTTTGTGATACATATTCTAATAAGTATGGTTTCTCAATGGGGCCATCATTGCTCTATTAATCACACTCAATGTTAACTCAACTATTATTGGTTCCTACCATTGACTAAATCCATAAAAGTTTGTGTGAGTATTAAATAATAACATCCATAGTAAAAAACTTATTTTATTTATAAAATCAATCATAATATGTATCTAATTATAAAAGATTTATTTCAACCTATAATATATTAAGTTCAAATTATAACACTCTTGGTTCAGACTATAACACTTTTGGTTTAATATAGGATGAATTATATTTATCCCTTTATTATTCATAAATAAAACCCCAAAATTAACTAAACCTCACTGTGATATAAGTTGATATGACCCAAATATAACATATATACATATAATATCATTTTACCTAAATATTCAGCACATATAATAACAAATAACACACCAATAATGTATAGGTTTAGTGTCTTTAGATACTAGAAACATTAACAACAAATTTTAAAAACATTATTCAACATCTCTCATGGATATCATTCAAATGTGATACCTTTCTAGACATATCATGCATAATAATTTTTTTTATAACCTGGGTAATGGATATATTAGAAAGGGTGATCTCAAACACTCTATTAGGGGTGAAAAAGAAGATATATAGATTGAATATTATAAGTGATAATAATATAGACATCTGGGTATGAAAAAATAATCAAGGTGCATGACCATAATATTGGGAAATCATAACCAATAAAACATTTATAATAGATCATGAATCATGACATAACGATTTTGATATAACATAAAAAATAAGGCATATAAATTTGGAATCGTAAGTCAATTATCATAAGCCATGAAAACATAATATAAAAATGTGGAATAACACTGAAATATGGTATAAGAATGTGTCACATACATAATATTTGAAAATAAATTCATATTTTAAGGATCACTTCCATGAAAATCATCACATAGTTAACAAATATGATAACATAGTGTACTAGGTTCACTCCTCATTCTAATAGACATAGTGTAAATATTCCTATGTTGTACTAGGATCACCCTCTAGTACCCACCTTGTCATATCATGTGATATAAATATTTACCCATTGCATTAGAGAGAGATATATTTTTTATTCTAGTTATCAGATAATGAAACAATTATGAAAATGTGTGACATATGAATATGAAAACATTCATAATTCCATCATGGTGTAATTAAATTGTGTGAAAGAATCATGTCACGAACCATGTAGTGCTTCCATCCAACCCAACACTCGACCTAGTACGAGATAAGGCCCGAAGGGTATTCTCGATCCCAACAGGGTGGAAACCAGTGTCGGGCATCAAATCAATATAATGGGAATGATTTATCCAAATAAAAAACCAGGATCAAAATACCAAAACTGAATACACTGAAAAAACCAACATCTAAATAATAATGAATACAAAAACCAATCCGAATATAATAACAACCATGGAAAACTAAAAACTAAAATAATACCAAACCAAACCTTTACCAACATTATCTCTATGTGACCTCTTAGTCACCTCCAACTATAAGATAAACCTGCTTCAAAGGTTAACTGAACCAAAAACATGAATCTGCAAAATACATCGGGTCTATTGATGTCTAGTGGCACAAGAAGGGTGTGATCATACAACATCCTAGTAGGAAATCACCTCATAACCCATGCATTATATTTCCGAAACATTCCACAAAAACTAGTTTAAAATACATTAAGAAAACAATATTTCAATCATCTTAAACAACCAAACATAGTTTTACATAGATTCCCTTTTTAAAACATCACACACATATTTATTTTTTAAAACATCTTCACATTCCACACCCAATTCAAAAAAAACTCAAACACAAATCCATTTCAAATGACCCAAAATGGGTTGTGTAGAAAGTAATGGAAAAAAACTGCAAGACATAAACTAGAAGGGATAATATCCACATGAAAAATAAATAAAAAGAACATACAGATATTCAATTATGTGAATTTCCTAAACATATCTAGAGGTAATCCCTACATGTGATCAATTTGGACTCACCTATCTGCGTATGGTGTAGCTCCAGAGTCAATAACCAATTGGTTGCTCTAAATTATCCAATAAAGTGACATGTCCCACCTAAACTCTTAGAAAATAAAGAGGTTACAACACGTCTAATCAGGGTCGACAAGTAATGACCACTCGACCCTCTAGATGATGCCCATGAATCCCCTGATAATAGTACTCGGTGAATTGGAAGGTCCTAACACACATGGCTAAACTAAATCCCACTACCATTGTGCTTTCCTATCCCCAACACTGAAACCACATTTATTACTACCCTCTCCACGGGGAATCCACCATAGATGTACCTATCTCACAACAATCCATTCACAACATCCAATTGGGCCTTCACATCAAATAATATTTCCAAAACCATTCTCCAAACCATTACAAAATACCAACCAGGCCTTTAAATCATGGCACATTAAAACCCACTTTTTCCAAGACAACATAAGGTAAAAACCAGTCTTTTAACATTGTATATTCAAAACCATTTCCAAATCCATGTTAAAAACAAATAACACGCTAAAAATGTGTTTAACGACCCTTTTTGATCACATGAGTTTCAAAACAATACCCCAAAACATATCAAGGAGCTAACTGAGACTTACATATCCAAGTCTAATTCCATTTCCAACACCATTTTAATAACGAATTTGAAAACACACAACTTGCATCAAGATTCCAAATAGGCTTTTATGTCGTGTTAGAAACTGAGCCACATCGAAAAATTACCAATGGTCCAAGCCTTAGTGAACACATTTGAAACCACCATTAAATTCAATTGAAACACAAAGTCACTATTTGGAAATCATGGAACTATTTTAGAAAAATAAATAGGTAAGGGAAGTTAATATTTTGGGAAAACATGGTTCAAGGAAAACATTGTTCTCAAGAGAAATCATTAATTGTTTTCTCATCCCTATGTGCAATCTGAGCACATATGGATGTGGAAACATCCAATAAAACACTTCAAGTATCCATGAAATCACCCAATAACCCTTTCTAAAGAAACAACACTTTCTTTACCACCAACACAACAAGCCACACATGAACAAAAACACCAATAATCATTTAAAAACAAAAAGAACCTTTCCAAATATTTGACCACTAATCATCAAGCCATGAAGAGGAATCCATACCACACATCACTCCAAATTTATAATTAAAACCAAGGTACAAAATATAACCAAGGTCAAATATCACCACAAGTTCACAATTTCATTTTATGAAAACAATATACATTTCATCAAACACTTCGCATGCATGTGCATATAATCATATTCCGGAAAACACTTTGAAAGTCAATTCACACCAATTTTACACCATGAAAACACAAAATGAATTTACACTAACACGTAAGAAGAGTGAAAAATACAATTATATGTTACTTATAAACTCACAATAATCAAATGTAATGTTCTAGAAAGGAAATAGATGGAAACACCTACATAAATGACATGTGAATTCGATAAAACTCTAAAAGAAGTAATAACTCACCCCAAGGGGAAATCCATACACCCTAAAACCAAGGAAACACAACTCAAATTATCAACTGTATCTTTAAGGGGTCATCCAAGAGAGACTCCAGTAATTTAAAACCTGGTAACTAAGAGAGAGGGAATATAAGACGGATAAATCAACCAAAAATACAATGAAAATTACCAAGGAACATTCAAGGATCTTTAATAAAGGAAGGGAGAAAGGGAGGAGGGTTTCCTAGTGGCCCATGTTGTACCTATGTTGAGATGGGTAGGTAAATCTTGAAGTAGGGTTAAAATAGTAGAGGGGGAAGGGGGAATTTCACATGTTTAATAACCTAGGAAAAAAACATGGCTTGGCCACATAGTTTGAAAAACCATACATCAACTATTCTCACCTGACTAGTTAAAAGGGCCACCCCATGAGGTTTTGCCACAAAGTTTGGGAAACCTTGTGACAACTGTTCAAAATGCCACTATAAAAATTGTAAAACCCCTTGCACACTTTCTACACTATTTCCTCTCACCATGAAAAGGACATGTTCTATGCCTCATACACCAGCCCTCAAGCTACACGGTTTTCCCTAGACCATGCACAGTCTTCCCCATGCCATGCTCAAACCATGAAAGTCAAACCGGGAAATTAGATTTTATACTAAAAACACCCTCTCCCTTAATAGGTTGCATGGTTAACCCTCAAATAATGCATACAAGACCTGCACAGGCTAAAAATATACTTGAAACCTCCAAAATTCAAAAACTAAAACTGGGAAGACAACATGAATCCCATTTTAAAAGAACAAAATCCAAGAAAAGAATAAAAAAATTCAAAGAGTAAGGTGTGATAATTATCCCCACCACAAATAATTTCTACACCTAGAAAGTCACCCAACCACAGGAGAAACAAATATCAATCCAAAACATTAATGAAGCTGAATGAAACCGTGAACCTAGACTTCTAAAAGTGACACCTTATCAACTCTAATATATACCATAATGAAATGTACCAGGAAAAGAAAAAGGGATCTCCCCACCACATGAACCCGACTATCACAAACAATGTTGAAATTCCCAATAACACCACCCTGGGTCGACCAACTCATAAACATCAAACATGAACTGATCCAAAATTATCTGTACAATATAAAAAACACAACCACTAGAACTAGGAATTATCAACAATGTCACAATGGGTCAACAAACAAATTAACTCCAAATGCAAACCAAGAACCTCGCACGCTACGGGGAAACTTACAGAACATATCGAGACTAGATGACAAAAAGAACAACAATTCATCATTTCCATTAGCATGAATATATCCAAAATGAGTGTTATTTAGAACCAAATACAATCCATAAAAATGGATAAGAACACACAAGAGGGGACACAAATCAAAGACTCGCACTTAAAAGTGAATAACTTTTTGGAACATCAAATAACAAAACCACCAATCCTCGTACAATAATGAAGAACTTACAACAGAAAAGATAAATACAATAAGGAACTTCAACCATCTCCACTCCAACTCCCAAGACAATAGTCTAGCCAAGGTTTCCCTCCCCCCATTGATTTTTTGACTATGTGAAAAGATCCATTTTGGGGCCTATGGATAGAGCCCTGATGTCTTGAATTAGATGTTACCCCTCAGTTAGGAGCTCACACCATCCAATAAAGACTTATTACTTCAGAAACACTTCTTACAAAACATTTCTAGATGACCCAAATGACCACAACGATGACATGCCTTTGGAGGATTGCATCAAGACAGCATTGAATTCCCAAACTAACCACACTGGAAGAATATAAGTAATTGGTCTGATTTTTGAGAATCTTGAATCAGTGAAAGAGGATTCTCAAAAATAGGATCCTTTGGCACAAACCTCTCTCTAGATGGGGAACCTTCATGAGCACCACCTACCACCAACTGCACCCTAGGAACCAACTCAACTAGGAATTCATCATCCACCAACTTTTGGAAATGAACCTCACTAGATGAGAGAACTTGATCGTTGATCTCTGGTAAAATACCCCAATGGAAGAGAGGGTATTTGGGCTAATCCTATGACACTATCTCATAATAAAAATAAACCAACTCATTAAAATGGTCAATATAAGCCATCACTCTCTATTGACCAAGCTAAGCACTGAAGATACTTCAACCTTTCTCATATTCATCTCCTCTAGTATGAACTATTGGATTAAAGTTGTCTTAAACACTTCCCACATCATCAAAACGTTCAATGAAGTTGGAATGATCACCTTCCATATTTCCAAATATGGACCCTTGAATGAGTTTGAAATATCATGGACTCTCATAGCCTCGAGAGTTCCCAATGACTTGAAGACACTATCAACTTCCTCATGAATTTATTTATCCTCTAATGAACCTCAATCACCATAGAAGATATATGATAATTGAGAATAACCAGAGATATGAAGAGAGGCACTAGAAACCTTGGGGTCCTTTCTGGGTGACATATTATAAACAACATAAGGAACATAAAACCAAAATCGACATCAACATAAAACTTAACCAAAAATTAACATATCACTCTAAAAAATGGGTTCACCATCCACACATCACAAACAAAACTAGAATCATCTTTTCAAAAACCAACTATTTGATTCAATTTCCAAAACTAATTTCTTCCAATTCCACTTTCCAAGTTCCAAAAACCATTTTCCAATTCAATTAAAACATGAAATTCTGATTTCACAAAAAATCCATGCCTAAAATTATTTTTTCTTTTTTGAAAACTTATTTTCTAAAAAAACATTTCTCTTATAAAATATACCTCTTCCGAAAACCATTTTACACTTTCAAAATATACCCACACCAGCCAAAATCAAACCAGATCACAACTCACAGTAACTAAAATCAAAATAAAACACAACTCACACCAAAATCCTGGATTGGGAACTAGTATTAATTCATTATCTAATGAAATGGTTAGTGTATCATTCCCCATGAAGTCAAAAATCCCTAGTAATCTTTTGATATGTGCACTCAGACTCCACATGGGTCACTAATCCATGTGATATTGTAACGTGATACCAGATCACCTCTATTTTCATTCCCCATCCACATATTCAAAACATATACAAAGACACCAATCACACACTAACCCTAGAAACTCGAGGCATGAGAAAATAAAGGGTTCATGAGGTCATTCCCATAACTACCTATCGAGTCTTGATAGTCCTAGTATCCAATCTAACTAATTCCCACAATTAAAAAGGGCTACTATGATAGCATTTTTTCACAAACCAGGTCGGGCCACCATCCAACTCGACAACCAACTTGCTCTGAGACAAGGCTTGAAGAGCGTTCCCAATATCCACAGGCTGGAAACTAGTTTCAGGCACCAAATCAATCCAATGAGAATTATTTATCCCAATAAACAACCATGATAAAAATACCAAAACTAAGTATGTACAAAAAGATAACAACTTAACATTAAAGAATACTAAAATCAATCGGAAGACAACAATAATCGAGAAAAACTACAAATCAAAATAAAATGAAATTGCTACCAATGTGATCACTATGTGACCTCTTGGTCACCACAAACCATAAGACCAACCTTATCCAAAGGAAAACTGAACCAAAAACATGATCCTACAAAACACATTAGTTCTGCCAACACTGAGTAGCACATGTAGGGTTTGAGTATACAAAATCTTAGTAAGAAATCACAAAAAAGATTCATGAAAATAATCTCCCAAAATAGTCCAAAAACACTAGTTTTAAATCCATTGAGAAAATTGGATTTTAATCATATAAAAAACTAATCACAAATTTCCAAAAAATTCCTTTTAAAAATCAACACACAGTGATTTATTTATTTTTACCAGTTTCAGTTTCCACAACCCAGTTCAAAAATCAGAACCCAATCACAAATCCATGCCAAATTTCCAAAAAGGTGATGTGTAGAGAGTAAAGAAAATAAAATAGTTATATTAAACTATAATCACTAATATAAAATTTCAATATAAATAAAAAGAAAATATTTATTGTCAATCATGGGAATTTCCTAAACATGTCTAGAAAAAATCCATTGACGTACTCAGTTTGGACTCACCTACCAGTGTACGATACAGATTCATAGTCAATAACCAACTTGCCTCTAGAAACTAGAAAAAATATCAACACATCCCACCTATCCTCTTATAAAATCTACGGGGTAAAACTCATCTAGTTGGGGCTTACAAGAAACCATCACTCGACCCTCTAGATGATGCCTAGAAATCCCATGATAATATTTGTAAATACCCCAACCTAGTTTCCCAGAGCCAATGCCTTATTTCATTACATTGGAATGATTACAATGAAGTAATATCCTAAATTAATGATTGGTTTTGGAGTTTTGGAATACCAGAAACTTACATAAGTTCAACATTAAAACATTAAAGTAAATAAAATATATATATTCCATCAGAAACATCCATGAATCCTATATTATCCCAAAAAGTCATTCATAATATACTTCCTCATATCCTTGAAAAAATAAAACATAAGAAAGGGGTGAGCTTATATTATCATTAAGGGTAATAAATACAAATAACGATATAATAAAATTAAACATTAGGCAAGGTGAATAAATAAAAACACAAGCCTTTAAAAATATACTTTAAAATAATATGGAAGGAATAAGAGTTGAATAAATAATGCCATAATAAAACATAATCATGGGTATTATAATAGTCTAATAAACACATGAACTATTAGTTACTAGAATCATAAAGAGGTAATGAATAATTATAGACATCATAACCACACCTTCAAGGACTCATGCCAAGACCATGAATAACCATACTGTCAATACCTTGTTCCAAGACTCTTGTTTGTCTCATAAGACCTATTGATGCATCAAGGAGCTATAGTGGGCACCACACATCGCATAATACATACAATTAATTTCTAATATGAATGGGGATAAACATAACAACATATAGATTCATATTGAAACTAACATCTGATATGTAAATAACTTTCCCCAATCACTAAATATGAACACTAACCATTCAGAGTAACATGGTGAATGGTATCAAGATAGGACATCCATAGTCAGACTAATCATAAATCATTAAATAAAATATGTTAGATGACATCATAAAATATAAATCCAAATTTAACATAAGAATCAACCAATGTGTTGAAATAGATGAAAATACTCGTTTAAAATCATTCAGTAATTCTTGAGATAAATACTCTTTTACTTTGAAAATAATAGTTCTTTTGGAAAAATATTTTTATAACACTAGAAGCTAATTAATGTAATATTTTTATAATAAAATTAGTGATTTTAGAAAAATAATGTTTTCTAATAACAAATTATAGAGTTCCCTTGAAAATTGGTATGAATTTGAGAAATTCCCATGATTCAAGCTTGTATTTTTGGAATATTTTTTTAAAGAACCTTTTAAAACATGTATCTATCCATAAAAGAAATAACGATTCTAGTAGGTACACATATATAAAAAATTAACATCTAATTTATTATGAGTACATAAGAATACATATTAATTTAATTGGGATTAATAAAGACAAAGAGTAACCTGAAATAAAATGGAGGTTTGGGTAGAAAACCCTTACCTTTTGTCCGAATATGTTCTGTTCTTGAAATTAACATCCTAGAATATGAAATTATTCTTATTAATAACTTAATTAATAAAATATTAGACATTTATTTAGTTTATCATAATTTTATTAAGTTCTTTTATGGAATTATTGATAACTTATATGACTAAATTTCGTCGTTTTGGAGTGTTCATTTCCTTGATTTTCATAATCGGTTAGCTTGTTTATAATTAATGGAGTTCATGTGGAATGGATATAATTCTCCAGAGTTGGATTTATATGATACTAATGAACATTTATAAGATTAAATTTTCATATAATTAATTTTTTTATATGGTATGAGTATGATTAATTAGGTGTAACATTAATGACAATCATTTAGATTATTTTGGCGGTATTTTGAATATTGCGAACTAGGGTTATTGTATGTAACAATATTATGTATATATAATTGTTAAACAACATTAAATAGAATATAATAAATATATTATAGTTTTTTTAACCATAAAAAGTATTTCATGAACATAACTGAGAGAGAAATTGAAGAATGAGACTTCATCAACCACGAAGGTTGTAAATTGGCACCTCACAGACGACGATTTCGTTTATAAAAGAAAAGAGGGATAAAAAGAGAGTAAGAAAATTGATAACTGTTATTACATTAACATGATATAATTATATTATATATATGATACTGTAGTTATCAATATCATTTGAACATAGTAGGTAAACATAGGATAACAAATGAAAGGAACTTGAAATGAAATTAAAAGAAAGAAGATGTTGATTTTCCTCTTGAATACTCCCCCTTGAGAACCTCTTTAAGGGAAGGGGTTTTGGTATTTTGGAATGAAAAAGGGATCCGGGATGTGGGTAGGGACTATGGAAGATTAGTTTGGAAGAAATTTAAAGAGATTCATGGCTTAGATGATTAAGGAGAAGAGAGAGTGATTGGTGGCTTTTAAAGTGGAGGAGAGGAGTTATTTCCCATTATTTTAATCATTATTTTAATATTTTGAGTTTAAAATGTGAATAGTCATGATTATTGTGACTAAAAATAGTAATAAGTGCATGTTATTTCAAACCAATGGCCATTCACATCATCCATGACTCAAGAATGATGTAGAAATTCATTTAATTAGCATATTTCCAAAATTATCGAATATCACTATTCCCCAAAAATTCAAGTGTTTCAGAAAAATACAAAAAATAAAACACCCTAACCATTTTTTGACATGAATAATTTAAAAATTATATCCATTTTATCAAAATAGTTCTTTATATAAGAAAATTTTAATTTTTAAATAAAATCATTATTTACCTGAAAAATATAGATTTTAAATTTAAAATTGATTTTATAATGGTGTAAAAAATTAAATAAGGTTTCATAAAAGTAGCATAAAATTATAGGAAAATAAAATATTTATTTAGAAATAAATTTTATGAAAATTAATTTTATTAATTTATTAATAAAAATTGTAATGAAATATTTATTACTCACTAAAATAACAACACTCAATTATTAATTTTTAAAATAATCAATTTAATTTATAAGGTGCCTAAATTTTATTTATACTTTTATGGGTGAGGTTACTATTCATAAGGATTTTATTACTATTCATAAGTGTATATTACTATTCAAAAGGGTAAAGTTACTATTCATTAAAAAATGTAAGTTGGTCCTATCATACTCTAAATATATTACTGAACGCAACAGTTTATGTCTGTTTTTTGACATTCAAATCGTAGAGGTGTAAAATTTATGTTTACTTGCTAGGTCATAATAAAGAGGTTATTTTTAGAGACTTAGTGTTTCATGCATTCAATATTAAATTTATTTATAAATCCTTCTGGTGTTACATTCTCCCCCATTCAAAAAAAGCATCCTCGAAATTTCAGAATGTTACCTCAAAAAAAGATTTGGGCAGTTCTCCATCACAAGCTCCTCAAGATCCCATGTTGCTTCTTCAATTTTATGATTTTTCCAAAGTAACATTAAAATTCCTATCATCCAATTCCTCCACACTTATTCCTTATTGTCTAAAATCTGGATAGGCTCTTTATAGTAAGATAAGTCAGGTTCCAATTTTATACCTTTATAAGTGAGGACATGTGTTGGGTGTGGCATGTACTTTCTCAACAATGAGACATGCAACACATTGTGTACTTTAAAAAGGATAGGAGGCATTTCCAAATGATAATACACAGCACCAATTTTCTCCAGAATTTCGAAAGGGAAAATGTACCTAAGGCTCATTTTCCCTTTATTCCAAAATCTAATAACACCCTTCCATGGAGATACTTTTAAGAAAACATGATCTCCTACTAGAAATTCCAAATCCGTCCTTATATTATTATCATATCTCTTTTTATTGCTTTGAGGAACATTAATATAGGTTTGAATAGTCTTTGCATTCTCTATTGTTTCCTTCATAAGTTATGGACTGACGATATTCCTTTCACCAACTTCATCCCAGCATGTTGATGAAAGAAATCTCTTTCCAAACAATTCTTCATATGGTTCCATTTGAATGATTAAATGGAAACTTTTATTACCGGAAATCTCCATCAAAGGTAAATAATTATCCCACGTAACTTGAAAATCAAGTGATCATGATCTCAACATTTCTTCTAAAGTTTAGATCATCCTTTCGTATTTCCCGTCAATTTGAGGGTGATAAGAAGTACTAAATAAAATCTCAGTATCCAAGGATTTCTAAAGACTTTTCAAGAATTTCTATGAAAATCATGGATCACATTTACACACAATTACGAGAGGTTCTTCTTGAAGTCTCTCAACTTCATCGATATAGATTCTTTCAAGGTGTTCCAATGTTTAATCTTCCCTTATAGCGAGGGAATGTGCAGATTTCGAAAGTTTTTCCACAATTACCCATATTGCATCATTCATTCTAGGTGTTTTGAGAAATCCATTGGAACAATACGTGGTGATGTCATCCCATTTCCATGTAAGATTAGGTAGAGGTTCCATGAATCCACTAGGATTCTTTCTTTTGGCCTTCACTTTTTGATTGGACAAACATCTTGATAACTTATTAGCAATTTCCCACTTCATGTTTTCCCACCAGAAGTTTTCCTTCAAAAATCTATAAATTTTAGTTCTACCATAGTTTATAGAGATATTCAAACAATGGAAATCGTCTAATAACTCCATTTTTAGCTTGTATATAGCTAGAACACAAAGCCTCTTCCCAAATTTCATAATTAAATCATTATATATGAAGTCTTGAAACATCCCATCATTCAAAACATTGATTTTCTTACAAATATTCTCATCATTAGGCTGAGAAATTTTAATTATTTCTAATAAATATTGTTGGGAAACCAATTTAAAAAGTAATGATGTTTCACCTTCTTTGATAATTATCATGTACATCCTTACTAGATTTATGAATATAGGATCCCTTTAAATCTTCATTTTGTTTAAATCTCCTTGATTCTTCCTGCTCAATGAATATGCTACCTTATTTTCCATTCCTGGGTGGTATTGTATGGAACAATCATAATACTTGAGTAGTTCAAGCCGTCAAATTTGCATCATGTTGATTTCTTTTTGTGAGAAGATATATTTCAGACTCTTGTGATCTTTATATATCTCACATATTTCACCATAGAGATAGTTTCTCCATGATTTTAGAGAAATGATCGTAACAGCTAACTTAAGATCATGATTATGATAGTTTTGTTCATGAATATTTAACTACATTGATGCATAGGAAATAAATCTATTATTCGGCATAAGGATACAACCAATTCCTTTCTTTTATGAATCAACATAGATCACAAACCCATCATTCCCTAATTGTAGAGTTTGCATCGGAGTATTCACTAGTATCCTCTTTAATTCTTTGAAACATTCCTCACATTTTTTTTCGATATGAACATAACCCCTTTTAAGAAATCTTGTTTAATGGATTGGATAATTAGGTATAGTTATGAACGAAATGTTGATAATAACATGATAAACCAATAAAACTATGTACCTCATTTAGGTTCTTCCGTTGTAGTCCATTCCTGAATAGCCTTTTTCTTTGAAGGATCAATGGATATTCCATATTTAGAGACAATATTTCCATGAAAAAAACCGATTGAAGCCAAAATTCATAGTTCTTAAACTTCCCATAAAATTCATTTATTCTAAGAGTCTTCAGAATAATGCACAAGCTATTTTCATGATCATTGTAAATTTTGGAGTATACCAAGATATAATTAATAAATATCGCAACAAAGTCATCAAGATTTTCCATGAATACCATATTCATTAGATCTATTAAGACATGGGGTACATTAGTCACTCCAAAAGGTATTACTGTAGACTTGTAATTCTCATACCTAATTCGAAATCTTGTCTTTGGAATACCTTCCTTCCTCACACACAACTGATGATATCCAGATCGAAGGTCTATCTTAGAAAAATATTGTGCTCCAGGGATTTGATCAAATAAACCAGCAGTGAGAGGTAGGGGATACTTGTTCTTTATTTTTATATCATTGATCTCCCTGTAGTAAATGCACATCCTCATAGATCCATATTTAATTTTAAGGAAAAGAACAGGGGTTCCCCATAGATAAACACTAGGGAGAATAAAACCTTTATCACACAATTCCTCTAGTTTTTTCATCGATTATAGTAATTACACAGTGTCCATTCTATAAGGAGTCTTTGATATAGGTCTTGAACCATGAATTAAATCAATAAAAAAATCAATTTCCCTCTATCGAGGATTCCCATGTGAATCTTATGAAAATTCATCAATGTATTCTTGTACAATAGGTACATCCTCAATTTGAAAAAAAATCATCACCCATAGGTAGTGTTTTATCTTCCTCCCTAAGAATTGAATTTAGTTTATCTACTAAGGTTGAATCTAGATGAGAATAATATGTTGATGTTTCTTCCCTAAATATAATAGATTCCACGTCATTCTAAAAAATTGTAACTTTATGCTTCTTGTAATATATTTTCACACCATAATTTAAAATACAATCCATACCTAGGATTATATCAAAGTAAATCATTGGAATGATGATAAAATCAGTAGATAAAGTATGTTCATATTTTATAATAGGGACTTCCTAACACGTATTTTTTGCAATGATACTTCCCTTAGGATTTTTGACCGATAACTCCTTTCTTAAATGAAATTGGAAATATATAATTTTCTTGGAAAACTGGTAAGATATAAAATAATGCAATGATATCGAATAATATAAAGAATTGGATAAGTTTTAGGAAATCACTAAAGTGTCTCCATCCACATCATAAGAAACTTCAACCTTATTAGTTGTGATAGTATAATCTTGGCCTTTCTCCCTTGGCCTTATTTCAGGAATTTTTCCTTGAAGATTAGGAAAATAATTTGAATAATGTCCCATATCCTTGAAATTGTAGCATCGAACATTGGTAGCTTCTTTCTTCCCCTTTCAATCATGGGAGTGGCCACTATTTTATTTTCACATGTAACAGAACCCATAACATTTAGTAATTTACCAGGGTGTTTCTTCCGTCAATTATCATAGGGTGGAAACTCAACTCTTCCCTTCTTCACCATTTTTGTATTTCCTTTCATAGAGTTTTTATAAAATCTCTTCTTCCCTTTATTTACTTCAAATTCCTAAGACTTAGAGAATTCCTTTTTCTTCTTGATATCACATGTGACTATATCTTCTTATGGTGAGAAACATTGGGAGATGAGTTCCCTTTAGAGTAATATTTTTATACCATCAAGTAATTGATAAATATTACTCTTTGGATTATATATGTAGTCCACAAAATGTTTTTCTAACCTTGTGAAGTTAGCTTCATACTTTTCAATATTCTCATCCTCTTATTTCCTTAGGTTTAGAAATTATATTTCCATATCTACTCATTGTCCATAAGGGAAGTATTTTTAGAAAAATATTTCCTTAAAATCCATCCATTCTATTTCTTCTAATTCTTCATCCTTACTTGTGTTTTGAATTAAAGATGACAACTGATCAGTATCTCCTAATAAATGATAAACTAGCTTGACAACCTTCTCTCTTTCGTTACATCCCAAAGCAATAAAAATCTTCTCTAAAAAACTTATCCACTGATCCACTACGAATGGGTTTGTAGTCTCATTGAATGGTGGAGGTTTTTGTCGCATAAAGAAGTCTAACATAGCTCCTCCACATTGTGGATCTGGATGCTCCATATGGGTAAGGATATTGTTCATAACCTGATTCAAAAGTCCCAGTATTGTTATAAGTTGCTTAGAACTAGTCGTAGCACCAGAGCCAATATCATTATCTTGCATCAGAGCGCAATCCCAACATGCGGTATGTGCATTCAGGTAGTTTCTATTCCTTCCACTGGGTTTTGTTTCTAAAAAATGGAAGACACTATATTTGTTTTTGAATCATAATGTATAATATCAACTTAGAAAAATACTTAGCATAGATTGAAATCCTATTCATAGCTAATCTCATAATCATAAACATTGTTTCTTTGAGGAAAATTTTATATTTAATTCCTTCATAACTATTTGTAAAGAAAATGTGAATTATTCATAGCATATCCCCTAGGAGTGTAAAACCTTGTGTAAATTAAGTCTCGTTATCATGTACCAGGGTACCCTAGGTCAAGCCCGAAACTCCTTGTCATAGTTATTACTCCTAGGTACATTTGTGCTAGAACCACGTATAGTTGTAGTATCCAGAAAGGGATGTATTTTCTAGAATGGTCTACATAATATATTCCTTAACCCAATTCTATAATTTTCGAATATATTTATCCTCATACACAATCTTATTGTTTTTTCCCCTAATTTATGTTTTCTAAATCTAGTTTCCATGTTTTCTACAAAACATCCTCTGATACCAATTGTAAAGACCTGACCTGAGTTTCCTAAAGCTGATGCCTTATTTCATTACATTGGAAAGATTACAAGAGAGTTGTATCCCTAAGGAATGAATAATTTAGTAGTTTTGGAAAACCATATACATACATAATTTCAACATTAGAACATGAAAAGAAATACTATATATATATATATATTCTATTAGAAACAACTATGAGTCTTAGGTTTTCCCAAAAAGTCATTCATAATTTACTTCTTCATATCCTGGGAAAATAAAACATAAAAAAGGGGTGAGTTCATATTCTCAGTAAGGGTATTAAATACAATGTAAGATATCATAAACATAAACATTAGGCTTGGTGAATAACTAAAAACATGTTCCATTAAAAAACATACTTGAACACAATATGGAAGGAATAAAAGCTGAATAAATAATGCCACAATAAAACATAATCATGGGTATTCTACTTTTCAAATAACCTCATGAACTATAAATTACTAGATTAATAATGAGGGAATACATAATGTTGGACATCATAAACATACTGTTAATCCCTCATGCCAAGACTATAAATAACCATACTATCAAGGCCTTGTTCCAAGACTCTAATTTTTCCCATTAGACCTACCGATGCATTGAGGGGCTTTATCGGGCCCCAAACATCACATAATAAGTCAAATTCATTCCTAATAGTAATGTGGATAAAAATAACAGCATATACATTCATATCTAAAATAACATATGAAATGTAAATAACTTTCCCCCAATCATTAAATATGAACACTGACCATTCTGAGTAATATGGTGAATAGTATCAAGATAGAATATCCACAGTTAATCTAATCATAATCCAATCAATAAAATATGGTAGATTACAACATAAAATAATAATCCCAATTGAACATAAGAATCAAAAAGAGTGTCGAAAGAGATGAAAATACTCGTATAAAATCATTGAGTAATTCTTGTGATAAATACTCTTTTACTATAAAAAAATTTCTTTTGCACAAATATTTGTATAAAAACAGAAGTTAATTAATGTAGTTTATTCATAATAAAATGATTGATTTTATAAAAATAATTGTTTCTAAAAAATATTATAGAGTTCCCTTTAAAATAGGTAAGAATTTGAGAAATTTCGTTCAATCGAGCTTGTATTTCTGGAATAATTTTTGAAATATCCTTTTAAAACATGTATCTCTCCATAAAAGAAAACAATATTCTGGTTTATACACATATATAGAAAATTAAAATTGAATATATGATTAATAAATAAGAATTAATAATAATTTAGTTGGGATTAATAAATACAAATAGTAACCCTAAAGAAAATAGAGGTTTGGGTAGAAAACCCTTACCATATGTCTGAATATGTTCCTCTCTTGAAATTAAGGTCATAGAATATAAAACTAGACTTATTAATAACTTAATTTAGAACCTATTAGACCGGTATTTAGTTTATCATAATTTTATTAAGTTCATTTATGTCCTTATTGATATGTTATATGGTTGAATTCTGTTGTTTCAGAGTGTTTGATTCGTTGATTTTCATAATCAGTTTTCTTTTTTATAATTAATGGAGTTCATGTGGAATGGAAATAATTCTCCATAATTATATTTATATGATAATAAGGAACATTTATAAGCTTAAATGTTAATATAATTCATTTTTTATATGGCATGAGGATGAGTTATTAGGTTAAACATTAATGAAAATCATTTAGATTATTTTAGCGGTATTTTGAATATTGAGAACCAGTTTTGTTGTATGTGTTAATATTATGTATATACATTGGTTATAGATATTTAAATAGGACATAATAAATAATATTTCAGTTTTTCTCAACAATAAACATCATTTCATGACCATAATTGAGGGAGAAATTGAGGAACGGGACTTCTTCATCCACGAAGGTTGTAAATTGGCACCTCACGAACGATGATTGAGTTTATAAAATAAGAGAGAGAGAGAGAGAGAGAGACTGAGATGATTAATAATTATTGTAACATTAACATGATATAATTACAATATACTGATGATATTGGAGTTATCAAGAACATTTGGAAAGAGGATGTGAGTAGAGGATAACAAAATAAAGTAACTTGAAATGAAATTAAAAGAAAGAAGTTGTGGATTTACCTCTTGAATACACCTCCTTGAGAACCTCCTTAAGGGAAGGAGTTTTTGGTATTTTGGCAAGAACAAGGTCTCCTGGACGTGGTAATGTACAAGTTAATAGTATTTGGGTAAAACATTTATGAGGTTAAAGGCATAGAGGAGTGAGTAGAAGAGGGAGTGATGGGTGGATCTTATAGTGGAGGAGAGGAGTTATTTCCCATTTTTTAATCATTATTTTATTATATTGGTTCAATACTATAAATAGTCCTGATTATTGTGACTCAAAACAGTAATTAGTGCATGTTAGTTCTATATAATGGCCATTTACATCATCCATTACTGAATAATGATGCTTAAATTCATTTATTTATCATATTTCGTAAATTATCGAATTTTACTATTCACCAAAAATTCAAGTATTTCAGAAAAATCTAAAAACATCACCGTAACCAGTTTTTGATGTGTAGAATTTAAAAAATAACTCTATTTTATCAAAATTATTTTCTTAATAATAGATAATTAATTTTTAAATAAAATCATTATTTACATGAAAAATACATTTTTTAAATTTAATGTTGATTTTATAATACTTTTAAAAATTAACTAATGTCTCGTAAAATTATACTAAAATCATAGGGAAAAAATATTTATTTATTAATACATTTTTGTGAAATAAATATTATTAATTTATTAATTTAAAATTTTATTTAAATATTTATTATTCATAGAAATACCAACACTTAATTATTAATTTTTAACATATTCTATTTTATATATAAGGTGCCTAAATATTATTTATACTAACATGGGAGAGGTTACTATTAATAAGGATCATATTACTATTCATAAGGGTCAGGTTACTATTCACCAAATTGTAAGTTGATCCTATTAGACTCTAAATATCTTTCTAAACGCAATCATGTTTGTCAGTTTTTAGAAATTCAAATCTTTGATATGGAAACAATTGTGTTTCTTGGATAGGTTATAACATATGGGTATATTTTAGAGAATAGTTTTCTCATGCATTCAATATTAAAATTATTTATCAATCCTTGGGGTATTACAATAGTACTCAGTGACTGGGAGGGTCTTCACATGCATCGTTCAACTAAATCCCACTACCATCATGCTTGCCTATTCCAAACACTTACACCACCAGTGAAATTCTCCTCTACTTAGGGAATCCACCATATAAGTCCCCATCTTACAAAAAGTCATTCACAAGTTCCAACTGGACCTTCACATCACACAATCATTCCAAAAAAATTCCAAACCATTAAAAAAATACCAACCGAGCTTTTATATCACATCTCATCAAAACCCACTTTTCCTAAGAGAACACAAGGTACCAACTGGGCCTTTAACACATTAAATTCAAAACCACTTCCAAATCCAAGTTAAATACACACAACACACTAAAATAGTTCCCAAAATTCCTTTTATATCACATGAGTTTCAAAACAAAACCACAAAACATCTCAAGGTTCCAACAGGGACTTACATCTCCAAGTCCAATTCCATTTTCAACACCATTTCAAAAACTGAGATGAAAACTTACAACTTGCATTAAAACACCCTCCATGCCTTTATGTCACTTTATAAAATGAGACTCATCACAAAATTAAATTTGGGACGAGCCTTAGTGAACATGTTTTAAACAACCTTTAAGTTAACCTGAAACACCAAGTCACTATTTGGAAATCATGGAATAGTTTTAGAATAATAAATTGGGTAGGGAGGAGAAGCTTTTGAAAACCCTTAGTTCAAGGAAAACATAGTTCTCAAGAGATATATTCATTTTTTCCCATCCCAATGTGAACTCCAAGCACAAATGGATGTGACAACATCCAATTACACACTTCATGTATCCATGAAATCACCCAAGAACCTTTTTCAAAGAAACACCACTTTCTTTTCCACCAACACAACAAGACACACATGTACTAAAATAAAGATAAGCATTTAAATATTGGAGAACCTTTACAAAAATTTTATCACTAATCATATATCCAAGAATAAGCATCTAAACCACACATCATTCCAAATTTATAATTAAAACCAATCTACCAAAATATAAAAAAATTCAAATATTACAACAATTTATCAATTTCATTTTAGGAAAACAATATGCATTTCATCAAACACTTTGCATGAATGTGCATATAAGCATATTCAAGAAACCCCTTTGAAAATAAAATTGAACCAATTTTCCAACATGAAAACACCAAATAAATTTACACTAACACATCATGAGCATGAAAAACAAATTTATATATTATTTAGAAACTCACATGCATCGAATGGAATGTGTCAGAAAGGAAATGGATGGAAACACCTACATAAACATCATTCAAATGCAAAAAAAACTCTAGAATAAGGAAGAAAACACCCCAAGGGATCATCGTCAAACCCTAATACCAAGGAAACATGACTCATCATATCAACCCTAGCTTATAGGGTTTATCCAGGAGATACTCCACCAAATAGAAACTATGGAACTGAGAGAGAAGGAAGAGGAGAGTGATAAATCAATAAAAAACTCCAAGAAATTTACCTAGGAATATTCATGAAGTCTTAATGGAGGAGGGGGAGAAAGGGAGGAGGGTTTCTTAGATACCCATGGTTCACCTAGGTCAAGCAAGGGAGGTAAATCCCAAAATAGGGTTAAAATAGTAGAGAGAAAAAATAGGAATTTTACACTTTTAATGACCTAAGAAACTTACACAGTTTTGCCTCATTGTGTGAAAACCCATTTTCCAACCATGCCCACTCTATTAGAGAAGAGTGGATCCCCAAATTAGCTATAGGAAGGGTTTCGGAATCCATGTTCGTTATATGAAATATTCTACTATCAAAACTACAGAACCCCTAACATGCTTGCTGCACAATTTCCTCTAACTATGTGTAGGTCACGCACCATGCCCTAGACACCACCCTCAAATCACATGCTTTTACATTGAACTCCCACAATTTGTCCCAATAAATGATAAAACTATACATGAATAATTTTAACTGAAAACACTCTCTACCTTAACAGGCCACATGGGAAACCCTCACACCGTGAATAGGCTAAAATCTTACCAGAAACCTCCCAAATTCAAAGATTCAGCCTCAGAAATCAACCTAAATCCCCATCCAAAATAAAAAAATGAAATAAAATATTAAAACAAAATAAATTCCAAGAAAGACGTGTGAAAAATCAATTTTCATGAAAATATCCACAAGAAAAGACCATAAGCCATCCGGAGAGAGAAGATGGATCATACCAATAGAGCATATCCCCAGTGAAGCATAAAAATTTTTAATAGATATTGAAATATATAATAACACATTATAATAGTATGAGAAAAATAATTTGAAAAATAAGAATAAATACACATTTAATTTTGATAACTCCTATTTTAAAAGAATTAATTTTTAAAATAATATTTTTAGAAAAAGAATGGGAAAGTAGATAAAAATTACTTTTGAACCCCATAAAAACGTATAATGGAGTATTTGGAAAGAAAATAAAATAAAATAGGGTGATAAAGTGATTATAACATCCTAAACCAACTCAATATATAGTAATTGGACCATAGTGCCACTAAATTATCGGCTCATCTCCTCATATGACAAAGGCTATCGAAAATTAGCAATAGTATGTGGGTGATAGTGGAGGAGACTGTACCCTTTATGGATAAATTATAATAATAAAATATCATCATTAGAATAAAATTTAAATAATATGAAACCAAAAGATAAAACAAGAAAATAATAATCTATAATAAGTATATAAAATGTTACCCGACTTAAACAAGTGTCGACAAGATATCTTATAGGATGATCACATGTTTTTTTAAAAAAAAAGGTAATGACTTCGTCCAAAAGGACTAAACCGAAAATATTATTAAAATAAATATTGAAAGTGTCTAAAATAAGGGAACATATTAAAATATTTTTTGTGAAAGGAAATAAGTGCAGCGGGAAGGCCTTCGAACTAGGTAATGTCTTGATTTACTCCCATGTTGGCCAGACCATCTGCAACCGTGTTTACTTCTCAATAAACATGTGTAATGATATAGTTAAAATCAATAAGTGAATGGGTTCATTCCATCCATTATGTAGTAATTGGCCAAGAAAGATGAGTTATGCCATTGAAAATCTCATGAATGATAGTCTGAGTCACTTTCAATCCAAAGGTTGTTCCAACCCAAGAGTTTGGAAAAGGCAATAGCATGTACCAATCTCAGCATCTCGGCTTCAAGGGAAGTGGAAATTCCACATTTACCCATAAAGCACCCAAGTATCTGACCGAAGTGATTCCAGAAAATATCACCACACCCTACAGGTCCTGGATTTCCCTTTTAGGTGCCACAAATATTGATTTTGATCAATCTAGGTAGGGGGCTCTCCAGAACACCTCCAGAGTGCAATGCAGTTGACAGAAATTTCCTTTAATCATTAGACACTTCAGGATCCCAAAGTCATGTACAGTGTTGTGGAATTTTCCCTTTTGAATCAAGACAAATTTATGTATAGAAATCAGGATCTTCATCTGACCTAAATTTTGATTAAATGAGTAATTGTTATGAATAACATCATTCTGATCATACCAGATCACATGGTGGAGCTCTGCAATTGTAGCAAGGAAGAGGTTCCTGATTTGCTGAGATCCTTCAATTTCTGCGCATTTTTTAAGTTTATCATGGATGAAATAAAGAATAAACCATCTATAGTAAAAATGTCAAGAATATAGTTCACAATAGCAGAATTGGTAGTGCAAGAGAGAAAGAGATGGTTATCATATTCTTTGTGTTGATTATAGATTTTTCATTTAGAGGAGAGCTGGATTCCAAAAGATTCGAGGAAAATTTCAGTGGGAACCCTGTTGTGATCAAGACTCCAGAAGAGATTTAATCTCAAAGGTTTTATCCAAGGTTTGTTGAAATGTTTTAACCAGCTGTAATCGATCTCAAAGCTACAAAATAGTGATTGTATAATTTTTTTAAGTTAAGCATACCATTATGAGCAGGTTCCCAAGTTATGAAATCATTAGTGTGAGGAAAAGAGTTGTTTTCAATGACATTCAAAATAGTATCAGGTAGGTGATCATTATGATAGTTTAAAATGTCTTTAATAGAGCTGTTGGTATTATCAGAGGTTTGATTGGGAGATATCATGGAAATTAAAGGTGTGCCAGTCCAGTTATCCAACAAAAATTTTATGGAGGAGTCTCTGGAGACCATCCATATAGAATTATTAATAATATTGGTAAATGAGAATTTAATGGAAGGCCAGATAGATGAATTAATGATGTTTGAATTTCTCATTTTAAGTTTGTCAAGAAACATATTTTTTAGAAAGGTAACAGCTTCAGAAGTACTATGAAAAAGGTTCCAAGTGAGTCCTTTTTGAAGGTCCTCATTAAAGTATTTGATATTTTTACACCAATACCGCCATTTTCTTTAGGCTTTCAACAAGTTGACCAACGAATAGTCACAAGTTTTCTTTCCCAAATACTACGAGTCTAGATGAAGTTATTTATAACGATGTTCATTTTTTTAATGAGACTAGCATTCCATTTGTAGACCATTATGGAGTAAAACATTTTGGAGACAATAGTGGATTTAATGTAACTCCCCAACCATATATTATGATAGTCAGTGCATTATTTTAATACATTGGCATGATTACAAAGAATCAAGTCCCTAAAGACCAATTAGTTTATCATTCATGGAAAATATATTACATACATGAATGTTACATTACACTTTCTAACATACACCACAAAAAAATAATTTTTTGAGAATGTCATTGTTCCCTTAGCTTAACCTCGCATCTTAAACATAAAAAACTTCTTTGAATCCAGGGAAAATAAAACATAAGAAAGGGGTGAGATCAGATACTCAGTATGGGTAAATAATTTAGCAAAAACTATGAACTTTTAAGGCAAGATGTATAATAAAAACAATATCCTTTTAAACATAAACTTGAACATAATATGGAATAAATAAATCAAACATTACCATATAAACATGCACATGGATATTCTACTAGTTGAATAATCAAAAGTAATAACCAATTTCATAATGGGGGAATGTATAGTACTAGACTTTAATTTCAATGTCAAGGCCTCATGCCAGGACCTAGGGGATAACTGTAATCGGACCCCAACCCTAGGATCCTCTGTAGCTAGACTCCAACCTGGAGAGCCTCTGTAATAGGACTCCAACCCGGAGAGCCTCTGTAACCGAACTCCAACCCGGAGAGCCTCTGTAACTGGACTCCAACCCAGACGGTCTGCTATAACCAGAGCCCAACCCGTAGGGCTTACTTTTACTGGTCCCCAACCCGAAACATACTAGTCCAACACATTCATCTTAAGAAGAGGATGAAATATAACATAAACATTTGTATTAAAACTCGCATACAAAATGTCAATAATTTAACCATAAACCATGAATGGAATAAAAATAACTCATCCATAGTCAAACATATAAAAAAACCTTAAATACAATATGGGATATTTGTATCATAATAAATCAACTTCAAACAAGTGTAAAATTTATCAAAGAATGTTGACATAGATGAAATCAAAACTATTTGAGAGAAATATATCTTTTTATTTAGAAATAATTTAAGAGTCACATAATTATAAAGAAAAAATTTATTTTTTAAATATTATTATAAGCTTTTAAGGGAAGATTATACTATTTTATAATGGCAAAAAATATCCACACCTGCCGTATAAGTTAAAAAATACATTCTTACATTACTTTTGTCGAAAAGGTTATAAAGTACCTTATTTGGAAAACGACGGAAAGATTCCTTTCAAAAACATATAAGGTCAAATAAGTGTATAAATGACTTTAAACCATTTTCTAGTAAATGGTAAAATTATTTTGAAATACATTTTAATTATCATGGATGTGGATGATAAAGAGGTCTGGGTAGATAATTACGTATAAGCAACCTCGGATAATAAAGAGATTGTAGAATTAACCCTTGCCTTGTACATTTCCTTAGTTTATGGTAAATTAACCTCTTTTATAATAGTTAAATCATTTTTATTAAATTATAAATGAACCATATACATAATTATGATATCATATATGATCTTATAATAATGCTTTGTTCATAATATTTAAGTGTTATCGTCGTTTCAGGTGTTAACTGATTCGTTTTCCTTTATATTCTTTGTTATGTGGGTCATGGTTGTTATGGATGGGATGTTTAATATTCATATCCAAAATGATATCAAGACTTTAAACATTTTTTTTATCATCAAATGAAAATTAGTCTTGAATGGTTATGATGTAGAATGAATCTCATCACGTTCGTGGAGACGGTAATCCGTACGTACGCACGAGTGACAATATCATTATTTTGATATTAAAATCATATATAATTTAATGGTATACCATATATAGATAAATATTAACATTTTATATTTATTATTTACATCAATTATACATCCTTATTATACCCATCCAAATAATAATATATTGAATAACAACTACACCATGACGTGGAGACGGTAAGCCGTACATACGCACGTATGGTGACATGTCATTCATAGGAAGGGTAGAATAATGAATATGGTTGTACCATGTTTATAATAACATCATAGTATATATAAGATACTGGATTTATTTTTTTACAATGTAATCAACAAGTAAACAAGAAGTGGAAGAAGAAAATATCTTGAAAGAGGTGATGAAATATTTACCTCTCCTTTGGGTTATTCCTTTTGATTTGATCAAAAGGGCTCTTTAAAATAAAAATATGACCAAATGAAGGCCACTAGGATTAAGGGAGGATATCTAAGAGGATATTTGGGCTGGTGTTTCCCAATCCAAATGTCTTTGAAGGTTTGAATTTGAGAGAAGGTGGAGTTCCCTTTTATAAGGGGGGTGAGGGGCACCTTAGGAAAAGATTGAAATATTATTTCATAAAAAAATCAATTTCAATCTCTAGTGTCTCAAAAATGATTTATTTCTAAGATAAAGTTGTAATGGGTCGAAAATACTCAACAAATAGGTTTAAGATAGGTTTGGGTCACCTTATTAACCTAATCTTTTAGACTTATCTCTTAGTTAATTAGTTTGACATTTACCATGTCTCTTTGTATTTTTATATTATATGGTTAATAAACATACTATAAACTTCCAGGAGAACATAAAGTTGTCAATAAATGACATATATAATATTATTTAAGACCTTTTTACAAACCTTATATTTTTAGAAATAGGATATCAATTAATAATGTAATATTTTTTAGAAAAACTCTTTTATGTCAATTTTGAAAGTATTTGCTATTTTGTTTTTGTTAAATTCATAACAGCATTATTACTTCGAAAAAAATTCATTTAATAAACCCTAACATGTCTTATTAACTTATAAAATTAGTTTAATTCATAAAAAGTCTCAAATTACATTTATTTGGATATTTATAATATCAATTATTTTAATATTTCATTAATAAGGTAATTACTACATCATCATTGTGTCATAAATAAATTAAATTATTTAATGTGTAAAAAATATAAATAAATTACCATTATTTAGGGAATATTTTTATCATTCCAATGAATATTTATAGTCAAAACTATGACTTATATAACCCCATGTAAAAATTTATTTACTAAAAAATATTTTTTATGTCATTTTTTGCCTTTACTTTAAGTTAATTAAAACAAAGTGTCATTATCATTCATAAGTGGATAAATGGGGTCCCAAAATCGACCCAAGGATTCCCATATTCGTCCATGACTCATCCAATAAGGTTAGGACAAGTGTTAAAGTAATTTTTTATTATTATAATATTCTTTTTACCTTGAATTACCCTATTTACCTTTAATCGCGGTAAATAAAAGTCAAAAGTTACTATTCACCAAAAATTATTTTCATCTTATTGAACCACATTTTTCTTAATTAGGTTAAAAATGTCTCTTATATATTTGAAATTCAACTCACATAAATGGTAAATTTATGTTTTATGTAAATTTGCAAATTCTCCTAGGAGGTGGGTAAAAGACAGTAAAAAGTTCAATAAAATTTTTATATCTCTAAACTTATTATAAAATGACTCCAATGAATTATATTTAACATATAAAAGTATTATGTATATATTTTGACTTAAAAGAAATTTAAATAAAATAAATAATTATTTAAATAAAAAGTTGGATTTAACCATTAACTTAGTGTTTTTCACTATTCATCAAAAATTGAAAGTTTTCAGAAAAAATACCAAAATTTCACCCGATGATACTTTTGATATTATGAATTAAAAAATTAGGTCTATTTTACCAAATTAAAAACATAGAAGTTCAATTTATTAATTTAAAATTAATTTCCGTTTTCAAAACCAAAAAGCGTGTTTTTAAGAAATAATAACAAATAAAAGATTGATACTTGTTTATGTTCAATTTCAAATTGAAATTATTCCCAAGGAATAACTTTGGATTAAATGGTAAAAATATAATCTATTTATACTTCAAAACCATTAAAATGTATACTTTAACACTACAAATTATTTTGATTAAAAAAGTTGTTTTCAATTAAAATATAGTATTTTTCACTATTCACCCAAATATGAAAGTTATCAGAAAAACACAAAAATTTTATTGAAACTAAATTATTATATCCCGATTCTAAAGAAGAAGTTTATTTTTTCAAAATGAACATATAAAAGTTTCAAATATTGTATTTAAAAAGGGTTCTCCATTAAAAGGTGGTAAAATTGTATTTTTTAGAAAAATATTATTTTATCTGAAAAAAATGAATTTATTTTTTTCATTATGTCTAAGAAACTCATAATATGGATTCTAAAATTATAAGGATTATAAAAAGTTCAAATTTTAGTTAATACTATTCATAACCTCTTTTGAATGGCTAGTTTGGTAAGTCGTGGTACGCTTGAACTTAGTGTTGCGTGTAGTGAATGTTATTGAATTACTTTGAAGAAATAATGTACTATGAAATCGTGGGGTGTTACATTATTCCCTCCCGCAATAAATTTTGTCCTCACAATTTTAAATTGTTCTTAGAAAATAAAAGGATGAAAATAGAAAATACCTTTGTTGGAAAACCGACATCGGAAATTGGGTTAATAAAATTAAGTCTTAATAAGAAGAAAAGGGGAATGAAAAAGCCACCCCCAAATTATGATCTTGATTAGAAGAACTTTGGTGGAAATTAAAGACACATAGTAAGAGGAAAAACGTAAATATTTATAGCGAGTGATTGAGGTCATTAGTCACAAAAAATTATAGAATTGAGGGCCTCAAAGCCATCAATCTATGATGATTTAAAATATCATCGGTTTAACAATACATAAGGTATTAGGATAACACATTTTTTGTTTATATATCCCTTACTAAAAGTCTAAAAGTAATTTCATTATAGAATAAGAGAAGAAACAAATATATACTTGATAGGTGGAGTTCCATCCTTTAACTAATTTGTACCACAAACTCATTTATCACTCTAAAAGATAATAGAATTTAAAAAAATATTCTATTTATCCTATTTATATAGGGTTCCAAAAAAATGAATTTATAATTAACTTATCATACCCTTTAAAAAAAGAAACTACATTATACAATCTAGGTACTTCATGTAGTTCAGTGGTTGGCGATAAATCCCAATCGCACTATGGTTGTGGGTTCGATTCTCACAGCTTTGTCTGATGCGACGGGTTGTCATAAGGTCTGCGTGTTGTCCTTTTTATAAAGATCCAAAAATAACATTAACAATAGTATCCAGTTTCAAACATAATCCATTCCAGCCTTTAGACTTATCCAAAATACTTCTATCCAAACTCACAGTCCAAAATTTATAAGGAAGTTAAACACAATGAAGATCCTTTTTTCTACATAATAACATGTAAACACCTTCATCATGTATTATTTTAAAACATGGTAACACCCTGAATTACAATAAATCCTTATTGATTAAATTCATTCTCCCTTATCCTTTATATAATACTGGATATATTCCTTATATCAAAAAATATTGATTATTCCAACAATGATGAAACAAACCAACTATTAATCAGTTCCAAGGAATTCAAGAATATCCAATATAATTTATCCAAATCAACCATTTATTATTCAAAAATCACTAACTCATTATCAGGACCATATTAAGGATTACATTTCATTCAACCATGTATTTTTTCAAAAAGTGTAGCTTACTATTAAGTCGCTTTTCTTAGAACCATATAATCTCAAATCCTCAATAAAATAGTACTTCACTACAATCCTTATTTATCTCCGTAATTCATATTACTAGTATATTGTCGATAAAGCAATCAAATGAAATAATTCTGTAATAACAACATAAGAACACTAGTCATTCCTCTTCATTTGAGGTAGTATTATAACTTTATTATTATTCAATATCATCATTTAAGGTATACTCTGATGACTGGGACTTTGATTCGCGTAGTGTCCCAACGCCTTGAAGATGAAGCATTGTACATTTGAATCTTTTTTCTTACCCTTGCAATCACGTACTTGGTGTCCTTTTTCTCCGTACTTATAACAAACTCCCATTCACTTCAAGCATTTACCAAGGTGATTCTTTCCATAGTTATCACATATGGACAAATCCTTCTTTTCCCTCTTCCCTTTATCCATCTTTCTCTCTTCCATCCTTTTCTTCTATTTCTTCCCATAAAATCCATAGGACTTACAGAATTATTTAAATATCTTGTTAACACATGATTACAAGGAATCATGTCCCAAAAGACCGATTAGTTTAGGAGTCATGGAAAATAGATTATATAGATGAATGTTACATTACACTTTCTAACATACAACACCAAAAAAATTCTTTGAGAATGCCATTGTTCTCTTATCTTAACCCTACACTTCAAACATAAAACACTTCTTGGGATCTTGCGAAAATAAAAAATAAGAAAGGGGTGATCTCAGATGCTAAGTTTGGGTACATAATTTACCAGAAACTATGATCTTTTAAGGAAATATGTGCAATAAAAACAATAGCCCTTTAAACATAAACTTGAACATAATATATCAACAAATAAATCAAACATTACCATATAAACATGCACATGGATATTCTATTAGTCAAATAATCACATGTAATAAATAATTTCATAATGAGGGAATGTATAGTACCAGACTTTAATTTCTGTGTCCAGGCCTCATGCCGGGACCTAGGGGATATCTGTAACTAGACCCCAACCCAGGGAGCCTATTTAACCGGACTCTAACACGGAGAGCCTCTGTAACCAAACTCCAACCCCGAGAGCCTCTGTACCCAGACTCTAGCCCGGAGAGCCTCTATAACCGGACTCCAACCCAGAGGGTCTGCTGTAACCAGACCCCAACCCATAGGGATTACTTTTACCAGTCCCCAACCCAGAACATACTAGGCCAACACATTCATCTTAAGAAGAGGTTAAAATATAACATAAACATTCGTATTAAAACTAGAATATGGAATTTCAATTATTTAACCATAAACCATGAATGGCATTAAAATAACTCATCCATAGTAAAACATATGACAAAACCTTAAATGAAATATGGATGATTTGTATCATAATAAATCAACTTCAAACAAGTGTAAAATGTTTCAAAGGATGTTGACATAGATGAAAACAAAACTATTTGACAGAAATATCTCTTTCTATTTTGAAATCATTTAAGAATCAAATAACTATAAAATAAAACATTTATTTTGAAAATATTCTTATAATATTTTAAGGGAATCTTCAACAATGTTATAATCGCATAAAATAGCTGCACCTGTTGTATAAGTTAAAAAGACCTTCTTACCTTAATTTTTTCTAAAAGGTTACAAAGTAACTTATTTGGAAAATGATGGAAATATTCCTTTAAAAAATATATAAGGTCAAATAATGGTATAAATGACATTAACCCATTTTCTAGTAAATAGTAAAGATGTTTTGAAGTACATTTTAAGAAACATGGATGTGGATGATAAAGAGGTCCCAGTATATAATTACGTATAAATAACCTCGGATAATAAAGAGATTGTAGAATTAACCCTTACCTTGTACTTTTCCTTGGTTGAGGGTATGTTAAACTCCTGTATAATAGTTAAATAATTGTTAATAAATTATACAAGAACCATATACATAATTATGATATCATATATGATCTTCTAATAAAGCTTTTTTAATAATGTTTTAGTATTATCGTCGTTTTAGGTGTTAACTGATTAGTTTTCCTTTATATTATTTTTTACGTGAGTCATGTTTGTTTTGGATGGGATGTTTCTTATTCATATCAAGAATGATATCAAGTCTTTAAACATTATTTTTAATCATAAAATGAAAATTAGTCTTGAATGGTTATGATGGAGAATGAATCTCATCGCGTTCATGGATTTGGTAATCTGTACGTACGCACGAACGACAATATCATTCTTTTGATATTAAAATCATATATAATTGTATGTTATATAATATATACAGAATAATTAACTTGTTATATTTATTATTTACATCAATTATACATCATTATTATACCCATCAAAATAATAATGTATTGAATAACAACTACACCATGACGTGGAGACGGTAAGCCATACGTACACACGTATGGTGACATGTCATTCATAAGAAGGATAGCATAATTAATATGGTTGTTCCATATTTATATTAACATCACAATATATATAAGATACTGAAGTTATTTTTTTACAACGGAAACAACAAGGAAAGAAGAAGTGGAAGAATAAAAGAACTTGAAAGAGGTGATGAAATATTTACCTCTTCTTCGGGTTCTTCCTTTTGATTTGATCAAAAGGGATCCCCAGGATAGATTTATGACAAATGTAAGGCATATAGGATGAAGGGAGGATGGTTTATAGGATATTTGGGTAGGCTTTGGCCATGGAAAATTGTTTTATGGTGTGAATTTGCATAAAGGGGGAGTGCCCTTTTATAAGAGGGGTGAGGGGAACCTTAGGGAAAGATTGAAATATTATTTTATTATAAAATAATTTTCAGTTTCTAGTGGCTCAAAAATGATTTATTTTCTAGATAAGGTGGCTATGGGTCGAAAAATACTCAACCAATAGGTTTTAGATGGGTTTGGGTCACCATATTAACCTCATCTATTATATTTAACTCTTAGTTAATTAGTTTGGCATTTACCATGTCTCTTTGTATTTTTATATTATATGGTTAATAAACATACTATAAACTTTCAAGAGAACATCAAGTGGTTCATCAATGAAATATATAATATTATTTAAGTTCTTTTTTCTAAACCTTATATTTTTAGGAAAATAATATCCATTAATAATATAATATTTGTTTTAAAAACTCTTTTATGTCAATTTCGACACTATTTTCAATTTTATTTTTGTTAAATACATAACAGCATTATTAATTAGAAAAAATCAATTTAATCAACCCTAAAATGTCCTATTAACCTATAAAATTAGTTTAATTCATAAAATGTCTCAAATTACATTTATTTGGATATTTATAATATCAATTATTTTAATATTTCATTAATAAGATAATTACTGCATCATCATTATGTCATATATAAATTAAATTATTTAATGTCTAAAAAATATAAATAAAATACCATTATATAGGAAATCATTTTATCTTTCCAATTAATATTTATAGTCGAAATATGACTTATATATTCCAATGTAAAAATTGATTTACTAAAAGATATTTGTTTATTTCATTTATGCCTTTACTTTAAGTTTATTAAAATAAAGTGTCATTATCATTCATAAGTGGCTCCATGGGGTACCAAAATAGACCCAATGTTTCCTATGGTCAGCCATGACTCATCCAATAAGTTTAGGACAAGCGTTAAGTTAATTTTGTATTATTCTAATATTCGTTTTACCTTGAATTGCCATATTTACCTTTAACTGCGGTAAATAAAAGTCCAAAGTTACTATTCACCAAAAATTATTTTCTTTCTATTAAACCACAATTTATTTATAGAGGTTAATAATGTCTCTTATATTTTTGAAATTCAATTCACAGAAACAGTAAAATTATGTTTTATGCAAATTTGCAAATTCTCCTAGGAGGTGGGTAAAAGACGGTAAGAAGTTCAATTAAATTTTTATATATCTAAACATATTTTAAATGACTCCAATGAATTATATTGAAATTATATAGGTATTATGTATATATTTTTAACTATAATAAATTTAAATAAAATAAATAATTATTTAAATAAAAACTAGGTTTTAACCATTAACTCAGTGTTTTTCACTATTCATCAAAAATTGAATATTTTCCGAAAAATACCAAAATTTACCCCTAATCTAATTTTGATAATATGAATTAAATAATTAATTCTATTTTAACAAATTCATACCATATAAGTTCAATATATTAATTTAAAATTAATTTCCGTTGTCAAAACCAAAAAGTGTGTTTTTAAGAAATAATAACTAACAAAAATTGATACTTGTTTATGTTCAATTTCAAAGTGAAATTATTTCCAATGCATAAAATTGGATTAACTGGTAAAAATATAATCTATTTATACTTTAGAACCATTACAATGTATAATTTTTCACAACAAATTATTTTGATTAAAAAAGTTTTTTTCAGTTATAATATTCTATTTTTAACTATTCACCCAAATATGAAAGTTATCAGAAAAACAACAAAAATTTATTGAAACTAAATTCTTATGTCCCAATTATAAATAAGACGTTTATTTTGTCAAATTTAATATATAAAAGTTTCAAATATTTTATTTAAAAAGGGTTCTCTATTAAAAGGCTGTAAAATTGCATTTTTTTTAAAAATACTTTTTTTATCTGAAAAAAAATGAATTTGTTTTTTTTTCATTATGTATATGAAACTAATAATGTGGATTCTAAAATTATAAAGATTATATAATGTTCAAAATTTATTTAATACTATTCATAACCTCTTTTTAATGGCTAGTTTGGTAAGTCTTGGTGTGCTTGAACTCGGTGTTGCGTGTAACACAAGTTATTGAATTACTTTGAAGAAATAACGTACTATGAAATTTTGGGGTGTTACATTTAACAAGGAAAGTCATACCTTCCATAGAGATACATTTAACTTCCCAATAAGATAAGAGATTTAGAAAATAGTCTACAATAGTCGAAATGTTACAAGCTTTGGGTATACCCCAAAAAATGGGAATACCAAGATAAGTGGAACGGATCATACCTTCTTTCAGACCTAGGTCACTGATAATGTTAAATTTTCTGATCACATGTGTATATTCACAATATTGTCAAATAGATAGTAAACTCATTATTAAAAACCCACTTATACCATTAAAAAACCAAAACATCCAGATCATTCGCCATCATCACCTTTATCTCTACTAGACTCTCGAGGAAGATCCCTTACTCTTAAATGTTCCACGTGATATAAATTCTACACACATCCTATGGGTACCATGTGGGGTGTGATTATAAACACTGTAAGACACCACCATGGTGTCACTAGAGAGTATACATACATATTCCAGGGTATGTGAGGAGAAATAGTCAATGAATAACCAATGCACACCACCCAACCAACTCTATTTGTACTCAAATAGCCCTGAGTGAGCCTTTTCTAACCTCAACCAAAGTAGGATTGGAATGATATATCTAAAGTCTATCATACTGAAATTACCCTTAGATTTACCAACAATTTATTTTTAAATAGAATAACACTCCAACTTGTAACTTATAACTATTTCAATTTATCCATGACACCCTAATGGCATGTCTACAACATACATCTCAATTATTGTGGGAATCTAAACCCTTTAACAACCTCTATCATTGCAACCCAAACACACTACACATATCTAAAAACCATATTTCTCTCATCTAGGTACATCTACCTCCTTTTGTAGATAAATTTTTTGTATCACACATTTATATCAATAGTAAAAACCATTACCCCTATACCTCTCAAACTATAGAGTATATTTTCCATGTAATGTTTCCAAAATCTCATCATTGGCCTTGTCATGTGTTCACATTACCCCTATGGCCTCATACCTATGGTAAGTGTCCATCACAATCACTAAGGACACCCCTCATTGAACCTTAGTATCTATCACGGTAATGATCAACACCATTCGCATTATACCGAAAAACCTCTATGGTTATAATCCCAATAATCAATATCACCCATAGTAACATCGATTTTGTCCATCACATTTATAAACATATCACCCATCACATCTAATTTTTTTCTTTTTCACAACATATAGAATTATGCTCCTCGAACCCTAGAACCACATAATCAATCCACACTTGGTCAACCTCATTTTTCCCCATGAGACTACCCTAGGGTATCTCTCATGAATAATGGAAACCATAAGTGGTTCTTTTCCTAGTAACCCACATGACCCTATCCACATGCATTTATTAAGTTGTGAATAAACACATATGGATGATAGGAAATATCTTGGAACCACCCTACCTATAGTTAGAATAAATCTACTCATCAAGAAACTCTTGTTGGTCTATCTTCAATCGTAAGATGCCTGATAATATAAAAAAATATATACTTAGGGCACAACCAATAGAAAACATGGAAATTGAAAAATAAAACAAAAAAACAATACCCTAGGGAAAATGCTTTTGCATAAAAATTCTCTCTATAACAATTATCTTAAAAAAATTGGTAAGAATTTCCCAATAACTCAGATGGAGATAATTAGATGAATGAGGGAGAAATTAGTAATATCCTCTATATTCTAGTCAAAATCCCTAAATCCCCTTATATATTCGAATTCCACCTTAATTACTTTGTTTTAATTATTTTTCACAAAACTTAAAATGTTTTCAAATTTTGAAAAAAAAATCTAGGATCCTTATTTTTTGACCCTGAAGACTCTTACATATCACACCATAGAGACTCTTACGTATCACACACTCCCTTAGATTTATGTATCAAAATAGTTCCTAAAATTACCCTTACTTATAATCTAAACAGATCCTTAAGTATCACCCTTATTCAAAAAAAAAATATTCTTACACATCAAGTGAAAGACCCTTATACATCACAAGTTTTTCAAATACATTACCTTTTTTAGACCCTTACACTTCGAATGACTCTTACATATCACAGGGTACTCCAAAAATCATCTTACACCCAAAAATGTTTAACCTTATGTATCACCACAAAGTTACTCTTATGTATTCCCTTTACCAAAAAGTAACTCTTGTATGCTTAGGGAAACTCAAAAGATGACTCTTACATATCATACTTAGCAATCTTTTCCACTCTCCAAAGGATAACTCATATATATGATACTTAGAAAAAAATTCAAATAATGGGACATTTGTGCATGATGATACATAAACATCATAAAATAACTCTTATATATGGGAGTTTTCAATTTTTTTCAAAAATATGCAAGAAGTCCCTAAAGCTAGTAATAACCTATGACTCACCCAAGCTGTACCCTATGACTAAAAACCCATTATTTTCCATAATTACTAGAATTCATCTCAAATTATCCCTGACTTATAATTTATTTAAATTCATTAAAAAACATTCCTCTATACCTCTTTTAAATATAAAAAAACCAAATCAACAAAATCTAAAACATGTGCCCAAGCCATCCCCCAAGACTTGATCCTCGGCCTATGTTGACACCCTTAACACCTCAGATAGGTCTAAATTCACATGGACAATCCATGATCTAACCCAAATTATCCTATCTAAATTCCTAGGACCATACAACCTATATACCATATGATAAATTTTCCCTGATCTATTTCAACTACATTCTAACTAACTCATACACAAACCCGAGAATCTTACTCACAACACAACCAATGAATCGAGATGATGTTGAATGCATCAGTCTCTGTATAAGTCACTCAAGTTATCAAATTCTTAAATAAATGATCCCTTTTGTGAGTATTAACCAATATAGCAATCACTAATGGGGTTATATGCCAACCAAACTACCAAATATGATGACATATTCATACTATTCCATCATCAAATATCTAAACACATCGGTTATCCACAAATAGCCACTTGTAATAAATTATTACGATCCTTTATCATATTTATTCTCACTTCCATCCCATATCATACATGATTCACATAACTCAACCAGCATCTTACCGTTACATTTTTCATATAAACATACCTTGTACCAGTATTAATCATACAAAACCAAAAAACCTCATGCAACTCTAACTTTTGAAAGATCCTTGATCTAATCTGAATATGTTAGCTTAATCATTTATAGTTGACCCAAATCCTAACAACCTAATACCATTTCAACCCACAAAACCACACCCACAATCCAATAAAATCCCTACTTATGGGTATCTCATACTCTACCTATCCCACACACATTATCATATCATGGCTATTAACTCCTGGTACTTCCCAAGATCCATAATCATATTCATGTTTCTTTCCTGACCCATAATCATTGGTTGAATATAAAGTCACTCAATAAAACTTCTCTAGATGTCTCATATATCTTCATTCCATATAATCCTTTTTTGGTCAATCACATAGTCTCAAACATGCCTTATCTTCCCATAGTATAATCACATCCCTAATGACCCACTCCATGATGGAATCATTGATCCTCTCCACTAACCACCCTTTTAAGTCTCATAATTTCCTTGCTTCAAGATTCCTAGATATCCTTTACAATTCTAGCATGACACCATTTTCTACCTTTTTGTACTTCCCTCCTATAGGTTCTAATCTTCTATCAAATCCCGGTTCACTCTCTCTAAAAAGATGGTCTACCTAATGATATTTACCTACACTCTGATAGCATTCCATAAACTATCCTTGAACTACTACACAATATCAATTTCATATCTAGCTAATGATGATGAAAATCACAACAAATCATTGATCTTCACTGTATAATCCTTAACTAAAGTATCCCCTTACACTGAGTTCATGAAATATTGATCTCTATCCTATCTCAATGTCTCTAAGAATAAGTTCTTGAATAAAAATTCCTCAAATTCCTTCCACAATATCACCTCATGTGTACCAACCTACACCTATATAACTCACTAGCATTAGACTTTTACTTTTATCTTATACATGTATAGAATCACTCTCCACCAGGTTGGTTTTAGGATCTAATCATAGATCATCTATACATACTCAATTAGGTACACCACTGCCTAGGATCCACCCTCTCCCTAGAATAGAGGATGATGTTATGACTTGATTTCCCATATTAGATATGTTATAGATAGAAAATGTCCCTGAGATACCTGATCATTACTCTATATAACCCACACTAGGCACTCCCAGACAATCTTATCCAGCCATTACCCTTACTCCTTGAGCTATAATGGTTGTCTTACCTACCTCAGAACCTCTACCTATGTCTCAGAATCCCTTGAACCCTCAGGGGAATCATTTGGTACATGCCTTGATGGCACCATATCACTTCCCTATTGATGCTCAGATGGATTGGAATCACTCTAATAATCCAAATATCATACTAGATATAGATATAATAGTATATATATCAAAAATATGAATATATTTGTTCAGAATCAATACTCGTTGGCCTTTACACTTCCCTACCAAACCCATGTCTCGTACCATCTTTCTTCATGGTCCCATCGATATATGTTAGGGTTACGTAATATACACCATACACATACAGGATCCACATACTTATCACAAAAAGAATTACACACTTGGGCTAGCATATTAGAATACCACCATGAATATATATGGGAAAACATCATATAGTTTTTGTGTAACACTTCATAAAAAGGGATCCCATTCTATCATAAAATGATAATGAAAATTACAGGCCTCGCTTTAATTTATTTTGTGTCCTATATACCTATAATAAAGCAAGAGTATCACTTGAATATTCTCCGTATTAAGAGTCTAAAAGAAAAATTGATAACAAAAAATACCAATTTATCTACTATAATTAGGAAAACCGAAAATAACAATCTGTGTTTCCCTCATAGATTGGAATTCTCTCTATACGTTTTTTGGTTAGGAAACAAATATGGCATCCATACCAAGTTATAACACTTTTCTAAGTCTCTAATCTACCACAACCTAAATAATAATAATATTCACTATAATATCACTTTGCAACCACCCTATTTTGATACTAATTTATAACTTCCCAACCAGAATCACTCGATATTTACTATACTGGAGCACCCCTATACCCTAAGCACACATTTTTTTACTCCAAAGTCCTCAAACCCATACAAAGTTTCTATAGGTGATAGTGGAGAGACTATACACTTTGTTGATAAATAATAATAATAATAATGACACATCAACTATGGAAGAAACATTAAATAATAGGAATCTACAATCCATGACATCATAAGATAAGATATAATAAACATATAAAAGTTAATTACAGTCATACTATTTTCAACAAGATCACTCAAATTCGAATCACATATGTAAATAGACCAAACCCCTAAATAAATAATAAAATTGGGGTTGAGGAAACACTAGGCCAATCAAAAAAGATAAATCATTCAACTCATGCACCATGAACTACTTTATATCCACTAGACTCCTAAGGAATATCATTTACCCTTACTTGTGACATGAGACAAAAAGTTTTCATGTGTCATGGGGGACCCATGCATGGTGTGAGTATGAACATAATAAGAAACTGTCAATAGTGTCCCCATGTAGTATCCATACTTATACCAGTATATAAAGAAACACAGACTACCCAATCTCCTCCACTTGGTCTCAACGAACATTGGATAAGCCTTTACCTACCTTGGTCAGTGTTGGAGTGGAATGATACATCCATAGTCTATCATACTGGAAGTTCCCATAATCTTACCTTTAATTTCATATCACTTTTCATTAACTTCATTATCATAACTTATAATAATTTCAAGTCAATTATGATTCACTGATTTTATCCCCACAAATCACATCTCAAGTCAAATTGGAATCTAAACCCTTTAAAAACCTATGGATTAGATTCGTAAAAAAACCTCACTTATTTAAATACCATATTTATCTCATATAGTGATATCAACCACCTTTCATGGCCATCTATGATGTAACACTCATCTATATCAACGCTCAACACCAACACCCCTAATCTTATCATACTATGAAGTATACCATCCATGATGAGTGGTCAATACCACCTCATGGGCCTTTCCTTTGTTCACATAACCAAATAAAATCAACCCCAAAATGAGTATATATCACTATCTATAAGGCCACACCTCATCAAACCTCTATCTATGTGATAGAAATGTTCAACACTAACTCCATCAAATCCAAAAATCTATATTTCTGAAATCCTTATAATTTACATCACCCATAGTCATACAAGTTTCACCCATAACATTCCCAATGAGTAAAATCATTTATCACATATCATAGGTTTCCCTTTTACAACATATGGAATCATGCTACAAAAACCCTAAAACCACACAACCAAACCACACTAGGTTAATCATATCATCTTATACATGAGATTACCCCACAAGTATCTCTTAAAAACAATGGAAACCACAAGTGGTTCCATTCGGGGTCACCCACATGACTATAACCACATGAATTTATTACGCATTTTATACACAAATGTTTGACACGTTAAATAGCTAGGGACCACCTACTTGGAGTTAGTGGAGATATACTAATCATGAAACTCCAGTCATTTCAGCATCAATCAGAACAAAATTATGATAATATAAGAAAAACCTCAAATTAGGGTATAACCAAAAAAACACGAAAATGATGAGAGAACATTGAAATAAATATCCTAGGGAAGATATCCTTTCTTGCGACTACTCCCTATAATAGATAACTTGAAGAACCAACATCATGTGGAAATGGGGAGAGTAATTAAATAAAACATTAGGGTATATCCTCTATATTATAGTCAAAAAATACCTAAATCTCATTTTATAATATATTTTTTTATTAATGACATAATTTTAACTATTTTATAAAAAACTATAAAAAAAATCATCATTTCCAAATTTTGAAAAACTCTAGGAAACTTATATATAGACCCTAAAGACTTCTATATACAACCCCCTAGAGATCCTTATGTATCACACACTCCCTTGACTTTATATATCATAGGATTCCCTAAATGACCCTTAAATATCATCCTTGAGGACCCTTTATTATCAATATAAGTTGTAGAAAAGTCTCTTATATATCAGGAAAAATTTCCTTATGTATCAGAGGGTCTCTTAATACTTTACCATTTTCTAACCTATATGTATAAAATACCTGTTATGTATCATAGGGTACTAAACACTTAGTCAAATTACTCATAGCACAAGTACCCCATATGTATCACCACAAAATTACTCTTACATATCCCCTATACCAAAACATTACTCTTACATACTCTAGGTAACTACAAAATGACTCTTATATATCATATGTAGGCATTGTTTCAACTCTCCAAAGGATAAATATTTTGTATGAGACTTAGCCAAATTTTACTAACACATAGTCTTTAATGCACGATAACTCTTACACATCATAAAATAAAATTTTACATATAATAGTTTTCAGTTTTTTTAGAAATTAGCCATAACTCCCACAATCCAGTGGAGTCCTAATACTTAAACCAATCATACCCTAGAACTAAAGACCCATTTTTCAAAATTCCCATTATTTATCCAAAATTCATCAAGACATAAAATTTATAGTAATTAATTCCAAAACACACATCTTGAAATATTTTAGACCATAAGAAAATTAAATCAAAAAAATATCATCCCCAATAATGGTCCAACCCCTAATAATAAAACATTTACCTAAACTAACACCATTTTCACCTCTTTGGGTTCTAAATTCACATGGTTGATCCTTGGTTTAACTCAAATTACCCTTCTTCAAAACCCATGACCTTACCGTGATTATAAATAAAATGTTAAAAAATATTTCCTTCACACTCTTATAAAATAAATTTAATGTCAAAATATTAACTTATTAAATAATAGAAGTAGGTATAAGGACATCTATAAAATCATATGAAAAAAATGTACATGTAGGAGAAACATTCCTAATTAAAAAGAATAGATATGGAAGACTCTTCTTATAAGAATCCTTTTGGATAAATTATGAAACAAGTGGAGTTAAAATGGAAAGGGTACTTGTAAACCCTAGAAATAACCATATCAGAATTAAATAAATGGGGTTTTAGAGATAAATTAAATACAACTTCCATAAATAGTAATTTTAAAGTAGATATTCTCAATTTCAAAGTGATATTGGAAGAGAAACCCTTATCTTTACTCTAAACTTATTTAAAGGTTATTAAACCTCATTTGTAACAAAGATAAGCATATTAATAAATTATTTTAGAACCTTTTACATACCTATTACAATTTTTATTATTAAACTTCAAAAAAAATTTACACAAATAATAGTTATTTATTTATTATTTTTCTTATTGAATGTTACTAATTTTTTTGGTTCATACAAGATTTGAAACGATGGTGTCAATCCCTATTAATTAATAAAAAAATTATCATTCCAATATTATTAAATTTTGTTGGATCAATATGTTTAATTTATTTATTTAGACCCATATTCATTTCATAGAAATTATCGCTATGGTTCATGAGAATAGAATTCACGATGACCATGTTTCGGGTAATTTACCGATAACAACAAGTTACTTTATAATGGTAATTAATTTTTTGTGCCACACTTATAAAGACATATTATTTTCATAAATTACAGTTTAATATAATTTATTAATGGAATTAATTTCTTGATACTCATCCCTGATTAATATGATTGTTTTGTTATAGAATCTCTCATGTAGGTTTTTGAACCAACCCAAACAAGAACATGTTATACTAATGAATGAGTAGAAGTATAGGGTTATATAATAATAATATAATTTTAAAATAAGAATATAAATTTTAATATATCATTATTATAGTGGATAATGATATTTTTAATGATTTTATATGATAATTTTTCTGAATAATATGTTGAAGAACTAGATACTTTGATGGAATCACCACTTGTTGAAACGTATTCCATCAGAATGAAGGATTTAAGACTCCTTCTTTGGATAGGAAGATAAAAAATGATTAAGAATAAATTTTGAGAGGAAAATTGATATTTATTAATTAGGTATCCAAATTATATGAGTATTTTGTTACAGGTATGTGAGGGGTCCTTTTATAGTTTATTTTTAAGTGACATTTCCAAAAATACACATTCCCTAAGGTGTAAAGTTTTCATTTTACATGGATAGCTGATCTAGAGTGAAAAAATAATGGATATGGGTCATGAATCCTCTAATAAAAACAATACTAAGATAAGGTAAAAGCTATTTTTGGCCTTTTCCCATTAATTTAATCTTGTGAACTCATTTTAGTTTTACAACGGTAATTCAATTTTTTCCTCGATAACATATGTTTCTTAAAAAAAACTAGAATTAACCCTCTTTCCTAATTCTAATGTGATAATTCCATATTTTTAATCAATTAAATTATTTCAATTTATAAATATGATAAATTTAACTTTTAAATGAAAACATAAAATATATAAAAAACCCTATTTAAATAAAAAAGAATTTTCAAAAAATTATGTGTTCTTAATGTTATTTCATATCAATTACAAATTAAATGAGTCCCGAAATATATTTTTACTCATAAAAAATTTATATTCTATTGGATTCATCCTTAAAAATTAATTAATATATCTTATTAAGATAAAAATATGAAACACTTAGAAATATAATTCTTTAAAAAATATCCTTTTTAGTATTAATTGATTTTAATAACATCCCATTAAAATTAATTTTTTTCTTCTAACCATAAAATTTTATGACTAAAATGGTATTATAATATTTCTTTGAATTTTATAAACACACTAAATCATTCTTTAAAAATAAAAAAATAATATGTAACGAATAAAATTAAAAAAAAATTATATTATATATTTTTAATTAATTACTATATCAACTTTATTCTTTAATTATCTATTATATGTAAATTATATTATTTTTAATTTTTTACTAATAATCACACAAGTTAAATGTAACTATTAGATACCAGTATATCCAACGACCATATATCCAATGACCATATATCTAATAACCACATGTTTGATGACAAAATAACCAATGGAAATATATATAATCATTATATTACATTCCTATATAGATCCTTATATACATCTCTAAAATCATTCATCATATTCTTTAATTTTTGTTTCAATATGTTTATCATATTTTTAAAATGTTGTATTCTTTTGATAGTTATTATTGGGGGTATGATCTTCATGTAAAATCATAAAAATGATAATTTAAACCAACTTATATTTTTATTTTATATTGATTCATTCCATTTTCAATTTTACTAACTATTTTTCATTTATTTACCTTTTAATGTATTTAATTTTGTACTGTAATGTTCTAAAATATTTAAATAAATCATTATTTTAGGATCACTTGGTATATAACCAACATTGAGAGGGAGGTGAATCATTTTTGGATGACTTATTACCAATTTAAAACATTGTATATTCTTTACCTTTCCACTTATTTATGGAATGGATCGCTCCCTATCTCTTTATTTATAATCGACTTTGGTTTTCATGCATGTACTAATGTATTAAAATAAAATAATAATTGGAACTAGGGTTTGGGAACAAGGTTTTCCACCGATGTGGATGACTACATATTCGAGGTGTCTTGGTATTTATCCCACTAGCACAAAACTTATCATTTATTATCAAGATAAATTATAGAAAAGGTATATCATTTGACCTATTTTTTGGCATTTACTAGGTACATTGAAATATCTGACTTATATTTTAGGCTTGGGAACCAACCATGCATCCCTTCTATACTACTAGATTAATCCTATACCTATGGAATAATTATTAGTAGTGAAATGAATGTGTCCCTTCTCAATAGTGAGATTTTGATATTCTTCTTCAATTACAGTAATCAAAAGGATTTTAGCTTCATTCTTCATACCTTAATATATATTCATATCATTGACTGGATCTCTCACTTATTCATCCTAAATGATAATCTATAGAATAAAATGTTAGACCCTCCCTTCCTTCTTCTTCTTCTTCAACCCAAATGAAAATTTTCTCCCACATAGCATTATATCTCTTTCATTAATTAAAATCGCATAGTACTTAGGATAGTAATAATGTCAAGAATTATTATATCATTGATACACATAATTACCAATGAAAGTATTATAAATTCTTATCTACTATTTTGATTGAAGGGTTTCTTCTAATGATGTTGGTGTGGACCATTATCCTTGTCTTCTTCCTCTTCATGGTTTATATTAAAATTCATGTAATAATATTTCCATATTAAAATATAGAAATCATGTTTGATTTGTGGTAGTGTATCTCCTATATAAATATTATCTTTATCTTATTTAGATATTTCATTTAAATTTACATGAGACTTAGGATTCTATTTATAATAATCTTCCTCAAAAATTATAGCACATTTAATTCTCTTTTAAGTACCCAAAAAATAAACTTATTATTAATCTATGTTTATATGGAATCATGAAATGGCTCATTTTATAGTGTGTCACACTCTTATGACACTCTTATCAACATACATTGTGATGTGGAGCTCTCCTCACAATGCAACAGATCCTCAAATTATAGACATAACAATGATTGTCATTTCATCTTCATTTTCCTCATGGAAAGTAATATTTTATTATATTATGACCTCTTCTTATCTCATAGACCTTTATTAGACTTACTCGCCATCTTGGATAATATGAAAAATTATTTTGTGAATTTTTTCGTGAATGAATAGTACCATCAGTGCCTAATTTTATCCCTCTAAAATATATTCTGGGGAATCATAATCCCCGCAAGTTATTAAATATTTAAACTAGCATGTGAATTTTGCATAAACAGAATAACATACATACTATATAAGATAATTCCCTTTTCAAAATATTTTCTTAATATTCAAAAAACATTTTACCCAATTTAATGTGAAACTTCCATTTTTTCACATTTTCTCAATCTAATAGCACCTCCATAAATTTTTTTTACAACATATGTATTATCTATGTTTTATTACTTTTCCATTTTTATGGTTGATCATTCAATAAAAAACATATGCATACTTAAAAAATATATGTATCAAGGTGAGATTCACATTACATACTCAATATTTCAGTTATTTCCCTTTTCTATTTTTCAGAATCTACTCACATGCCAATATATTACATAAGAACAAAAATTTTATACATCCTTAAAATATTTTTAAGAACCATTATGATAAATTTTTTTAATTTTTTTTTATTTTTTTGAAAACTAAATTTTTTTTATAAGAATGTTTTCGTACTCTATGAATATGATATATTTTTTTTCGGACTCAGATAATTGGACTGGGAATTACCGAACATAGAAAATCATATTCAGGTATATCAAATTCAGATCATTGGATCCAAAAGAATCAAAGGAAGAAAATTGTTATTTTCTGAAAGTTTTTCTTTGTTTTATTTATAGAAATAAATAAGTTTTATAGTTATAAAGAAATAATTTGTTGTTTGGAGAATTTGTATTGATATTGAAGCATTTTGTGAGAATATTGTGGAGTCAAGAGTTATAAAGTTCTCATGCTTTCTAAAAAAATCAGATGATGCTTTACTGATCATAAAGTATGCACAAATCATGAGAACATTCATGATAAGTTATTTTGAAGAAAGGGTGGAGAGGTTTGAATAATTCCAATATTGATGTATAGAGATTCCATTATAATGAGAATTCAATCGTAATGAGATGAGAAGGATACATAATTAGGGTTCAGTGAATATAGAAATCATATTCACTAAGAATGAAATAGAATTTGGAATTAATATAAGAAGGAAACTTAAATTGGACTAAATTTGAGAAGAAAACAGAAATAAGAATGACTCATAGAAGGATACATAAATTGGACTGACTCTGAGAAGGAAACATAAATCAGACTGACTCTAAGAAGGAAACAAATTCATAATAATCAGATTATGATGAAGACTCGATAATAAAGTTCCAAAAGTTTTATTAATAGTTTAAAAGGTCAAATTTGAAATTAAATTATATAATATCATAGAAATTTAACGATTTTTAATGAAGTAAAAGTTCAAGTTTAAATGTGATAGATTTTAAAATATTTTGATATTTGGGGAATCAATGAATGTTTTAAAGTTTCCCGATTTTGATTTCTGAGTCCCCGATAAATACTTCCTCAGATCATTAAATCATTGTGGAATTTAATGCAAGTGGAAAAGGAAGAGTGAGGAAGAAATCAAGTGAGAATCATTTCCGGCTAGATATCTTGTTAAGAGGATCAAACAGCTGAAAGTTTGTTTATCGGATTGAGCAAGATTGTATTGAGAAGATCATATGGTGTCTATTAGATTGATAATACCAGATTCAGTCAATCATATTGAGTCCATATGACCAAAGAATATTGTTTTAAGAATATTAGAAGAGTTTTTGTTTTATATATTGAGAATAGGTCCATAGTATTAAGTCAATTGTATTGAGAGAATCATATCCAGACTGATTTTATTGAGAAAATCGAATCTAGACTTATCAAATTGAGAGAATCAGATCCATATAGATTTTACTGAGATTATTAAATCCAAACTCATCATATTGAGAATATAGGATCCATCCAAATAAAATAGAGGATTTGAACTGAGCAATTATGTAGAAGATTCAACGAAATTCTTATTATTTTTTGGGCTCAAATATTCTACAAGAAAAAACTGTTAACTTATGGGAGTTAGTATAATCTTATATATCAGGATATAAAAGCTATCTAATAAGATTTGAAATAATTTTTATTCACTACTTCTTAATGTTGTATTTCCATAGACCCATGAGAGTGGATGTGGAAATGATATAGGTTATCACACTAAATCTGAACCTCATAAATCTTGTGTGGTTTACTTGGTTTCCTACTACATCATGCAAGATTATTTAATAAAAATTGATAAGGATATAAATCTTAACAGGTTTTAGGGTTTAAGTTTATAAATTTCTTAAAACTTATAAATGTGAAAAACTGATACACCCCCCCCCCCCCTCCCACCTTCTTAGTTATTATCTAATCCTTTGGAACTTCAACTGGTATCAGAGGAAGGTACCCTTGTTGAATCCTTATTATGGATAATATCAATTCTATCAATAATAAATGAATTCCAACATTTTATGGAAAAATTATAATGGATTTGAAAATAATATGATCCCTTATCTCCAATATCTTTGATTGGAAGTCTTTGATGTTACTTCTATTGGTTTTCCACCTATTGAGAAATATGGTCCTATGATGTTTTCTGATAAGAGGAATATATAATTTTATAGAAATGATACAAATGAAATCCGTATGTACTTATCAGATAATTTTTATCAGAAGTTTATGGGTCTCAAAACTTCCAAAATTATGTCAGGAAAGCTGGAAATTGTTTTTGAAGGGAATACTAATGTTAAGGAAGAAAAGCTACAAATATAGCATAGTAAGTATAAAAAAAATTTAATGAGGTATGAAGAAAAAATTGGTGAATACTTCACCAAATTAAATTATTTTTTTTTTAAAATCTCAGGATTCAGAAATGTCTTGGAAGATTTGAAAATTTTGAAGAAAAATGTGAGAAATTTTCCAAACAATTTTGATTCTAAAATTTATTATTTAGAAGATAAGGATGATTTATCTCTTTATGAATTTCATAACTTTATTTTTTCTTATAAAATGAGTAAATATCCAATGTTTAAAAATAAGATTAATGATGAAATGTATTCAGAATCTATGAGAAATATGAAAATCTTAGATGTTGAAGAAGAAAATCCTTGTGAGTCTGAAGATAATGAAGATGATGAGTTGAATGAAAAAAATCATGTCTCTTATATCCAAGGACTATCGGAGAGGAATAATAAAGTATGGATGTAAAATTCCTCTCAAATGTTTTGAGTGTAGTGGAATTGGACACTTTTCTATGAATTTCCCCAACAATAAAGTTAGAGAATATCAAGATGATTCTGATGAAAAACCTAAATGGAAGAAGTGAAATAACATGGATAAAAAATCAAAGCCTTCCAAAAATAAGAGAATATGTTTATTGGAAACAAAAGAAGTATATTATGTAAGAATGTTGAATCAGACTCAACTGATCACAATTCTTCTTAAGATCAAAGTTCAAAGAAATTCAAAACCTTTATTGTAAAATTTAAGAAAACAAAAGATTCTTCATAGAGTGAAGAAGGTGGGAAAGAATCTTATAGAGAGTTTCAACTTAGAACATAACATGTTTCTTGTCTTTAGTGAAAAGAAACTCTCATTAAATAAATTATATTTATGAATAAATATTTTTAAGAAGTCTATGATGGAAGAAATTATGTCATCAAGCAGGAGGAAGAATAAATCAAGGATATTTTATTTTAAAAACTTATAATTAATGAATAGGGAAAGATGAATGAATATCTTAGTAAGTAGATCGAAACTATGAAAGAAAAATTTTAAAAGTTTCAATCAAATCATCTGGAGTTTGAATGTACCATTATGATGATGAATTAAAACTTCAAAAAAAATTGGAAGTAAAAGTTGAGACTTCTAAAGTTGCTGAAAAGGCTCAATACGATAATCATGTGAAATATTATCTTACAAAAAATAATGTTTCATGTGATTATTTTAAAATTTTAGGTTATATAAAAATTATTAGGAGATTTTGGGTGGATAAATTATGTGATAAACTTATTAAGTATAAAAAATTATAAAACTCACTCAATATAAAATATGGTCTACATCCTGAGTATGTTAGAGCTGAAAAAGTTACCAACCTCAATAAAGTTTCTATAGAGAAAGATATTTATTGAATAAAAAATAAATATTTGAGGGATATTTCTATTGTTATGGAACATATGGGAATAGAGAATATAATTTTTTTCACAACTTATATCTACATGTAAGAAGGTTTCAGAAAAGTTGAAGAAATAGTTAAAATAGAATAAGAATCTTTCCTAACTTATAGAAAGTTGAAAAGGTGAATAATCAAGTGGTTTGAAACTTTCAAACTACAAATAAATTTTAATTATTGGAATTTTTTTTTTTGAAAGATGTGATCAAGTTTGTAATCATTATAAAAGATGTTTGAAACTCCATCTAGAAAAACTTATCTATAATAGAAAAGAAAAGGAAGTTGAAAATAAGAAAGTAGAAGAAATAGCTTTTGTTATTAAGACAGCTCTGAAAGAAAGTAAAATGAACAAACCATGGATACTTCATAGAGGTAGTTCCTCTTATATGATAGGTGATATAAAAATAATTAAAAATATTAAATTTCATGATGAGGTAGTAGTTACAATTGTAAATGATAGTACCTTAAAAATCAAAGGAATCCCAATGGCAGAGATTGAAGTGGAAAAGTTGAAATCCAAGGAAGTTTTATTTGTTTATGGGATAAAACATAACTTACTTAGTGTAATTCAACTTTTTGATGATGGAAAAGAAGTTGTTTTTAGAAAGGGGTTTTTTATCATCAAAAGTGTAAAATATGGGAAGTTCATTACAAAATGAGATGGAACTAGTGGTAATCTCTTGTAAATAGGAGAATTCAATCACTCTTATTACATTAATGTTGAAGATGAAAACAAATTGTGGAACCAAATACTTGGGAACCATGGATAGAAAATTATAAACAAACTTTCTAAAGTTTATGTTGTTAATAACTTAAAATAATTGATAATAAGAGAATAAGATGTTTGTGTAACTTTTCAAAAGGGAAGATGACTAGAAAAGAGTCCTGAAAGAGTTGTGATTCAATCTACCGGACCACTTACACTTATTCATTCCAATTTATGTGGCTTGATGTGACATAAATCATAAAAATTAGGTTTATACTTTATCACATTTATTAATTATTTCAGTTGGATGACAAACATCATGTTTATGAAACATAACACAAAGGTTTTGGAAATGTTCATGATTTTTAAAAAGGAATTTGAGAAAGAAATATAGAGTTATATAAATAACTTTATAATAGATAATGGTACCAAATTCACTAGAGATAATTTATAGAGATTATCTGAGAAAGAGTGGCATCAAACATCAGTATAGTGCTCCAAATACTCCACAAAAAAATGGAGTGATCAAGAGAAATAATAGAAGCATGTTGTAAATGGTAAGAAGTATGTTATTGGATTAAAACATTCTATGTTGTATTGGCAAGAAGTTGTTAGTACTAATATACAATTTCAAAATAGATTCCTATTGAGACTAAAAACCAACATGACTCCTTATGAAATGCAATATAATAAAAACCCTTCATTTAAATACTTAATTTTTTTTTGAATTCAATGTTTGTTAAAAAAATATGGATTTCTGAAAGATTGATGATAAAGATGAGGAAGGAACTTTTAGGGGTTATTCACCAAACATAATAAGTTAAAAATGATGGAAGAAACGTTTAAAAAGTTGGTAGACTTATATGATGTGAAGGTAATTGAAAATAAATGTTCCTCAAAAAAATTTAATGATAATTTTGAGGGGGATAAATGATATATTTATAAGAATAGTTAAAGTAATTCAAAAAATCTTTATCAATATTCATAAGAAAATTTTTATGGGGACATTTCAGCTAAGAATGAAACTTTTAAATTTATTACATTACAAAAACATGTTGAATCTAAAAACATTATTGAGAATCATAAGGCTCTGTTTCAGACCTGAAGGAAGTTGAGATTAGAAAATCAGTATTTTCTTATCTCAAAGGCTGAACTGGAATCAGATTTAGAGGATATTAAACACAAAGAATGGGTGGATGATATGAATGAAGAGTTGGATTTTAGTGAGAATAATGAAACATGGGAACTTATTCCATGGCCATAAAATAAAAATGTTATTAGAACAAAGTGGGTTTATAGAAACAAATTGAATGATCATGGAGATGTTTCAAGAATCAAAGGAAGATTTTTTGTAAAGGATATTCATAAGTGGAAGGTGTGGATTTGATGAAACATTTTCTCCCATTTCAAGGGTAGAAACTATTAAAATGTTTCTTGAAGTGGCTGCTCATTAGAATTAAAAAGTGTATTAGATGTATGTAAAGTCATATTTCTTAAATAGTGAGATTGGAGAAAAATTTTACATTGAATAGCCTTGTGGGTTTCAACTCGATGATGATTAAAACAAAGTTTTCAAATTGAAGAAAGATTTGAATAGGATGAAACAAGATCCACATACTAGGTATTCAAAACATGGAAATTTCTTAAGAATGTTAAATTTTTCTGAATGAAAAGTTGATATAAACTAATATGTAAAAGATGTTTACTCTAGAGCTCCAATTTTAATTGTTTGTGTGGATGATAAATTTTTTTTCTATGGATAGAGAAGATGTCTTTAAAACATTTGATAAGGAAATGAAGAATAAGTTTGAAATGTCAATGTTGGGATAATTAAATTTATTCTTGGCATAAAATTTCAACAATAAATAAAAATACATTTTATTATCTTAAGAAAAGTATGCCAGAGAATTTTTAAAGTGGTTTGGGGTGGAATAACCCAAATAAGTTTCTATTCTTATATCTGTGAGCCCAAATCCGATTAAATATGAATCTGGAATAAGTGTGAATCAGAAATACATTCGAAAGTTGTTAAGAAGTCAACTTTATCTTATAGACTTAAGGTATAATATTTTTTATGATATGAATTTATATACCAAGTATCAATGTAATCCAAAATAATCACATATATTGGCAGTAAAATAAATTTTGATATATGTCAAAGGAACCACTTCGCATGGGTTATGATATAAAATAAATAGTGAGATGATGTTTCATGGTTAAACTGATGATGATGGGGCTAGAGATTGTAATGATATAAAATTAACTTTAGGAGGAACACTTTTCTTAGATGGATATTGGGTTATTTGGCATAGTAAGAAACAAAGTTCTGTAAATTTGAGTATAGTTAAATCCAAATATATTGTATTAAGTCAGGCTTGTACTCAAATGTTGTAGATGAAATTTCAGAAAAAATATTTTAATGTAAAAGTTTCTAAACTATTAAAGATAATATACAATAATTATAGTGCAATTGATCTTTCTAATAATCTTATCCAACATTCAAGATCAAAACAAATTTAAATCAAGTTTCACCTTATAAAATAAAAAGTTTTTATTGGAGATGTTTTTCTGGAATACATTTCCACAAAGTATTAGATTATTGATATCTTTACGAAAGCAATTATGAAAGAAAGGTTTGTGTAATTGAGGGTGAAAACTCATGTTCATCATCCACCCATGTCTTCCTAAACCTCATAAGGAGGAACCCCCACCATGCATTGAATTATGTTGACAAAGGGGGAGATAAAGTAACAACATTGTAATTTGTAAGAAGTTTTTACTTGTCTTTATTTTATGAATCTGAAGTTGTGGTTATAGTATAATGGGGGAGACAAAAAAGAAAATTGATAGAAAAATAAAGTGAGAAAAGAAATAATTAGGGAGATAAATAAAGAGAATGTGAGAAAAGAAATAATGTGGGAGAGAAAAAGAAATTTTGAAAAGAAGGGTGAGGAGAGTTTATCTTTACATGGAAAAAAATTATTCCCATATAGGGATGAAATTAATTCAAAAACATTACTTTAACTAGTAGTGTGTTTTCAAGAAACTCTCTTTTGAGATAGGATAACTTTTGATAAAATTCAAAAACATCAGTTTTTTACAAAATTTGAGTTATGGAAAAATATATCAGAGTTTGAAAAGTTGTTAATAAGGGTTTTAAACAAATACAAATGGGGATATTGAAGAACCTTTTTGATAAAATTTTTTAACAATGTTTTTGTATTTTTTGACAACTAACATTTTGGTATAAGAATTTTTTTTATCCAGGAATTGGATCCAGTTTTTCAGAACTCAGAGAGTCATATTCAGGTCCATTAGATTCATATCATCGGAACCTAAAGAATCAGAGGTTGAAATTTGTTATTTTATGGAAGTTTTTTCTATTTCATATTCAGAGAAATAAGTATGTTTTTGAGTTTTAAAAAAAGAATATTTTTTGAAGAATTCATATTGATGATGAAGAGTTCTAAGAGAAGACTATGAAGTTGGGATTTAGAAAGTTCTCATATAATTTCTAAACAAAATCAGACGATTCATTTCTAATCATAAAGTTACCCAAAATCATGAAAACTTTCATGAGAAATTCTTTTGAAGAAATGGTAGTGAGGTTGGAATAATTTCAATGTTACAATATAGAGATTCCATTTTAATGATAAATTAATCGTAATGAGATAAGAATGATATAGAATTCATATTCACTGAATATAAAAAATAGATTCACTAGAAAGGTATCGAAAATCATACTGACTCTGAGAAGGAAATAGAAATCTGGATGACTCTGAGAAGGAAATAGAAATAGAACTGACTCTAATAAGGAATCATTAATTAGAATGATTATGAGAAGGAAAAAGAAATAAGATTGACTCTGAGAAAGAAATATATTCATAATAAGTTGATTGTGTAGAAGACTCAAAAAGAAAATTGTAGAATTTTTATGAATCGTTGAAAATGTCCAACTTGAAATTCAATTATACATAAATCATGGAGAAATTTAAGGATCTTTTAAGATGTAAATGTTGAAGTTTAAATATGAGAGATTTGAGGAAGTATGGATTGTTTTCAAGTTTCCCATTTTTTCTTTCTGATCCTCCTATAAATACTTCCTCATATCATTAATTCATTGTAGAATTTCATAAAATCAAAAAAGGAGTGCTTAAGAAATAAAGTGAGATTCATTTTCTGCCAAAGATCTCATGAGGAGGATCAGACAGATGAATTTTTGTTTACCGGATTGAGCAAGATCATATTTATAAGATCGTATCAATTCAATCAGATTAATAAGATAGGATTCAGTCAATAGGGTTGAGTCAATCGAACTGAAGAATATCATATTTAGAATTTTAGAAAAGTTTGAGTTTTACATATTGAGAATGGGTTCATCATATTGAGAGAATCATATCCAGACTGGTTGTATTGAAAAAATTAGATCTAGACACATCATGTTGAGAGAATCGGATCCAAATATATTGTATTGAGAGTATCAGATCTAGAATCATCTGACTGAGAATATAAAATCCATCCAAATCAAACTAAGGACTTGGACTGAGAAATTGTGGAGTAGATTCAACAGTCATTATTCTTTTGATTGGCTCAATTTTATTACAATAAACCATTGTAAACTGATGGGACTTTATATAATCATTCCTATAGGGATATATAAGGTGTATAACAAGAGTTGGAACAAGCTGTATTTACTTCATCTCAATTGTTTATTTTCCTAGACCCATGGGAGTGGTTGTGGCAAGGACGTAGATTCTCACACTATGGACGAATCTTGTAAATCATGTGTGATTTACATGATTTCCTACTATTCCATGCATGAGTATTTACAAAAATTTTATAAGGATATAAATCTTAATAGTTTAAAGGTGTTAGGATTCTAGAAGTTTTGAAAATTATAAAAGTGAACAACTGATTCATCCCCCCCCCCTTCTTAGTTGTTATTCAATCTTTTGGAACTTCATATTTTCTCCTATTCCAAATTTTCCAGAGCCCAAGAAAATATATATTATGTATCAAATACTTTGAATGATTCTAAATAGCCTATAACTAGAATTTATATACTATTATATATTTATCAACTCAACTTATATGAACCTAAAACACTTCAAATCACTTTAGAATACTATTAAATAAACTCCAAAAAATATCCCAAATATTATTGAAGAATATAAATATTCCTTAGAAAATTTCATTGACTCTGTCACTATCTTATCTCATTTCAATCAAATTTCTCCAAATGTATCATCATGATTTGATAATAAAATGATATAAATACATATCAAACATTATATCTTCTCTAATGGGAAATAGTATTTATTGATCTTCACACTCCATGGAACTTTTTTCCTCTTCCACTTATTTAAATCTGATTAAACAAATTTTTTATATTAAATTTCATACAATGAAATCCCTAATCTTAAAAAAACATTTCAAATAATTTTTATTCATGAAATATAAATGTTGGAAGAAACTTAAATACACTTTAAACCATTTACATATATGAATGGATCTCTGGAATATTCAATGGAAACATCCTCTTCAACTGAGAAAATGTGTTACATTGGATTTTGTATGTCTTCCTTATCAGCTTCCATGTGAATAATGTATGAAAATTTTCATTCCATTCTAATAATTATGGATTATCATTAATCTTTATATAATATTCAATATTATTCACACATAATAATACCTTTCTTGGTGAATCCAACCTTTAATATATTAACTAGATTGGGAACTCCATATGTCTTCCAAGTTATTCTTCTTCACCACATATTGACATCGTGCATATAGATATCATGATCATTGAAAATAAATTCATCAAAAAAATAGGTTGGGATTAAAAATATCACCCTTAATATTTATTTTCAATTCCAATTAAATAAAATACATGTTAATATGTCATATTTGTTTCTATCACCCCCTTATTAATAATAAATATGGATAAAATTGGGATATAATTGTATCAATTCACTTAAAGTAATGTTCTATTGATTATTCCACTATAATTCTTCATAATCCATGCTTTGTTTAAAAAACATGATGTTCAAAACTAGAGATCAAAATATGATACCAACTTTAAAATCTTCCCTCTTTTAGGGATTGTTAAAATGTATTTAAGTTGATACCAAATTGTTGAATGAATTTAAATGATACCAATTGTTAAATTAAATTCTCATATTATTTTCAACATGAAATTAATAAACTTGTCTTAAAACATACATTAAAAAAATTTAAAATATTTAAGTGGTTTTATATCTTTAAATCATCCCAGGTTATTATTTTAATGTCCTTGATAAGTTCAATTTCTCCCCTTTAAAATAAAAATTCATCCTTTTAAAACAATGTTGAGAGAATATAGAAACATATTTTTTTATTGATAGATTTCAATCAACTTCCAGATATCCATATTTTCATGATTCATATGAGATTTCTATTTTGTTGTCTTCTAAATTTTCTCCCCCTTCAATAATAAACTTAATCATAAATTCATTAAAATGGATCTTTTATTCATATGTTCTTCTAAATTCCCATTTTTATTTTCACATCAAATATGGTGAAATTATTAACTATTTTTAATTTTATACACCATGATCATTTTATTTAATTATCCTCTTGATAACAATAATCTCATTTAATTACCTATAATTGAATCACACAAATAAACCATAAAATATTGGGTGGAAAGGTTAAAATCCTATATCATTAGTGAGAGAAGTAAAGATGAGAATTTCTTCTTAATCAAATTACTCTTTCTTTTTCTACTCCATCTTTTAAAGTAAAATTTAGGCTTGCTATTTGGTTTTTCAAATCAATGTTCACTTTGGAAATTATAAAATATTTACTTCTTTTAACATCTTCTTTATGGTGAATATTTTTCTATAATTTTATAGTCAAGGAACACATATCAAATGGTGAGTTTTTAATCTTCTTAAGCATCTCAAATTGAGCTGGTAGAAAAAATAAACAATCCTTTGAGGTGTGTCCATCCTGCTTCCACCATTCACACAAATCTACATCAGGTCAAGAGTTTCTATCTTTTCATAACACCCCACGAAATTCGATTTCACCATTGTGTAGAATATTTTTTTACCTTTATAACTTTCACTTTTATGTGACTTATCTATTTTTATTAATATTTAAAACAGATTTTTCCAAATTAACATACATTCTTTAATATCCTGTTCAGCTCTTTTGGATCTTCCAAAAGGATTCTCATGAATTATTTTCACTAACCTAACTCCCATATTCTTCTCTTCAACTATTTTTTAAATTCTTCCCTTTCTTTCTCCCACTAGTAACAAAACCAAGGGCTTGTTTTCAAGATCAATGGTTTTTCATATTCTACCATAATATAATCATACTTTTTATATTGGTGAGGAATGTATTTTGGAAATTTTGGGTTTTCATTTAATAACATTATTCCTCTTTTTGAAAAACTTATTTTTCACAAAACCTGAGGAATTATCATATTTTTTAGCTTAAATGGTATTAATTTATATATTTTTTTACACATTATTAGTTTATTTTCAGAATCATGCATCTTCACTATGTCCAAATTTATTTAATGTTCTATTGAAATTTTCAAAATGTTCAAATCTGTTTATAATAGATAGATTAATCCCTTTAATCAATTGAATTTTAATTATCTCAACATTTATCACACTTAATGTTGGCTTAATACTTTTTTTATTAGTTTACATATTATATTAAAAATCTATATCCTTGTGATTGTATCTATTATAGCGCCAAATATTTCCAAATAACTTTGATCTTTTCCCCTGAACTGCAATCTGGCTAGAATTTAATACTTACTATTTTTAATATATTTCATTCATCAATTGGGATTTCCTATGGTAATAGATTCCTATACCCTTTCCTTCATCCACCATACATTTAATTTTTTGTTATTCACTATTTTTCTTCATCAAATTTTGTAAAATATTTTAATTGAAGCTTATAATATGCATAAAGATAGAATTAGAAAGAACCTAACCTTTTGGTGTGGATGATGAATTTTGTTTTGAGATAACTAGTGAATAATTACATAATTATTTCATGGTTTTATTGGAATAATATTGACTTCATTTATCATAAATAACCTACTTAAAATCTTTTTTTGTTATAGTCCTACTTTTTGTTTCTTTTAACAATTCAGCAAGTGTTGCTTCTAGATTTCCAAATTTAACCTCAAGCTCAAAACTCTTCATATTAAGAAACTTTATCTCATCCTTAATCATCATAATATATCTATAAATTATTCTATGATCCTATAAAATTTATATTCATCCTTGTTATTCTTTTTTTCAATAAGGTTTCAATCTCTTGCAACTTATCTCATTTGATTTTTTATTAATTATTCATTAAATCAATGTTGGACATGTGATTTTCTTCCAATTAGTGTGAATTTGTTTCCATACCTTTTAAGTATTTATATTTATGATGATTTTTTTAAAAAAAACTCTTTATAAATTTTGGATTTTTTCTCTTTAATCTTCAAATTTCTTATAATTTTTTCATCCAATTTAGTGAAAAATTTTCAAATTATTTCATTTTTTACAATGTGTTATCCTTCATATTTGATTCTTCCTCAAGGTGAGTGATCTCATCATATAAGGTTTTAAAATAACCAAAAATAAATGAAAATAAAACTCTGGGAATGCCCTTCAGGATTTCCACCAAGTAGGCATATGATTCATCATATACTATATCTAATAATTCTTTAGATATGGTCTTCCCTGCTTATAATTGGTTTATTAGAGGAACAAAACTTGATAATAATTTATAGTTACTTCATATTTATATAGTAATTCTAAAGAACATGAGGTTAATGAGTTTTCTTTTTTCATTTCATTGTATTTTTTACCAAATCATCAATATTCCTGCTAGTTCTAATATCATAAAGATTATAGCATATTGAAGTTGGATTTTCTTCCTATTTTCATAATAGGGATATCTTATTCATCTTTTTAAACTTCGTCTACCTTTTATTCATCAAATTATTAGAATAGATATAATTATATTAATAGTTAAAGCATCTTCTCTAATTATTCACTTTATAATTACACTATTATTGAATCTTTAAATCATCAAATATTGAGATTATTGAGAACCCAATAAAAGTTGGAACCTAAAATTAAATACCAATTATTATTATTACTTATGATATAACCAACACTAAGTGGGGTGAATTAGTCTTGGAAGACTTATTACATATTTTAAACTTTTTCCCTTATTTACCACTTCACTTCTTTAGTGAATGGATCTCTCTATTTATATTTTATCTCACCTTTGGTTTTCATATATGTGAAAAGATGTAAATTAAAAAAACATTGGACACCAAGTTTTGTAAACAAGATTCACCTCTAATGTGGATGACTACATACCCTGTGTGATGCGGTTTTAATCTCACTCACACACAACATTACTTTTACTATCTAGAGAAACATCTAGAAAGGTTATATCCTTGAACACTTATTTGTATGACCAGGTATGTACAATGAAAGCACCAACTTATAGTTCATTTATGGAACTAACCATGCATCCCTTCACTAAATTCATTATTCAACCCACACCTTTTAAATAATTATCAGTAGTGAGAATCTCATGATCCTTCTAGAAAGTGAGGGCATGATATTCTTCCCCAATTATTGAAATCACAAAGACTACCATATCATTCTTTAGAATATTATATATAATTATATCATAGTCTAGTTCTTTCACTTCATGGGGATGAATGATAATCTTTAAGAGACAAGTTTAGAACATATCTTTATTCTTCTTATTCAACGAACATGAATAGTATCCCTCACACAATGTTGGATATCTTTATTATCTTTAACTAAAAGGGTATTAAGAATTGTATAAACATTAGTACTTCTTCTCTCTTTGATACAGAAAATCATAAATAGAAAAAATATCAATACTTGTCTTCTCTTTTAACCTGTGGGTTTCTTCCTATGATAACAATTTTGACCAATATACATATCTTATTTGTTTATTTGTTTATTATTCAGAGTAATGTGAAATATTTCTACATTTTAATATAGAAATATTCCTTGATATGTGGAATCATATCTCCTTCATATTTCTCATATTTCTATTGGTCAAATATTTTATTTAAATCACTATAAGAATTAGGATTCTCATTCTAGTAATTTTCAACATATATCACAGTAAATTTCCTTATCTTTTAATTTTATAAAAAAATCATCTTATTCATAATAAACTTCCACATGGAATCATTATTTGGATCATGTCATAGCATTTCACTCTTCAATTACACTCTTCTCATCATGAACTATAGTGTGGATCTCTTCTTACAGTGCAACTAACCCTTAGATCACATACATAGCTTTGATTATTATTTCATCCTAAACTTCCTTATGAAATAGAATCTTATATTATGTTGTGGCCACTTCTATTCTCTAAAAATAAACTCCAGTTCAATCCTTATCTCAACTTGACTAAAAAACTATTTTTTATAGTTTATAATGAACAAATAGTTCTAGAAGTTCTTGATTTGATCCTCCTAAAATATTTTTCAAAAAATTATAATCCTTAACTTTTATTAACTATTAAAACATATGTATTTCTTTTGTTAAAAATTATTAACTTACATATTATGTAAGATAATTCTTTTTTTCAAATATTCTATGAACATATGGAGAATATATTACACATGTCAATGTGAAATTTATATTTTCCTCATTTCCTAAATTTTATGGATCATGTGTATATTTTTGTAAACCCTACATTTTACATAAGTTTTATTACTCTATCATTTTTTATCATGTTTTCAATAAAATATTTTTTCATACATAAAAAACATACTTATCAGTGTGAGATTCAAATAACTTATGTAATGAAAAACTTCTTTACCTTTTCTATTTTTCAGAATTTTCCTAGAAACCAATGTATTTTGCATCAATAAAAATGTTATAAATCACTCAAATCTTTGGTACTTTTCCAAATTATTTAATTCAAAAGAAATTTTATATTTGGTATCAAATAATTTAACTAATTTCAAATATCCTACAAAAAAATTAAAAACTCGTCCATTTTTCTCTAATCTACTCAATTCAAGTTTGAACACTTAAAATCACTTTATAAGACCTTCAATTAAACACTAAAAAGTTTAAATATTATTGTAGAATATAAATATTTGTTTGAGTGTTTCAATGAATCTTTCACTTCTATAACTCATTTCAATAAACATCATCTAAATGTATTTTCATCCTTTGTAAATACACAGATGGAACTATATAACCAACTTTCCAGATTCTTCATAGAAATGTTGTATTTATCAATATTCAGAATCCATGTAAATTTTTTCCTCTTCCACTTGATCGAATATTATAAAACTAGTTTTTTATATTAAATATCATGTAAAAGAATCCCTAATCTTAAACCCTCTTTTCCAACCAAATATCCTTCATGTAATATAAATTTTGGCATCTACTTAAACACTCTTTGAAACTTTTCCATATGTTAATGGATATCTAGAATATTAATCGGTATCTTTTAGTGCTAAACTACAATATATGTGGCCTTTAACCATGCTGAAAAATGTATTTGTAACAACCCTGACTCTAGTAACCAGGATTTGGTGATTATTTAATTAAATTGGCAAAGATACATGGGGTAAAATCGAGAAGGAAAAATCATTTTATTAATATTGTTGAGCCAGATACATATATGATACCTATTTTAAAATGGGGATAAAAAATAAAGCATAGCAATGAAAAACATTTGGAACCCATGAACTCGTTCAAATAATTCTTATACATATACTTGGGAAAGAAAAATAAATAAGGGTTAGCTCAAATACTCAGTAAGGATTACATACATCAGAATTTATCATGAATAGATAATTCATAATTAATATGGTATGATAAGAAACTAAAAATACATGTCATTTAATCAATTACTTGAGAACGAAATACATCCAAGGATAATATCGAAGTGAATATCATGGATAATAATAAGTAAATTCTCAATGGACATCATGATCACATCCATACAACATTCATTTTATTCATTTTGAATAAATCCACATTGTGGTGGAGTATGAACCATGCAAGAAAACCAAATTGAAAACAGATCAAAAAAACATCTAAGAGAAATGAGATACCGGTATATATTACTATTTCAATATGGAGACATTCGCATGATTTTGAAGTCCAAGAAATTTTTTCCATATATTTATCTTTAAAATACACCACCGATAAATCATCATGGCCTGCATTAAATTATATTGGGTCCAAATTCAATAGATTAAAGCTATTGGTTGGTATACACCAAAATCTATTTAATTTTCCCAACTAATTTGTCTCATGAGACTGGTGATTCATCAAGGGGATATCTATAACTGAGACCCACCTTTCACTAAATATCCAATTCATTCCTTATATATATAATGATAAATTCAATTCATAAATAGTATTTTTTATCAATAAATGTCTTTATTGAATAAATAATATGAAATATAAATATTTCCCCAATTAATAAAATAACATTACAAATAAAACACCATATATATAAATGATATAAATATTAATAAATAAGAATATCTATGATAAATAATATGGATGTTCAAGGGAAATGTAATGTAAAATTATCACAAGAAATTGAATTTTTCAAGAGAAACTTATCAACCATAAAACTAATAACAGACAAGATATGATCATTGGTTGATTGGGAGTATAGGTTTTGTAATAAAATCATATCCCTTAGAAGAACAAAGGGAATATAAAAAAAATATTAACATAATATTTCATAAAATTGATTTCTTTGTAAACCCATTGAAAATGTGTAGAAGATTTTAAATTTCATAAAATGGTTCTGGTGGTGGGGAAGTTTGTTATCTCTGTATACATTAAAAAATATCCCTTTTGAATTTTTATAAAGAAAGTAAAAAAATCCATTTTAGAAAACATTGGAAAGATTCATTTCAAACCCATTTTATAAAATCAAGGATAACTTAAAATTTCCATAATAAACCATTTTAGTATATAAACTGTCTTTTGAAAAATAATTTTTAACAACATAGAGATGGAAAAAATATCTAATTAAAAGATTAAAAAATCAGTATTTATTTTAAAGATTTATTTTCTTTATTCAAGTACCAAAGAGAGGAAATTTTGAAACAAAATATGTAAACTCCTTAAATATATACTAGTTAAGAAAAAATATTTAATCTTATTAAGGATAAATGATCATATTCCATTAATGAAAATAAAAGAAATCCTAGAAGAAAGTGGGATTTTAAAAAAGATTCTTACCTCTTTAGTAACTTTTAAATTGTAACCCATTAAAATGATATAATTTAATTTAGACATTAAAAATAATGACTAAAAATTTATTCATGTTAAATAAATAAAATGAGAACTATATACACCCTATAAAAGGGAATATGTGCATAATAACATTTATGCCTCACTGGAATTCACGCCAAGATTGTTGTATCAGGGAGAGGGGTAGGGGTGAATCCGTGATATTTTTTCTAAGTTTCTTGTATTTTGAAACAACTTTTACCTCATGTTAAAGAGTTATCACTTTACTAAAAAACAAACCTATCACACAACCACAGGAACACAAAACTTTACAAGGTTAACTACTCAACAAGAGTAGGTACGTTCTTGGTATTATTTGGAAACTATAAAATACCAAAAAATACATTATAAAATCATTTTGTGTGGAATACAATGATTAATATGTTCCCTTACACTCGTGTATCACTAGGTTAAATGCAATGGTGCATGTGCTTCAAGTATAATGAAATGATGTATTACAATATTTATAATAAACATGTTATGATGCTACTTGATCAACTTTCACAAATATGTTCTTTAAAAAAATTATTTAATTCCTTACCCAGTAGTAGGAAAGAACATCCTTTAGACTTCATAATGATACCCATTCTGATGTTCCAGTCTAATTCCAAAGTTAGATTGCTCAATATAGAAAATATAATTCTTTTATAATAACACTGAAATAATTATGAACTTCTTCTTCCTCTATCAAAAAATATCAATACGATTCTCCTATACCAATGTTCCATCTCAATATGATAACCAACTGAATATGATATTGTCTCTTCTCCTTTCCTTCTTCTACCAGGAAAAATTCCTCAGGTATGCACAATCCAAGAACTCTCTCCCTAGAATTATGGAGCTTCTCTCTCATCTCTTCTTTACACTACTTGTGTCAGGAATGTAAAAAAGTACTTTATACTTTTATAGGCGACCCAAAAGTGGTTTGGGTGGGATTCTTAAAATGTTTCATGCTCAACCAAATTTCCCAAATCATCAACTTTCCTTAAATATCAATTGAATCTTTGACTTATTAAATACTTCTCAAATGCTATTAAACCTTCTTGAATCTTCATCTCCCTTCATACTTATTAACTTTTATTATTCTAATTCCGATTCAAAATTCCATTCTGATTTTCCCATTATGATGCTCCATATCAATTTGAAAGAATAAAGGATAACTTATTATTCAAGCTTCAAGAAAACTTCAAGTCCCCCTTTGAAAATAATTCCAAAAGTCTATAACCAAGACTCTTATTCTTTTTTTCTTTAGAATGATTATCATGTGTCTAATAATGTTATCAATCTGAGGTTACAACTAATTAATGGTCTCTTCTTCACTCTGATAAATCAGTTTTATCTCCAATAAAATGGTTCTTAACCTAACTTGAAAACAAATCTAAAAAAAAATCTTTCATTAAGGGCCTAATTGAAAATAGCTAATAGTCTAATGTGATGAACATGGTTGACTACATTGTCGATCAGTCTCTGAATATATTTTTATGCATCGGTCCAACAAAATCTTCTTATTAAATTGTAACAACATCTTCTAAGTCAAATAATCATGATGCTTTTCTACATCTGATAAGACTTTGCATCCAGTTTCATAAATATGCCAAAAATTTATAAAAGAAATTAGTGTCAGAATCCATTATAATAATTGGTGGCAGTATGAGTCTGATTGGTCAGTGTCAGTAGCTTTGACTTTGGGAAAAAATTATTCTTGTGATTATGATAACAAAAAAAATCCAACACTCAACTTCATTCTTTAATGATTTATATCTACTGGTTTATTGGTCTAACAAAATGCTAGCATCTTCATTTGTAGTGTTTCTATTGGACTCCTCATGTATAAATCATGTTTTAATGATCACAAATCCTATTCAGTTTATAAAGCTTCTTAACTCTATGTAATCTATCTCACATCAAATGCACAGTTGTTTAGTAAAAGTTATTCAATGCTATTAAGTTCTATACACTCAGTTTGGTTATTATATACTATCTTTTTATCTACTTTATAATGAATTCTCTGAAAAATGATTGAGTTTAATACATTCCATAAATATCACTACTTAAGTCTAAATACAAATATTTTCCTAAGTCTGACACACTGTGACATCAAGAAACCATGAACAAGCAGACACTGTGACCATAAGACACCGTGACCGTGAGACATCGTGAACAAGCAGACATTGCGACCAAAAGACACTGTGACCGTGAGACAATGTGAAAAAGCAGACATTGTGTCCATAATACACCGTGACCGTGAGACACAGTGAACAAGCATACATCATGACCACAAGACCCTGTGATCGTGGGACACCGTGAACAAGAAGACACAGTGACCATAAAACACCTTGACCGTGAGACACTGTGAACATGAAGAAATTGTGGCCACAAGACACTGTGACCCTGAGACACCGTGAACAAGCACACACCGTGACCACAAGACATCTTGACCAATCCCAACACCGTGTGAAGGAGACACCATTTCCATGACATACTGTGACACTATTTCTTAATCTATTTTCCGTCTTTGAATTTAATCTCAAGTAGTCATATTTGATGATTTTAAATACACTGTCTAAATTAATGTTTCATTATAGACATGTAATCTGACAGTACGAGGTACGTGATGTAGAATACATGTAGCCTATCGGCTCAAACACATGCACTCTAAGATAAAATAGTAGTGTGGTCCAAAAACAAAAATATACTGAAAAGAGAAATAAGCAGTTGGACGTGAGAATGAAAATGATTAATATGCTTAGAGAATTTTTGAAGAAAGAATTTTCTCATGAAACTCAACGCTACTGAAGAAAACACGAAGCATACTTGAATCCCAGAATAGATAATACCTTAGCACTGTCAAACATCACGAAGAACACAAGCCAGATCTATCTGACTTGCAACACTCTGTTTTCCGTACAAGGACTTGATTTCTATATCTTCTTCATCTCAGAAGTCCAGAGCTACAAAGACTAACATTTAGAGCATTTCTAAACCCGTCTAAATATTTCTGCTATGTTTTGTATCATTTTTCTATCTTTCAAGCAGTGTGTGTATCTGTATAAAAACACAATCTGTCTCCTACATTAAACTGAAAAATACAAGATATCCTTACTCAAACATCTTTTTACACTTCTGTATACCCACAGATAAGTGTAGAAGAGGTCCCTGTGTGGCCTGGTTGTTTGTACCCAGGAAGAACTGTGGAAGAGGTCCTTGTGTGACCTGGACAGTCCTCTGTACTATTGTTAACCCCGATCCAGGGTGTAAATCAAATTTGTTTATATAAAATTCTTAGTGGTAGGTAATCACCAAGTGGAGTGGATTCGGTCTCGGCTTTAGACTGAACCACTTGTTTCATATCCACTATGCTACTTAATTTATTCTTCTCTGTTTTATTGCTTTATTGTATAATTCAACAATCACTAAATTCACTTTGATAGTTAATCTTGGAAGTAAGTTATAATTGTATTGTCTTAGTATAATAGCTTCAAAAGTAATATTAATAAATGGGCTTAAGATTACTGAGAACTAATCAATCTTCCAAGAGGTTATTTAAACAGTCAAACTCTTATAACAGTATAACCTTAAATAACTGGGCTATATTTATCATTTTGGGGAAACCTTTTAAGAATACTTTTTAACAAAAAAAAATTATAGATACTCAATTCACTCCCCCCCCCCTCTTGAGTAATTTAATCCGACCAACATTTGGTATCAGATGAAGTTTATTAAAACTCTGTTTAACCTTATTCAAATGTGATTGTAGATGTAATTTGAAGATCTGTAAATTTCTATTTATTCTAAATCTATAGATATTTCAAAGTATTTTTGTATTATGGATAATAGATTAGAACATTCTGCAACCAAAATACCACCATTATTTAATGTAAACAATTATGCTCAATGAAAAATTAAAATGAAAATGCATTTAGAAAGTATGGGTTTTGAAATTAGGTCTTCCATTATAGATGAATATCAGATTTCTGCTACTTATAGAATCACATGGGATGAATCTATCAAAACTACCTATAATAACAGTTTCAATGCTATGAATGCTTTATACTTCTCCTTAGTAGATGAGGAATTCAATAGAATTTCTTCTCATAAAACTGCCCATGAAATTTGGGATACCTTGTCTGTCTCACATGAAGGAACGTCTAGTGTAAAATAAATGATAAAGAATACTTATACTATTAAATATGATAACTTTAAAATGAAATCCGATGATCCTATATCTGACATGTATATTAGGTTCAATGAGATTGTCAACACAATGATTTCTCCTGGAATAGAAGTCACTACTAAGGAACAGATCAAAAGATTCCTAATATTTCTTCCTGATATATGGAGAGAAACCTCTGTCTCTATTAGAGAATCATGAAACATCATCAAGCTACCTATAAAATAACTCATTGAGAAACTGATGATGTATGAAGAAGAGCTGAAAGTCAAAAAGAAGAGGATGATGAACCAAAAAGGAAATCTATTGCATTCAAAACCACCACCTATAAACACAAAGACAAAGGGAAATTGGAAGCTTATGTAGAAAGTTCCAGTATTGAATAATCATCACCTGACAGTGATGAGTAGATGGCTCAATTAGCCAGAAGATTCAAGAAATTTTTCAAGAAGAATAACTTTTTCTGAAATCCTAACTTCAAAGGAAAATATGACCCAAAAGGAAGTTGGAAGAAGGATTGGAAAAGAAGTGACAAGACTGATGAGATTGTTTGTAACAAATGTAAGTTCAAAGGAAATTTCAAGGCTCACTGTCCAAAGCTCAATTACAAAAAGAGATATGAGGACAAGGATAGGATGTATAAAAAGGAAATGAAAGCAACTTGGAGTGCTTCTGAGGACAGTTTAACCGACTCAAAATCATCACATGATGAATAAGGTAACAAATCAAATATGTGTTTTATGAAAAAAAACATCTGAGGAAAGATGCTTAAAGAGTTCCTATAAAAGTTTATGGTACATGGAAAGTTGATGTTCAAGACACATGACAAGAGACTAATCATGCTTCAAGAACATATTAAAAATAGACGGAGGACATGTCACATTTGGTGACAATGCCAAAGGAAAGATTATTGGCCTCGGCCAAATTGGTAACTCCAACTCGGTATTAATTTCTAAAGTACTATTTTTTTATGGATTAAAATATAATCTGCTTAGTATCTCACAATTATGTGATTATGGATTTCATGTTAGATTTTAAAATGATTCTTGAAATGTCATTAATTATAAAGAATAATTAGTGTTTTCTGCATTAAGAAATGAAAATGTTTACTCTATTAACTTAGATTCCTTAGCTTCTCAAAATGCTTCATGCTTAAGTGTATTTCATAAAGAGTCTTGGCTCTGGCATAGAAGACTAGGACATCATAATATTCACTCCCTTAGAAATCTAACTAGAAAAATATTAGTTAAATACTTACCCAAACTCGAGTTTCCAAATAACAGTGCGTAATCCCTATCAAAAAGGAAAACCACACAAAATTTCCTTCAAACCAAAGAAAGAAGTGTCAACTTCTCAACCTCTCGAACTGGTTCACATGGATTTGTTTGGACCATCTAGAGTTTATAGTTTAAATGGGAAGCACTATGTTTATGTTCCTGTAGATTACTTTTCTAGATATACTTGGACCTTCTTTTTGGCTCACAAAAGTGAAGACTTCTCTTATTTTCCTAAATATTCCAAGTTTGTGGAAAATCTCAATGGACATAGAATTAAATCCTTATGAAGTGATCATGGCCGTGAGTTTGAAAATCAAGATTTTGAATCATTTTTCTCCCAAAATGGTTATAGTCACAATTTCTATACCCCTAGAAAACCTCAACAAAATGGAGTTATAGAAAGAAGAAATAGAACCCTGCAAGATATTTCTAGAAAAATTCTTAGTGAATATGACCTACATATTTTTTTGGGCTGAAACTATCAATACAACATGCTACATAATAAATATAGTGTTGATCAGACCTATTCTTAAAAGGAATCCTTATGAGTTATGGAACAATCGAAAACCCAAGGTTAACTACTACAAAGTTTTTGGTTTCAAAGTCTATATCCTTAATACTAAGGAAAATATGGAAAAAATTCCATCCAAGAGTGATGAAGGTATCTTTATAGGATATTCCATGTCTAGTAAAGCCTATAAAGTGTTCAATAAAAGAACTAAATGTGTGGAAGAATCATTCCATGTCAGATTTGATGAAATAGATCCACATGATCTTAAAACCATTCTAGAGAACCTCAAGGAAGATGTATCAAATCTGAACATTAATCCAAAATCCTCAAATCCTTCAATGAAAGAATCTGTGAAAACTTCCAGTTTCAAAAAATCTGTAGACTCAAGTCACGAAGAACATGAACCTATTGATGAACCTGAAATCACTAGTCCCTCCTTTTCTAGAGCTACTAGAACTCTTAAGAACCATCCATTATATGCGGTTGTAGGAGACCTAGACTAAGGAACTCAAACTAGATCTTCTCTTAGAAATCAGGTTGAACATCATGTCTTCTTGTCACAACATGAACCTAAAAACATTAATGATGCTATCAATGATGAATTTTGGGTGATGACTATGCAAGAATAACATAATTAGTTTGAAAGGAACAAATTTTGGAAACTTTTTGAAAGACCTAAGGACACATTCACCATAGGAACTAAATGGGTGTTTAGAAATAAGGTAGATGAAGCTGGTAACATAGTTAGAAACAAGGCTAGATTGGTTTCACAAGCTATATAATCAAGAAGAAATAATTGACTATGAGGAGACCTTTGAAATAGTAGCTAGACTTGAATCCATTAGAATCCTGCTTGCTTATGTTGAACATCTTAATTTCAAACTATATCAAATGGATGTTAAGAGTGCATTCTTAAATGGGTATATACCTGAGGAAGTCTTTGTTGAACATCCCCCTAGCTTTACAAACCCCCAATTTCCAAATCATATTTCTAAATTATCAAAATCTTTATATGGTTTAAACCAAGACCTAAGAGCTTGGTATGATAGGTTTAGTACTTTTCTTATTTCCAAATGTTTTACAAAAGGAATAGCCGATCCTACCCTTTTTATATAACGAATTTATAATGATGTTTTAGTTGTTCAAATCTATGTTGCTGACATTATCTTTGAATCTTCAAGAAATTATTTATGTGTTGATATTTCTAAAATGATGCAAAATGAATTTGAAATGAGTTTAATGGGTGAACTAAAATTCTTTCTCAGATTTCGAATCTTTCAACATAATGATGTTATTATTTAACTAAAATTAAATATACTAGAGATCTTCTAAAATGTTTTGGATTGGATAGAACTATAAGTAGTGTCACTCCCATGAGTTCCACTTGTAATTTGGATCTTGATGAAGATGGAAAATCTAATTATCAAACCACTTATAGAGGAATGACTGGAAGTTTACTCTACCTAACTACTAGTCAACCTGACATTTGTTTTAGTGTGTGTAGGTGTTCTCTTTTTCAAGAAAATCTAACGAAATATCATTTAAATGTTGTAAAGATAATTTTCAAATACCTCAAGCATTCACCTAATCTAGGAATATTCTATCCAAGAGGAAAATAATTTGAATTAGTTAGTTATTCTGATGCTGACTTCGGTGGTTGTAGGTTAGATAGAAAAAGAACCTCTGTAACATGTCACTTTTTAGGCAAGTCACTAGTATCATGTTGTAGTAAGAAACAAAATTATGTTGCATTATCTACTACAGAAGCTGAATACATAGCTACTGGCAGTTGTTGTGCACAAATATTGTGGATGAAACACACATTACTAGATTATGGATATCAATTCAGTCATGTACCTATAAATTGTGACAACACAAGTGCTATTAACATCTTAAAAAATCATGTTTCACATTTTAGGGCAAAGCATATTGATGTAAGACATCACTTTTTGATTGGTCATTATCAAAAAGGTGATATCACTTTAGAATCCATTGGTACTAAATATCATCTTGCTGATATATTCCCCAAACCAATAAATTCTGAAATAATAGACTACATCATACATGAACTAGGAATGATAAACCTTAAGTAAATGTCTTACTATTTTATATCTTACTGTTTCAGGTTTACAGTCTCATAGTTAGTATTTCGTGATTACTGTCTGACAGTCACTATCTCACCGTAAGGTTTAATCACTATCTCAACATAAAGTTCAGTCAATGTCTCGCCATAATGTTTAGTCATTGTCTCACCGTAAGGACCTGATATGGTCTCACTGTAAAGATTTTTATTTACAAATTAAAAATTGTGTCACGATAATTATTCATTCCATATTTTTATTTTTATGAACTTTTATTTTTGTGACGTTTCGTATTCCTAAATGATAAAATTAAGGAAGTGTCACTTGTCTGTCACTTGAGCTTTCTTCTATTCACTCAATTTGTAACCCTTCTTCAACCATGATCCCTTATCTCTCTCAAACCATCAGTGAATTCCAAGGATGAAACGTCCTTCGTCGTTGACTCCTAAGAAACGTAGCTCAAAGGAGAAGAAGATCGCACCCAAGCTATCACCCGAAGGTCGTCTAAATCAGAATCTGGATAACTGAGAAGTGGTACGTGAGAAAAAGATATGACCTAAGTGGATTTTGTCGAGTAAGTCCCTAGTTTTGAATGTTTTAAAAGATCATGGTTGGTTAGAATGGTTTTCAAAGGAATATAGACCTATCTACCCTATGTTAGTGGATTCATTTTATCAGTATGTTCAGTTCTCCTTTGTTTCTGAAGATGGTTATGATGTGAGAAGATGGATAAATGGCCAGAAATGAACTTTATTTTTGAGGATAGGGGTTGCATGCCTTGGGATACCTCATGAAGGCATCTCTGAGGACTATCCGAGTGGACCTCCACCTTCTAATAAATTTTTTTTTGGAAGACACTTTGAAAAACTTAACTAGAAATGGCACCAAGAGGAGAGCCATCACTGCTGAATTGGATGGAGAATCTAGACTTCTGTTTAAGTTTATTCAGAACTAGATTAGCCCCATAAAAGGTGATTTTGTTGTACTAAAATATCAGGATGTGTTTTTGATTCATCTTATGAAAAATTGGCATATGATCAAACTTTGTAAGTATGTGATACACCATATGTGTGAGCTGATCAAAACCACATCCAAGTCAACCTCCATATTTTATTCTCAGCTTATCTCAGCCATGCTTCATGCCAAAGGTATGGTTAGACCTAATGAAGAAGCTATAAAATATTTTTAGTTCTGACTTTCAAAAGTCATTATCAAGAGGATGAAAATCAGTTGGAATCCTTGGAAAAAGGCATGGATGGAAGACAAGGATAGGATTTATGAAAAGTTAAATCATGTGGAACATCCCCCAAGACCAAAAGTTATTTTTGATCCTGGTTTAGAACCAGATGAAGTTGTTGAGTATTCTGAAGAAGAAGAAGAAGAAGAGGCTATTGTGTCTCATAGGGAAACTTTTTCTGATAAGGAAAACAATACTCATATCCCTCATGTAGTAAGTGAAAAAGATATCCCTACTTCTAAAGATGTTGTTAATATGGAAGATCAAACAGAAGTTGAAATACAATCTGTTCCCAAATAAACCGAAAAGAATGTTATGGAAGACATTATAGAAGAAGAATTAACTATTATGGGATTCCCTTGAGTAACTCCTAGTGGAACAATCTATTCCTGAAGTCATTCCTTCAGCTGAGGAAAGGATGGAGCAAGATTTTCAGTTGGCTAGACAGAAAATTGGTGATGAACTAAGAGATGAATGCTTGGAAATAGATGAAGACCCTAAGCCTCTTATTCCTGAGAAGGATCCAACTATTGAGGGGGAGAAAACCCCAAATCTGGAATCTATTTAAGTACCAAACCTGATTTATCCAAGTCTTGTAGGCACTCGGTATAAGTTCCTTGGTTTTTATGATGTGAATGACTCTCAGGAAGTCTCAATAAAAGGCCTTGACCATTCTACTATGTTCCAATTGAAATCTATCTCTAATCTTGTCCCTAAAAAAGAACACGAGCCCACCTCAGTCCCTATCTCTAAACCTACACCAGAACAACCACCCATGGTGAGTAAAGATGATCTGAAAGAACTTGGATCTACCCTTTTGTCTGGAGTTGAAAAACTCTTGAATACCCAACTAGCTCTTGTAACAAATCTAAGTGAGAGAGATGCCTCATTGTTCTTGGAAAACGTTATTAGGAAGATTCAACCCAAAATGCTTCCTGAGACTCAAGATGTTAGAGTTGAAAATAGACTGCTTAGTGATGAAGTGAAGACTCTAAGAGGTATGATTGAAGACATGCAGAAAGTGATGAATTTGATATTAGAGCTTGCTTCTCATCATGTGGATCCTGCTGTTCCTCAGACCCCACAGAATATTGCCTCTCTGATTCAACCTCATTTAGCTTCCTTAGCTGAAAAGGTCGCTGAATGAAACAAATAGATTATGAAAGAGATTCGAGAGCTTGTTGTTAATCGTAACAATCTCACTGATGAGTATACGAGGTGCCTTCAAAAAGTGATAAATAAAATGAAATCTCTTACCTCAGTTTTCACTGATTCTAAGGTATCTGGACAATCATCTCAACCTTCCTTAGATAGTGACCTTCTCAAAACAGTGGTCAAAGAAGAACTTCAGACTATTCTTAGTGGTTTCAAAAAAGATTCTCTATCGGATTATATCAAGAATAGTGACAGAGTTCTTGATCTGGTCCAAATCCATACAGGAATTGCTAATGATGCTCATCACAAAATTTCCAAGAATGTGGATTTCTACTTCAACCAAATCTTCTCAAATACTAACATGAAAAATCATTTCAAATATCTTGTATAAAATCTGAGGATTCCTCATATTACTCAAGATTTCATGACTCAAGTCCAAAATCTCACAGAGTTCACTCATCTGTTGGATAAGTTTATGGAAAAAAAGGATGAATTTGAGAAAGCTATGCAGTATGGTGGAGAGATCATTTCTAATTTTATCAATCTTCTCAGGCCCTATCTTCATGTATGGATTATATCCATTTTTTCTCCTGCGGCTGCACCTCTGAGACCTAGTTTGCCTACATTCACATCTTCCCTAGCCTCCACTTTTATGTCTGTCAGTCAGGCACTAAGTTAAATCAGGCATGTGATCCTTGATCATCAATTGACCTGGTCTTCTACTACACCTACTCTGGCTCCCTCTAACTTTAAATCTCTTACTTTACCTTCTCTATCAACCATCTCACTACCTTATTCTGCCTCAACCTCTTCTCCTATGACTTCCTCTTATGTTGGTGATACTAAGGGAAAAGAGAAGAACAACTAATGAAGAATGACAGTTCTTACTCTCTTTTGATAGGAATCTTGTTACATTCATTTTACTTTTGGTAATTCCTCTCATTTTGTCTAATACATTATGCACTTTTTTTGTCTCTTTTTTCATTATTTTTCTTGATACTTTTTGATAATCCCAAAAGGGGGAGAAATCTATATTGGAGAACACTCACTCTATATATGTTATATGCACATTCAAACTATGTTGTTAGAAAAAATATACACGCTAAATATACATGAATGTTTATCATAAAATAGGGGGATATTGTTGGAATCCTCATGTATTAATCATATTTTAATGATCACAAATCCTATTTAGTCTATAAACCCTGTTAACTTTGTGTAATATATCTCACATCAAATGAAAAATTGTTTAGTAAAATCTATACAAAGATCTTAAGTGATATACGCTCAGTTCTGTTACTATATACTATATGTTGATCTACTTTATAATGAATTCTCTAAAAAATGATTGAGTTTAATCCATTCCATAAATATCACTACTTAAGTCAGAATAAAAATATTTTCCTAAGTCTGAGACACCGTGACATCAAGACACCGTGAACGAGCAGACATTATGACATCCAGACACCATGAACAAGAAGATACCATGACCGCAAAACACCAGGACTGTGAGACACCATGAACAAGAATACATCGTGACCACAAGAAACCGTGACCGTGAGACACTGGGAACAGGCAGACACCGTGAACACAAGACACCGTGACCGTGAGACACGATAAACAAGCAGACACGGTGACCGGAAGACACCATGACCCTGAGACACTGTGAACAAGAAGACACCAAGACCATAAGACACCGTGACTGTGAGACACCGTGAACAAGCAGGCACTATGACCACAAGACATTGTGACCAATCCAGACACCGTGTGAAGGAGACACCATTTCCATGACATACTGTGACACAATTTCTTAATATATTTATTGTCATTTAATTTAATCTCTAACAGTCATATTTGAATATTTTAAATGCACTAACTTAATTAATGTTTCTTTGTAGACATTTCATCTGACAGTATGAGGTACAAGGTGCAGAATACATGCAACCTATCGTCTCAAACACATGCACTCCATGATAAAAGATTAGTGAGGCCCAGAAACAAAAATATACTAAAACGTGAAACAAGCAGGTGGGTGTGACCATGAAAATGAAGAATACACTTAGATAATTTTTTAAGAAAGAATTTTCTCATGAAACTCAACACTACTGAAGAACATGTGAAGTATACTTGAATCCCAAAATCGAGAATATCTTCATACTCTCAAACATCATTAAGAACCCAAGCCGAATCTGTCTGACTTGTGACACTCTATTTTCCATATGAGGACTTGATTTCAGCATCTGCTTCATCTTAGAAGTCCATAGCTGCAAAGACTAACAATAAGATAATTTCTAAACCTATCTTAGTATTTATACTCTGTTGTGTATCATTTTACTAGCTTTCGAGCAGTGTGTGTATCTGTATAACAACACACTCTATCTCCTGCATTAAACTGAAGGATAAAAGATACCCTTACTCAAACATCTTTTTACACTTGTGTATACCCACAGATATATGTGGAAGATTTCTTTGTGTGGCCTGGTTTTTTTACCCATGAAGAACTGTGGAAGAGGTTCTTGTGTGACCTGGATAGTCCTGTGTACTATTTTTAACCCCGATCCGGGGTGCAGATCAAGTTTGTTTATATAAATTGCTTGGTGGAAGGTGATCACAAAGTGGAGTGGATTAGGTCTCGGCTTGAGACTGAACCACTTGTTTCATATATGCTATACTGGTTAATTTAGTCTACTCTGTTTTACTGCTTTACAGTATAATTCAGCAATCACTAAATTCACTTTGATAGTTAATCTTGGAATGAAGTTATAATTGTCTTGTATTAGTAGAATATCTTCAAAATTTATATTAATAACTAATCCCAAGATTACTGAGAACTAATCAATATTCTAAAAAGTTATTTAAACAATCAAACTCTTATAATAGTATAACCTTGATTAACTGGGTTGTATTTAACCATTTAGGGAATCCTTTTAAGAATAATTTTTAACCCTAACTTTTTATAGATACTAAATTCACCCCCACCCCCCATCTTGAGTAATCTACTCTGACCAATAGTTTTGATCAACCTTCTTCGCCTTTAAAAAAATACACATCTGATGATATTCACACCGATGGACTAGGACCAGAAAACTTTGGATTCATCAACATTTTTCTTTCATGAACATCTAGTCATGTCATGACTTCCTCATTACATTGAATATGTTAAAGACTGAATTTAACATTGTCTGACTTGTAATGGAATGTATTGTATCCTTCCATTCTTCTTGCAGCACCTTTCCTTCTTACTCAACATGAATATGATTGGAAAAACCAGATCTCCCCATTCCTTTATAAGGATTTTACCATAAGTTTTATAGAATACTTATGATTTATGAAAAACCCAAGATCAAAAAATCATCATTAGATTTAACTGAATCCATCTAGACTTGGATTCAACTTCTCGATATGATATTCCATTCATTCTGGACTCAGGGTGAGTTTGAAGAACCTGTTATTCCATAAAAAATCTTCTCAATATGATAGAATTTATTAAGAATTTTTGAGTCCAATTTTCTTAATATGATGGTAAGTCCGATCAATATATACTTTTAAAAAGTGTGGTTATTTCTTTCTTTTGACTAACCTTTACAAAAAAGAAAATTCATTCAAAACATATTTCCTTCAGATAACATTGTCCCAACAATCTCCCCCTTTGGATTTTTTTGTCAACCAAGATTCATAAATTCCTAAAATTTGTAACCTCAAGTTGTGGATTACTTATAAACTATTCTAATCCAACATGAGCTAAATAGTTATAGTAAAAAAATAATTGATAAAAAAAGTCACACTATCCAAAAGTAGTGATCATGAAACATCCTTGGATTTTCTTCACAACTTTCATCACATCTTTCTTCTTCATCCACTTTCCTAAAAAATAATTTTTTCCTATAACTCCCCCAAAAAATATTTAGAATATTTCACGCATTTACATGAATAGTTTACAAATTACACCCAACTCCTCCATTATATATGATTCCTTAAATGGTTTAGCACATATTCAATGGATAGATTTTTGAAAAAATTCTCCCCCTTGAAAAAACTATCCAAAGACTAGATGAGAGAGGGGATATTAACACATACCTCAACCTTTATAAGAAGGAGTTTGGATTCCCATTTTCAACCTTATTTTGTGAAACAATTCCTTTGGTAAAGGTTTTATGAAAATTTATAAAACATGTTCTGATCTAGAAACATAATCCAGCTTCAATTAATTATTCTCTACATTCTCTTTGATGATGTGATATTTGATGTCAAATATGTTTTGAACAAAAATGTTGTAGAGGATTTATCATAAGGTTGATTTCACTTTGATTTTCATAGCCCAAGAACAACGGTAACTTCACTTCAACAAGTAAATCTTCCAACAGATTCTTCATCTACATAATTTGGGTAGTGGATTGAGTGGTAGAAACATTCTCATATTTATCCATTCTAAAAGTTACTGATTTTTTTCTTTGTATTCAAACTAACACATCATTTCCCCAAAAATAAAGATCTTCCAGATGTGGATCTTCTATCACCAACATTTCCACCCCAATCCACATATGAATACCCAAAAAATTTAATACTTTATTGAGAAAATTTTTGTTCCTTTTATATATTTGATAATTATTTTTCCATAAAATATATGTGATTCTTTTGGAGAACTCTAAAATCTTTTACATATGGAAAAAACATAAACAATGTCGGTTCTTGAGGAAGTCAAATATAAAAAACATTTAATCAGATTCTAAAACTATTTTGAGTCAACTTAATTGCCTTATCAATATTTCGTCAACGTTGTTCCCACTAAAATTGGTGTGGAAACTAGTTTTTAATTTTCCATACTGAACTTCTTAATAAGTTCCTTAACATATTTTCATGAGAAAGAAAAACGTGTTTCTTCTTTTTTAAGATTTGTAACATAAGAAAGTATTTCATTTAACTAGCATTGACATCTCATACAACTTTTTCATATATTTAGAAAATATTTCAAAATTTATTTTAACTTTACTAGTAAAGATAACATCATCAACATAAACAATTATGATGAGGAGAATATTATGACTTTATTTGATGTAAATATTTCTATAAACTCTTCATTTATTGAAACTAATCTTTCTTAAACATGTATCCAATTTCAAATACCATTCCCTAAGATCTAGTTTCATCTCATAAAATGATTTCTTAAACTTACACACATAACTTTTATCATTCCTAATAAAAAATCCACAAGGTTGTTCAATGTAAACATCCTCAGCAAGATCTCCATTCAAAAACGTTGATTCCACAACCATTTGAAAATTTTTGAAACTTCATTGTGTAGTAACAGAAAGAAATATTCTAATTTTTTCTAACCTTTTTATTGGAGAAAAATTCTAACCAAAATAATAGACTTCAATTTGTGAGGAACCATTTCGTACTAATCTTGCTTTGTTACTTATAAATTTACCTTCATCATTCAACTTGTTTCATAAACCCCAGTTTGTATTAATAACATCTCTTTTGTCTAGATTTGGTATGATTTCCCATGTATATTTCTTTTCTATCTAATTAAATTCTCCATTCATTACCTAGACCCATTCAGGATGCTCAAAATATTCATTCCTATCTTTTGACTCAAATTTTGAATAAAAAGTAGTTTGTGTAACAGTTTTTAATGTTCATTTTATTTGAAACATTTGATATTGATCATAAGTAATGTTATCTGATTCCACTTGTTTCCTCATCCTAGGATGATATTTTTGAGATTTTTCCTCTTCATTAGAGACAACTAATTCTGGTTCTTCTTCTTGAGTAGGATTACCATTTTCAGCACCCTTATCAAAATTGTTAGCAAAAATTATTTCATCTTATTCAACTTCCTTATCAGCCCGAGTCTATTTATCATCCTTAGTCCTTTAAATAACATTTACATCAATAAAATCAATAATTATACCTGTATATTTTTTGAAAATTTGTATCTTCTTCATTCGGAACATATCTAAGAAAAATTCCATCTTCACCTCTCTACTGAAACTTTCCATGGATTCCACCTTTCTTCGTTATGATGCATGGACTCTCAAAAACACTTAAGTGTTTAAAACATGGATTTTTTTCATAAAAAATTTCATGTATAGTCATATATGAACTTTTTATATATAAACATTTGTTTTGAATATTCACATCAGTACTCATAGCCTACCTCCAAAAGTAATGAGAGATGTCATGTTCAAGTAACATGGTTCTCCCCATTTCAACCAGACTTGTATTATGTCTTTCAAAAACCCCATTTTATTGAGGAGTTTATGGTGAACTAAACCAATTCCAGATTTCTTGCTTCCCAATATAAATTTCAAATTATTCATTTTTTGTATTCACCACCATTATCGGTTCTCGACTTCTCCACTAAATACTCATATTCTTTATAATAACTCATTTGAAACTTTTAAACTTTTTTGGAGCATATGACTTATGTTTCATATACATAACACAATGAATGTGAGTAAAGTCATTAGTAGATGTGATGAATTACTTATCACCATAATTTAATTGCTTTCTAATTGTCCCACATATATGAGAATGAATAACTTTTAGGGTTTTTTGAATAAATTTAAACTTTCTTATGCACAGAATTTGTAATATTTACCTTTTAATAAATAGTGAAACACTAATATCCTCATCTTGAAATATTAAGAATTCCACAGACATTGTATCCCTTATAGAAGTTTCCCGCATTTCTATGGCACATGTTCCCCATCCTTTTATTCCATAATTGATTCTACACCACCATGCCTATGTAATAAGAGTTTTTTATTTCACCAACTTGGAACAAGTTTCCTTTTGTGTGTTGTCCACTTGTACCTATCTTTTCATCTTCATCTATTTTCACAAAAAACCCCATATTTTATGAAAATAACTTTTTAAATTCATCTCAATGTTTTTAAATACTTAACACGTTTTTTTCATCCCATCAACAAACAAATCTTTCTTATATTTTAAATTTTCTTCCAAAATTATTGTTGATCCAACACCATTAGTTCTCAGAGATTCATCATTTCCAAATGTCATGGTTCCTTCTTTGAATTCTTTTATACTATTAAACAACGTTAAATATCCTATAATATAAGAATAAAACCCAATATCTAATATCCATTGTCATTCTCCTTTTTTAACATTAATTTCGTTTTCTATAGTAAGATATTTTTATTTTCTTTTCTCTTTCTTCACTTCAAGATTTTGAGGATTGTTAAGAAATGGTTTTTGTATGGGTAACAAACAAGAAATCCTTTTGTGAGATTTTCAGGTTGTTCACATCTTTCACAAATAGCTTCTAGGGGTTGGATCATGTTCTCAACATTCACACTAACCTTATTAGATTTCTTCCAAACACCTTTCTCATATTTCTTCCACTGAGGATGTTGACTCCCCTTAAAAATTTTCCGTCTGTGTTTTTTAGAATAGTAGTAATTTTTTTGTTTGAACCAACATATATTTTTAGTGTGTCTGAATCCCCCACAATATCAGTAGTATGCGTAAAAATAATATTTTCCTCTAAAACATTCATACTGGATGGAGTTCTGATTGTGTTTCTTAGTAATCGTATTATCTTTATTATTAGGAATTTGTTGAACATACCCCATTATATTATCAATTGAGATATTCATTTTTGTCTTAGTTTTTTTTTCACCCTTATCATAACTAGTAGTAATAAAAAATCAGATTCATAATGTTTATGAAATTATGAATTCTAAACATTTTTATTCTTGGCCACATACTTAACTTTCCCAACATTATTCTTCTATGAAGAAATTATATATTTTTTCTCCACCTATGAAGGTAAATTTTGTTGATCCTTCTTAGGTTCATAATTATGAGAAATTTCACCAACTTCATAGATTTATTTTTTGAAACATATATCCCTCTATTAATCTTTAGAATGTTTTTATTGCACATGTTTGAACTCTTCTTCTTTTTCCTTCATCTTAACTTTTAGATGTTCAATACAATTCTTTTCTTTATAAAGAGATTTCTTTAAATCATCAATCACTTCTTGAAGCATAAATTTATCATCAAGAAAAATTATTTGTTGAAGATTTTTCACTTTTCAACTTCCTGATCTCTTTTATAAACCTCCCAATCTTCCTTATACTTTCTTTCAATTCTTCTTTAAGATTAAATTCTAGTCGAGTTTCTTTTTCATCAAAACTACTGATTCTGAATTCTTCATTACTCAATTTTTCAATACAATTATTTTCTCTAGCATGATTAGTAGATTTTTTAGATTCAACTTAACTCTCTTCTTCTTTATCATCTTTAGATAAGAAAATTGTCATTTTGGATTTGGATAATTTTATATCTTTCCATTTGGAAAAAGATTTAGCATTATGACTTTGTTTCTTCCATGATCTTCTCTACCTTCTATCATTTTCATCTCTATCCTTTTCTTTATTTATTTGAGTACAATTAGCTGAAAAAGTTCCCAATATATCCACATTAAAAATATTTCAAGGTAATTTCCCTTTTTATTTATATGTGTTGAGTCAATAAGGTTTCCTTATGACTTTTTCATTCCTTCATCTTTGGGGATATTGATGAGTCAATAAGGTTTCCTTATGACTTTACCAATCCTCTTATTTTGAAAATCACAAACACCTTATCTCAAGACAAATTTCATTTTACCCTGTGTTTTACTTTCATAAGGAAAATTTTCTTTCCCCAAGGAAATTTATCTTTACCATGTTTTCCATTTTTCATTATCTTGTCTAAGTATAAAATTTGATTTCATATCTAAAACTTTGGAATCATATAATACTAGATAAAGAGCATTATGTTTTCAGGATCTGAATTCAGATTATGAGTTCTCTGAATTCAGACTCCGAACTCTTCTGAGTTCTAACTCCGAGTTCTTTTAATTCAGACTCCAAACTCTTCTGAGTTCTGACTCCGAGTTCTCTGAATTCAGACTCCAAACTCTTTTGAGTTCTGACTCCGAGTTCTCTAAATTAAGACTCCAAACTCTTCTAAGTTCTGACTCTGAGTTCTCTGAATTCAGACACCGAACTCTTATCAGTTATGACTCCAAATTCAAATAAATTCATACTCTAAACTTTGTATGTTCAGACTCCAAATTCTAATGAATTCAGACTTCGAACATTCTATGTTCTGACTCCGAATTCTCAGGAATTCTGACTCCTAACTTTGAATGTTTAAGTTCTTAATTCTTGTGAATCCAAATTCCGAATTTCCTTGAAATTCAGACTCCATAATTCTATAGATTTTAGGTTTTGAATTCCATAGAAAAACAAAATTTTAATATCCTTGTATTATAGACACTGAATGTGTTTTTGGTTATACTCCGAACATTTATTTTCTTACATTATGAATATTTTATTTTGGTTATGTAACCATATTTTTTCTTGCTCTTGTTTTTGTTAGAAAATGATGTCATGCATTCAGTTACTAACTAACCATTCTTTGAGTGACACGTATACAGGTACCTCCGAAATTCAAGGAAAAATATGACTGTTGGAGGAGGGAGTGGACCATTGGTGTTGTGCCTATAAATAAGAGCTCATTTGAATGAGCTCCATACTGTTCTAGAACTCTAGAGAATTCATGTTGTTGAAGTGATTTCTAGAGAGAGAGACTCACATGCTTAGTTCGTACTGGACATCTTGTTCAGATTTTCTTTGTGTGACTATGAATGTTGATTAGTACATTCGAGGACTTCCGGAGATAGGAAGACAGATGTGTCGACTACCTTAAAGTTAGAGGACTTCCTTGCTGAGGAAGATAGAGGTGCCAACTACATTGAAGTTGAGGGATTACAGAGATAGAAAGACATACTTCGATCTTTGTACCCTAGTGTGGGTAAGATAGACTTTCTTGAGAGTATAAATCAAGGGTCCTTTATCCAAGGTGGGTGGATACCCTTCTCTTTGGGTTCAAATATTTATTACTTGTTACTTGGTTTGTTTCAAGTTTTTTGCTGCATTTATTTATTGTAGAGGAAAGTATAACTATATTATACATCCTTATACTTGTACTATGATTTAGTAAGATTCTATATGCTTTAAGTTAGAATATTTATCTTTGAAAACTTTTATTGAGTTCCATTTTTCAGAACCATCTTTTCCAGAATCACTTTCTCATAATCATATTTCCAAAATCTAGAAAGGGTGTAGAACAAGAGGTTCTATGAATTACCTTTCTTAACCTTGTTAGACATAATCATCTTTAAAAGTTCCAAAGGAATTTATTTTAAAAGTATACAATTCACCCCCCCCCCCCTCTTGTATTTTTAGAATTATTAGATACTTCATTCAGTATCTATATTACTTCAATCCTACATTTGGTATTATATAGTATATCATACTCCAAATACCATCTCAACAATTGGTATCAGAGGAGGTCTCTGAAATACTTATATTCACATATAATTTTTCCTTACTCAATTTTTCATTGTTCTACTTTTTCCTTGTTGAGAAATATTTTCCTTGTTTACTTAACCTTACTACTAACAAGTTTGTGTGGAAAGATATTTTCTTTAAGATGACATGAATCAATGTTGGTTCCATTGACAACCTAAATCCAACACAACCACATATTTTTGATGGAAATGATTACAAATATTGGAGATATCACATGAATACATTCATTATCAATACTAGAGTGGACAATTTTTTTATGCTTACTGGAGGTTATAAAATCCCTGAAAAGGAAGTTAGTACCTTCACCAATAAAGAAAAGCCTGAATATCAACTAAATTACAAGGCACGCAACACATTTCTTTGTTCCATGACTAGAAATATATATTGAAAAAATTTATCTTATAAAGAAGAAAATTTTATTTAGAAGAAACTTGAAGTGACACACTTTGGAACTTCAAAATTCGTTGAAACTAGAAGAGTAATGCTCAGAGCTGAATATCATGGTTTCTGCTTTCCTTATAGAGAACCCATATGTAAGGTGCAACAAATATTCATGACTATAATTAATTGTTTACAATATATGGGTGAGAAATGATTAGATGATTAAGCTCTTGTTGATAAGATTATAGACATCATGCCCAATGAGTGGGAATCCAAGAGGACTGCTATTGATGAGAACATAAATGTTACTCAGATTTCTCTTGATGAACTTTTTGGAACTCTTCTTCGACATGAGACTAGAATGAAGAGAGATGATGATAATTTAAAGAAGAATAATGGGAATGGAAGTGTTTCTTTTACTAGAACTTCAAATCATATGAAATCCAAGACTCCTGAGAGAGTTACAAGATCCAAATCTAAGAATGTTGTCATACAATCCAAATCTATTTGAAGTGAATCCTCAGAAAATGAACTAGACAATCTTTCTCGAAGGATGAACAAGATAGTTGGACAGAAGAAATTTCAATCCAGATATAAAAGAAATAAATGAAAGACATGAAAGACTTTGAAGTCACTTTTTAGGAATGTAAGAGAGCTAGAAATATAAGACCTGATTGAACTATGTGTAAGAGAAAAGAAAGAAAGGAAAATCATTCTGAGAGAAATAGAAATAAGTACTATAAAGCCAAAACTAAGAATTTATTGAAAGCTAATGACACCTAGAGTGCTAGTGGTGGTGACTCTTCTGATGAATCATCATATTATGAATCTTCTGGATAGAACAATATTGGTTTAATAGCCAGACTACCTATTGACAATCATTTATTAATGGATAAATTACACAATTCTGAATCAATGAACAATGTTTCTTTGAATGAAAATTATAGTAATGATAAATAATATGAATCTTCAAATGAAAAATCTTCTTCTAATGAAGATGATACTTTAATTACCTATGAAGAAGTTTCTAGGTTTGATAAGCTCCTCGAGAATGAGAATTCAAAACTCAAGAAAAATATGGATAAAGAAAATTCTAGAAATGTTATTCTAACTAAGAAAAAATCGGATCTTTCTAAAGATCTTGATAAGAAACCCCTTGATTTTGAAAGTATTTCAAAAAAACATGGGGAATTAAATTATGAGAAGGATAAACTTTATAAGGATCTAGAAAATGTAATTTCTAAGAAAAATGTTTTCGAGCCTAAGTCTAGTTCTAAATCTCATATTTTTAAAGACAAGAACTTAGTTATTAGACTGAAATCCGGAATTTTTTCCTTGAGGAAGTGTTTGCCAAAGTTTACGTTAGGTAAAGAAAATTTTGATAAGATGTATTCTCAAATATGACCTCTAAGGAATAACTCTAGATTTGGTTATGCTAGTTCTAAACCAATTTTTAGTTACAATTATTTTGTTCCTCAAAGTACTCCTTTCTGCACTAAGTGTAAGTATGGTGGAAACGGGGAAAAAATTTGTTCCCTAAACAAAACTCAGTCTTTTGGATTTCATAAATCCTCTTTTTCTACGAAAATGTGGGTGCCTAAAATTTTGCTTTCTGAGATTTCCAGATCCAAGAAAGTTTGGGTTCTGAATGTATAACAATCTTATTTTCAAAAAAATAAAGAATCTACCAACAGAAATACATGGTACATTGTTAGTGGATGTTCTCAACATATAACTGGTAACAAAAACTACTTTGAAAATATTATCAAGATGAAAGGAGGAAAATTAACATTTGGAGATAATGCTCACGGAGAAATTATTAGTACAGGTAACATCATTCTTCTTGGAAAAAATTTGATTTCAAATGTCTTGTTTTTTAAAGGTCTTAAGCAGAACCTCATTAGCAAAAGTCAATTATGTGATGAAGGTTACCATGTGAATTTTAGGAATGACAAGTTCTTAGTACATTATTCTAGGGTAGAATTTATTCTTTCTACCCATAGGCAAGAGAATGTATACACACTAAACACAGAATTCCATAGGATCAAAGACCTACCTTGCATTAGTGAAATGGAAGATCATTCTTGGTTATGGCATAGAAGGTTAGGACATTGTAACCATAGGAACCAATGAAAACTCTAAAAGACAATACTATTCAAGGATCTACCGGAACATAGATTTGATTCATCAAAAGTTTGTGATCCTTATCAATATGTCAAGCAACATAAATCAAGTTTTAAATCAATCGGTGAAGTCTCAACCACTGATACATTATAGCTGGTTCATATGGATCTTTTTGGACCAACAAAAACTGGAAGCATTGGAGGCAAGTATTATGTATTTTTCTTAGTTGATGATTACACTAGATTTACATGGGTTTATTTTCTAGAAAAGAAATTGGAAGATTTTTATTATTTCAAAAGTTTTAGACCCCAAGTTAAAAATGAGAAAAACCTTCCTTTGATAACTATTCATAGTGATCATGGAGGAGAATTTCAAAATTCTTATTTTGAAACTTTTTGTAGTAGAAAAGGCATTACTCATAACTTCTCAGCACCCAGAACACCCAAACAAAATGGTGTTGTTGAATGATGAAATAGAATTATTCAAGAGATAACAAGAACCATGTTGAGCGAGTATTCTGTAGCCAAACATTTTTGGGCTAAAGCTGAAAGTACTTCTTTTTATAATATAAATCAAGTTTTGATCAGACCTTTTCTTAATAAAACCTCTTATAAGTTATGGAATGGTAGAAAACCTAGACTTTCCTACTTCATGGTTCTTGGTTGTAATGTATTTTTTTTAATACGAAATATAATCTACATAAATTCGCACCAAAATCTGATAAAGGAATTTTCTTAGGCTACTCCATAACTTCTAAGTCTTATAAGGTTTTTAATAAAAACACATGCACTTTTGAGGAAACAGTACATGTTAAATTTGATGAAACTGATCCTTTTGTTTTTAAACAACTCCAACCTACATCTTCAGATTAGTTTTCAAAAACTGATTATCAACCCTTGATATAAGATCCTTGTGATAAGGAAAATGTCCAATATGATATTTCTGAAACATTTACCACAAAAGATTTCCTACCCTATGTTGATGAACAGATTTTACAAAACCCAAATCAGTTGTTTCTTAAGAGTCATCCCAGTGATAGTATCATTGGTGACTTAAATCAACCATTAAAGGCTAGAAGTTCCTTCAGAAATGAAATAGAACATCTAGAATTACTTTCTCAATTAGAACCAAAAATTACTGATGAAGCTTTAGGTGATAATGATTGGATTAAATCTATACAAGATAAGCTAAATGAATTAGAAAGGAATAAAGTCTGGACCTTGGTTGAAAGACCTAAGGAAACTTCTGTTATTGGATTCAAATGGGTCTTCAAAAATTAGTGTGATGAAAATGGAATCATAGTAATAAATAAAGCTAGATTGGTTGCTAAAGTCTATAATCAACAAGAAGGAATAGACTATGAAGAAACATATGCTCTAGTATCTAGTCTTAAATATATTCATATTCTACTTTCCATTGTGGCATTATTCAACTTTAAACTTTTTCAAAAATATGTGAAATGTTCTTTCCTTAATGATTATGTTCAAGAAGAAGTTTTTCTTTAACAACCTCCTAGTTTTTAAGAAACAAAACATCCTGAACATGTTTTTAAAATTACCAAAGCTTTGTATGGAATTAAGAAAGCCCCTCGAGCTTAGTATGATAGACTTACAAGATTTTTGCATCAAAATAATTACATTAAGGGAAATGCATATCCAACCCTTTTTATAAATAAAGATAAGAAAAATGTTTTGATTGTTTAAATCTATGTTGATAACATTATATTTGGTTCAACTCATCAATCTTTAACTGATTCCTTTGTGGATCTAATGAAATCTATGTTTGAAATGAGTATGATGGGTGAGTTAACTTTTTTACTTGGTTTTCAAATTTCTCAAAAACCATAAGGAATATATATATCCCAACATAAGTATATTAAACATCTTATTAAAAAGTATATATATGACAACACTAAAAGTATAAGTACTCCCATTGGTACTTCAAATACACATGATCTTGATGAAGCTGGGAAACTAGTAGATCAAACATCTTTTAGAGGTATGATAGGAAGTCTACTTTACTTGAAATCTAGTCATCCAAGCATAATGTTTTCAGTATGCTTATGTGAAATATATCAGTCTAATCCTATGGAATCTCATTTAAAGGTAGCGAAAATAATTTTTTACTACTTAAAGGGAACCATGTATTTAGAACTCTTTTATAATTATGGAAATGATTTTGTTTTAAAAAGTTTTTCAGATGCTGACTTTGGTGGATGTGGAATTGATTGAAAAATTACATCTGGAACTTGTCATTTCTTAGGTGATTAATTAGTTTCTTGGTCATTCAAGAAGCAACACTCAGTAGTACTTTCCACTGCTAAAGATGAATATGTAGAAACTGGAAGTTGTTGTGCTCAAGTTTTGTGGACGCAACACACACTCACAGACTATGGTATGATTTTTACCAAAACACATATTTTGTGTGATAATACTAGTGTCATTGCTTTAAGAAAAAATCATGCACAACACTCTCATGAAAAACACGTAGATATTAGGCATCACTTTCTTAGGGATCACACACAAAAAGGAGATATCATTCTTCAATTTATCAGAACGCAAGAACAACTTACTGATATTTTTACAAAATCGTTAACCTCCGATAGATTTGAATACATTAAACAGAAGATAAGAATGATAACCGTAAGGTAATCATCTTTATTCACTCCCTATTTAAATCAATACCAAATACAATAATAAACTCATTTTCATTGGGGGAGTGTATTTGTTTTTTTCAAATTTTTCGTAATGAAGTTTTTTTTCAAATTTTTCGTAATGTAGTTTCTTCCAAATTTCTCTTAATGAAGTTTTTTTCAAATTTTTCTTAGTGATGTTTTTTTTCCAAATTTTTCATAATGATGTTTTTTTCCAAATTTCTCGAAATGATGTTTTTTTCAAATTTTTCGTAATGAGGTTTTTTTCCAAATTTTTCATAATGAAGTTTTTTTTTTCAAATTTTTCGTAATGAAGTTTTTTTTCAAATTTTTCGTAATGAAGTTTTTTTCCCAAATTTTTCGTAATGAAATTTTTTTTCAAATTTTTCGTAATGAAGTTTTTTTCCAAATTTTTCCTAATGAAGTTTTATTTCAAATTTTTCGTAATGAAGTTTTTTTTCTAAATTTTTCGTAATGACGTTTTTTTCGTAGTGAGTTTTTCAAAAAAATCCGTAACTAAATTTTCAGAATCTAAATTTTTTGAAGAACAATTTCCCTCACTATGAATAATTTCTCCAAGAAATCTGAACGGTATGATTCTTTCTTGAACTTTTTAATCATCATTTACTCGCTATTATTTTCATTTGTTTTCAAAAATTTCTGATTATCTTTTCCTTAAATCTGAATATTTTTCTTAAAAACCTCAAAAGATCAAATTCTATCAAGTTTTCCTTGTCGCTATCATATCAACCATTAGATCTGATTAGAAGGATTTTCATCCATTGGATTGAGTTTGGAAGATGAATCGTCGCTTTTAAAACCTATATAAAAGACCCATAAATGTTTGTCCCACATCGATCTCAAGATCTCACGTGCTGAAGTTCTGACCCTCTACTTAAATCTATTTCAAACTTCTTAGAGTTTTCACAATTTCGAATGTCTCTAGAAGAATCCTCTCAGAAAGATATGTCAACTGTCAAGCTAATTCCGGAGTGGCAGGTGTATAGAGAAAGGTTGGTGCATCCAAACCTTTTCGCTAAGAATGATTAAATTATTTCAAAGAACATCAAATTAAATGGATGGGAGAGTGTTTACATATCAAAGCCAGGGGATCAAGATTTGGTATATTTGGATTTTTCTTGTTGAGTTTTATGAATCACTTAGTTACTTTAAGGGAAAAGGCATAGAGAAGTGTTCCTTCAAAATCTATGGAAAGACCTATGCTCTTTCATATACTAAGGCAACCAGCTTAGTTGGTATTCCATACGAAAGAGAAGCTGAATTCTGTTCCCACAAGTTGTCGGATGTCAAAGGAATCTTTGTAAAGGTGAAAGATATGTAGTGCTCGGTCTTACTGATGTCAAGACTCCGAAGAGTTCTCACCTATCTACAAATAATAGGATCCTTGAATTATGGGTTCAAGGATTTATCATTCCAAGAAAAGGTGACAAGGACACATTGAAGAAGAGTGATATATACATCCTAGAATTTTTGGTGGACCTGAGGATGGTTAATTTGGTTAAGAATATTCTAGTTACGATCGAGAATATAAAGAATGGAAATCTAAAGGCTCAGAATATCATGTACCTATCCATTCTTTCTAAGTTAATTTTTTGGTTCTTAAAATATTTTACAATCCCTTGTAGTTCAAAACCTATAAATTAAAAAGTCATGGTAGTCAGTGATGATACTTTGAAGAGGATGAACATTGGATTTTATAAACACTCCAGATAATTTTATAACCTACCAGAGGAGGAATCTGAAGTTGTTCCAAAGAAATAAGAAGTGGTTGAACCTTTGAGAAAGGTTTCGAAGAAGGGGAAGTTGAAGGAAGTAAAAGAAGAAGAGAAAATCCCAAAAGCTAAGAAAGCTCAATCTGCACCTCCTAAAACTAAGAAGAAAAAATCATATCCAGATGAGGTTATAGAAAAGTGGAGGGAAGATAAGAAAAATCAGAAGGAAGGAGAGCCACAGTTTGACTTAGATCCTGTAAAAGAAAAGTCTTTGAAGGAGAAGACTGCTGATGAGCTTGAGAAGCATGCAAAAGAAAAGAAGAAAAAGAATAAGATGTTTGAAATAGAGATTGTGCAATCCCTTCTAAGGGATACTGAAAAATATTTCAAAAAACTTCTTGTAATATAATGCTTCCTGGTAGAAGCTTTACCTGAAACTCTTGAGAAAAAGTTTGTCACTTCGGAAAAAGAAAAATAGGTAGAAAAAATTTTGGAAGAAGAAAAAGAAGTTGAAAGCAGTGGCGAGATCTAAGATATCATAAATCAAGTTGAAGACTTCCATGAGAAAGAGAGTCCATCCATGAAATTTTCAATCCGAACTTCATTAGTAGAATCTTCAAAATGTGCTACACCTGGGAAAGATCAGAAAAAAAACGATGAGAGAGATGAAGATGAAGTGAACAAGCTATCTGAGGAAGAATGTTTTAATCATCATTTTATTCAACCTGAAGAAGCTGAGGTAGGAGGTGAGAAAGAGAAGATATATGAAGATAAAATTGTTCATCTGTCTAACAGTGAACAGGAATATCCAGATGAGGAAGCCATTCTGAGAACTGATAAGGGGAAACATTTGGTTTTTGATACACCTAAAAAATATATTTTGAAGAAGAATGAAGCTTGTGGATCTTCAAAAATGAAATTTATTGACCTAGAGAAAGATCCTTCACCTATAAAAGTCTCAGATTCAGAATCATCATCTCTATGACATGATTTTGTTGTCCAGCCATTGAAGAGGCTGGTTGGAACCATTCCAATTTTCCCAAGCATAGACTCAAGATTCCATATGCTTCAACATACACTAAATCAGAAATCCAATTCAGTGTCCATGGTGATGGACAAGTGTGTCAAGCTTGAGGACGATTTCAATAATTTCTTCAATATCTATGATGCCCACAAAAGGTCCTGTAAGAAAATTGTTGGCTGGTCAAAGAAGACAGTTGAAGATTTGAGAGAACTTGATGAGTATCAAGATGTTGTCAAGGAGGCTTTTGACATAGAAGATGGTATGATCAAGGATATCACAAGTAGCTTTGAGAAAAAGATACCTTTGGAACAAAATTCTCAGATTCAAGAGGTGAAGGATCTGAATGAGAAATTTTATTCTGTTGCCCAATGCTGGAAGAGAGAAAGAGAACTTTGGATTGAGATAGAATAAAATCTTTTCAAGTAGGAAGAAGTCCTGAAGGCTCAGGCAGAGGCTCTTAAGTCTCAAGAAGAAAGAATCAATGCTTTAGAGAAAAAATATGAGGATTAGTATCAACTTCCTAAGCGAGAAGAGTAATACCATAAGGATCTCAAAAAGCTAAAGACTATAGTCAAGAAGTTGATGCCGAAGGAAAAGAAAGGAAAACTTTGTTGCAATCTGATTTTTTGTTGTACTTTTCTTCCTTGTACAAGTTCTTTCTAATCATAATGAAATTTTTGGTTGCTTGTCTTTTGGATGTGTTAAACTAATATTTCAGGTACCATAATTTCTTTTCCATTCCCTCAAATTCATTTTTAAAATCACAAAGGGGGGGAAAGGGAAAAGAATACTAAGTAAAGAAGAAATATCCCTAAGTAAGGGGGAGTTTATCTAAAGGGGAGTTTTCATTACAGAGATTTTTGTACTCAAGATAAGGAAAAATAGCATTCCAGAAATCTAGAATATGATCCTTAGTGTTCAAAAGCCTAAGGGGGAGTTAGTCGTATTCATCTATTCTCATATGATAAGGTAGATAAGTTTTATTTTCAAAGTCTAGAAAAATATTTTCTAAGTCCTCATTTTCCTTTTCGTAAGGATGTTTGTGCTTTCTAAAAAGGGGGATATTGTTGATTCAATAAGGTTTCCTTATGACTTTTCCATTCCTTCATGTTTGGGGAGATTGTTTAGTCAATAAGGATTCCTTATCGAATTACCAATCCTCATGTTTCGAAAATCACAAACACCTTATCTCAAGAAAAATTTCATTTTACCCTGTGTTTTAATTTCATAAGGAAACTTTTCCTTCCCCAAAAAAATTTATCCTTACCATGTGTTTCATTGTTCATTATCTTGTCTAAGTATAAGATTCAGTTTCATATCTAAAGCTTCAGAATCATATAATACTTAGATAACGAGCATTTTATTTTGAGGATCTGAATTCATATTCTGATTTCTCTGAATTCAAACTCCAAACTCTTATGAGTTCTGACTCCAAGATCTCTGAATTCAGACTCCGAACTCTTCTGAGTTCTGACTCCGAGTTCTTTGAATTCAGACTCTAAATTCTTCTAAGTTCTGACTTCGAGTTCTCTGAATTCAGACTCCAAACTCTTCTGAGTTATGACTCCGAGTTCTCTAAATTCAAACTTCAAGCTCTTATGAGTTCTGAATCTAAATTCTAATAAATCCAGACTCCAAAATTTTTATGTTCAGACTCTGAATTCTTATGAATTCAAACTCTGAACTTTCTATGTTCTGACTCCGAATTCTCATAAATTCTGACTCCGAACATTGTAAGTTCAGGTTTTGAATTAATGTGAATCCAGATTCCAAATTTCCTTGAAATTTACACTCTGTAATTCTATAGATTTTAGGTTCTGAATTCCTTAGAAAAACAAAATCTGAATATCCTTGTATTATAGACACTGAATGTGTTTTTGTTTAGACTTAGAACAATTATTTTCTTACATTTTGAATATTTGATTTTGGTTATGTAACCATATTTTTTCTTACACTTTTTTTGTTATAAAATGATGTCATTCATTTAGTTACTAACTAACCATTTTTTGAGTGACACATTTACAGGTCCCTCTGAAATTCAAGGAAAAATATGACCATTTGAGGAGGGTGTCGATCGTTGGTGTTGTTCCTATAAATTGGAGCTCATTTGAATGAGCTCCATACTATTCTAGAAATCTAGATATTTCATGTTGTTGAAGTGATGTCTAGAGAGAGAGACTCACATGATTAGTGTGTACTGAACATCTTGTTTTGATTTTCTTCGTGTGACTCTGAATGTTGCTGAGTACATTCGAGGACTTATGAATATATGAAGACAGAGGTGCCAACTTCCTTAAAGTTCTAGGACTTCCTTATTGAGGAAGAGAGAGGTGTCGACTACCTTGAAGTTTAGGGATTGTAGGGATAGCAAGGCAGACTCCAATCTTTGTATTGAGGGCTTACCCTAGTGTGAGGAAGACATATTTTCTTGAAAGTATAAATCAAGGGACCTTTATCCATGGTTGTTGGATAACCTTCCCTTTGGGTTAAAAGATTTATTACTTGTTACTTGGTTTGTTTCAAGTTTTCCACTGTATTTTTTGACTGTAGAAGAAATAATAACTATATTATACTTCCTTATACTTTTACTCTAATTTAGTAAGATTATATACGCTTTAAGGTAGAATCTTTATCTTTGTAAAAAAAAATAAGTTCTATTTTCCGGAACCATCTTTTCCAAAATCACTTTCTCGAAATCATATTTCTGGAATATAGAAAGTGTGTGTAACTAAAGGTTTTTTGAATTACATTGTCTAACATTATTAAACATAATCATCTTTAGAAGTTCCAAAGGAATTTTTTTAAAAGTATACAATTCACCCACCTCTTGTATTTTGAGAATTATTAGATACTTCATTCAGGATCTATATTACTTTGATCCTACATTTGGTATTATAGAGTATATCATACTCCAAATACCATCTCAAAAATATGTACCTATTCTCACATTTTTAGAAAACAAAGATAAAATTTAATCAACATTTTTACATAACTCATTTCCAGAGTCATATTCAACAACATCATCTTCCTCATGAATGTTCTTATTATTTTTTTCTGGGAAGCTTTGAAAGACATTTCTATATAATCTTTTTTTTCCTTCATAACTTTTTCCCTTCTCATTTCATAAGTAATAAGAGTAAAATTAAGAACATACAAAGATAGAGTTTCAAGATCTCTATCTTCGAATGAGGAAACTTTAGCATCAATCTTATCGGGAAGGATTCTTAATATATTTTCAACAATAGTAGAATATTCTAGCATTTCACTAAGACATTTGATAGTGATGACAATTTCATTTACCATGGTAATGAATACCCCAATAGATTCATAATCACCCATTTTCATATCATAATACTTTAGCCTCTATATTTTCAATTTTTCCTTCTTGATTTTTGTATTGCCTTTGTAAATGTATTTCAACTTATCCCAAATACCTTTGGAAGTGGAAACACCTTTTACTCTTAGGAACTCACTTTTATAAAATGATGATATTAAATCATTTTTATCTCTTCTAGTATTCTCAAGATTCTTCTTATCAACATATGTAAGAGGAAATTTACCGTAAATAAGAGTAAATCAATCTGTTGTAGATTCAAGAACATCATACCCAATAGAAATAATCTAAGGAAATATTCTATATTTCAAGATATGATAGTTCTTCTCATAGAAGACAAGAATACCTTTACTATTGAAACAATTCACATTCTACATCAACATCTCTTCAAAACATTAGCAAAGAGTAAACAAAGGGAACCTGGATCTAATACCAATTGTGATTTATCCTCAGGATTGGTGTATCACTGAGAAGGGGAGGGGTTGAATCAGTGATATATTTTTATTTTAAGTTTCATTTCTTTTGAAACAAACTTCCTCTCCTGTTAAATATTTATCACCTTGCTAAAAAAAGAACACAGTCACCAGAACACAAGAATTTACAAATTTTACTACTAGACAAGAGTAGCTATGTCCTTAGTATGGTTTGCAAAAAAAATCCATTACCATATAATCCATTAGAAAACAATTCTTCTGTGTGGAATACAACAAGTAGGATATTCCCTTACACTTTTTTAACACAATGTTCAATATAGTAGTTCATGTGATTAAAGTAGAATGAAATTATTTAATATAATTTTTTAACAAACATTTTATGATACTGCTAGATCAAATTTTAAAAATATGTTCTTCAGAACAATTCATCACTTCTTTACCCAAAATCAGGTAAGAACATCCTCTAAACTTCATAATGATACTTAGTAAAATTTCTAGTCCAATTCCCATGTATGATCACTCAATATAGACAATATAATTTTGTTATAATACCACTAAAACAATTCTGAACTTCTTATTCCTTAGTCATGAAATCTCAATAAGATTGTCCTAGTCCGATGATCCATTCCAATATGATAACCATCTAAATAGGATCTTTTCTCTTCTCCTTTCTTTATTCTTTCTAGAAAACTTCTTTAGGTAAGAAAAATCTGGAAACTTCTTCTCCCAATAATTCTGAAACTTCTCTCTCTTCTCTTCCATACAATACTTGTGTGAGGAAAGTAAAAAAGTATTTTTCTCCTTTTATATGTGACCCAAAAGTGATTTAGGAGGGATTCTGAAAATGTTTCCAACTCAATAAAATATCTCAAATCATCAATTTTCCTTAAATATCAGCTAAATATTTGACTTCTTCAATGCTTGTTAAATCTTCTCAAACCTTCTCGAATATTCATCTCACTTGAAACTTCTTAACTTTTTTAATTTGAATTCTCCATCGAATTTCTATTCCAATTTGTTCATTATGAAGATCTGTGCCAACTTGAATAAAAAAAGGAAAACATATTCTTTAAACATCAAGTAATATTATTATCCCCTTTGAATAATACTTTAAAAAGCCTATAACCATGAATCTTCTTCTTAAATTATTCATAACGATGTTCTTATTTTTGAAAATGTTATCGGTGTCAGGTTACATGTGATTATTGGTCTCAGTTTCACTTAAATTAATTGCGGTCAACTCCTATATGATGGATCTTAAGACAAAAAGGAAAACAAATCTTGATAACAAATCAATGTTCGTCCATTCATGACCCAATTGAAAATAACCAAAAATTCATAGTGATGAAAATGGTTCACTACATTATTGATCGGTCTCTGGATTTATTTTTAAGCATCAACCCAAAAAAAATTCTTATTCAATTGTCCCAACATATTCCAATTAAAATATTCAAGAAACATTTTGGCCTCTGATAATTCTCTGTATCTAGTTTCTTAAAGATACTAAAAAATTATAAAACAAATCAGTGTCAAAATCCATTATGATAATCGGTGGCACTCTGAGTCTCAGTGTCAACAACTTCAACATCAGAAATATATTTCTTATTATTATTATGATGCCAAATAACATAAATCACATAAATTATTTCTTTGAATATTTGTATCTATTGTTTTATTGGTCTGAGTGAAAACCATCATCTTTATCTATCACATTCTGATTAACCATCTTAGCCTTCAAACAAATCTGTATCTGATGATCTTCACAGGGATTGACTGTGACTAGAAAACTTAAGCTTTAGCAACTTCTATATTTCACAAACTTCTACTCATATCATTACATCCTCCTTAATTTGAATATGTTGAAGATAATCTTTAGCATCATCTAATATATATTGTTAAGTATTGCAATTTCTCATTCTTCCAGCAACGTCTTTTTTTCTAACTCATGCAGAATACGATTAGAAGAACCATATATCCTTCTTTATTTCATTTGGTTTGCATAAAAAGTTATATATAACACTTATTATTTATGAGAACTCCATGATCAAAAAAGAATCATTAGATTTAATCATATCCATTCAAACTCTGATCTAGCTTCTTGATATGATCTTCCTTTCATTCTGGACTAAGGGTCAGTCTGATGAACCTATTCTTCCAGAAAACATATTCTTAATATGATGGACTTTGTTAAGCATTTTGATTCTAATTTTATAAATATGATTCTTATTCCGATCAACCTAAACTTTTAAAATGTGATTTTACTTCATTATTTTAACTAACCTTGACAATAAAAGTCAATTAATTCAAAACAAACTTCTTTCATCCAACTTGGTCCCAACAAAATCTATTACCTCATACTTCCCTTTAGATAAAAATACATTAACATAATGTATAATGGTTTTAATCACATTATTAATTTATAAAAAAACCATATTAATATTTATAATATCATTTATTAATCTCTTATAATATATTTTCTCTCATTCATTAATAATATTTCATTATTACCATTGTTTTAGGTGTTAACTCCTTTGTTTTATCATGCATGTTTTGTCCAAAAATTGATGGTTATTATGCATAGAATGTAAATAAATAATATTAATAATTATTTTAATGTTATAAATATCACATTTATTCATTAGAAACATTTTTATAACCATTATTTATATTTATACATGTAAAATGAATCGCATCGCTTCGTGGAGACAATAGGTTGGACATACGAAGGAGTGATGATGTCATTCCCTTAATGGGTGAAAGGGTAAGGAATGGGATGGTACATTAAGTTTAAAGAATTAATATCATGTCATTTTTATAATATATATACAATATTTCAATAATTCTGACTACACATATGAGTTGGTTTGGAAAAAAAAATTACATCGGTTCGCACGGTAGTAGTCATTTGTACACACAAGCAATGGATTTGTTTCCCATTTGATGGAGAAGGGTATAGATAAATATTATTCAATAAGTATAATAAAATATCAATATATTACATATAATAGTGTTATTATATTTTTATTGTTATGATATAATAAAATTTGGTAAAAGAATAAGGGAAAATAAATATTTTAGTGAAGATAATTACGTTCACTTAGAAGAACCTCCTACGGATCACTTATTAACGACCATAGGGTTGATCTTTTGGGAATACCAGAAGATATATAATTTGGAAAATTATTTTTTGAAGATATTTGTTTAGTGTTTTTTTGAGATAAATGGATTGATATTCATGAAAAGTGAGGGGAGTGGGTGCCCTTTTAAAATGGAAGAGGAGTGGAATTTTTTGTAAATACTGAAAAATATTAAATAATGGGAAGTCAATCTCAACCCAAGTGCCAAAAAATTGATAAATAATGGGGTGTAGGGAAGATATATTTTATCCATATCTCCACCACTAAAAAAACTTTTTTAAACATTTAATTCCCTTTACCTCCAAGGTTACTCACTTTTACTATTTTTGTTTTCACCATAGTAACTAGTTTTTTTAACCTAGGTAATTTATCTATTAAGGATAAAATAAATTGAGGATTATTTTATAATTTTTAAAAAATAATTGTAAATATTAAATGAAATTTATTAAATAAAAATATTATGTGTGAGAAAAATTAATTTTAACAAAAGAACATGTAACATGAAAACCCCCATTTTAACCTTAACCATGGTAATTAATTTTTATTGTTTTTACTATTAATTATAACAAAAAATTCATTTGAAAATATTAATGAATATTAATTAGGATAATTAAAAAATAGAATTTATTTTATAAAATTAAAATAACATGATTTTTAGATTTAATTTTAAAAAAAACCTATAAATCATGTAGAAAAATGGGTTTTCAAGGGATGCATTATTCAAGCATAAGATTATCTTATATTAACTATATGACTAGTAACAATAATTTTAAAGATTTAGATTCATGTATTTATAAATATAATCTATAAATTTAATTTAAATAATTGTTCATTAAAAATTATTTTAATTAAAAGAAATGGGAAGACATTATGCTTTTTTTTAAATACAGTTTTCTAAAAAAAACCATTTTTACCTCTGAATGATCTTAACATTATTTATATCACATTAATACTACATAAATTTTTAATTACAAAAATTATAATAAATTATTAAAAATTAATGTTTAAATGTTTAAATATAATATTTTCATTTATTCATAAAATATTATTTCTAAGTGAAAATTTCATAAATTCATTTTAGACATATTTTTTCCTAATTAGTTCAAGATAAATATTCACCATACCAAAATAGATTTTTTTGTCATGAAATATTAAAAAATTTATTGTATTGTAGTTTATTAAAATTTAATATTCACTTACTATAATTGAGGTTCAGGTGTTACAGGCCTTGTCAGTTCAAAAAATCATTGACAATGTAAGCACCATTAAAAGAATGCGTCTTTTATCACTACTCAAATAAATGCTGATAAAGGCCCACTTTATTAGTGATAAAATAAATGACAGGTCAAGGGAGCCTTTATAAATGCTTTTCAAAATGATGGTAAAGGTATCCCTTTATCATCACTTATAAAGTAGGCCTTTATCAATGCTTTTCTAGAATTGATAAAGGTCATATCATCTACCAGATAGTTTCATCCCTGAAACAACCATAAAGTAACCCTATATAACAACAAACCCAATTGGAGTACATAAACAGGAATGGAAATATACAAAAAACTGGATTGGAATACAAATATTACTTTTCACCATCATTTCAATTCAAAATTTTCATATAAAATATTTACATTGATGTTATATTTACAATTAATAAAAAAAATTAAAACCCATATACATAATCAAAAATATTATAGTATAATTTTTCCAATGATAAAACTTTGTAAAAATGATTATCCCTATAATAAAACCAATGTTTATTTTAGTATTAGTAAATAAAAAATAAACAAATTATAATTTTAATATTATATAATTCACATATGATAAATTATATTGTTAATTACTATATATATTAATGATATTATCAGTTATACTGTTAATTATATTATTAAAATGATAATTTTATATTGAAAACTTGCATTTCGAGTCATACTAACCACATCATGTGTCAGATTTAAATTCAGTAAATTATTACACATCACAAATGAATAATTAATCATTTCCTATAATTTTGAAAACAATCCGTTCTCATTTAATCAGTTTTGGCTATGTGACTTCCATAACATAAACAACACTTCCCTATTGAAAACACACAATTTGAGGTATACCGACTACATCGTGTGTTTTATTGATGTGTGTTAAATTCATACACATCACAAAATAAATTTGGATTGTTTTCCAAAATTTTGAGAGTAATAAAATATATTTTTTTAGGTATGGGATGTGTGTTTTAAACTAAAATAGAATTTTTGTATTAAAAACATGCACATTGAGTCATACTGACCCCATTATGCATCAGATTGATGTCTGATTTATTATGACACATAAAAAAAATATTATGGATCATGGTCCTAAAATTTGAAAACAATCCAAGATCTTTTTCTTTGTTTTAGTTAGTGACACACGTTTTATACTAAAATAAAATAACTATATAGAAAAAAAGCACTATGAGTAATATCAGCCTCATCATGTGTTAGATTAACATGCAGTCGATTCTTATATGTCAAAAATGAATTATGGATCATTTTCAAAAACTGGGAAAACAATATGTGATCTTTTCTTGATTTTGTCTAGTAGAACTCATTTTAAACATAAAATGGAACTTCTATATTGAAAACACATATTTTGAGTCATACCCACCACATCATTTGTCGGATTGACATGTAGTCAATTACTACAAGTCATAAATTAATAATGGATTGTTTCTTTAATGTTTTAAAACAAAAAAAACTCATTTTATTGGTTTGGGTTCTGTGACACTCATTTTAAAATTAAATGGAACTTCTATATTAAAAGCACACACTTCGAGTCATAACGGAAACATCATGTGTCACATTTATGTAAGATCAAGTCCTACATGTCAAAAATTAATTATGGATCATTATATTAATTTTTGAGAACAATATAATATTTTTTCTCTTTTTTAGATATGTGAATCATGTTTTAAACTGAAATGGAACTTTTATTTTGAAAACATGCACCTTGAGTCATACTGACCACATCGTGTGTTATATTGACATGTGGTTGATTCCTACATGTCACAGATATATTATAGATCATATTCCTAAGGTTTTATAATAATATGATCTAATTTTATTCGTTTTGGATAGTGACACACATTTTAAACTAAAATGAAACTTTTATATTGAAAACGCATGCTTTGATTCATATCATCCACATCATTTTTCATATTTATGTGTGGTTGATTGCTAATCATAAAAATGAATTTTGGATCATTTTCCAAATGTTTGAAAACAATTTGAACTTTTTTTCATAGTTTTGGCGACGTTATGTGTTTTAAACTTAAATGGATCTTTTATATTGAAAACAATCACTTCGAGTCATACTAAAAACATCATGTGTCGGATTAAAGTGAAGTCAATTCCTACACATCACAAATAAATTATGGATTTTTATCCTAAATTTTAAAAACAATATAAGCTCATTTTATTGGTTTTGGCTATGTGATGCACCTTTTAAACATAAATGAAACTTCTATATTGAAAACATGGACTTAGAGTCATATCATACACATCCTATTTTAGATTGATGTGTGGTGAATTTCTACCTGTCACAAATGACTTATGGATCATTTTCCTAACGTTTGAAAACAATCTGATCTAATTTGATCAATTTTGGATATGTGCCTTGTGTTTTAAACTAAAATTTCATTTCTCTATTGAAAACACACACTTCGAGCCATACCTACCACATCATCTGTTATATTGATGTATGGTCAATTACTACATATAAAAAATTAATTTTTTTCATAATGTTATAAAAAAATATAAGCTCATTTTATTTTTTTGGCTATGTGATTAATTTTATTCTAAAAAAACACTTATATTAAAAACATGAACTTCGAGTAATGTTGGCCACATCATGTGTTAGTTTGATGTGTGTTTGATTCTTACACATCATAGATTAATTATGGATTCTTTCTTAAATTTTTAAAGTAATATGAGCTCATTTACTCAGTTTTGGCTATGTGATGCGTGTTTTAAACTTTAATGGCACTTCTATATTGAAAATATGAACTTTGATACTAGACATAATCTGTATCAGATTGATGTGAAATCAATTACTACACATTGAAAATGAAATATATATCATTTTCCTAAATTTTCAAATCAAATTGAATTCATTTTCTTAGATTTGAGTATGTGAGGTGTTTTTTATCTAAAATGTCAATTTTAAACAGAAAACACACATTTAAAGTCATACTAATCAAACTGTGTATCGAATTCAGTTTATTATGATTTTTATACATCAAAAATGACTTAGGTATTGTTTTATTAAGTTATAATAAAAATTTGAATGTGTTTTATCATTTTTCATTATTTTACATGTGTTTTGAACTAAAATTTCAATTTTAAAATAAAAATACACACTTCGAGTCATATCGGGAACACTGTGTATCTGATTGATGTGTGGTTTATTCCTACACATCTCAAATGAATTATAGATAATTTTATTGAATTACCAAAATAATTTGAATGGGTTTTCTTGATTTTTGAGTATGAGATGTGTGTTTTGAACTAAGATGTCAATTTTTAACTGAAAACATGCACTTTGAGTCATAATGGGTACATCGTATCTCAAATTAAGGTGTGGATAATTCTTACACATTAAAAATGACTTATGGATTATTATCATTAAATAAAAAAATAATATAAATTTATTTTCTTAGTTTTGAGTATGTGATGTGTGTTTTCAACAAAAGTGTCAATTTTAAACTAAAAACATGTGCTTTAAGTCATACCGAGAACACCGTGCATTGGATTGAGGTATGGTTTATTCCTCAACATCACACCATTTCTTATTCATATTTAAAATTATCTCTATGAAAATTAACTAAATAAGTATAAGATAAAAAATTTAGGGAAATTAAATAAAAAATAGTATAGAAAATGAAGGGAAAATTAAAAAAATAAGTAGTATTAAGTCACCTTTTCATGATGTTTTTATACATTCTTGACCCATTTCCCTATCTCCATTATCTTAGTTATATTATCAAATTCAAATCTCTCATGATCATGATTAGTTTTAGACATTTTCTTTGCTCTTCCACAATCCATAAATCATAACCCTCCATTATACTTCTCCTTTAGAAATAGGTAAAAAATAATATATAAGAATTATGATACTAATATTTCACATCCCAAATGTATCTCTAAGGTTTTAGTCTATACATGGTCACAAACGTAATAGGTAATCACCTCAACCTGCTGCCGGAAAAAATTCAGAAACCATGTACTCTTCCCACTCATCTATAAACAAATTTACTTATTCGTTTTCGTACATATATTGTTTTAAATCTTGGTAGTACTAAGAAAATATTTAATAAAAAATAGTAATAAAAAAATTTAAGGAAATTTTTATTAACTTTTTAATTTATTTGTTCATGAATGCTCTTCTTTTGATGGTATATGATATCTTTCATAAATTTTCAAAAATAATATTCATAGTAATTATTTTAATTTTTATTTAGACACTACCAACACATTGAAAAAAATAATAAAATTGTTTTGAAATATGTTTTGATGGTTAAATATTACTATATATACCTTAATCTGTATCAATTTGAATAAATAAAAAGACTTCTTATATTCAGTCACCAACCTCACACCATGATTTAGACTATATTTATATATCACCCTATCATAAAAAAAATCTTTTTAAAACAAAAACTGAAACATATATAACAAATTTTATCTATAAAATATTGATTGTAGTACATTAAAAATTAACAATAGACTATATGCGTAGTCAGTTTGATAGAAATATAGTAATTGGACCAAAAAATAAACACTTGGGGTATCCAAATTGATTGTTATGAGCATTATGTGCTTCCAAAAAAAACAAAAAAAATATGAAATGGAAAAAATAAAAATATATTTTATATGATTAAATTATAGAGCTTTAAACTTTCATTATAGGCATCAATAAGTGTTTTTCTTTTTTTATTTTATTCTCAAAATCCTCACTTAGTAAATCTTTCTCTTTTCAATTAACTGAAATTCCAAAGAAAGATTTTTTATAGAAATGATAGAGGGATTAATGATTCCAAATCTTGTTTCATATGGTTTTTCCTTTACATAGTAATAATGTACACACCTATAGAAAATATGAATAGTTATTCACTTTAATGAACATATTATATCATTTTTTTGATAGAAGGATTAAGAAAATGTGCCTCATATATGCATTCACAATTGATACACCCATATATTCAAACATTATAATCTTATTTATACTCTCCAGAAAAATAGTGTTTGTAATGACATCACTAAATATTTCTTCTTCATGTTAAATGTTGGACATATTTTCATATTTTAATTGTGTATCTTCTTGAACTTGTTATGCTAATATATGTAGCAGTCGAACTAGAAGAATAAATGTACTCTTGGAAGGTCCTTTTATTTCTTGTTTAATTCACTAGCTTTTCTTGATCTGACATTCCATGTCCCCGTCATTTTATCCGTATGTAATACCATACCTAATTTCAGAACGTTTTTCATCATCTATTAATGATTTTTCATTTGAATAAATTTGTTAAGGATATACCTCATGTATCTTTCTATGATTGTATATGGAGATGCTACAGAAGTTACAAGATCATTATCAACCATGGTAACATCATGATCATAATATGAAATAAGGAACACAATTCCCAACCCATGAGATACTTCAATTCCTACACTCACATGATATTTTGGGAGTTTTATATTGTGTATCATGTCTCTAAGGATATTTTACATTGTACGCCTCATATAAGAAAATATGTGGATGTTGATATATATAAATCACATACAACTTCACCCTATAGAATTGTAGTAATATAATGATATTTGTAGTTTTTTATTCACATTTAGGAGAAAATGTAATGAGAAAATTAACTACCTTGGGTAAGGTAGGTGGTTTAGGGGGATGGATATCCTCAAAGATAGTGGGGTTATTTGGCTCTTCATACTGATCATTGTTCTACTACCAGTTTTCTTTGATCCTTTCACACATATTGGTCTTCCAAACCAATCCAAAAAATAATATCTTTCAAAGAATCTTACTATGCCTTCATGTATTTTAACATCTCATATATATCTCCTTACATCATTATCTTCTCAACATATGCTTGAAGTGAACCTCCAAAACCATCACCTCTAATGTGTTCATATTGTTCCAGTCACTTCAAATCAATTTAAAGTAGTTTTACTTTAGGTGTAGTTGATGTCGATTATTATGTCTAAAACATATAAAAAATATAAAATCATAAATTAATATTTTTATGAAATACAATTATAAATCATAAGGAATTACTCTTATGTCATAATTACACATGATTCTCATACTGCTTGTGTATTTTCATCAATTATTTTACCCTCTTTATTTATGGGGGCCTCCTTCCATAGCACATGACATGGGATAGAAGTGACTTCGGATTTTAATACATCAATCTATATATAAACCAAGGAAAATATGTTGTTTCGTATCTCATAAAAAATTTATTATCTATTTAAAATATATACCATGTTCTTTTCAACTAAAGTGTTCCCCATATTTTCATCAGAGTATGGGTACAGTGGTTTTACTACACGTTGCTTATTTTCAACAATCCATTTCTATTTCATAAAATAATTATTTTGAATCAAAGTGGATAAAATAAATAATTTCAAATAAAATATTATCGACTATGATACACCTAAAATGTTTTTTCAAGACAAAAAATGAAGTTTTTTCGTTTTTCCTATTTTATAATGTGTGCATATGTAACTTGTGGGTGGGGGTTTAGCTTAACCTAGAATCCTTGAGACAATTCATTGTCATATTTGTATGAAATCCCCTATGAGATTGTATATCAACCATTAAGACATTTTTTTATAAATATTATCTAAAATAACAAACTCTACCAGGGAAAATAAAAATTAAATCATCACTTCATTATATTTTTTTTTGGTAAAATAGAGAAATTATATCGTAACATTACCATAATATCTTCCTAAAGGGTTTCCTTTAATGCAGACGCAACACAATGCCACATATCTATATCAATTGGCACATGCATTATCATTATGATCCCAACATAACTAAAGAGCATTGGATTTTTGGGGTTAATAGGTTGGTCGCATTTATTCAAGACAACCTATAATTTTACACCTTTCATCATTTAGTTGATAATTTCAGTTAACACAATTATTATACATTGTTCTGATTTTTTTCATCAACATGTTTTTTATCCCCTAATAATTCCACAGTTTCACCATCAATCATTTTTTTCCCCGATATTGGTAACATCATCATGTGGAAAAGTCATTATCTTCATGAGTATTCAAAAATTTAATTTAGATTATGTAAATATTGTAGAGAACATATAATATTATGAATAAAATCATAGTATATTAAAAAAATAACTTTCTCATTTAACTCTTTTTTCTATAAAGGTTGAATGGATTTGTATCCTCTATCGAGTATTCAAATCCCCTATTTCTGGTCCCCTCTAATGTATAAGGAATTTTTTGTATAGGGACCTTCATGAAAATATTATTATTATGAAATGAAATGTTCATCCTTAATTTAATTTTCATCGAACCCTGCAGTTTTTTTAGTCTCCAATAACATAATTGACCAATTCTTTTTTACAAGTTCTAAGACACAAAATACCTATACTGCTTGTGATTCCATTATGAATAGCTCATATTTATACCCTCCCACACTAAAATTCACATTCATAAATACAAACTCATCTACTTTCACTGCAGTTCTATTGTAAACCCATTTGCAACAGAAAATCAGCACATGAAATGTTGTATAATCCAACTCATATATCTGTTCGATGATGCTGAAATATGATATATTCACATAAATTGGATTTCTTTTCTCGGAACTGAATATGTTCATCACTTTAACCACAATCATAAATCCATTTTTTCATCATACTGGGTTTATCTTGATTCGTAGTATAGAAAGTATAAACATTAATTAAAAAAGTATTGTAAGATATAACATTTACATTTCATCCACTAGCTATACATAAAAGTCTTTTGGAAATTGAATTCATATATTTAGATTAATCCTTATAAATATGATCTTAGAACCATCTTATAAACTATTGATTTTTTTTATTTGATATACATCCTTTATACCTTGGTGGATTAAAATTACTAAGAATAAATTTATGGGATTCGATGTATGGATCAACCTCTACACTATTATGTAAAATGTAAAGGTGATATTGGTCCTGATCCAAAATGGTAATTGTAATAACATCTCTTCTAGAAATCTATTTTTTTATTAGTTTTCCATTGTGAAAAGAATTTTGGATACTGATGATATCCACATCAGGTAGCTAATCGGTACATAATTTCATAGCTTCTTCAACAATATATCATTTACAATATAACCTTCTAGTTGACTATGATTCTTGATGTTCTATTTCAAAATATTTATATATCGTTCAATGGGGGTACATCCATATGTAATGGAAAGGAATACATAGTTGATCCTCTTTAACTAAATTAACCATCTTGTGTACCATTATATCAAAGAGTGATATTAGGAAGAAAATTTCTAATTCATATAATATGACTACAATCTCATTATTCATGATTGGAAACATCACCACATCTATAAAATTACTATATATAGATTTTAAAATAAAAGATTCTAGTTAATATATATTATACATTTTTATCCATATTTCAACATAAATTGATGGGTATCAAATCATGCATCAAAATATGATTTTCATGTGATTTTATACCCTGTAACTTCAAATTGTTCATTGAAATGACATTATTTATATTTTATGAAAACTCATATGGAACTTAAACATATTTAATGACATTAAATTTATTTATTTTTTCTTGTCTGGATATAGTGTAAGTTATTGGAGGAAGAAAAATTCTCCTTTCACCCTTCATCAATGCCAACTCTTTTCTTATAACCATGTCAATCAATTCCATATAAGCCTTGATGTTGTATTTTTTGTTAATAACATTTAGTAGTATGCTAATAACACTATTGAATACATTTTTTCTACATGGATGATATCAAGAAAATGTTTAATGTACAAACAATTATAGTAATGAGATTTAGAAAAAATTGATCACCTTTTCCAACCTGATTTCGTATGGTTTTTCAAAAAAGTTTTACTGAAAATAGTATCAATATATTTTTCATTTTTGAGAAAATTGATCATCCGTAAATGGAGACGGTGTTGTTCTCTGTTCTGTATTCTCATAAAATGATGTCATTCAAGATCAATATTTATGTAATCAAGGTAGAAAAAATTTATTTCCTAAATATAAAATCTTTAGTGAATGTTTCAACTGAAGAGAGTGTATGAATTCTTCACAAATGGGACATCCCCACATTCCTTTAATGTTATAGCCTGATAAATTTCCATAAGAAATACGTTTATTTATCTCTTTGTATAATATGTCTCTATATTTGAATTCTTCACTTCTTTGAGTATCATACAATGTAAAACATGTATCCCATGTCAATTTTATATCTTCGATCAATGTATCCAAATATACATCAATATCATTATTTATTAGTTTTGATCTAGAAATAAGCAATGAAAACATAATTTAATTGTGATTAATTCATAACCATGGTGGAAATTTATAATTTACAAAAATTAATATCCATGTACTTTGAGTACAAATATGTACACCAAATGTATTTATCTCATTTTTAGATAAAGTAAGATGGAGGTTTCTCATTTTATTTCTAAATTCAAGATACTCATTATTAATTTTCCTCCATTGGGAAGAGTCTACTAGGTTATCTAGTTTCACGTCTTCAATTATTCTATTCACATGACTTGTAAATTTTCTTTTTGTTTCCAAGTATCAAAATTTTCTTTTAAACCATGGAATGATAGGAGAAAGCACCGTACAAATTTTGAATGATTTGATTTATATTTCTTGTATAGATTGACACCAAACTTAGGTAATTTTTTGAGTGGTTCATGGTCATTATGAAATAATATTAAATCATTTGGATAGGCATGTATTTTTTTAAATATCATCAACATTTATGATAGAATTCATTTAGCATCATTTGTTTAACAAGGAAGCTCATTTTATTCTGGTAGCATAGCATTCAGGAGACCAAGTAGTTCTGTAAAATTGGTGTCACTCCATCACTAGTATATTTAAAAGTATATAACTTTAATATATATTTTATTATTGTATGTTAAGTAAAACCAGTACATAAGGTTCTCTTATCATAGATATTTATATTCTAAAAAAAATTGGGTAATCAGGAAGGTCATCTTTATTTTTTATTTTCATTTATTTTATATGATCTTCATAATCATTTACTACAGTATTAATATCAAATGATACATAAATCACAATATCATCCCAATAATTATGTACATTTAGTTTATACCTATTTTAGTCAATAATTTATCAATCTAATCTATTCCATGACAAATCAAAAATTCTTCTAAATGTTCCAGGAGAATTATTCTCAAATAACAATAATGTAAACATGAACAAAAGATTTGATAAGGGTTATATGAAAGATCTATTGAAAACTTAATAAAATATTTAACTCCATACTCATACAATTTTGTCATATGCTTAACAAACATCATTTTTCAATTCATATCTACCTATTAGGTTTATAAAATATTCATTTTGTAAAAAATACACATAAGGTATTCATAATCCAAGGAGAAAGTTATATATACTTATAAAATTGGGAACCCAACATTTTAATGTTATAGGTGATGATTCCTAACAAGTTATCATTTTACATAATGTTTACATGAAGAAACAACCTAGGGTAAACAAGTGTCTATTGGTCCAAGTTATCAATTTGATGTCTTTTGGGACAAAAAGGTTGTGATTCTTGGATGTTTTCTACAAATTTTATAGATGGGAGACCAACAAGAGGGAGTATTTTTATTCATTTCATTATTTGGTACATGGTGGTCCAACTAGTGTTTTGGTGATAGGGTTCTTAGGAACTAAAGTTGATGATCTTTTATCAGATGATGAAATAATCAACTTTAACATTAGTTGATGAAAAGTCCATATAGGATTAGCAGAAAGCCTCATGTCAAACTAATGGTTGGACTATATCCCCAACTACATAGGATCACCGTAAAACAAAACTCATCCTCAGTGGAACCAACAAAGTGAATCAACTCTGGAAAAATGTTACAGTGGAAACTGGGAGTGTTCTTTAAACATGATGGAAGAAAATATAGATATTTTGAATATTGTTCATGATAGTAATTTAAAGGGTAAAAGAAATTATGAGTGGGTATTTAATGAGAGTTCTAGGGGTCCTCATCTCAAACTAATGATGGTCACAATACTAATTTTTTGTATGGGAATAAGTATTACCACACCTAAATCTAATTAAAGTTATCTCAATAATCCTACCATTGTTGATTCAATATCACTCAAAACAATTTATGTTATATTACTAGGTGGGAGTAAAAAAATAATGGCAGTTGATTTTTATTCATTTATTGAATTGGTATATGGCAGGCTAGGTGGTGATTCAGTGACAGGATGCTTAGGATCCAAATATGATCTTTTGTCAGATAATTAAAACATTGATAGGGCCCAATCACATGGTATTGAGAACCCAATGTTTGAAGAATCTATTTAATTTAAATCCAATGAACTTGAAGTCTTAATTTGGGGTTATCAAGCTACTGGAAAACTGAATAATAATCTAATTGTGGTTTCATGAATGCTTTAAATTTAAACAATTTATATGGTTGGGATAAACCCTTAAAGAATAGAAATGAAAATTCTTATTGGGGTCAGAAAGAACAATCAACTTAAAAAATGTTGAAGAAGTGTCCCAGTGGTATCAATAGAAATCTTCATCTCAAACCCATGATTGGAGTATAAGCCAAACTACCTATAATAACCTAAAAACATACCTTAACCTTGGTAGAACGAAAAAAGAGAATCAACTCTAGAAAAATGTCACAGTGTGAACTGGGAGTGAGATTTAAAAAAGATGAGAGAAGATATAGATGTTTTGAATTAAAGTTGAAGGAATCCTTAATGGGGTCAGAAAAGGAAAGAAACTACTATGAGTGAAAATGTATAGAATTAGGGAACTATGAATGAAAAAAAAGTGAATTAACCAACTTAATAATTATCAAAAATAGTCTATTGTTCACACTAAATTTTTTTATCATTCTTAAAAGAAGGATTTTTTTAACTGAACAAGAGGCTATAAGTTTGTTTGGAAAATGCCTATCATAGATATTCATGAAAGTGAAAATATTAAAAGAATTGGGGTTCTTCTATCAGTTTATGGAAGTAAATGGGTATAATTTTTTTATTTTAATCCATGATAGTAGGAAGGATTCCTCAAACTTGTCTTCTTCTCCCTCACATTTAAAGTTGACCCAAACCCTCACTCCAAAATTACCTTAGTATGTAGAATGAGAGGGAATGTTTAGGTGACCGGTATTTGTTAGTGGCCAAATGTCATGTATGATTAATTCGAAGATATCTCATATGATTAAATGGAAATACATTATCCTTAAAAATCAATGATAAATTTAAATCATACGTGACATTTGGTCACTAATAATTCTCAGTCACCCGAAATTGAAATGAAAAGAAGAAAATGAGGCTAAGAAGAATTGAGTGGACTGATAGAAGCGTGAGTTTGGTGGTGAACCGAGTGATAGACCCACTTGATGAGGATGTTTTCAGGACTATAGGATATAGTGTGAGATAGTGGTTTCGTTTCAAGTATGTGCAAGGGAGGTGATGTGCATGGAGGATGATATCACAATGATAAAGACTGTGAAAAAGGTCAACAAGTGATTAATAAGTAAAAAACAATATAGCCAAATATTTTTTAGGAATGCGTATTTTTTAAAAAATTATTTAAATTTGAAAATAATATCATATAAACTTCATATGAAATTTATCAACATGGTCTTAAAAATAATTTTCATTATATTTAAAGGTGAACTCTATATAAATTAGAAAATTCATATTTAAAATATTTTTTAAAATGTTTGATGGGGTAATCAATAAATATTTTAACTAGTATAAATTAAATTAATATAATAAATTTAATATTTTGAAATATTTACAAACCTGATTAATATTATATATATTCTTATGGAATTGTGTATCCCTTTTTTCTAAATATATTAATAGTTAAAGCACATAGTAACATATTAAAGAAACTAAATTGAATCAACTCTTTAGCTTAATCTCTCTCTAACCTTTTTTTTAAATAACTTCCAAATTTTAGGGGGCAAATGGAGTCATACAGGTCATTTGAGGATGGTGGGTATAGGGGATTTTAGATCAAGGAGGTAGTACATACGAACCTGTGGGAAGGGAGTATAGGTAGATCAGTGGAAAATAAATGTGAGGGTGATAGAGTAGGTGAGGAAACAATGGCTCAAGGTGAGGGAAATTTGGTGAAGAATTAGGGAGGTAGATCGAGGAAAAGTAATATCGCTCACACCATTCAAACCCTTAGGGAAAATTAAAAACATACAAAATAGAACTGAAAATTTTAAAACAATGAAATAGCCAGAATAGTGGATCACAAGTCACATACTTTGGGTTTTGAAAGTTTCAATTCATCTAAGAAGTTTGAGGGGGAACAACGGCAATGTTTCAGTTCCACAAAAACATGAACAACGAGGGTGATTGGGTCCTCTGTTCGGGTTTTATTTAAATGTTTAAAAAGTTTTTTCCATAATTTTCTAAAAAAAACTGATAAATATATATTTTATCTGTGCTAAAATAGAAGTTGTTCACAAAAGATCTTTTTATCAGCGCTAGAAGTTAGCGCTAATAATAACTATATAAAATAAATTAAAAAATATTAACTGAATATATCTTAAAAATGAATATATAATAAAAAAGATGAAAATTAGTTAATGTTATGAAATGATAATCTTAAACGTATGAATGTTACAAATGAGTGAAATTTAATATGTAAAATCGAATAGACTTCAAAAATATTAAAACACATGCGTATTTTTATTATATAAATTATTAAAAAATATATATATTAATATATATTAAAATGAAATGAATACATTTTAAATATGTACATTACAAGCATATTAAAAACCTTAAATGTTGATGAATAAATATTTATAAATAAATATTAAAAATGAAGAAATTAGAAAAATATTAGAACAATAAATGTTTAAACTGAATAAGTTATAAAGAAAATTAAAAAATAAGTAACATTATTAGTGAATAAAAAATATTAAATAATATTAAATGCATGAATGCTAAAATAGTGAAATTTAATAATTTAAAAATTAGTATATTGCAAAAATATTAAAAAATGAACAAGTTTTATTAATTATCTAGATTATTAAGAAAAGTAAAAATGAATATATGTAAAAATGACAATAAATATATGTAAAAATGAAAATGAATACATGTTAATTATATTAACTACAACCATATTAAAAACATTAAATTTTAATGAATACACATGTATAAATGAATTTTAAAAATGGATAAAATTACAAAAAAATATTAAACAATATAAAAATTGAAAATGAATAAATTAAAAAATATATATTAAAAAGAAAAAAAATATTATTAATGAATAAATGATATTAAAAATGAATAAATTTGAACAAATATTAAAAATTAATAAATGTTATATACTGAATAAATAAATTAAAAATGAATAAAATTTACCCATTAAAAGCATAGTAAATATTAAATATATTATGTTAACAAATAAATTTTTAAAATGAATATTAAAATTTGAATAAATTATAGAAATATTATTTTTGTGTGTTCTATATAAAATTATATTTATTACGTATATGTATGATATAATTTTATGTAACACAAGTTTGTTAAATGTAAAATTAAAAAAAATTATTAAACGTTCATTACTCAATACTATTAGTTAGTATTTTTAATTAATATGAATTTTAAATTATAAATCATTTTACACTAAATATATGACTTATTTAATGTAAATATACATATTTTGTATTATATAAATCATATTTAAAGAAATATTATAAATATTGATATATCTTTATATATAAATTAATTTCTATATTAAATATATTAAGGAATAATTATGTATAAAAACATTAAAATGGAATAAATTACAAAAATATTAAATGAATAAATATTTAAACTCAATAAATTATAAAAAAGTCAAAAACACTTAACATTATTAATGAATAAATAATATTAAATGAATGTAAGTTAAAAATGAGTGAAAGTTAATTAAAAGATGGATAGATTGAAAACATATCATAAAAATTAATAGGAGATAGATTATTTTTCAAAATAAAAATAAAAATTAATATATGTTTAAATAAAATAAATATATATTAATTATATAAATTACAACTGTATTAAAAATAGTAACTATTATTCAAGAAAAATTAATAAATATTAAAAATGTATAAAATTAAAAAATTATTAATCAAATAAAAAAATAAAATGAATAAATTTTAACATTATTAAAATAATTATTAATGAAATAATTATTAATAAAAATGAATAAATTTAAAGTATATATATTAATTAAATAATAATGAAAATTTTGTATTAAATATAAACATAGAAAACGAATAAAATGTAATAATTTAAAACATGTTATATTAAATTTTAAATTTTAAATTTTAATAAATAAAAATATAAAATGGTAATATTAAAAATTTATATTATTTTTTTATGTTTGTCTTTATAAAATTGTATTAATTTTGTATATGTATACGTATGAAATTATTGTATGACATATCATGTATAACATATTTAGTCAAATTTTTTTATTTAATAATTAAATATTTATTATTTGATATATATGTCAAACTGAAAAAAATGACATTGAAAAAAAATTTCATAATTAGAAATTATTTTATAATTAATATTTAATACTTTTTAATTACATTAATAAATTGTTTTTCAATCAATGGGATGCAAATCAGTAGGTGATTTGTCCCCAGTCGTGGCATACGATGGGCATGGGGTAAGGGTTCAACCCTTACCTACAACACATTTGCCCACCCCCCAAATATTTGGGGGAAGGCTTCTTTCCAGCACACACATCGTGCGACATGGCTTCTGACAGCAACTTGTCATGTGTGATTGGTCGACGATGATGCAGACCGTCGTTGGGGTGGTGATGAAATTAGTTGGCATATGTGCATGTGATGATGATGGCGGGAGAAAGAGGAGTGACGAGAGTGGACAGCAACACCCACAGTTAGCTAACGATGATGGCGGGCTAGATTTGGTGGTGTGTCGACTGTGGATAAAAATTTGAATGCGAGTTCCAGTAGTATGTATGTGATGGATTTTGGGCCATGATGTGGGACTTTGGGACATGTTCTTGGGCTTTAACGGGCACTTGGCCTACAGATCATGTAATGAGATCTCTATGCCTAGTAAAATAAGAGAGGTTTGTTTGATTTAATAAAAATGGGGGATTCCCCTTTACCTGATCAAAGAAACAGTTTTTCATTAAATATATGACAAATAAATATATATGACTTATAATACAAATTTAGTATTATATAACTAATATATTCTCTGAGTGTGATAATTGATGTGGATTTTTTTATATACGTTACAAATACCTCACAATTAATTATTTTTTTAGTTAAAAAATTATAATTTTACATAATATCATTTAATATTTCTTTACATTTATTATTTTAATGTTTTTAAATTCTATTTGTGTTTTAAAGTTTTTATATTAAATTTTTAAATATGTTATTAATTTTTTTATGAATAATTTTTTATTTTAATTTTATTAGGAAATATTATTAAAAATATTCTGTGTAAAGTTTAAGTCTATAGTTTTAAAGACTTATGGAACATGGTTTTAAAGGATTAAATTTTTTTTAAAAGCCTTGGGATGTTTCCAATACTAAAAAAATTAAAATAAAGTATCATGAAACATGCTTTTTAAGGATCACATTATTTTTAAAATTAACTACATTTTTTTAAAAGACATAAATTCAGTTAAAAAGGCTTACAATCTGTCAGTAAAAGGCTTAGGGTAGTTATGCTTACAAATAGTAATTCTTACCTTGCCTTTACATATGTCTTCAAGGTATACTGAAGCTCATACCTACAACTAAAAACATGGAGTTGGCTCATATTTTGAAAATCGTAACTCACTATTACTACATGCAATCTTGAAATGGTATAACTCTCATAATTCAAAACTTGAAGCATGTATATCATCACGATTCACCCTATTGTACACAAAACTCTATGTAAGCACTGAATTTATACAGGTATTAGTATTTTTCAAAAATTCAATTTTATTTGATTCATTTTAATTTATTTGTTTATTTTATATTAATTATAAATTTTATCATATTTATGTGAATTAGTTTCCAAGTTTTTGATGCATAAAAAGATAGAATTAATTTTTTTGATATGAGAGAAACAGAGATAATGAAAATATTTTTATATTTTCATATTTCATCACTATTGGTGTTTGTTACGAGTTTTAGGAAACATACATTTGATTTAAATAGAGGGAAATCATGGACTGATCGTTGGAGTTGTTGGAGTTGGTGGCCTAGAACCAAGTACTTTGTACTTAATTCATTAATAAAAGCCTTATCACATCTTGATCGTTCTTCTACAGGAAAATTTATGTGATATTGTCCTAAGGAAAATTGTTTCATTAAAGGTTCATAGCAGATCCATGCTATGATGAGAACCCGAAAGTGCCATAACATTCTTCTTGAATAAATGTTCTAGGGACGGATGATATTATTTGAGGGACACAAATAATACAGGTCATTAGGGGTGAGGACTCATAAAACTTTTAGGCACCTTTTCATGGTGTGCGCCCTTGGTAATATCCAAGAGGATATTATGAGAACAATACCCGACAGTAGTAAATCCACATTTCATAGTGTCATTGGATGTTCCTATCTACGGATGTGTGTATTGGTCCTTAGACATTAAGATTATTATTAATGGGTATTACAACTCACACACTTAGATGTATTGACAAAAACTGTGATGACACACTAATCGTAGAGAGTTAGGATACTTTGGGTGCATCGTGAGTAATACTGCATTAATAGATAATGCGAGAAAGGGTTTGTCCCTTCAGTTCCATAACGGAAGTAGATATCTCATACACTTTCATAGAATTGATATAGCCTAAATAAATCCATGGACATGGTAAGGTATGGGCGAGTTCAGTTCCGATAAGTCAAAGAAAGAATAACCAAGAACATGGGTTGATGGCACTAGCATGCAACCCGCTTTATTAGAGATATTGAGACAAAGGGATTATATTACACGATAAGTGTTCGTAGGAGGTGACACGTCATTACGGCGTTAACTTATTTCTCTATGGGTGCCTTGCCGTGTTTCTATATGCTAACCTTGGACTTTAGGCAGGCTCCGCCTAATTCCACTGAGAAAGAGGCCTATAGGGTCACACACTAAGTGTGTCCATGTATCTCAGTTAAATATTAATTTAACAAGTTAAATAAATATTATTCCGGACTGTGGTTTAATAATTATTTAAGGATGTCTGGTCGCATATATTTCGACACTAATTATTCGAGAGAATATATTGTGTGCGAAATAATATATTTATTAGTGAGTAATGCAGTTACATTTATTTAAGAAATAAATAGCCATTACTCAAGGTCTAATAAATGTGGTGGAGAAAAATAGAAAATAACAGTACACACCGTGTAGTTTTATAGAAAACAAGTACACACCGTGTAGTTTTCCAGTCATGATTTTGAGGATATAATATTTTTTTATTAAATGATATTAATTATAATCAGCGTGGGTGCATGTCAAGGAATTAATAATTCAACATGGGGATTTCAATAAGATTTAATGAAATAAATAAAACGTGTAACGCGTTTATTTATTTTCATAACTCTATTAACCTCATACCAGATTATAAATATCCTCACATCCCCAAAAATTTTTACATAAGATCCATTTGTTGTGCACAACGGATTTGGAAATACTCTCAAGAAAAGAGACAATTCCCTTTCCACCAAGAACGCCATCAAGTTACGAGAGCGAGATCCTCCACTGGATCAAGGTGGTCGAAGGAAGACATCACAAGCGAAGGTTCTTCCGCACTAGAACCCAGAGATCCCTTCGGCGACGTTCAGAGATACGTGGATCATGTGTGGATCACCACTAGAGGAATCATGTACTTGGATTCTATGATGCAATGACAGATCACATGATTGTGACCAGAGACATCGACGAAGAAATAATTCCACCGAGGTAATTCTTGTGAATTAATTAAATTAATTATAACCAATATATGATGATCATATCTCAATGGTTCAGGGACTCTTCTTTTCCTTTTCATTATTCGTTCCATTCCGAAGATCTGGTGTTTTATATCATGACGGATCTCGGATTGAATATTGTTTAACACTGAAATTAAAGTTGGGCAAACCCACTAACGTGATTCCGCTGCACCCAGAACCTACAAGTGGTATCAGAGGGGTCATATCATTTATTATAATTATTTAGTTTTTCATTGGTGATTTACTCATTTAATAACTTAGTTATTTCAATTCATGTTTAATCGTTCTGGAAATCTGAATGTCGAGATCTGGTCCTCCTCCCTCGTTTCTCGTTCACCTCACAGAAACAATTTTTTCTTTTAATTTTGATTAAAGTAAAATAGGGGAACTCATCCGAGGGAGCCAAACATTTCTGGGCATACAACACCAGCATAAACGGCGTGTATTTGGAAGTACACGTTGTGTAGTCTAGGTTCAATGCATTGACTGATCCACCAAATCAGGCTATGTATTGAAGTCATTTATGACACCGTGTGTTGACTAGAAATAGGTGGCACACGGTTTCCGGATTACATGCTGTGTAGTCCAACTGAACACGGCGTGTATTCCCTTCAGGTTAGGTTTGGTCCGTATACCCCGTACACAACTTTCCTGACTAGAAACTGTGTAATGCGGAGACTACACGGCGTGTGTCCCACTGAACACGCCATGTACTCCAAAAATTTCCGAAGTGCATAAACACGCCATGTCCCCGGGCGAGTACTTCGGATGGACGGTGAAGAAAAGTACACGTCGTGTAGTCGGAACTACACACCGTGTACTTACCCAAATTACACATATTTATTAAAATTTATTATTATATTATACAAACCCTTGAGACTTGTACCGTGGTGCTGGCGTAAAGCTGAGGCACAACACGTGATAGGTGTTTTATACATATGTGTTTAATTTAACATCTGTGTAATGAACGGGAATTCATTGGGTTGCCTCCAAGGTATAAGTTACATACAAGGATAATATTAAATTAATTTATTTGTTTAAAATTATGATGGATGAGAATCTCAAGGAAGTTCAAAAAAGGTTTTAAGATAAAAGGATTGATTAATTAAAGATAATTAATTGATTCGATCGTGATTTATCTTAAACAAGAACGATTAAAGAATTGAATGCTAGTTTTATTTATGCATAAATATCATTGCATGTATGGATGACCATGAGCTAGACCAAGACCTTTGTGCGTGAATGGTTTCTTTTAATTCATTTATTAAATTTGTTGGCCTGCGAGCCATCTCCTCATTAATATGTAGGGCATGCGTACCCAAGGATTCTTTTACGTAAAAACCCCTTTTTATCCCTCACCTACATGTGAGATAAATGCATATGTAATGGATTGAGCTCCCAAGCTAGTAGAGGTGGCTCAAGTTAGGAGCCAAGGTGAAACCAATCCAAGGAGATACAAAGGTGGATAGGTGGAAAGATGTAAAGACGAACCCAAAAGGTTAAGGTGTTTCTCCCCTAGGTCTTGGGTTAGTTTATCAACTGCTAGATAAACTAACCAATATAAAATCTCATGATCATACCATTTATTTTATTTCTCTCAGTTTCATGGTTTATTTATTTTGGGTGTTTTGTCACGATCACAAAACTAATGAATTAAACGAGCATGCAAGATGGAACTAAAATAAGAACTGGCTTATATGTAAATATTATCTTAGACATGGCTAATCACTTAAGTATATCCCACTTAATATTAAAAAGCATGTAATCAAAGATAATAAAATTACAATTTACGAATAAGGATAAAGTCCCTCAAAAAAAATATTAAGTCGGTATAGCCTTCCATAATCTTGGTTAGAATCGAACCATAGTTCAAAGTTCTTGACCTACCCTAGTTGGGGTGCTTTCAATTATCGGGGAATTATAATTCAATGTTTTGGGTTGACATGACTTGGTTCACATCAAGGGTTGAATTCCACAATAGGACTTGGTGTGACCAAGAGGCAAAGGTTGAGGAAATCCAAATTAAAGGGATTTCAGGATTGGGGAGTCCACTCAGCGGATCAAGGAGCAGCGATTTAATCCAGTTGGCATTTGGAATGCCTACCTAAAACCATTCAAGTTGCTTTACCAACCCTAGTTGGGGTAATGAGAAGAGAAATATGGATCTTTTCCACTAGAATATTTAGGAAACATAATATTCTAAAGTCAATGGTGAGGGCTATTGGATTTCGATAAAATAGTGGGAGACTAATAAGTATTAGTTTATTTATTTGTCTCGTTTTTGTAATAATGTACTAAACCTTTGCTCGTCTTAATTTGTAGAAACGACAAGAAAATGAATTCAAATATATCATTGAAAACCATACTCGAGAAAGAAAACCTTCTCACCGGCACCAATTTCCAAGAGTGGTAGAGGTGTTTACGCGTTTTCCATCACCACGAGAGGAAATTGTATGTGCTGGAAGAGCCTGTTCCAGTTGCGCCTAGATCGGAAATTCTACCCTTAACTCACCAGGTAGATAAGAACATGGGGTGTGACAAACCTGTAGTCCTTATAGTGAATGAGAAAAGGAAGGACAAGGCAAAGGGGCCAAAGACTTATAAACGGTCTGAATCCCCCGACCACCGTCCCTCCAAGAAGGGGAAGATCTAGAGGTAGAGAATAGAATGGGAGGTAATGTGTTTTGCATGTGGCAAGCAAGGCCACTAGAAGAGGAACTGCACCTAGAAGAATCGAGATGATAATGGTGCATTAGTTATCGAGTGTAATCTTTTTATTTCTACACATTGGGTATTAGATACAGCTTGTGGGGCTCACATCTATATTCAAATGCAAGAACCAAGTAGATTTAGAAGGATTTCCAGAGGAGAGGTGGATCTTCGAGCTGCCAATGGCGCAAGGCTGGTTGTGTTGGCTATTGGCAACTACCACCATTCATTGCCGACTGGGATGATCTTGGTTTTACATAACTGATATTATGTGCCTAGTGTTACCAAAAACGTAATTTCGGTATCTTGTTTGGATATGGATGGATTTATTTTCAAGTTTGGAAATAAGGGTTGTCTCTTTTATAATAACAACATATGTTATGATATGGAACATTTAAATAAGGGTATATATGAAATTATGAAAACCAAGTGCTGGCAATCGATAACGAAACAAACTCACATGACTCATACATCACCCAGTTGTGGCATCCCTGTCTCGGTTATGTAAACGAGAAGCGCTGAACAAAGCTCTGCCAAGATGGCTATTTAGACTCTACTGAGCTAAAACCACTTGATAGGTGTCACGCTTGTTTACAAGGTAAAATGACCAAGCCGCGTTTTAGTGGATAGGGTGAAAGGGCTATAGAGATTCTAGGAGTGGTACACAGGGATGTATGTGGACCATTTCCAGTAGAATATAGAGGTGGATATTCTTACTTCATTACTTTTACTGATTATTTGAGTAGATACTGATTTATCTACTTAATGAGGTATATTTCAGAATCCTTAGAGAAATTTAAGGAATTCAAGAATGAATTAGAGAATCATCTTGGTAAGAAGATAAAGAAGCTTTGATCAGATCGATGTGGAGAATATCTGAACCAATAGTTTATCGATCTTCTACGGGAGTCTGGGATTCTATCTCAGCTCACTCCTCCTTATACACCACAGTGGAATGGTGTTAGTGAAAGGAGGAACCGCACCTTTTTTGACATGGTGAGGTCGATGATGAGTCATGCAGATCTTCCATTATCCTTTTAGGTATATGCATTACAAACTGCAGCATACACATTAAACAGAGTACCAACTAAGGCGGAAAATGGAATTTCCTCTGAGTTATGGAATGAAAAGAAACCCATTTTGTCGCATACATTTGTATGGGGATGCGAGGTGTTTGTTAAGGCCTTATCAGGCAACAAACTAGCACCCTGGGGCATGAAGTGTATCTTTTTAGGATATCCCAAGGAAACAAAAGGATATTACCTATATAAACCTCAAGACAAGAAAGTGAATGTCGCTAGACAAGCCGTCTTTCTTGAGAGGGATCACATACACAAGAAGGATAGTGGGAGAAAGATTGAATTCGACGAAGTTGATGCTCAAGATACATAGGAGTTGGTACAGGAACAAGTTCCACAGGTCCCCATGGAAGAGGTTCTAGAAATACAAGTACTGCGTAGGAGCTCAAGAGAGGTAAGGGAACTAGAGAGATTTGGTTTCCTAGTCACTGAGGATGGTGAATCATTATTATTGGAAAATGATGAACCTCTGTCCTATAAAAAAATAGTAGAAATCTCAGAAGATGCAAGATGGCTAGAAGCTTTGAATTCTAAGATGGATTCCATGTATCAAAACCAAGTTTGGGTTCTAGTCGATGAGCCAGTTGATGTAAAGATTGTTGGATGAAAATGGGTATTCAAGAGAAAGATCGACATGGAAGGTCATATTAGAACCTATAAATCAAGGCTAGTGGATAAAGGATTCAAAGAGTGTCAAGGAATTGACTATGATGAAACCTTCTTGCCAGTTTCCATGTTTAAATCCATTAGAATCATACTTTCCATACCAGCTTACCATGACTACGAGATTTGGAAGATGGATGTCAAAACAGCATTCCTTAACGGGAACCTTCATGAAGATGTCTATATGACACAACCAAAAGGGTTTGTGACACCAGGTGAAGCCAAACTGGTTTTCAAGTTGCAGAAATCCATTTATGGATTGAAGCAAGCATCCAGGTCATGGAACATTCGATTTGACGAATCCATAAAGGAATTTGGGTTCATTAAGAACGAATGTGAGCCATGTGTTTATAATCGGTTTAATGGGAATGCAGTCGTTATCCTAGTAGTATATGTTGATGACATATATCTTATTGGAAACGACGTACCAGCCTTATATTCAGTTAAGGACTGGTTGAACAAGTGTTTCTTCATGAAGGACTTAGGAGAAGAAGCCTACATTCTAGGGATCAAGATCATTCGTGATAGATCCAAGATGCTTCTTGGACTAAGTCAGGGTACATACATTGACCAGATACTAAAGAGACTTAGTATGGAACAATCCAAGAGGGGATTGGTTCCAGTGTCACATGGCCTACATCTTTCTAAGAAAATGTGTCCTCAGACACAACAAGAGAAAGATAGAATGAGTAAGATCCCATACGCTTCGGCTATAGGATCCATCATGTATGCCTTGTTATGTACTAGGCTTGATGTTGCCTATGCACGGAGCATGGTAGGAAGATATCAAGCAGATCCATGAAAACAGCATTGGACTGTTGTTAAGACTATCCTTAAGTATTTGAGAAGAACTAAGGATATATTCCTGGTGTATGGAGGAAACGAGGAGCTTGTTATCAAAGGGTATGTTGATGCTGGTTTTCAGATAGATCAGAATGATCTAAAGTCGCAATTTGGATATGTTTTCTGTCTCAATGGAGGAGCTATGAGCTAGAAGAGTTCTAAGTAGCTAGGTGTCACCGATTATACAGTGGAGTCCGAATATATAGCAGCTTCTGATGTAGCCAAGGAAGCCGTCTGGATTCGGAACTTTGTCCAGGAGCTTGATGTGGTGCCTAGAAGTAGAGATCTCATTACATTGTATTGTGATAATACTGCAGCAGCGGATCTTGCAAAAGAACCAAGGTCACATCAATGGACAAAAAACATACTCCGGAAGTATCACCTCTTGAGGGGTTTCTATTAGAGGGGTGAAGTTACTGTGAGCAGAGTGTCCACATAAGAGAACATGGTGGACCCCATGACTAAAGACCTGTCTCAGAAGAAGCATTAATATCATGTGATACCTTGCGGGTTAAAGGTTGTTAGTAGTTGGCTCTAGTCCAAGTGGGAGTTTGTTAGAGTTGGTGGCCTAGAACCACGTACTTTATACTTTATTCATTAATAAAAGCTTTATCACATCTTGATTGTTCTTCTGCGTGAAAATGTATGTGATAATGTCCTAAGGATAGCTGTTGCATTAAAGGGTCATAGCGGATCCCTGCTATAATGAGAACCCGGAAGTTCCATAACACTGTTCTTGAATAAATGTTCTATGGACGGATGAAATTATTTGAGGGACACAAATAATATAGGTCATTAGGGGTGAGCACTCATAAAACTTTGAGGCACCTTCTCATGGTGTGTGCCCTTGGTAATATCCAGGAGGATATTATGAGAACGATACCCACCAGTAGGAAATCCACATTTCATAGTGTCATTGGATGTTCCTATCTGTGGACATGTGTATTGGTCCTTAGACATTAATATTATTATTAATGGGTATTACAAATTTCACACTAGGATGTATTGAAGAAAACTATGACGACACGCTGTTTGTAGTGAGGTAGGATACGTTGGGTGCATCACGAGTAATACTAAATTAATAGATAATGCGAGAAAGGATTTGTCCTTTCAGTTCCGTAACAGAAGTAGATATCTCAGGCCCTTTGATGGAATTGATATAGCCTAAATAAATCCATGGCCACGGTAAGGTATGGGTGAGTTTAGTTCCAGGAAGTCGAAGAAATAATAATCAATCACATGGGTTGATGGCACTAGCATGCTACCGGCTTGATTACAGATATTGAGACAAAGAGATTATATTACACGATAAGAATTTGTAGGAGGTGACACGTCATTACAGCGTGAACTTCTTTCTCTATGGGTGCCTTGGCATGTTTCTAGACGCTAACCTTGGACTTTAGGCAGGATCCGCCTAATGTCATTGAGAAAGAGGCCTAGAGGGTCACACACTACGTTTGTCTATGTATCTCACTTAAATATTAATTTAACAATTTAAATAAATATTATTCCCGACTGTGGTTTAATAGTTATTTAAGGATGCCTGATCGCATTTATTTCAACACTAGTTATTCAAGAGAATATATTGTGGGCGAAATAATATATTTATTAGTGAGTAATGCAGTTAAATTTATTTATGAAATAAATAGCCATTACTCAAGGTTTAATAAATGTGGTGGAGAAAAATGGAAAATAAAAGTACATGCCATGAATATTAAATATACATGACGTGTAGTTTTATGGAAAACAAGTACACACCGTGTATTAATTATTACACACCGTGTAGTTTTCCAGTCGGTATTTTGAGGATATAATATTGTTTTAATAAATGAGATTAATTATAATCAGCATGGGCGCATGTCAAGGAATAATAATTCAACATGGGGTTTTCAATGAGAGTTAATGAAATAAATAAAACGCGTAACGCATTTATTTATTATCATACCTCTATTAACCTCAAACCTGACTATAACTATCCTCACAACCCCAACATTTTTTACACAAGAGCCATTTGTTGTGCACAACAGATTTGGAAATACTCTCAAGCCTAGAGAGAATTCCCTTTCCACCAAGAATGCCCTCAAGTTACAAGAGCGAGATCCTCCACTGGATCAAGGTGGTCGAAGGCGGACATCGCAAGCGAAGGTTCTTCCGTGCTAACACCCGGAGATCCCTTCGGCGACGTTCAAGGATACGTGGAGCACGTGTGGATCACCTCTAGAGGAATCCTATACTTGGATTCTATGACGCAACGACGGACCACAAGATCATGATCGGAGACATCGACGAAAAAAGAATTCCACCGAGGTAATTCTTGTGAATTAATTAAATTAATTATAACCAACATATGATGATCCTATCTCAATGGTTCAGGGACTCTTCTCTTATTTTTCATTCTTCATTCCATTCTGAAGATCCGGCATTTTATATCGTGACAGATCTTAGATTGAATGTTGTTTAACCCTAAAATTAATGTTGGGAAAACCCACCAATGCGCTTCCACTGCGCTCGGAACCTATAGGAGTTGTGCTTAATGTTAGTATAAGTGAGAACCGAAAAATATATAGAAGATGTCTACTACTATATCTGAATGATACTAAAAGGATATTCATTTGCGATCACCACTAGAAGAAATACCAGATATGTCCACTACTATTAATTTAGTACTGATAAAGGAAGCTTATTTTAAGGGTGCTTACCATATCAACACTTTTTTAATGCCGAGAAAGCTCATTTATAGTGTTTTTAATTGTGCAATCTGTATTAGTGCATCATATTATTCATTCAACTCGTTGATACATCACAAAGGTGGGATTGTTTTGTCACTCAAAGAACATAATCAAACAAATATGGAGACTAAGATGTAGTATATTATCTTTGGTGTAAGGTACACACTTTTAAAATTAGTATTTATTCATTTTATTTTATATGATTCTTTATATTATCTTGCATTGGAGATCCATGTATTTGGTTTCTTATTGATTTTTCTGAATCTAATTAGTGTTATTAGATTCATACAAAACCTAATAGTGGCATCATAAGAAATTTCATTCATTAGATTGATGAAACATGTGATGAAATCATGAAGAATATCGAAAAATAGAGTTGCATTTTAATTTTATAGAAGTGAGGTTTATTAAAATGGATTACCCTTAGCTCAGATATGTAAAGGTAACCAAGGTGTTGATTTTACGTAGATGAGTTGTTTAAAGGTAACCAGGTCATTACCATTACTCAAATCAATTGTGTAAGGGTAACATTGATTTACCTTTACATGAAGAGGTGCATTTAAGGTTTGTTTTGTCTTACCCTTACATAGATCATTCAACGTAAGGATAATCTCCTATTACCCTTATGCATATAAGAATTTTCATACTACCTTTACGCAAATAGGATTTTTATAAATGCCGCACATAGTTACCCTTACGTAATACTACCTATGTAAGTGTTCTCTCATATTTCCCCATAGTCTATGTAAGGATTATATGATACTTACCCTTACATAGAGTGGTTACATATAATAAATGTAATGTTTTAAAATATTTTCATAAAGGTAATTTTTTACTTACCCTTGCATAAAGAGTTCATGTAACAGTGAGACCTTCTATGCCCTTCCACAAAATAAGCTACGAAAGCGTCGTAGACATCTCCCCCTATGAAAGGGCTCCAGAACTATATTACTCTTATAGAGATTGTCAATGTAAGGGTAAAAGGATGATACCCTGTCATGGAAATGAGTTCCTAGGTAAGGCCAAACATAAAATTTGTTCAAAAATGTTTTTTACATATATAGTAGTTTAATGGTTTATAAAATGTTTATAAATTATTATAAAAGTCATTTTGATATATTTTAATTATTTATTGGTTTATAGATTAATTAATTCTAAAATTGTTTATAATTAAATAAATATTTATAAAACAATTCCCTGAATATTAAATGTTAATATTTGAAATACTTTTTAACTAGATTATATGACATCACTTATGATCTATAAATAAAATTTTTTAATTAGAAATCATAAGTTATAATTTATAATGGGTCATAGATTAGGAAATATGTCCATAATATGAATTTTTTATATTTAAATTATGAATTGTTCATAATTAGTTATTTTAAATTGTTCAAAATAAATGAGTTGTTTATTTGGATATTATTTATTCCATAACAAAAAAAATTTCATGATTGATATAGTCAAGGATTAAATAATTTTTAAGTATATGATTTTTAGACTATATAAAATGTTTACATAATATATGTAGGATTATAAATATTTTATAGTTCATAAAATATCATATGTTTAAAATTAAATTGTAATATAGTGAAAAATATTAAAGAGTTCATATTATAATGAATTTAAAATTTTTAAATTCAATGTTATGGAGTGTCTATAATGCTATAGCTAATAATTATAATAATTTTATAATTATATTTTATTTATGAATTTTTTATAAATGTTTATCTCATTTTGAAATTTTTTAATGATTCATGTACTGAAAACTTATTTGATTTTATATTCAATTTTAGTAAATGGATTAAGAAATGTGAATATTAGGTATGATTTATTTTAAAATGTTAGACTACTTCTAGGATAAATAATTTCACTACATGCTATGATTGACTCTATAATGAATTTATTTTTCATCTAACATGACCTCAATTTGTAATTGAATTTATTAGCTTGAATTTAGTTGTTGAATATAGTTTGTGAAAATTATGTTTTAGAGTTATGATTAATTGGATTCCCTCTTGGGTAAAGTATCCTCAGGTGGAGGGACTTCATGTCAGACTATCTTTCTTCCAAGAGGCTTGTGCCTTGTCTAGTTCAGTGAATGAGGTTGGTTATCTATCACTCTGGGCTTAATCATGCGGATATTTTAAATCGTATATAACTCTATGCCTTTAAATGAAGTTTTCATGTACATTATGAATATTAAGTATCCAGATATGTATGAATATTTCTCACTTCTATTTTTGGTAAGTAACACAAACTTATGGATTGTGTAAAGAGTTACACCTCAATATGGTTTGAACATATTGGTTTGGTTGAGGGAATGTGATTGTAATTTTTTTTACTAGAATCTTTTATGCAAAAAATTAAAAAACATGAGAGAAAATAATGATATTAACTTCCCTTCAAATACTAAGTGTGAAATTCCTTCCAAAAAACACTTTTCAAGACAATAATCATCCAACTAGATAGTTTCATTATATATTTGGGTGCCCCTGTATTATCCTATGTAAGGTAATCAAGTAATAAGTGACATTATATTGTCTTATTGGGTTGTTTCAAGACATTTCAGGTAACCCTGGATTGTCCTTGGTGAGCTTGTTTTTGGTGTTTGATTTGGGTGCCACCTAGCTGTGAAGACCTAACAATTAGAATACTATAGGAATATAGTTGAGTTTCTCCATATGATTGATTGGAAAAAGGGTTGTCTACTCAGATATCCAAGAATCATATATAATATGATTGGTATAATTCCCTGCCTAAATAATTATGTGGTGAGATGATTTCCCTAGAAGACTCATTTCTTAGTGAAATATTGATCTTGGACCACTAATTAATATGATGTATTTTAAAAGGAGTTCATCATTTTATTGGGAACCCATTTAATAAAATTCATTAATAAATGTTTAATAATACATGATACTCATATGATAAAATATTTATTGGTAAAAAATATCATCATCATCATCAAGCTAAACTTTGTGATCAATCCTTGATCATGATAAGTTTAAGTAAGATACTCCTTAGACTAGTAACTTATGAAACGTTATTAAGAAATATTTGTAATTTTAGAAAAATTATTTGCAAAAAATCATTGTTTCATAACAATTCCTTTCTCAGTAACCAAGTTTTAAAATTTTTAAACAAGTAAATTTAGATCCTTATGGTAGAATAGAGTTATTCCTTCAAGGTTTCAAAGGAATTAGATGATAAAATTATTTATTTTGGTTAGGTAATTTATCCTTTTGTAATTTATGGAAATGTTCTATCAATATGATTGAATTCAAGAAAATTTTAAACAATATTCTTAGAGTGTTGAGAATAGATGAACTGGGTATATTATTTCTGGATTCTTTTACTGTATGGGTAGTACAAGTGGGTAAAAGTTCAAACCAGAAGAAGAATGTTTGGTTGATTGTTCATCAATGTTTATTTAAGTTTCCAAGTAATTTCATTTTAACCTAGGTTTGTCTTGAAGGAATGATAAAAATTCAATACAATTATATTATCCATGATATGAATAAGGGAGTTTGTAAAACTCCATGGAATGTATATATCAGGTATAAATGCTATATAAATTAATTCTTTTATTTTTAAATGCATGTGATATCTAATGTATATTTTAAAATGTTTTTAAATATATAGGAATTTAAAATAAAATAATTGATTGAGATTTTTGTTTATATTCATGAGATTTAGTAAATAGTTACTACAAAAATGATTTGAACGTAAAGGATTTTGTCAAGCTCAAATGAATATAATTAAAATATGTGTATATTAATCTAATTTAACTTATGTGATAAGATAAATTGTTCGATTAGAAAGTTTTGTTGTGAAAAAGTATGAAATGATTAATTTTGTAAACATGGTTTATGATTAATCAATTTCAATAACATTTTTGAGTAGAATATATTGATAAAAGTTTTTTATCTATGATAGAATGTTTATCCATGTATTTGTTAAATTATGTGGGAATGTGTTCCCACCACCAATCGATGGTATATTTTAATAAGGCATTATTTTCAAATAAAAATGATCCTAACATATAGAATTCCCTGTATGATTATTATTTTGATCAACCAAAACTTTTAAAAAGTGATTTTATTTCTTTATTTTAACTAACCTTGACAACAAAATACAATTCTTTCAAAACAAACTTCCTTCATACAACTTGGTCCCAACAAAATCTTTTACCTCATACTTCCCTTTAGTTGAAAATGCATTAACATAATATATAATTGTTTTAATCATATTATTAATTTATAAAAAACCATATTCATTTTTATATTATCATTTATTAATCTATTATAATATATTTTCTCTCGTTCATTAATAATATTTCATTATTACCATTGTTTTGTGTGTTAACTCCTTTGTTTTCTCATGCATGTTTTGTCACGAAAGTTTTAGTTATTTTTCCTAGAATTTAAATTAGTAATATTAATAATTATTTTAATGTTATAAATATCAAATTTATTCATTAGATACATTTTTATAACCATTATTTATATTTATATATGTAAAATGAATCACATCGCTTCATGGAGACAGTAGGTTGTACAAACGCATGAACGACGATATCATTACCTTAATGGGTGAAAGGGAAAGGAATGGGATGATACATTAATTTTTAATAATTAATATTATGTCATATTTATCATATATATTCAATATTTATATAATTATGACTACACATGTGAGATGGTTTGGGAAAAAATTACATTGGTTCGTACGACGGTAGTCCTCCATACACACATGCAATGGCTTTGTTTCACATTTGATTGAGAAGGGGATAGATAAATATTATTCCATAATCATAATAAAATCTCAATATATTACATATACTAGTGTTATTATATTTTATTATTATGATATAATTCAATTTGGTAAAAGAATAAGGGAAAATAAATATTTTAGTGGAGATAATTACCTTCGCTTAGAAGAACCTCCTTTGTATCTCTTATTAACAACCATAGGGTTGATCTTTTGGGAATACCAGAAGCTATATAATGTGGATAATTATTTTTTGAAAATATTTTTTAGGGTTTTTTTGAGATAAATTTCTTGATATTCATGAAAAGTGAGGGGAGTGGGTTCTCTTTTATAATGGAGGAGTGACATTTTTTGTAAATACTGAAAACTACTCAATAATGGGAAGTCAATCTCAACCCAAGTGACTAAAATTTGATAAATAATGGGGTGTAGGGATGATACCGTTTATCCATCTCTCCACCACTAAAAAAACCTATTTTAAACATTCTATTCCCTTTACCTCCAAGGTTACTCACTTTTACTATTTTTGTTTTCACCATAGTAACTAGTTTTTTTAACCTAGGTAATTTACCTATTAAAGATAAAATAAATTGAGAATTTTTATAAAACTTTTTACAAAATAATTGTAAATATTAAATGAAATTTATTAAATAAAAACCTTATGTGTGAGAAAAACTAATTTTAACACTAGCACATGTAACACACAAAACCCCATTTTAACCTTAACCATGGTAATTAATTTTTATTATTTTTTCTATTCATTATCACAAAAAATTAATTGGAAAAAATTAATTAATATTAATTAGGATAATAAAAAAATAGAATCTATTTTATAAAATTTAAATACCATGTTTTTTAGATTTTATTTTTAAAACAAACCTATAAATCGTGTGGAAAAATGGGTTTTCATGGGATGCATTTTTCAAGCATAAGATTGTCTTATATTAACTATATGACTAGTAATAATAATTTTTTATATTTAAATTCCTTTATTTATTAATATAATATATAAATTTAATTTAAATAATTTATCATTAAAATTTATTTTAATTAATTGAAATGGGAAGACATTATGCTTTTTTTAAATATAGTTTTCTAAAAAATAACCCTTTTTACCTCTGAATGATCTTAACATTATTTATATAAAATTTGTACTCCAAAAATTTTTAATTACACCTATTATAATAAATTATTAAAAATTAATGTTTAAATATTTAAATACTATATTTTAATTTATTCATAAAATCTTATTTCTAAGGGAAAATTTCACAAATTCATTTTAGGCTTATTTTTTCCAAATATGTTCAAAGTCAATATTCACCCTACCAAAGTAGATTTTTTTGTCATGAAATATTAAAAAAAAATATTGTATTATTGTTTATTAAAATATAATGTTCACTTACTATAATTTAGGTTCATGTGTTACAGACCTTGTTAGTTCAGAAAAGCATTGACAATCTACGCACATTTAAAAGAATGCATCGTTTATCACTACTCGAATAAATGCTGATAAAGGCCCCCTTTATTAGTGATAAAATAAATGATAGGTCAATGGAGCCTTTATAAATGTTTTTCATAATGATGGTTAAGGTATCCCTTTTTCAACACTTTTTTATCACTTATAAAGTAGGCCTTTATCAATGCATTTCTAGAATTGATAAAGGTCATATCATCTACTGGATAGTTTCATCCCTGGAACAACCATAAAGTAACCCTATATAACAAAAAACCCAAATGAAATACATAAAAATGAATGGAAATATAATAAAATTTGGATTGGAATAAAAATATTACATCGCACCATCATTTCAATTCAAAATTTTCATATAAAATTTTTACATTGATGTTATATTTACAATTAATCAAAAAAATTACAACCCATATACATAATCAAAAATATTATAGTATAATTTTTCCAATGATCAACATTTGTACAAATTATTATCCATGTAATATAACCAATTTTTATTTTAGTAATAGTAAATAAAAAATAAACAAATTATAATTTTAATATTATATAATTCACATATGATAAATTATATTGTTAATTACTATATATATTAATGATATTATCAGTTATACTATTAATTATATTATTAAAATGATAATTTTATATTCAAAGCATGAATTTCGAGTCATTCTGACCATATCATATGTCAGATTAAAATTCAGTAAATTATTACACATCACAAATGAATAATGGATCATTTTCCAAAAGTTTGAAAACAATTCGTTCTCATTTAATCGGTTTTGGCTATGTGACATCCATAACTTAAACAACACTTCCATATTGAAAACACAAAATTTGAGTTATACCAGCCACATCGTGTGTTGTATTGATGTGTGTTAAATTCATACACATCAAAAAATAATTTTGGATTGTTTTCCTAAATTTTGAGAGTAATCGAATATATTTTTTTCTTTTTTGGGTATGTGATGTGTGTTTTAAAGTAAAATGGAATTTTTATATTAAAAACATGAACTTTGAGTCATATTGTCCCCATCATGCATCATATTTATGTGTGATTGATTACTATGAATAAAAATATATTATGGATCATGATCCTGAAATTTGAAAACAATCCACCCTCTTTTACTTAGTTTTGGTTAGTGATGCATGTTTTAAACTAAAATAAAATATCTATATTGAAAACATTCACTTTGAGTAATATCGGCATCATCATGTGTTGTATTGACATGTAATCGATTCCTATATGTCAAAAATTAATTATAGATCATTTTCCTAAATTGGGAAAACAATATGAGATCTTTTCTTGATTTTGTCTAGTGGAAGGTGTTTTAAACTTAAAATGGCACTTCTATATTGAAAACAAATATTTCGAGTCATACCCACCACATCATTTGTCAGATTGACATGTAGTAAATTAATAAAATTCATAAAATTAATTATATATTGTTTCCTTAAGGTTTAAAAACAAAAAAAAACTCATTTTATTAGTTTGGGTTATGTGACACTCATTTTAAACTTAAATGGAACTTCTATATTAAAAGCGCACACTTCGAGTCATAACGGAAACATCATGTGTCACATTGATGTGAGGTCAATTAATACATGTTAAAAATGAATTATGGATCATTGTATTAATTTTTGAGAACAATATAATATATTTTCCTCTTTTTTAGGTATGTGAATCATGTTTTAAACTAAAATGGAACTTTTATATTGAAAACATGCACATTGAGTCATACTAACTACATCATGTGTTAGATTGACATGTGGTTGATTCCAACATGTCACAAATATATTATAGATCATATTCATAATGTTTTATAATAATATGAGCTAATTTTATTCGTTTTGGATAGTGACACACATTTTAAACTAATATGAAAATTTTATGTTGAAAACACATGCTTTGAGTCATATCATCCACATCATTTTTCATATTTACATGTGGTTGATTCCTAAACATAAAAAAAAATGGATCATTTTCCTAATGTTTGAAAACAATATGAACTTTTTTTCTTATTTTTGGCTATGTGATGTGTTTTAAACTTAAATAGATCTTTTATATTGAAAACAACCACTTCGAGTAATACTGAAAACATCATGTGTCAGAATAATATGAAGTCAATTCCTACACATAACAAATAAATTATGGATTTTTATCCTAAATTTTAAAACCAATATAATCTCATTTTATTGGTTTTGGCTATGTGATGCACATTTTTAACATAAATGACACTTCTATATTGAAAACACAAACTTTTGAGTCATACTGTCATGACCCCGACCCAGAAGACTCAAATTAGTGGCTGAAACATAGTGTGTAATTTTTTTCATAAAAAAGTCTTAAAAAAGAAAGAAATTGCACATATTGTCCCAATACAGAGGATCATCTTGGTTTAGGTTCTTGCAAAATTAGATGCTACTGAAGTACTTCATTTGAAAACATAATAGGGCTAAGCTTCAACTTGGTGTCGTCAGAAAGAGTACTTAAGGCTTGAGCACAACTACTAAAAACCTGTAAAACATAAATTTAGGCATATGGTGAGCATAAAAATGCCCAGTAAGGGGTTTTAAAACACTTGTAGAAAATTAAACTTTTAAACAACCACCTCAAAAACAAACATAAAACGATTCTTAAGAGAGAGATTTAACATTTGCACAAAGTCAATATTTTCTGAGGTTACTTGCAGATATTTTTTTAAAAAGACAATTTTCATAAAAGATATCTGTGATTTCTACAAAACATGAATTAGAGTGTGCATGTTCATGTATGTAATGGGATGTGTATAATTAATAACTTAGTTAAGCCAACTCTGAAATATTTTTTAAGAGTATAAGCATTCATATCATGATCCATTAAAGCATAAAAAGAGATTCATATGACTTTAACATGAGATACTCTTCCCTTGTATAACTTTCCATTTTCACACTTGATTATGCCTTATGATCATAAAATATTATTAATTAAGGATCCATAATCCCTTGGTTGATCATTTACTATTCCATAGTGAGTAAATGTATACTTTTGGACTTTGTCAAGGCCTTGCTCCAAGACTGTACGGGTAAAAACCCAACATAATTGTGGTTGACTACCACACATAGTTGTGAACAAAGATAGAAACATGTTCACGCATTATTTCACTTAAATCATGAGACTTCATCACTTTACCCAATGCATTGTAGCACTGTATAATTCTGGGTGCACCCGTCACATCATTTCAAGTCCAATACATTCCTCATATGTCTTAGCATGGTCTCATATTCATAGGGTCTTATACTTACATTATTATTCCATAATATTTTTTACATACATGTTCATAACAAAAAAGTTTTATGCCAAAAAGAACTTGGCTTGTTGGATTCATATTAAATGGTGACATGTATGAACTAAAATAACACTCATGCAGATGTAATAAGAACTAGTACACATAAAATAATGGGTTGTCAAATGAAATAACAACTCTTTCATTTAAACCCTTAAGAAAGTGGCATTTCTTAAACCATGTTGATATGGTTTGGCTTTTAAAAAAACTAATTTGATCCATGAAATGTTAATTGTTATATAAAAGATTAAAACATAAACTTAAAAGACTAAAGGAATTTCTTGTGAAACAATTGAAATAAAAACCATGGATTATTGCCTATAAAGTGTTTATGCATAAAATAAATATTAAAACATGTGAGTTCATATATGAATGTACATTTATACTTGAACATGAAAAACCATCATATCACTTACTTGAGAAACCGAATTCGAAATGCATATGTATTCATGAAAATTTGATAATTATGGAAAAAAATTTATGTATACATAAAGTGTGTATTTGGGGATCTGCACAACCCAACACAAGATTTGAAATTGTTTCTATCCTCATAACCATGGTTTAAATACAATAAGAATAGGTTTTTTGAAATCTGAGTTGTAATATATTTATATAACCATACATACATGAATTTTAAAAAAGGGTATACTTAAAAAGAAAACATGAGGAACTAGACCCCTTGTATGTGTTTTATGTTTTGAAAACATCATTTAAAATGAAATATCACCCTTAAAAGATCATAACTCGAAATGGTTTGTTGTATATATATATATATATATATATATATATGAATATACATACCTTTTTTTTGAAATTCTAAAATGGGTTGAGATGCAACTATATACATGTACATATATTCGTGGGGAAAGAAATTAGATAAGAATGGTTCACATATAAATATTGAAGCATAAAACCTCTTGCATATGTTGTGTACTAAAAAAATATTTATAAATCTCAACGTGAGTTATGTTTTAAAAGTGATTTGAAACCGCATATATATATATACATATGGACTTTTATATACATAAGGATAAAAGTGTTTTACAAAAAAAATATGAAAACATAATAGGTTGATCCCTTACCTAACTTCGAGTGTGCAAGAAGGATGGGAAGGAACTGTTTACACGTCAAGAGGAAGAAAACAAGTGATTTTGGGTGCAATGAAACAGGGTTTATATAGGCTGTATTTCACATATTTCATGTATAAAACGTATTATAAATATAATATATAAACAGAGACTTTAAACTTGACTGAAATAAGACAATCCAATATTTTTCGTAAAGAGATAGCTAAAAAGAAAAAACGGTGATTATAATACATACTTATATATAAATCATGTGAAAAACTATACTGAAATAAAATATTGTAAACCCCAAAATAAATAACGTAAACTAAAAGAGATCGGGGAGATCTTTTGGGTAGAATTCAAGGTCTTTAGGCCATAAAATAGCGGGGAATACAAGATGGAGGGGAAGATAAAAAAAGAAGGAGAAAATACCAGTGGGTGTCCACTTGTTTGATCGCGATGGGGAAGACAACGCGGAAGAGAAAACCGGGGGAAAATGGAGGGTTCAGATCACTTGAGTCTTGATCTGATGGTTGGGAGAATTCTGTGGGTTTAAAAAAAGAGGATTGATTGAGATTGGATCTGGTATCAGATCGGATGGATGAGGCAACACGTGGGATTTAAAAACTAAGTGAATAGCTGCGATTAGACTTCATTTAGATCGGATGGTTGATAGGAAGTACTGTAGCACTCCGGGGTCAAGGGGGATTTGAAGCGAGATTGGGATCAATGGCCTGGATCGCACGCAACGCGATCCAATGGTCCATACCACGTTTCACCCAAAAATTCGCTTCCCACATCGAAACAGGGAGACGCGCGCCGCTTCCTTATAAGCCTGAGGCTCCGCTACACCATTCAGAAATCACATCTCACATGGAATGGGGGCCTTACACATGGGCTCCCCCTCCCTTAGAGGCCTCGTACTACCCAGCTCTACCATGACCTCACCCCCATGGTGGCATGCTCAAGCATTCCAGCTCTCCTATGCGCCCTTCGGGGCACCCATGCTCAGCCATCCTTGGCTTGGGAAGAGGGCTAGGCTCAGCCACTGTGTGTGTGATGCCTCCCTTGGCCCATATGTAAAAGGGATGTCCAAATGGGTTAATATTTTTTTATTAACCCAAATTTTCAAAATAACCATCTAAAAAACAGAATATCCTTACTTCCATAAAATTTGATTTATTTATATCTTCACACAAACCAAACTATATAACTTTTAATTAATAAAATTAAAAATGTTTTCAAATTCAAAAATATTATACATAATTTTCAAATATACTAAAACCTTATGATTTTCAAATGTCATGTTTCCAAAAGATAATCTTAATTAAATATGTTCAAGGAAAGGATTTTAAATCACTCCATCACTTAAAATGTTTCAAGGTGATTTTATACATAGAGAAAATCATTTAAGTTCAAAAGAAAAAAATATTTATAATTGTAATAAAGGTCATCAATTTAAAAAACTAGAATGTATAAATATTTTAAAAAATTATGTTTTGAAATCATAAAATATAAATAAGATTTAATGACTTTAACATATTTTTGAAATACTTCAAAATTTCAATATTCATAGTCAATCAAACTACAATACCCGATGGCTATAATTATATCCGTTGTAAACTCAACAGTTACTTAAATGGAAACGGCCAAATTTTAGGTCTTATAAATACGCGATTTGGGTATTCCAACTTCAAACACCGAGACAGAGAAGATGGTGCTCTTCATCCCCCTGCCACTTAGTATGATTTCTATGGTTCTGGTTATAATGTTCTTGTTCGTGGAAGATCCGAAGGAAATACACTTCTTTCTGGGCATGTTTGTAGTGATGTGGGGTCTACCGGTGATTGTGATTGGCCTACTTTTAGGAATTTTTTGTTATTTATGGTCATTAGGCCTTATTTCCATGTATCCATTTCCAGTGTTTTGAATGAATAACAAGTTTTTTGTTTTATTTTGTGGACAGTGATTATATAAAAACGAAATTAAGAGAAATGTAATAATTAAATCTATCATTACTACGGAAATTAAGTTAGGGGTGTCACATTACCCCCTCCTTTAAGGAATTGTGCCCTCACAATTCTATTACACCCATAAGAAAAACCAGAGATACTTTATGCTCGAGGTCCCCTCCTCCAGGACCACCATTGCATGTAATCCGCTGATGTTTCTAGGTTGATTCCCAGATTAGTTCCCACTTCCTCAATCTCCTTTTCCCATATACACTATGAGCAGTTAGGGTCAAACCTATGCATAAAGAATTAAGTCTTCCAAATAGTGGCATGAGAAGTGTAGAGGTTAGAGATTTGGGAGTGAGCTACTTCTCTGTAAATCTCCCGGACCACCTCTCATTTGAACACTTAGAATTCATGAAGCATCCCATACATACTGAAACTTAGGACCTGGAGTAGAAAACTCGCTCGGGTGTTGCCCTCCAAGGCAGCTTCAAGAAACTTCTCTAGGTCTAGGTGGTTCTCAGGAAAGGTGACGTAAAGGAAGAGACCTTCATGGTACTCTCCTCTATGCCTGTACTCTTCTAGTTGTGCAGTTGATATGCAGCGATAAACATGACCATTTCCCCGGTAGGTCTGAAGGATGTTTGGGCTAAGGGATACTTTATAAAGACGTTTTCAAGATGAGCACAAGTTGGGAAAAGGGTAGTAGTATTCTGAACATGCCTTGGTGATTATGGATTCTAGAAATTCAGTAGGAAGTGATAAAAGTTTGATAGATAAACTCATGTTTTCCATCTGAAAAAAAGGGACATTTAGAGCATGAATAGATTACAATAAAGACATTACTTTTGTATAAACACATAAAACAAAACATGATTCATTTAGAAAATTTTATAAACTCGAGTGTTACATAATAATTGTGATGTCTTTTCATAGGTAGTGTTAGTGATTTCTTGGGTTCCTAATTTAACGAATCCCCAAGGCGGTTTCAAATGTTTCGATCTCTTGGGTCCAGATACAACATGGGAAACTAGGATCAAACCCATGTGGACATCTATGGTTTAGGTTGAGGAAGGCATGACGTGTATGATGTTGGGAAACATTGGTATGAACTATATATCGATACTGTAAATGAGTAGGCTCATCCTTGAGAGCATCAAAGTCCATAACTTGACCACGGAGACTGTAGGTCAAAATTTGACAAAGGTATGTTGCTCGGAGGTCACCCCCTTGAGCATCCTCTTCGAAGTCCTCTTGAGATGAAGCATTATCAGCTAGGGTAAAACAACTAAGAAAACCCTCGAGGTATTTTCCTTGTTGTGCATAGAACAGAAATTGGGCATGCAACATAAAAATATAGTCGAGGCCTGCTCCTCAGTGAAGTTGGATTATGCGAGGATAATTGGACACACAGTAGAGGGTTTTTTAAGACAGACTGATATTTTCAAATGTCTCATAGTTTTCCACACATGCCTTTCCCACTATAGTCTCTAATACTTTTGTGGGAAGAGACACAAGGTGTGATTCATCAGCCATCTGAAATATTGAGATGGAATTTTTTCTTAGTATTAAGTAATTTATTGTTGCTCTAATTTTCAGGAGTTTTCCTAAACTGATTCTTTGATACCAACTGTCATGACCCCGACCCCAGAAGACTGAAATCGGTGCTTGAAACATGGTGTGAAATTTTTTTCATAAAAATAGGATTACAAAAGAAAGAAATTGCTCATCTTTTTCTAATAAAAAGGATCGTCTTGGTTTAAGTTTTTGGAAAATCAAATGTTACTGAAGTACTTCCTTTGAAAAAATAACAGGGCTAAGCTTCAACTTAGAGTCGTCACAAAGAGTACTTAAGGCTTGAGAACAACTACTACAAACCTAAAAAACAAAAATTTACATGTAGGGTGAGCATAAAAATGCCCAGTAAGGGGTTTTAAAACATTTGGAGAAAATTCCAATTTAAAACAACCACCTCGAAAACAAACATAAAACAATTCTTAAGAGAGAGATTTATCATTTGCACACCATCAATATTTTCTGAGGTTACTTGCAGAATTCTTTTTAAAAGACCATTTTCAAAAAAGATAGTTGTGCTTTCTACAAAACATGAATCAGAGTGTGCATGTGCATGTAATAAATGGGATGTGCATGATTCATAACTTATTCAATCCAACTCTAAATGCATTGTTAAGAGTATAAGCATTCATATCATGATACATTAAAGCATAAAAAGAGATTCCTATGACTTTAACATTAGATACTCTTCCCTTGTATAACATTCCATTTACAGACTTGATTATGCCTTATGATCATAAATTATTCTTAATTAAGGATCCAAAACCCATTGGTTGATCATTTACTATTCCATAGTGAGGAAATGTATAATACTGGACATTGTCAAGGCCTTGCCCCAAGACTGTACGGGTAAAAACCCAACATAATTGTGGTTAACTACCACACATAGTTATGAACAAATCTAAAACAATGTTCACGCATCATTTCACTTAACTCATGAGACTTCATCACTTTACCCAATGCATTGGAGCGCTATATAATTCCGGGTGCACCAGTCACATAATTTCATGTCCAATACATTCCTCATATTTCTTAGCATGGTCTCATATTCATAGGGTCTTATAATTACATTCTTATTCCATAATCCTTTTTACATACATGTTCATAACAGAAAACGTTTATGACAAAAAGAACTAGGATTTTTGGATTCATATTAAATGGTGATGTGTATGAACTAAAATAACACTCATTCACATGTAATAAGAACTAGTACACATAAAATAATGGGTTGTCACAAGAAATACCAAATCTTTCACTTAAACCCTTAAAAAGTGGCATTTCCGAAATCATGCTGATATGTTTCGGATGTTAAAAAAACTCATTTGATACATGAAATGTTAATTGTTATATAAAATATTAAAACATAAACTTAAAAGACCAAAGGCATTTCTTGTGAAAAAATTGAAATACAAAGCCTGGATTATTTCCTATAAATTTTTTATGCATAAAATAAATATTGAAACATGTGAGTTCATACATGAATTTACATTTATACTTGATCATGAAAAACCATCATACCACTTACTTGAGAAATGGAATTCAAAATGTATATGTATTCATGTAAATTTAAAAAAATTATGGAAAAATGTTTATGTATACATAAAGTGTGTATTTGGGGATCTGCACAACCCAACACAAGATTTGAAACTGTTTCTATCGACATAACCATGGTTTAAATACAATGAGGATAGGTTTTGTGAAATCTCATTTGTAATATATTTATATAACCATACATACATTAATTGTAAAAAAGGGTATACATAAAAAGAAAACATGATGAACTAGACCCATTTCCTATGTTTTATGTTTTGAAAACATCATTTAAAATGAAAGATCACCCTTAAAAGATCATAACTAGAAATGGTTTTTTGTATACATATGTATATGAATATACATACCTTTTTTTTTGAAATTATAAAATGGGTTGAGATGCAACTATATACATGTACATATATCTGTGAGGAAGGAAATTAGATAAGAAGGGTTCGCATATAAATATTGAAGCATGAAACCTCTTGCATGTGTTGTATACTCAAAACATATTTAAAAATATCAACGTGAGTTATGTTTTAAAAGTGATATGAAACCACATATATATATATATATATAGACCCGTATATACATAAAGATAAAAGAGTTTTACAAAAAAAAGATGAAAATATAATAGTTTAATCCCTCACCTGACATCGAGTGTGCAAGAAGGATGGGTAGGAACTATTTGCACATCAAGAGGAAGAAAACCAGTGATTTCAGGTGCAATAAAGCAGGGTTTATATAGGCGGTATTTCACATATTTCATATATACAACATATCATAAATATAATATATAAACAAAGACTTTAAACATGACTGAAATAAAACAATCCAACATGTTTCTTAAAGATAGAGCTAAAATGAACAAACGGTGATTATAATACATACTTATATATAAATCTTGTGAAAAACTATACCGAAAAAAAAAAGAAGGTAAACCCAAAAATAAATAACATAAACTAAAAGAGATCAGGGAGATCTTTCGGGTAGAAGTCAAGGACGTGAGGCCATAAAATAGTGGGGAATACAAGATGAAGGAGAAGATAAAAAAAGAAGGAGAAAATACCAGTGGGTGGCCACTGGTTTGAGCACGACGGAGAATACAACACGGAAGAGAAAATCGGGGAACAACAGAGGGTTCAGATCGCTTGAGTCTTGATCGGACGGTTGGGGGAATTATGTGGGTCTAAAAAAAAGAACGATTGAGATTGGATATGGAATCAGATCAGATGGATGAGGCAAGGTGTGGGATTTAAAAACAGAGTGAACAGCTGCGATTAGACTTCATATAGATTGGATGGTCTATATGAAGTATTGTAGGGCTCCGGGGTCACGGGGGATTAGAAATGAGATCGGGATCAATGGCCTGGATCGCCTGTAATGCGATCAAATGGCCCAGATTCCGTTTCACTCAAAAATTCGCTTCCCACATCGAAACGGGGAGACACGCGCCGCTTTATTATAAGCCCGAGGATCTGCTACACCCTTCAGAAATCACAGCACACACGGAATGGGTTCCTTGCACATGGGCTCCCGCTCCCTTGTAGGCCTCGGCCTACCCAGCTCCTTCACGGCCTCATGCCTATGGTGGCGTGCTCAAGCGTTCCATCTCTCCTATGCGCCCTTTGTGCCACCCATGCTCGGCCGGCCTTGGCTTGGGCTGAGGGCTAGGCTCTGCCACTGTGTGTGTGCCTCCTCCCTCGGCCCAGCTGTAAAAGGGCTGGCCAAATGGGTTAACATTTTTTTATTAACCCAAATTTTCAAAATAACCATCTAAAAAATATCCTTACTTCCATAAAATTTTATTTATTTATATCTTCACACAAACCAAACTATATGACTTTTAATTAATAAAAGTAAAAATGTTTTCAAATTCAAAAACATTATACATGCTTTTCAAATATACAAAAACATTACGATTTTCAAATGCCATGTTTTCGAAAGATAATCTCAATTAAATATGTTTTGAACGATAGGATTTTAAACAACTCCATCAATTAAATTGTTTCAAGGTGATTTTATACATAGAGAAAATAATTTAAGTTCAAAAGAAATAAATGTATATAATTTTCATACAGGTCATTAATTTACAAAACTAAAATGTCTAAATATTTTAAAACATTTAGTTTTGAAATCATAAATTATAAATAAGAGTTAATGAATTTAAAGTATTTTTGAAATACCTCAAAATTTCAATATTCCTATTCAATCAAACTATAATACCCAATGGATATAATTATAGTTGTTGTAAACTCAACAGTTACTAAAATAGCAACGGTCAAATTTTAGGTCTTATAAATACATGATTAGGGTATTCCAACTTCAAACACCGAGACACAGAAGATAGTGCTCTTCATCCCCCTGACGCTTAGTATGATTATTACAGTTCTGGTTATATTGTTCTTGGTCGTGGCAGATCCGATGGAAATCCACTTCTTTCTGGGCATGTTTGTGGTGTTGTGGGGTCTACCTATGATTGTGATTGGCCTACTTGTAGGAATTTTTGGTTAGTTATGGTCCTTAGGCCTTGTTTCCATGTATCCATTTCCAGTGTTTTGAATTAATAACAAGTTTTGTGTTTTATTTTGTAGACATTGCTTATATAAAAAGGAAATTAAGACAAAAGTAATAATTAAAACTATCATTACTACAAAAATTAAGTTCGGGGTGTCACACATACCATACACATCATGTGTTAGATTGATGTGTGGTGAGTTTCTACATGTCACAAATGACTTATGGTTCATTTTCCAAACATTTGAAAACAATCTGATCAAGTTTGATCAATTTGGGATATATGCCATGTGTTTTAAACTAAAATTGCATTTCTCTATTGAAAACACACACTTAGATCCATACCTACCACATCATCTGTTAGATTGGTGTATAGTCAATTCCTACATCTAAAAAATTAATTTTTTTCCTAATGTTATAAAAAAATCTAAGCTCATTTTCTTTTTTTGGATATGTGATTAATTTTATACCCAAAAAACACTTATATTAAAAACATGAACTTCGAGTAATGTTGGCCACATCATGTATTAGTTTGATGTGCAGTTGATTCTTACACATCACAGAGGATTTATGGATTCTTTCTTAAATTTTTAAAGTAATATGAGCTCTTTTACTCATTTTTGGCTATGTGATGCGTGTTTTAAACATAAATGGCACTTCTATATTAAAAATATGAACTTTGATACTAGACACAATCTGTATCATATTGATGTGAAATCAATTCTTACACATTGAAAATGAAATATATAACATTTTTCTAAATTGTCCAATCTAATTGAATGTGTTTTCTTAGATTTGAGTATGTGAAGTGTTTTTTGAACTAAAATGCCAATTTTAAACTGAAAACACACATTTAAAGTCATACTAATCAAACCATGTATCAAATTAAGGTTATTCTAATTCCTATACATCAAAAATGACATAGGTATTGTTTTCTGAAATTATAAAAAGAATTTGAATGTGTTTTCTCGTTTTTGTGTTTTTTACATGTGTTTTGAAATAAAATTTCAATTATAAACTAAAAATACACACTTCGAGTCATATTAGGAACATTATGTATCTGATTGATGTGTGGTTGATTTCTACACATCACAAATAAATTATAGATAATTTTATTAAAGTACCAAATTAATTTGAATGGGTTTTCTTGATTTTGAGTATGTGATGTGTTTTTTGATCTAAGATGTCAATTTTGAACTGAAAAAACACACTTTGAGTCATAATGGGTACATCATGTCTCAAATTATGGTGTGGATAATTATTACACATTAAAAATGACTTATGGATTATTATCATAAAATAAAAAACAATCTAAATTTATTTTCATAGTTTTGAGTATGTGATGTGTGTTTTGAACAAAAGTGTCAATTTTAAACTAAAAACATGTGCTTTGAGTCATACCGAGAACAACGTGAATTGGATTGAGGTATGGTTGATTCCTAAAAATCACACCATTTCTTATTCATCTTTAAAATTATATCTATCAAAATTAACTAAATAAGTATTAGATAAAAATGATAGGGAAATTAAATAAAAAATAATAGATAAAATGAAGAGAAAATTAAATAAATAAGTAGTATGAAGTCCCATTTTCATGATGTTTTTATACATTATTGACCCATTTCCCTATCTCCATTATCTTAGTTGAAGTATAAAATTTCAATCTATCATGATCATGATCAGTTTGAGACATGTTCTTAGCTCTGCCACAATCCATAGATCATAACCCTCCATTATACCTCTCCTTTAGAAATAGGTAAAAAATAATATATAAGAATTATGATACTAATGTTTCACATAACAAATGTATCTCTAAGGTCATAGTCTATACATGTAAGAAAACATAATAGGTAATCACCTCAACCTGTTGTCATAAAACATTCAAAAACTATGAACTCTTCCCACTCATCTCTAAAAAACTTTACTCATTCTTTTGAGTACATAGATTATTTTAAATCTTGGTAGTACTAAGAAAATATAGAATAAAAATATTAATAAAAAAAATTAAGGAAATTTTAATTAAATTTTTAAATTACTTGTTCATGAATTCTCTTTTTTTATGTTATATGATATCTTTCATAACATTTAAAACATAATATTCATAATCATTATTGTAATTTTTCTTTAGACACTACAAACACATTGAAAAAAAAGTAATTTTTTTGAAATATGTTTTAATGGTTAAATATTACTATGTATACCTTAATCTGTTTCAATTTGAATAAATAAAAAGGCTTCTTATGTTCAGTCACCAACCTCATACCATGATTTAGACTATATTTATATATCACCCTATCATAAAAACAATTCTTGTTAAAACACAAACTGAAACATATAGTACAAATTTTATCTATAAAATATTGATTGTAGTACATTAAAAATTCACCATAGACAATATGCATATTCAGTTTGATGGAAATCCATGAATTGGACCAAAAAATAAACATTTGGGGTATCCAAATTGATTGTGATGATCATTAGGAGCTTCCTAAAAACAAAAAATATATATATATAATGAAAAAAAAGAATAATATATTTTATATGATTAGATAATTGAGTTTTACCCTTTCATTATAGGCATCAATAAGAGTTTTCCTTTTTTTATATTCATCTCAAATTCCTCACTTAGTAAATCTTTTTCTTTTCAATTTCTTAAAATTACAAAGAAAGTTTTTTCATAGAAATGATAGAGGGATTAATTATTCCAAATCTTGTTTCATAGGGTTTTCCCTTTATATAGTAGTAATATATACACCTATAGAAAATATGAATAGTTATTCACTTTAATAAACATATAAGATCATTTTTTGGATATAAGGATTATGAAAATGTGCCTCATATATGCATTCACAATTGATACTCCCATGTATTGAAAATTGATAATCTTATTTATACTTTCCAGCAAAATGGTGTATGTAATGACATCGCTAAATTTTTCTTCTTCGTATTAAATGTTGGATATATTTTCATATTTTAATAGTGTATCTTCTTGAACTTGTTATGCTAATATATGTAGAAGTGGAACTATAAGAGTAAAGGTACTCTTGTAATGTCCTTTTATTTCTTGGTTAATTCACTAGATTTTCTTGATCCGACATTCCATGTCCTCGTCATTTTATCTGTATGTAATAACATACCTCATTTCATAACTTTTTTCATCAACTGTTAAAGATTCTTCATTTGAAAAAATTTGTTAAGGATATACCTCATGTATCTTTCTATGATTAGATGGCTATGCTACAAAACTTACAACATCATTATCAACCATGGTAACATCATGATCATCATGTGAAATAAGGAACTCAATGTCCAGCCCATGAGATACTTCGATTCCCACACTCACATAATATTTTTGGAGTTTTATATTTTGTATCATGTCTCTAAGGATATTGTACATTGTACCCCTCATATAAGGAAATATGTGGGTGTTGATATATATAAATCACATACAACTTCACCCTGTAGAATTTTAGTAACATAATGTTATTAGTAGTTTTTTATTCACATTTAGGAGAAAAGGTAATGAGAAAATTAACTGCCTCAGGTAAGGTAGGTGGTTGAGGGGAATGTATATCCTAAAAGATAGTGGGGTCATGTGGATATTCATACTGATCATTGTTCCACTGCTAGTTTTCTTTGATCCTTTCACAAATATTGGTCTTCCAAACCAATCCAAAAGATAATATCTTTCAATGAATCTAACTATAACTTCTTGTATTTTAACATCTCATATATATCTCCTTAAATCATTATATTCTCAACATATTCTTGATGTGACACTCCAAAACCATCACCTCTAATGTGTTCATATTGTTCTGGTCACTTCAAATCTATTTAAAGTAGTTTTTATTTAGGTGTAGTTGATGTCAATTCTTATGTCTAAACAATATAAAAAAATAAAATCATAAATTGATATTTTTATGAAACACTATTATAAATCATAAGAATTACTATTATGTCTTAATTACACATGATGCTCATACTACTGATGTATTTTCCCAAATTAGTTTACCATCTTTATTTATGGAGGACTCTTTCCATAGAACATGACATGGGATAGAAGTGACTTTGGATTTTAATCCATCAACATACATATAAACCAAGGAAAATATGTTGTTTCATATCACATAAAAAATATATTATCAATTTTAAATATATACCATGTTCTTTTCAAGTGAATCATACCCCATACTTTCTTCATAGTACAGGTACATTGGTTTTACTGCACGTCGCTTATTTTCCGCACTACTTTTCTATTTCATAAAATAATTATTTTGAATCAAAGTGGATAAAATAAATAATTTAAAATAAATTATTATCGACTATGATACACCTAAAAAGTTTTCTAAATATTAAAAGTGAAAATTTTCTATTTTTCCTAGTTTATAATGTGTGCATATGTAACTAGTGGGTGGGGGTTTAATTTACCCTAGAATCCTTGAGATAATTCTTTGTAATATTTGTCTAAAATCCCCTATGAGATTTTCTATCAACAATTAAGACATATTTCTTATAGATATTATCTAAAATTACAAAATCTAATAGGGAAAATAAAAATTAAATCATCATTTCGTTATATATTTTTTTGGTAAAATAGAGAAAGTATATCGTAACATTACCCTAATATCTTCCCAAAGGTTTTCCTTCAATGGTGACACAACACGATGCCACATATCAATATCAATTGGAACATGCATTGTTACTGTAATCCCAATATAACTAATGATCATTGGATATTTGTGGTTAATAGGTTGGTCTCATTTATTCAAGATAACCTATAATTTTACACCTTTCATCATTCCCTTGATAATTTTTGTTAACAAAATGATTATACATTGTTCTTGTGTTTTTCATCAACATGTTGTTGATCCCCTATTAATTCCATTGTTTCATCATCAATCATTTGTTTTTTCATGATATTGTTAACATCATCGTGTGAAAAAGTCATTATCTTTATGAGTAGTCATAAAATTAATTTAGATTATATAAATATTATAGAGAAAATATAATATTATGAATAAAATAAAAGTATATTAAAAAAATAACTTTCCCATTTAAATATTTTTTTCTCTAAAGGTTGAATGGATTTGGATCCTCTATCTAGTATTCATATCCCCTCTTATGGTCCCCTCTAATGTATAATGAATTTTATATATTGGGACCATTATGAAAAAATAGTGATTACCCAATGAAATGTTCATCCTTAAATTGAATTTTCATTTAACCCTATAGTTGGTTTACTCTCCAACAATATAATTGAAAAATTCTTGTTTTCTAGTTATGATAATCAAAATACTTGCACTGCTTGTGATTCCATTATGAATAGCTCATATTTATACCCTCCCACACTAAAATTCACATTCATAAATACCAAGTCGTCTATTTTCACTGCAATCCTATTGTAAACCCATTTCCAACAGAAAATTGGAAAATGAAATGTTGTATAATCCAACTCATATATCTGTTCGATGATGCCAAAATATGATATTTTAACATAAATTTGATTTCTTTCTTTAGAAATGAATATGTGCATCACTTTAACCACAATCATAACTCCATTTTTTCATACTGGGTTTATCTTGATCCTTTGTATAGAAATTATAACCATTAATTATAAAATCAGTGTAAGATAAAAAAATTACATTTCGTCCACTAGCTAAATATAAAAGTCTTCTAGAAATTGAATTCAAAATTTAAGATTACTCCTTATAAATATGACCTCAGAACCATCTTATAAACTATTGATTATTTTTATTTGATATACATCCTTTAGAAATTGATGGATTAAAATTACTAAGAATAAATTCGTGGGATTCAATGTATGGATCAACCTCTACACTATTATGTAAAATGTAAAGGTGATATTAGTCCTCCTCTGAAATGGTGATTGTAACAACATCTCTTATAGAAATCTCTTTCTTTATAAGTTTTCCATTTGGAAAATAATTTTGGACACTGATTCTATCCACATCAGATAGCTACTCGGTATATAATTCAATAGATTCTTCAAAAATATATCATTTACAATATAACCTTCTGGTTGATTATGATTCTTGTTGTTCCCTTTCAAAATCGTTATAAATATTTCAATGGGGGTATATCCATCTGTAATGGAAAGGAATACATATTTGAACCTCTTTAACAAAATTAACCATCAAGTGTACCATTATATCAAAGAATGATATTAGGATGAAAATTTCTAATTCATATAATATGACTACAATCTCATTATTCATGACTGGAAACATCACCAGGTCTATAACATTATTGCATATATATTTCAAAATAAAAGATTCTAATTAATGTATATCATACATTTTTATCCATATTGCAACATAAAGTGATCGGTATCAAATCATACATCAAAATATGACTGTCATGTGAATTTATACCATGTAACTTCAAATTGGTCATTGAAATGAAATTATTTATATTTTATGAATTCCCATAATGAAACTTTTACATCCTTAATGACATTGAAATTTTTTAGTTTTTCTTGACTGGATAGAGAATCAGTTATTGGAGGAAGAATAATTCTCCTTTCACCCTTCATCAATGCCAACTCTTCCCTTATCCCCATGTCAATCAATTCCAAATAAGCCTTGATGTCGTATTTTTTGTTAAGAACATTTATTAGTATGCTAATGACACTATTAAATTCATTTTTTCTACATGCATGATATCAAGAAAATGTTTAACGTATAAACAATTCGAGTAAGGTGATTCCGAAAAAATTGGTCGCCTTTTCCAACCTGATTTCGTATGGTTTTTCAAAAAACAATTACTGAAAATTGCATCAATATAATTTACATTCTTGAAAAAAATGATCATCAGTTAATGGAGACAGTGTTGTTCTGTGTTATGTATTCTCATCAAATTATGTCATTTAGGATCAATATTAATGTAATCAAGATAGAAAAAATTTAGTTCTTAAAAATAAAATCTTTAGTGAATGTTTCAACCAAACATAGTATTTTCATTCTTCACAAATGGGACACCCCCACAATCCTTTAATGTTATAGCCTGATAAATTTACATAAGCAATAAAGTCATTTATCATTTGGTATAATATGGCTCTATATTTTAATTCCTCACTTATTTGAGTACCATACAATGTAACTCTTGTATCCCATGTCAATTTTATATCTTCGATCAATGTATCCAAATAAACATCAATATCATTATTCTGTAGTTTTGATCTAGAAATAAGCATGAAAAAATTATTTATTTTTGATTCATGGATAAAAATGGTGGAAATTTATAATTTACCAACATAACTATCCATATACTTTGAGTACTACTATATACACCAAATGTATTTATCTAATTTTTAGATAACGTAAGATGGAGGTTTCTTGTTTAATTTCTAAATTCTGGATACTCATAATCAATTTTCTTCCACATGGGAGAGTCTATTATGTTATCTAGTTTCCCATCTTCAATTATGGTATTCACATGCCATGTAAATTTTCTAGTTGTTTCCTAGTATCAATATTTTCATTTAAACCATGGAATGATCGGAAAGAACTGCACAAATTTTGAATGATTTGATTTATCTTTATTGTATCGATTCACGACACACTTAGATAATTTTTTTAGTGATTCATGGTCCTTATTAAACAATATTCAATCATTTTGATAGGCATGTATTTTTTAAATATCATTGAAATTTATCATAGAATTCTTTTTGCATCATATGTTCGACAAGGAAGCTGATTTTATTTTGGTAGAATAGCATTTAAGAGACCAACTAGTTCTATAAAATTGGTGTCACTCCATCACTGGTAGATTTAAAATTATATAACTTTAATATATATTTCATTGTTGTATGTTAACTAAAACTGGTACATAAGGCTCTCTTATCATAGCTAATTAAATTCTCAAAAAAAGTTGGTCAATCTGGAAGTTCATCTTTAATTTCTATTTTCATATCTTTTATATGATATCCGTCATCATTTACTCCAGTATTCATATAAAATGATACATAAATCACAATATCATCCCAATAAGTATGTACATTCATTTTCTCCCTATTTTAGTCAAACATTTATTTATCTAATCTACTCCATGTCAAATCAAATTTTCTTATAAATGTTCGAGGATAATTTTTCTTGTATAACAATAATGTAAACATGAACAAAGGATTTGATAAGGGTTGTATGAAAGCTCTATTGAAAACTTAATAAAATATTTAACTCCATACTCATACTCTTTTGTCATATGATTAGCAAACATCCATTTTCGATTCATATCGACCTATTAGGATTATAAAATATTCATTTTGTAAAAAAAAATACACAGAAGGTATTCATAATCAAAGGAGAAAGTTATATAAAGTTCTAAAAAGGGGAAACCAACATTTTCATGTAATTGGTGATGATTCCAAACAAGATATCATTTTAGATAATGGTCACATGAAGAAACAACCTGGAGTAAACATGTTGTTATTGGTCCAAGTTCTCGATTTGATGTTTTTTGGGACAAAAAGGTGGTAATTATGGGATGTTTTCTATAAATTTTATAGGTGGGAGACCAACAAGAGGGAGGATTTTTATTCATTTCATTATTTGGTACATGGTGGTCCAAGTAGTGTTTTGGTGATAGGGTGCTTAGGAACTGAAGTTGATGATCTTTTATCAGATGATGAAATAACCAACTTTAACATGAGTTGATGAAGATTCCATGTAGGATTGCATAAAGCCTCATTTCAAACTAATGATTGGACTATAACCCCAACTACATAGGATCACCTTAAAACAAAACTCAACCTCAGTGGAACCAACATAGTGAATAAACTCTGGAAAAATGTAAGAGTGGAAACTCAGAGTGTGCTTTAAAAAAGATGGAAGAAAATATAGATATTTTGAATATTGTTCATGATAGTAATTTAAAGAGTAAAGGGAATTCTGATTGGATCCTTCAAGAGAGTTCTAGGGGTCCTCACCTCAAACTAATGATGGTCACAATACTAATTTGTTTATGGGAATAAGTATTCCCACACCTAAATTGTATCAAATTTATCTCAATAATCTTACAATTGTTTATTCAATATCACTCAAAACAATTTATGTAATATTTCTAGGTGGGAGTAAATCAATAGTGGGAGTTGATGTTTATTCATTTATTGACTTGGTATGTGGCGGGCCAGGGGTTGATTCAGTGACATGATTCTTAGGATCTAAATATGATCTTTTATTATATGATTAAAACCTTGATAGGGCCCAATCATGTGGTATTGAAAACCCAATGTTTGAAGAATCTATTTAATTTAACAACAATGAACTTGAAGTATTATGTTGGGGTTCTCAAGCTACTAGAAAACTAAAGAACAATATAATTTGGGTTTCATGAATGCTTTAAATTTAAACAATTTACATGGTTGGGATAAACCCTTAAAAAATAGAAATGAAAATTCTTATTGGGGTCTGAAGGAACAATCAACTTAAACAAATATTGAAGAAGTGTCCAAATGGTATCAATAGAAAGCTTCATATCAAACCAATTATTGGAGTATATTCCCAACTACCTAGAATAACATGAAAAATACCTTAACCATGGTAGAATCGTTATACAGAATCAACTCTAGAAAAATGTTAGAGTGGAAACTGGGAGTGAGATTTAAACAAGACGAGAGAAGATACAGATGTTTTGAATGAAAGTGGAAGGAATCCTCAATGGGTTCAGCAAAGGAAAGAAACTACTATAACTAAAAATTTATAAAATTAGGGAATTGTGAATGAAAAAGAAAGTGAATTAACCAACTTAATAATTATATAAAAAAATTTATTGTGCACACTCACTTTTTGTATCATTCTTACAAGAAGGAATTTTTAACTGAACATGAGGTTAGCGGTTTGTGTGGAAAATGTCTATCATAGATATTCACAACAGTGAAAATATTAAAATTATTGGGGTTCTTCTAGATGTTGAAGGAAGTAAATGGAAATAATTTTTTGATTTTAATCCATGAGAGTAGGAAGGATACCTGAAACATGGATTTTACTCCCTCACATTTGAAGTTGATCTAAACCCTCACTCCAAAATTACCTCAGTATGTAAAAGGAATGGGAATGTTCAGGTGACAGATACTTGTTAGTAGCCAAATGTCATGTATGATTAATTCAAAGATATCTCATATGATTAAATTAATAAACATGATGCTTAAAAATCAATGAGCAATTGAAATCACATGTGACATTTGGTCACTAATAATTATCATTCACCTGAAATTGAAATGAAAAGAAAACAACGAGGCTAAGAAGAATCGAGTGGACTGATATAAGCGTGAGTTTGGTGGTGAACCAGGTGATAGCCCCACTTTATGAGGATGTTTTCAGGACTACAGGAAGTAGTGTGAGATGGTGGTTTCATGTCAGGTATGTGTGAGGGAGGTGATGCACATCAAGGTTGATATCACTAGGATAAAGACACTAAAAAAGGAGAACAAGTGATTAATTAGTAAAAAATAAGATAGCCAAATATTTTTTAGGAATGTCATATTTTTTAAAAAAATATTTAAATTTGAAAATAATATCATATGCACTTATTATGAAATTAATCAACATGGTATTAAAAATAATTTTCATCATATTCAAAGGTGCGCTCTATATAAATTAGAAAATTCAAATTTAAAATATTTTGTAAAATTTTTGATGGGGTAATCAATAAATATTTTAACTATTATAAATTAAATTAATATAATAAATTTAATAGTTGGAAATATTTACAAACATGATTAATATTATATATGTTCTTATAGGATTTTGTATCCCTTTTTTCTAAATATATTAACAGTTCAAGTACATAGTAACATATTAAAGAAACTAAATTGAATCAACTCTTTAGCTTAATCTCTCTCTAACCTTTTTTTTATTTTGAAATAACTGCCCAATTTTAAGGGTAAAATGGAGTCATACAGAGAAGTTGATGATGGTGGGTATTGGGGATTATAGAGCAAGGAGGCAGTATATACGAACCTGTGGGAAGGGGGTATTGGTAGATCGATGGAAAATAAACTTTAGGGTGATAAAGGAGGTGATCCAACAATGGTTCAAGGTGAGGGAAATTAGGTGGAGAATTAGGGAGGTAGATTACGGGAAAATAAGATGGATCGCACCATTCAAACCCTTTGGGAAAATTAAAAACATAGAAAATAGAAAGAAAATTTTTAAAACAATGCAATTGAAAGAACAGTGGATCACAAGTCACATACTTTGGGTTTTGAAAGTTTCAATTCATCTAAGAATTTTGAGGGGGAATGATGGAAATGTTTCAGTTCCACAAAAACTTGAATAACACAGGCAATTGGGTCCTCTGTTCAGGTTTTATTTAAATGTTTATAAAGGTTTTACCAGAATTTATTAAAAGAACTGATAAATATAGATTTTATCTTCCCTAAAATAGAAAGTGTTCATAAAAGAAATTTTTATCCGAGCTAAAATTTTGCGCTGATAATAACTATATAAAATAAATTAAAAAAAATTAATTGAATATATCTTAAAAATAAATATATAATAAAAAAGGTAAAAATTATTTAACGTTATTAATGAAAAGATAATATTAAACTTATGAATGTTATAAATGAGTAAAATTTAATATGTAAAATTGAATAGACTTCAAAAATATTAAAATGGATGAGTTTTATTAATTATATAAATTATTAAAAAATAAAAATGAATATATATTAAAATGAAATTATTACATTTTAAATATGTAAATTACAGGAATATTAATAACCTTAAATGTTGATGAATAAATATGTATACTTAAATATTAAAAATAAAGAATGCTGAAAAATATTAGAAGAATAAATTATTAAACTAAATAAATTAAAAAGAAAATTAAAAAATAAGTAACATTACTAGTGAATAAATAATATAAAGGATGGATGTTAAAAATAGTGAAATTTAATAATTTAAAAAATTAGTATATTGCAAAAATATTAAAAAATGAACTAGTTTTATTAATTATATAGATTATTAAGAAAAGTAAAAATGAATATATGTAAAAATGAGATTAAATATATGTAAAAATGAAAATGAATACATATTAATTATATTAATTATAACCATATTAAAAACATTTAATTTTAATGATTAAACATGTATAAATGAATATTAAAAATGGATAAAATTACAAAAAAAATATTAACCAAAAAAAAATTGAAAATGAATAAATTAAAATATATATATATTAAAAAGAAATAAATATTATTAATGAATAAATGATATCAATATTGAATAAATTTGAAAAAATATTAAAAAGTAATAAATGTTATATTCTGAATAAAAATATAAAAAATGAATAAAATTTACCCATTAAAAAAAGTAAATATTAAATATATTATGTTAACAAATAAATTTTTAAAATGAATATTAAAATTTGAATAAATTATAGAAATATTATTTATGCGTGTTCTATATAAAATTTCATTTATTACATATATGTATGGGAGAATTTTATGTAACACAAGTTTGTTATATCTAAAATTAAAAAAATAAATAATATTTTATTAAATGTTCATTACTCAATACAATTTGATAGTAGTTTTAATTAATATTAATTTAAAATTATAAATCATTTTTCACTAAATATATGACTTATTTAATGTAAATATTCATATTTTTTATTATATAAATCATATTTAAAGAAATATTATAAATATTGATATATCTATATATATGAACTAATTTCTGTATAAAATATATTAAAATTATTAATGAATAATTATTTATAAAAAAATTAAAACAGAATAAATTAAAAAAATATTAAATGAATAAATATTTAATCTCAATAAATTATAAAAAAGTAAAAAAATGCTTAACATTATTAATGAATAAATAATATTAAATGAATGCATATTAAAAATGAGTGAATGTTAATAAAAAGATGGATATATTGAAAATATATCATAAAAATGAATAGGAGATAGATTATTTTAAAAAAAATATAAATTAATATATGTTTAAATTAAAATAAATATATATTAATTATATAAATTAAAACTGTATTAAAAAGAGTAACTATTATTCAATATAAATTAATAAATATTAAAAATGTATAAAATTAAAAAAATATTAAACAAATAAAAAATTAAAAAGAATAAATTTTCAAATTATTAAAATAATTATTAATGAAATAATTATTAAGAAAAATGAATAAATTTAATGTATATATATTAATTAAATAGTAAAAAAATTATGTATTAAATATATATATATAGAAAATTAATAAAATGTAATAATTTAAAAATATATTATATTAAATTTTAAATTTTAAATTTTAATAAATAAAAATATAAAATGGTAATATTAAAAATTTATAACATTTTTGTATGTTTGCCTTTATAAAATTGTATTAATTTTGAATATGTATACGTGTGAAATTACTGTATGAGATGTCATGTATAACATATTTATTCTAATATTTTTATATAATAATTAAATAATTATTATTTGATATATATGTCAAACTGAAAAAAAGGACATTGATAAAAAATCATAATTAGTCATTATTTTATAATTAATATTTAATAGTTTTTAATTACATTAATAAATCGTTTTTCAGTCAATAGGATGCAAATCAGTTTTTGATTTTCCCCGGTTGTGGCCTCTGATGGGAATGTGGTAAGGGTTCAACCCTTACCTACAACACATTCCCCCCCCCCCCAATATTTGGGGGTGGGTTTCTTTCCAGAACACACAGTGCGTGAGATGGCTTCCGACAGCAACTTGTCATGTGTGATTGGTCGACGGTGACGCAAACTGTTGTTGGGGCGGTGATGGCATTAGTGGGCCTATGTGCATGCGATGACGATGGCATGAGAAGGCAGAGCGATGATAGTGGACAGCGACACTGACAGCTAGCTAACAACGATGGCGGGCTGGATTTGGTGGAGTGCCGACAGTTGACAGCAATGTGGATGCGGGTTCCATTAGTATGTCTATGCTGGCTTTTGGGCCATGATGTGGGCCTTTGGGACATGTTCTTGGGATTTAATGGTCACTTGGCCTACAGATCATGTAATGATATCTCTCTGCCTAGTAAAATAAAAGAGGTTTGTCTGATTTAATAAAAATGGGGGATTCCCCTTTTCCTGATCAAAAACAAATAAATTGTTTTTCATTAAATATATAACATATAAATATATTTGACTTATAATACACATTTAGTATTTTATAACTAATAAATTCTAGGAGTGTGATAGTTGTTGTTGTTGTTTTTTTATGTACGTTACAAATACCCCACAATTAATTATTTTGTTAGTTACAGAATTATAATTTTACATAATAGCATTTAATATTTCTTTACATTTATTATTTAATTGTTTTTAAATTATATTTGTGTTTTAAAGTTTTTATATTAAATTTTTAAATATGTTATTCATTTTTATGAATAATTTTTTATTTTTATTTTATTAGGAAATATCATTATAAATATTCTGTGTAATTTTTAGGTCTAATGTTTTAAAGACTTATGAAACATGGTTTTAAAGAAATAATTTTTTTGTAAAAGCCTTGTGATGTTACCAATACTAACATAAATTCAAATAAAGTATTATGAAACCTGATTATTAAGGATCACATTATTTTTTAAATTAATTACATTTTTTAAAATACTTAGATTCAGTTAAAAAGGCTTACGATCTGTCGGTAAAAGTCTTAGGGTAGTTATGCTTATAAATAGTAATTCTTAACTTGCCTTTACATATGTCTGCGAGGTATAGTGAAGCACATACCTGCGACTAACAACATGGAGATGGATTATATTTTAAAAATCATAACTCACTATTACTATATGTAATCTTGAAATGATATAACCCTCATAATTCAAAATTTGAAGCATGTATATCATCACAATTCACCCTATTGTACACAGAACTCTATGCATGAAGTGAGTTTATACTTGTATTAAGATTTTTAAATAATGCAATGTTATTTGATTCATTTTAATTTTTTTAATTTTATATTAATTATAAATTTATTCATATTTATATGAATTAGTTTCCAAGTTTTTGATACATAAAAATATATAATTAATGGTTTTTAATATGAGAGAAAAATAGATAATGAAAATATTATTATATTTTAATATTTCATCACTGTTGGTGTCTGTGATGAGTTTTAGGAAACATACATGTGATGTAAATAGAGGGAAATCATGGAATAACTGTTGGAGTAGTGCTTATAGTTACTATAAGTGAGAACCGAAAAATATACGAAAGATGTCGACTACTTTATCTAAAGGATACTAAAAGGCTATTCATTTGTGATCCCCATTGGAAGATATACCAGATATGTCCACTACTTTTAATTTAGTACTAATAAAGGAAGAATATTTTAAGGTCTATTACCATATCAACACTTTTTTAACGCTGAAAAAGCTCATTTATAGTGTTTTTAAATGTGCAATCGGTATTAGTGCATCATTTTATTCATTCAACTCGTTGATACATCACAGAGGTTGGATTATTTTTTCACTAAAAGAACATAATCAAACAAATATGGATACTAAGATATAGTATATACTCTTCGGTGTAAGGTACACACTTTTAAAAATAGTATTTATTCATTTCAGTTTATATGATTCTTTATATTGTCTTGCATGGGAGATCATTGTATTTGGTTTCTTATTGATTTTTCTGAATCTAATTAGTGTTATTATATTCATACAAAACGTAACAATGGCATTATAAGAAATTTCATTATTTAGATTGATGAAACATGTGATGAAATCATGAAGAATATTGAAAAATGGTTTTTCATTTTAATTTTATATAAATAAAGTTTCTAAAAATGGATTACCCTTAGCTCAGATACGTAAAGGTAACAAAGGTGTTCCCTTTACATAGATGAGTTGTGTAATGGTAACTACATCATTACCCTTACTCAAATTAATTGCTTAAGGGTAATATTGATTTACCTTTACGTGAATAGGTGCATGTAAGGGTTGTTTTTTCTTACCCTTACATAGATCATTCTACGTAAGGATAATCTCCACTTACGCTTATGCATATAATAATTTGCACACTACCTTTACACAAATAGGATTTTCATAAATGTCGCACAGAGTTACCCTTACGTAATGCCGCCTATGTAAGTGTTATCTCATATTTCCCCATATTATATGTAAGGATTATATGATAATTACCCTTACATAGAGTGGTTACATAGAGGAAATATATTATTTTAAAATATTTTCATAAAGGTAATCTTTTACTTACCCTTACATGAAGAGTTCACATAACGGTGAGACCTTCTGTACCCTTCCACAACATATGCTACGAAAGGGTCGTAGACATCTACTTCTATGTAAGGGCTCCAGAAATGGATTACTCTTATAGAGAGTGTCAATGTAAGGGTAAAAGGATGATACCCTTTCACGGAAATGATTTCCTAGGTAAGGACAAACATAAAAAATGTTAATAAATGTTTTTTACATATATAGTAGTTTAATAGTTTATAAAATGTTTATAAATCATTATAAAAGTCATTTTGATATATTTTAATTCCTTAATGGTTTATAGATTAATTAATTCTAAAATTATTTATAATTAAATAAATATTTATATAAAAAATTCCCTAAATATTAAATGTTAATTTTTTAAATACATTTTAACCATATTATATGACATCACTTATGATCTATAAATAAAATTTTTTATTTATAAATCATAAGTGATAATTTATAATGGGTCACAAATTATGAAATATTTCTATAATATTAATTATATATATATAAATTATGAATTGTTCATAATTTGTTATTTTAAAATTTTCAAAATAAAATGGTAATTTGTTTGGATATTATTTAAGGCATATCAAAAAAATTGATGATTGATATAGTCAAGGTTTATATAATGTTTAAGTATATGATGTTTAGATTATATAAAATGTTTACATAATATAAGTTGGATTAAAAATATTTTATAGTTCATAAAATATCATATATTTATAATTAAAATGTCATATAGTGATAAATATGAATGAGTTCATATTAGAATGAATATAAAATTTTTAAATTCCAAATTATTGAGTGTTCATAATGATATAGCTAATAATTATAAAAATTTTATAATTAGATTTTATTTATGAATTTTTCATAAATGTTTATCTCATGTTTAAATGTTTTAATTATTCATGTATTTAAAAGTTATTTTCTTTTATATTCATGTTTAGTAAATTGATTAAGAAATGTTAATGTTTTGTATGATTTATTTTAAAATGTTAAACTACTTCTAGGATAAATCATTTCACTACATGCTATGAATGACTCTATAATGAATTTATTTTTCATCTAACATGACCTCAATTTGTAATTGAATTCATTAGCTTGAATTTAGTTGTTGAATATTGTTTGTGCATATTTTTTTTAGAGTTATGATTAATTGGATTCCCTTTTGGGTAAAGTATCCTCAGGTAGAGTGACTTCATGTCAGACTACCTTCCTTCCTAAAGGCTTGTGCCTTGTCTAGGCCGGTGAATTAGGTTGGTTATCTATCACCCTGGGCTTACTCATGTGGAGATTTTCAATCTTATATAACTCTATTCCTTTACATGAATTTTTCATGTACATTATGAATATGAAGTATCTGGATATGTATGAATATGTCTCACTTCTATTTTTGGTAAGTAACATAAACTTGTGGGTTGTGTAAAGAGTTACACCACAATATGGTTTGAACATATTGGTTTGGTTAAGGGAATATGATTCTAATTTTTTTTTCAAGAATATTGTATACAAAAAAGGAAAAACATGAGATAAAAAATGATATTAAATTCCCTTCAAATACTAAGTGTGATATTCCTTCCAAACAAACACTTTTTAAGACAACGATCATCTAACTGGATAGTTTTATTCCATATTTGGGTGCCTCTGTATTATCTTGTGTAAGGTAATCAAGTAATAAGTGACATTATATTGTCTTATTGGGTTGTTTCGAGACATTTCCAGGTGCCCCTATATTGTCCTTGGTGAGCTTGTTTTTGGTATTTGATTTGGGTAACACTTATCTGGGAAGCCCTAATAGTTAGAATAATAGAGGAATATAGTTGATTTTATCTATATGATGGATTAGAAAAAGGGTTGTATACTCAGATATCCAAGAATCATATATAATATTATTGGTATAATTCCCTGCCTAAATAATTAATTGGTGAGATGATTTCACTAGAAGACTCATTGCATAGTGAAATATGGATCTTGGACCACTAATGGATATGATGTATTTTAAAATGAGGTCATCATTTTATTGGGAACCCATTTAATAAAATTCATTAATAAATGTTTAATAATACATGATACTCATATGATAAAATATTTTTTGTAAAAAATATCATCATCATCATCAAGCTAAATTTTGTGATCAATCTTTGATCATGAAAAGTTTATGTAATCTACTCCTTAGACTAGTAATATATGAAAAGTTATTAATAAATATTGGTAATTTTAGAAAAGTTATTTAGGAAAATTCTTTGTTTCATAACAATTCCTTCTTGAGTAACCAAGTGTTCAAATTGTTAAACAAGTGGATTTAGATCCTTATGGTAGCATAGAGTGATTCATTCAAGGTTTCCAAGGAATTAGATGAAAAAATTATTGTTTTTGGTTAGGTAATTTATACTTTTGTAATTTATTGAAATATTCTGACAATATGGTTGAATTCAAGAAACTTTTGACCAATAATCTTAAAGTGTTGAGAATGGATGAACTGGGTATATTTTTTCTGGATTCTTGTACTGTATAGGAAGTACAAGTGGGTAAAAGTTCAAACCGGAAGAAGAAAGTTTGGTTGAAAATTTCATCAATGTTTCTTCAAGTCTCCAACCAATGTCATTGCAACCTAGGTTTGTCTTGAAGGAATGATAAAAATTCAATACAATTGTATTATCCAAGATATTCCTAAGGGAGTTTGTAAAACTCCATGGAATTTATATATCAGGTATAGATACTATATAAATTAATTCTTTGATTTTGAAAGGCATGTGATATTTAATGTATATTTTAAAATGTGTTTAAATATATGGTAATTTAAAATAAAATAATTGATTGAGTTTTCTGTTTATATTCATGAGATGTAGTAAATAATTACTACATAAAGGATTTGAATGTAAATGATTTTGTCAAGATCAAATGAATATAATTAAAATATGTGTATATTCATCTAATTTCACTTATGTTATAAGATAAATTGTTTGATTACAAAGTGTTTTTTTTTTGAAAAAGTATGAGATGATTAATTTTGTAAACATGGTATACGATTCATCACTTTCAATAAAATCTTTTGAGAAGAAGAAATGGATAAATGTGTTTTATCTATGGTAGAATGTTTATCCAAGTATTTTTTAAAATATGTGGGAATTTATTACCACCAACAATCGGTGGTATATTTTAATAAGGCCTTCTTCTCAAATGAAAATGATCCTAACATATAGAATTTCCTGTATGATATGGAAATAATAGTTTATTTTTTTAATATTACCACTAAAATTAAATAAATTTTATTTCCCATCACAAAATGTTTTTGGTGAATCTTAGGAAGATACATTGAGAAGAATATAATGTGTAATAGGTTAGTTGGATTATGTCGGGACTTTGAGAAGTTCAGAATTAACAAATAAAGGATAACACCATTATTAAGTTAAAGTGTTGTCACTTTATCCTAAAAGATTTTAGGAGGGCCGAAAAACTATAGTGTAAGTAGTTACATTGTTTCAAGGAAAATATTAATGGAATAGGGTTCCAAGGATAATGATGATGAACTTAGAAAGAATTATAAGTAGACAACAAAAGTTTACATCATAACATTTGATGTTTTGAAGTTAAGAAGTTTTAATATATTGAAGAGGTTGAATGGTTAGGAATATAATTCCTAAATCTCAACATTATTCACACTTACTTAATTTATAGATGTTTCTCACTGAAGATTTTAGTGGGAGGGTTTTATCATGTGGGCATAGAGATATGTGATGTGGATTAAATATTAATTAATTTTTAAAAAAAAACCCATAAATGATAGAAAACATAAGGATGATTTGGCCCCTAAAAATATATAATATCATAAACTAGTTCTTATGTTGGTTTTATTAAATATTATTAAAGAGTTTAAGAATATTAAAATCTATCATATTAAATGAAACCTCAAATTTATAATTCTTTCTCTTTGGCTACATAAATGTTTATATTAATATATATTTTGTGAATTGTAATGATAATTAACCTCTCGTATTATGACATTGAGTTTATCTCTAACAGATGTTCTACATGGAGTATTATAGGGTACGAAAAAATATTAAGGTTAGCATGAGTGGGATTCTTGTATATAGGTATAGAATATACTCCTGAGGCATAAAACAAAGAATATGATTCTTTGTTTGTATTGTATGGCCCACTGAGTACGTCATATGGTGTGTCTTATAGATGTATTTGGAATATTAGGGGTGAAAGGATTATATTTAAGTTCAAACGAGATAAGGTTGGCGAGATACCTAACATGATATCCTCCATACATTGATACCCTAATTACAAAAGTCTACATATTGACTTAGCTAATATGGGGGTGGATGGGTATTTTTTTTATCACGTTGTTGGATAGAGATTAACCAAGATGGAATTTTTCCTCTCATATAATGAGTATGACATCAAGGTCCTTGATTGAGATTGACTGTAGGAGTGTGCAGCTGCACCAATATATTATATATCTAGATAAGGGACATGTGATGTGCTTATATAGAAGGATGAATGATATCTGATGTATTCACTGATAAGATTAGTCTACTCTAAGATATTCAGAACAAATTAGTTGGTTATATGGGATTGACATGCTTTGTGTCCCATGGTCACTCGATGTCTTGGAAAAATGGAAAATTTGAAAATACATTTCTTCATATGATGCAGACTAGTGGACACAACTATAGTGATACATGTGTTTGATAAAGACTATGCTAGATCCCTTTATAGCTTGAGTAGCAGTGATTCTTTCATAGAGACGTCTCTTTGCTTACACATATGGATCCAGAGATTTGTATGTGTTGTTAACACTATAAAGACATGTGGGGTCACACTTTGTGGTTGAATTAATGATTATTGAGTTTGACTCGTAGAACTACTCTAAAATTATTTTAGAGTTAATCCAAAAGTGTATTGGATGGGTATTCAAAAGGTATTTAATATGATGTGATAAAAGGGGAATTTAATGATTGATTTCTAAAAGCGTTTTGGAAGATATAAAAAATGAGTTTTGGATATTGTTTCACAAGTTATTTTATATGATACAATATAAAGTGAAACAAAACAAAGTCTATTAGGAATTAGTATAAGTGGGATCTTGAAAGATATATGACCTAAAACCATATTATATATATATATATATTGCATTAAAATTGTGATTTACCTACAAATAAGGGTATATTATTTTATGTAATATGTGATTGCATCAAAAATGATAAATTATTATCATTTATTGTTCTCCCATAATAGCTAGCATTTATTATATCATTTCATGGGATGAGACATTTAATGGGACTTGAATTCATGTATATGATATAAGAACCAAACATGGTATTTATTCTTGCATTTCATCACATGAATAAATGAGAAGATAATGAAGGAGCGTCCTTGATTTTCCATTTAACTTCTTTCATGCAATGGAAGTGTATAGTGAATTCCATTCTGCTTGTTCAAACCGCCCTGAACTCATTTCTCTCTCTCCTCTTCTTCCTTTTCATGTTGATTTGTTGTCACATCATGGGAGAAAAATTAATCATGTAAGTACACCATGTGATTCAATTGACCCATTGATACGCCATGGAGGTGGGATTATTTTTCCACTTAGTGATTTTCATCAAATGAATATAGAGATAAATATATAGAATATACTCTTAGGTGTAAGGTACACAAATTTGAAAAAAAATATTTCTTCATTTTAGTTTATACATAATTTCATATTATCTTGCATGGAATATCCTCAGATTTGGTTTCTTATTGCTTCTTCTGAATCTAATAAGTGTTATTTGATTCATATGAATCCTAACATAAGTTCCCTTTGAGTTGAAATATATTTTTTGTTGAAAAGGATGATTAAATTGATGTGAGGATGATTTCTATATATGAGTGATGAAGTGATGATTCTTTGAGTATTACAATGGAAAAAAATACTCAATTTTAATTGTAATGATTGTACAGCCATTCTTAATGCCCAAGACATGTGAAAATTTCATTTGGAGAATGAGCATTATTTTATAAAAATAATAAAGTAACGAATATCTGATGTTAAATAATGATATTATGAGAAGTAAAAATTATTTAGAATGAGGTTTTAGAAATTGAATAATTCCAAAAAAAAGGGATATTGAAGATGTAGATATTGAGAACCATGGATTTGGTATTTGGGAAGGATTCTCAATGGGAGAAACAAATTCCTATCATTTGGAGGGAGAGTGGCATTAGTCAATAGAGTTCTAACCTCAATTTTGAGGCTTGTGTTTTCATTACTCAAGGTCCCAAAGGGGGTCATATAGTGGATGGAGAGAATTCTGGCCTCGTTTTTGTGGGACTCTAACCTATTGGGTCGTTGTCACTGAGTATCATGGTCCTGAATGGATAAACCAATGGACGAAATGAGAGTGGGGATTTGTGACCTCCATGAAGCCATGTAGGGCATGCAAGGCCAGATTGCTTGGGATGTTATTTTGGGAGACTCTTTGTGGGATTCTAATTTCTGGGCTCGTTATGGGGATTTCTGGGAAGCAATGGGATCCAATGGCGCTCGGTTTACAAGTTTGGCAGGATGTATGTTATCCCACATTGAGGTTTGTAGTAGATCAGTCCGGTGGATTATTTGGAAGGGGGATGTGAGCTTCTGGAAGACCAACTAGGTGGGTGAGTTGCTGGTTTTCCCAGAATGTCCTCGTTCGGGGATTTCCTATTAAGGAGGCATGTGACAACCCCAGTTTCATTCAATCGAATCTCAATTCTTTGCAGATGATAGTTTTTGGAAGCATTATCATGAATGATGAGCTAGAGAGATGTTTATTAATAGGATAGACTTTGGGTAGGTTCACTTCTAGAGACTACAGGAAGATGCTTCAGGCAGCGAAACCCGCTGAGGTGTGGACATCGAAGGTCTGGTGAAATGAGATCCTAACCAAGATGAACTTCCTCACATGGAATATCAGGAACATGGCGCTTCTGAAGGATGAGAATATACATAGGAAGGGCATTCATTTGGAATCTCGCTGATTCTGTTGTAATATCCTATGGGCTAAATCCACTATTCACCTTTTTTTCAATGCGGTTAGGCTTCGTTCCTCTGGTCCTTTTTTACCGCTCATCCCTGTATCAACAACAGAAAATCCTTGCGTGGATTTTTGGATTCCTGGTTCTGTGGGGTCGATAGCAGAAACATGGAATGGAACGTCCATGTGGCCATCTTCTCTTCAGTTTACTGGACCATCTTGGAGGCGCAAAACAATACCTGGCTGGGTTCCAGACGTTCCCTTCTGTTTCTCTAGATGAGGCTCCGGGACCTGATTTTGGAACTCGGACATCTGTTAAAAGGGTTCCAATGTTCATCTACAGCTTGGAACTTCCTCAACATCTCTCTCAAACCTAGCGGGATGGAGGTTCACTGGATCCGGTGGATGCCACCCCTCGGAGGTTTGAAACTCAATGTGGATGGATCTTTTATGGGAGGGATGATGAGAGGTGGTGGGGTGCTTTGAGACTCACGGGGCTCGGTTCTTTTGGGCTTCAGTGACTTCTATGGTCCTGGTGATTCCTTGGGTGTAGAGGTGTGGGCACTTCTTTCAGATCTATCGATTTGTAGGCAATGTGGTATCCAAGTGGTGGATATTGAGTCTGATTCTGAAGTTACGGTGAGGTCTATTCAGGGGAACCATTTGGTGCAGTGGGATTTGACTTATCCAATTCTTCGCTGCAATATAGAGACCAATCATGGACAGTTTTTTCATCATATTTGGTTTGGGGATAACTTTGCGGCGGATACATTTGATCGCACAGGTGGCCCGGAGGAGGATCTGGTTATTTATGATAGCATGGGTTCACTACCTATAGAGTGTAAGGATGTTCTTCATAGGGACTCTATGGATTTTCATCATTTCTTCCCTCCTTAAGGGCTTCCGTTGTACTTGGTTTCCTCCTTTTATAAAAAAAATCAATGGATTTGGTATTTGGTGTTGAGAACTCTATCTCATATTTGTTAAAGATTTTGGCTAAAAAATTATGGGAGATTACTTAAAAAATGTTCCATCCATAGACAATAAATTCAGTCTAGCTCCACCATACCTATGAGAGTCCATATTAGTCATGTGGGATCTAGCCAAATAGGGACATCCATAGTGGAAAAGCGCATAAAAGATCAAGCCTACTCACAGGAATGGTGGGTGCATAGTGCCTGCATGATGCATATAAGCATCTTGCATGGGAAAGAAAAAGGTCATTTCTCCATGTGATTGCATGATGTGTGTATGGGTTTTGACCCCAGTGTTGGATTGAGTTGTGGATGTAGCGGAATGGTTTATTAGTGAGAGTGTGGCTAAGATATCTTTAGATGTGGGATATGGTATTTAGATGCACTGTTTACCCACCAATTAGGGATACAAATTAATTTTGGTCCATCTAATCCATTATATCAGTGTTTTCCAATCAAGAACAATATCATCTTTAACCTCAATCCTTGCTCAAGGGTTTCATGTAATGTCTATGGCCTGAGTTCCACTAAACCGGTGCCCTGAGTCGGGTCGTCACATGACCTCAAGCACACCTCCCCGAATACCAGAGGTTACCAACTAGTAACGATGGTCAAGATTAGTCCCATGGGGAGACTATAACCTCTTGGACAGAGTAATCCACGACAGTATACCTATAAAACAGTGGAGATAACATGAACTAATCAATGAACAAGCATAAATAATTATTTTCCATAAAAGTTCAAACCACAACCAATAGTAAATATGCCATGTCATGCTACAATTCGAAGTAAACAAAACTCAAAATAAGACAAAAAACAGAAATCCCAAAATAGTCCTGACTCCATTTATTGATCATCATCCATGCATTTCCCATGTCCAAATCAACTCCCTAGAATATCTCCATTGCACTTGTCCTGACCTGTAAACATGAAATCAGATTGGGTACCCAACGGAGGCCCGAGTTGGGTGTGAGTACAACTTAGTAAGTCACCACTAACAGTGTCTACAAAATATCCAGTCTAATAGATTATGCATGAAATTATGAATTAAATGAGAAGTAGATAATAGAAATTATGGGAAACTCATTGACACTATTTATTTAGAAATTACTATCTATATTACCAAATTCATTATACACATCTTATTATTATTTAGTTCACCATCATCGTGTAATCAATGGGTTATGAAACCACATAATTTACATAGGGTTAATGGAATTTATCAGTCTACATAGGGGAATAAGTCAAATACGTATCTCACTAGGGATAACACATCACAACAACACAATACACTCACCTCGAACCCTCAGTCTGGGTGGAATGAAACCATTAAGGGAATAGAGATTTGTCCCATTCCCTAACTCATGCATTGTGGGTGGAGTTAGAGCATCAATCTAACTCAGCTTATGGGAGGAGAATCAGTCCTTTATCCCACACCTCAAGCCATGTGTACATGATTATCCATCCATTTACCACACAAACCATATCACTACCAGACACAACCAATAAATATAACAATCATACCATGACACAAAAATCAAAACCAATATCAATGTAAATAAAAATCCATAACAATAAACATGGTAATTAATACTATGCCATAACCCATTAATACATTTTTCATTTACATTTCAAATCCCATTTAACCCAATTCCCATTCTCGTGCCTTAACCCATTAAGTATGTTCATAGATTTTCACACCTTTATCAACATTCAACAATTACCATATATTAACTAAATATGCATGTTTATCATATCAGAATCATTTCCCACTTATGCATTTCAAATACAATTCTTATATCACATAGCACAACCACTTTATCACATTTAACCCATTAGGTGTACCTCATAATTCCAATGTATTTACCCATTCTGTATATTCATCAATTCTCTTATTCAAACCCATTCACATGTTCTTCCATTCTCAATACATTTCCAATTTAACATGTTCATCATTTCATATATACTAATTCTTTTTTGAAACTCAACATATTTCATAACCCTTTTGACACAATCTCTTTTAACCCAATTAACCTATTACTAAGGCATTCCAAACAAACCCTTTAATCCATTACCAACCTAGGAATAACTATCACCATTACATTTCCAATTAAACTAAACATATTATCTCATTCAACAAGGGATCTACGTTTTCATACATCAATTTCACACTTATCTTTACAAATTTCTAGGTCTGATGTGGTCGTTGCACCCCATGGGTGACCCTAAAAGGTTAGATTCATCCCTGGAACATCCAACAGGGACCATGAGGGGTTCCAAAAATCATTTAGACACCCAAATTACCAAATCATACTCAAGGTAACAAATACCCAACAAGAGGAGGGAAAGATCTCAATACACATGCACAAATCTATAAAAAATTATGGGAACTTGTTGACCACCTACATCAAATATGATGATGAACACACTCTTAAATGTAGCCTTAGATTCCAATCCAAACCCCCCTTGAAGTTCTAACCTAGGTCCCACTAGAAAAAGAGGGTTTTCGATCTTCATAAAGAGATGAGAGAAACTACAAACCCTAATCTGGAAAAGATAAACAAGAGGAAGGTTAGACATACATGGGGCTTCGATCAACAACAAACAGCGCTCCAAATGGTCAAGAATCGAAGGAGAATGGGCCTTAGGAATATTGGGCCATCCAAGACCATCAATAGGGTTGTTGGAGGTGAAATGGAGGAGAATCTTGAGTTGGGGTTTAAAATTTTGTAATGACATTTTTGTTAATTTGTTAACTTTACTGGGTTGCACGGTTAAACCACACAATTTTCCAAGATATGCACAAACCATTTGTGGGCCACTATCCCAAAATAACCCCTTCGCATGGTTTCCTGAGAATCCTGCATGGTTAGCTTAACTTTTTGGTAATCGTGTGCAAGCCTCAACCCAAGTCTACACGTTTACTTGGTTTGCTCCACACGATTTGCGATAACCGTGCACAAACCATGCAACCTGTCCAGAAAACTCCTTTTTCCTCCTCTTTTATGCCCCAAACCCCCGAAACACCCCAGAGCCTTCTGATGAACTTGGGGAAACACTTATTTAACCAAAATAAGGGACTTAAACTGAAACATAAACTAACACACACCTTAAGAAAATACAGGATCTTACACCCTCCCCACCATGTAATGGCTCGTCCTCGAGCCACTTTTTCTAAGCATCACTGAGCTTCCATAACAAGAGTTCATTCCACTAGGCCTGCCTACCCTTTCCCATTTCCCAAGTTTATCATTGAAAATTACAATTCTACCAAAAAAAGTGAAACAAGTCATGGTCTTGACCCGCAAGTCTTCTTCACCACAACCCCCAACATAAACCGGAAACTCCTCAAGGAGGCATCAACTTCACGCACACCCGACCACTGGGACATCATAGAGAAAACTTAGGCAATAATGCCTAACTCCCAACACATGGAAACTTCTCAGATAATATTATATCATCATGGAAGAACCAATCGGCACCCCATTGGTCTGATCCCCTACACAACACATGACCCAAATCTCTTTGCATCATTTTCCTCTATTTTCCAAACTCTAAAGGTGACCAAACCCAATATCTCCCAAAGGAAAACACACAAGCCTCCCAACCACATTTCCCAACTTACGTCGATCCACCACTCATGTCCCGACGATCCCATTACACATCCATACATCCAAACGCAACCCAAACACTCCCATACTTGACTGATTTAACCGATACAGAAGCTCACTACCAGGTCCAACTCACCTAAATAGTGTCCACTAGAGTCCCTCCAACCTAAATCTATAATCACATCATCAACCAACCATTTATCCGCTATGGTTATCTCCGCCATCTTTAGTTAATTGGAACCTCCACTCTCAATTAAACACCACCAAAAATGAAACTTTAATTTAACATCATACCTGATGTACCCACTAAGCTCATTCCCTAACTTCTGATAGAATCCATTCATCATGACACCACTTCCCTCCAAACCATCATTAGGCTCCACCATCCCAAAAAATATTCCCAATAACTAGCACCCCTACCACTCATACACCATCTAAAGAAGGATATGTTATTATAGAAGCCCATTACAAAATTGGAAACACACTTCTCCTCCCAAGGCATCCACCAAATGTGATTTACCACTCTAAACATTCATCCCTTTCTCAGAGTCGAATCGAGTTTCCCTCGGTTGACTCATCCTAAAATGCTTAGATTCACCATTAGAATGACACTACATCACACGGACAATTTTCCTTCGAACATTGAGGCATTACAAAACCACTGAAGGGCACTTACCTGATTCTAATTTTGATTTCTATTCGGGTTATAGAACCCAACCTCTCCTGCCACCAACCGATGTTACATATCACTACACTCTCTGACGACAAAACAAAAGAATTTTTAATTTTATTCAGAACCACCCTGAGCCCAAATCCAATGATTGGCTCAATCAACCACCATAATCAGCACCCACTTGGCCTTTTCGAGAGACCCAGTGTGCACCTCAGAAGTTACTTATTAGCATACCAGTGCCGCTAAATCAACTCAACATTCTCCTCCACACATTCATGACCAACTCATCACTCCCCTCCTTAGGAGTGTCATTACCATTGCTCTCCACATGGGATTCCAATCACCATGGTTCACACCCTGTAACTAGACAAATCCCAAAATTAAGACATGGCTCTCTGGATTTCCCCAGAACAAGAGATTGAAGTCAACCAGTGCCTTCTCCCATCTTCCATGGGTGGTTACCACGACGTTCGTCGACAACCATCCCATCCCAAGGATCTCTCTTGAAACTATTGATGGTGTGCATCCCACCATACCACTTCATGTATACCTACCCCATGACCATAAACTTCACGATTTCCCTCATCCTAACAAAACAACATCAAGTTACTAGGCATAAATTCAGAGCTTCTCAACGTACCTGGGACGATGTCAAGATGTTGGGAATGATCGTCACTAGTTGAGGTATACTAAAAAGTTGTCGTAGAATAACACCAACAAATTATTTATTTTGGATATCACCACCCAATATGGAACACCATGATCTACTGAGGATTTTAGGCTTCCCTACTACACACCTCTCGTCAACATTTATCCACCACCACTCAAGTGTGGCTTCCAACTGAGACTCACCACCAACCTATGACCATCTATCAAGCAGTCAAGAACCATTGTTTTCCTTAGTACTACTTACACCACACACTCATGTTCTTCTAGTATGTCCCGGACAATTAATGTTCAAACACTATGGTTTTCCATGCCAATAAAATCAATGGTTTCTCACAAAAACATGCTTCATGCTTTAGTTTCATAAGGAACGACATATGCCAATCCCATTTGAAATCACACCCTTTCAGTGTGTGCCCACATCTAGACCCCTTAGATCCCTTAAGGTTTTACACTTTCCATCAACCACTCTCAAACCTACTTTAGCTTCCACAATCCAACCACCACCTGGGTATAGGCCAACATCCACTTACTCAACTAACCATGCATCTTGGTTGGTATTCTTCATGGGCCTCGAGGAATTATCAACATCTCACCCAACTACCAAAACATTTATACAAATAATCCCATCTATTTGATTCCATTTACCGATGTTTAAAGGTACCGAAATGCATCAATCCTTTCTTTGAATCATTCCCCATGCCTCTTATTCTGAAGCACCCACATCACTAGGCTATGCTCCCATGAGGTCGCCCTTGATTTCTCAAAAACTACAAATGAATAACCATAAAAAAAGTCACATAAAAAATCATCAACCTTTCCACTTATCCCTCTAGGCTAACCCGCACTATATGACATCTTCCATATCCCACTGTCAAGGTCTAACATCCACCCATATAACTCACACCTAAGAGAACTAGGAACACCGTCTGATTTCTCTCATTGGCCACCATGAAGGTTGAGTGATATCAGTTCCCTAAACAAGATTCATGATGGAAAAGGCCATTGATTCACACAAACATCAATCTACAAATGAATCAATGTTTGATAATGACACTCTCACCCCCATTCCGATACACACTACGCCTAGTGCACCAAGAAACCATTTTCTCTAGGTTCCTCGCCAAAGGTAATCGTACACATACATCAGCACCATGAGACAAAACCAATAATATATGGTCTGAGATACAACTCACAAGGCCTAAACCCACATGGTTCACCACACCCACAACATCACCCATCTCTAATGATAGTACAAACAAGACCATAATTCTTATGTCCATCATACAAACCATGAAATTTCAACCCACAAGGTTTCCTATTTTCACATTACCAAACATCACCTTAATACCTTAAGGACACCTCCTAACTAAAGAAACAATGAGGAACACCCAAAGTTTTGTACTTTCAAACATTATACTTACCCAAATTCTCTAAATCCTTACTTACTCGGATTCATATCCCCCAAACATTTTCATCAAGAAAAATATTAAAGGAAGTCCAATCGGTATAGACTGTAATAGGAGAATGTACTGCCTACCATACTTAACCCACTCCACATACACTATTCCAAAATATGTGTTCACCTCTCTACCGCTACCCTCAACCCCTCTTACAATAGGTCATGGTCAACATGGGGAAATCCAAATTTACTTAATCACAAACCATTCATCAAACACCCCTTTCAACCATTTCCTCTTTTACACATGAATCATTTCTCTTAAGAACATTTATCATCTCAAAACATGTTATAAGCATCATTTTAACTCATTTACACTTTTAATTAGGAAAAATTCCTAAACTATTTCATCATCACCACACCAATATTTCTCTTTTAAACACCATTCATTCTTTACAATTTACCACAACCCAAAACATTAAACTGGTCATAACGTTTCTTTATACATAATATTCATTAACTAACCATTTAATTCTTTTCATTTACCCACTTTAATTGCTTTATTAGGCACTATTTTCTTTGAAAAATTTAAAACAAGTAAAATTAATTCAACTCTCTATGTCATGCACACCCATCTTGTGTGTGCCTATCATGATGCATGCCACTTATATCCTTAGGTTATTAGAATGATTCATTAATGCACAACCACATGTCATTTTTTCCATGAAAAAAATACCATAAATCAGGAAAATCACATGGCATGTGCATCACCCAATGGTGAAATATCATTCAACTATAATGAAACACATCAAGAACAACAATTCCAACCCTAGGTGACTTGGATTTTCCCTCATACATGGGTAAGATACTCCCAAGCATGAGCTCATTACCAAGGACAAACATTGTCCTAATATCCTATCTACCACCCCTAAATAGTAAGAAAGAGAAAATAAATCCTATGATACCACTTTATAACATCCGCGACCTATGTGACACTAAACCAGTGCCCCGAGACAGGTTTTCAAAAGACCTCAAGTGCACCTCCTCATACGCCTAAGGTTTCCAACTAGCAGTGAGGGTATATATTAGTCACATGGGGAGACTATACCCTCTTGGTTAGAGTAATCCACAGTATTAAACATATAAAACATCAGATATAATATGTACTAATCAATGAAAAATCATAAAAAACAATTTCTCAACTGGTTATAAACCACAACCAATAGTAAATATTCCATGTCATGCAAAAAATCCAAGTAAACAAAACCCAAAATAAGGAAAACATAGGAAATCCCAAAATAGTCCTGACTCCAAGTACAAAGCCTTATCCATGAATTTCCCATGTCCAACCCAACTCCCTAACATAGGGACATTTCCATTATCCTTACCTACAAGCATGACATCTACTCGGGTACCCAATGGAATCCTGAGCATGGTGTGAGTACAACTTAGTAGTCCACCACCAATGGTGTCTAGAAAAAATTTGGTCTAACAGATAATGCATGCAATTATGAAAGAAATGACAATTATACAATACACATTTCGGGAAACTCATTGAAAATATTTATTTAGCTATTACTATACATAGTACCAAATTCATTATACACATTTTCTTCATTATTTAGTTAACCATAATTATGTAATCAATGGGCTAGGCAATCACATCATTCACATAGTGTTAATGGAATTTATCAATCTACACAAGGGAATAAGTCAAATTCCTATATCAGTAGGGATAATATGTCACAACATCCCAATATCCTCACCTAAAAGCCTCAATCCATGTGGAATGAAACTGTTAGGGGAATAGAGCTTCATCCCTTTCCCTAACTCGTGCATTATGGATGGAGTTAGATCATCAATCCAACTCGATCTATGGGAAGATCCTTAGTCCTTTATACCACACCTAAAACTATTTTCACATTATTATCCATCCATTTACCACACAAACCATATCACAACCAAATAAAAATAATGCATATAAAAATCATATTGTAACAAAATAAACATAACCAATATCAATAGAAATAACAATACACAACAATCAACATGGGAATTAATATTATTCCATAACCCATTAATACATGCTTTTATTTACATTTCAGATCCCATTTGACCTAATTACCATTCTCCTTCCTTAAACTATTAATTATGTTCATAGATTTCTACACCTTCACCAACATTCAACAATTACCATGTATTAACCCAATTATCCCATTTATAATTTCACAATCATTTCCCACTTATGCATTTCAAGTAAAATTATTGTATCACATAGCACAACCACTTTATCACATTAAACCTATTAGGTGTTCTTAATAATTCCCATGTATTTAACCATTCTTCATATTCATCAATTCCCTTATGTAAACCCATTCAGATGTTCTTTTATTCACAATCCATTTCTAATTTAACACATTCATCATTTCATATATACTAATTCTTTTGGGTAACCTAACATAATTCATAACCCCTTTTACATGATCTCCTTTCACCTAATTAAACCATTAATAAGTCATTCCAAACAAACCATTTAATCCATTACTAACCTAGGCATAACTATAAACATTCTATTTCTAATTAAACTAAACATATTATCATGTTAAACAATGGCTCTATGTTATTACACCTCAATTTAACAATTAACATTACCAATTTTTAGGTCTAATAAGGTAGTTTCACCACATGGGTGACCCTAAAATGTTTGATTCATCCTTGACACATCCCACAGGGACCATGAGGGGTTATAATAGTCATTTAGACACCCAAATTACCAAATCATACTCAAGGTATCAAATACCCAACAAGAGTAAGGAAAGATCTCAACACACATGCATGAATCTATAAAAAAACTATGGGATATAACTGGTAGCCCACCTACCTCGAATCCGATGATGAATTCACTATTAAACGTAGCCTTAGATCCTAATACAAACCCCCTTTAATTTCTAACCTAGGACCCACTAGAAAAAGAGGGTTTTAGAGATTTGGAAAGAGATGAGAGAAACTACATAACCTAATATAGAAAAGAGAAACAAGAGTAATATTAGACAAACCTGGGGCATTGGTCTATAATAAAAGCCACTTCAAATAGTCAATAGTAGAAGGAGAATGGCCCTTGGGATGATTGGGTAATCCAAGCTCATCACTAGGATTGCAGTAGGTGAAATGGATGAAATTCCGGAGTTGGGGTTTAAGAGCATATAATTGCATTTTTGTAAATTTCTCAACATTACAAGACTGCACGGTTCACCTACATGGTTTTCCAAACCATGTGAAAATCATCCATGGGATACTATCCCAAAATCACCCCTTCACTTGGTTTCCTGGTAATTCCACATGGTTAGTTTAACCATGTGATTATAGTGTGCAAGCTTCTGCCCAAGGCAGCATGGTTACCTGGGATGCTCCGCACGATTTTCACTAACTGTGAAACCTTCCTAGAAAACTCAATTTCCTCCTCTTTGATGCATCAAACACTCAGAACACCTTATATCCTTATCATGAACTAGTGGAATCAATTATTTAAGAAAAATAAGTTACTTAAACTAAAACATAAACAAAACCACACCTTACGAAAATTTGGGATCTCAAATTTCACAAGAACTAGAGTTCATGGATGGAGATCTATTTATGAATTAAGCTAATGATATCTATGATTATGATTTAATGAGGGAATGATATGCTCCACATTCATAGAAAAATCAATAAAATGTTCCTCTATGAAAAATAGTGAAGATCATGAAGCTCATGATTTTCAAGAGAGTCAATATGCATGGATCATCCTCTTCACAAGAAAATGATTATTGTACAGTATTTAAGTCTTGTGGAGTAAAGGGAATTTGAATTTAATCCATTTATTGTTAAAGAATATACATTTTAGGAATATTATGATTTTCTAAAGTTGTTTATATAGAAGATTATGAGCTATGTCAGCGGAGAGTCAAGCATATCATGTGATTGTTCATAAAGATGAAGGTAGTGTATCCAACAGATCACTACATCTGAAGGAAAGGTAATTTAATTCACCTTTTCTATTAAAGGCTTTAAAGAGCTCATTTACATTTTTACTAGTTGAGAGAGCTAAGAGAAAAAAATAGAGGCTCAAGAGTGCTCCTATTTTATGTAAGGATTCCATGTGATGTTCGTAATGTGATTACCAAATATTTCACGGCCGCCTGATGTTTGATATGAGTTTCATGAAATTTATATTGAAATTATATGAAAAAAAAATCAGAATGATTCATGCGATTACTATGAAATTTTTCCATGATCTCCAAAGCATTGTGAAATACATATCATTTTTATACTAATATGTGAAGAAGAATAAGAAAAAAAAGTACTCATGTAACCATACTTATGTGATGATATTGAGTAAACCCATGCATAAAACAATGTGCATACATGAAGGATAATATTTGGTCCACCTCCGGTTTTATAAATAATCATGAAGAAGAGTGGATTTTGAGATATATATTTCATGTGAAAATGTACGGGTTTTGTGAACTTAAATTGAAGAAAGTGTGGGGGGGGGGATTGAATGCAAATATAATAGCATTTACATGTAAAACCCATATTGAATTTAAAAATACCATGAATTGTATCAAAAATTAAACAAGTTTTAGAAAATCAAATGAAATATTCTGTTCATTATGGGTGTGTACTGAATAAGTATTGAAGTCGGTATTCTTCATTGATATAAGAAGTTTTTGTTTTCATGAGCATTTGAAATTTTGAGGATGAAGATAAGAAATGAATCTGATGGAATTTGTACCAAATTAATCAGTGTGTTGAGAGAAGGTCTAGATCATTTGGAGATCAATGAATAGTGAGCAAGATCAACCAGTTTATAATCAGTTGTCAAATTTCTTGAAGTTGTACATGAGTAGATCAAGTGATCTAGTGTTTTCTAGGAGGAAGATTTTTCCTTGAGTCAATAAAGAGGCTATCAAAAGATGAATATAATCCTTCTTATTAGTGGATCATACTTTGAAGAGAATTATAAGGAACTTGTGGGACTCTGGAGAAATATACAGTGGTAATATTTTTTAATCACTTGAATTGGTGTGAATGTGTGATCACTAGTGGGACTATAGAGTGGGAACGTGGAGGGACTCAGTGTTTATGGGAATGAGACTTTCCCTGGATGAAACCACCCACATATAGTGAAGAATATATAATCAGGGGTATAATCAATTGCAGTAAGGATTAAGTCTTTCGAATAAACCTTGTAAAATCCTTTTGTGTTTCACACTCTTTATTACTATTACTTACAAGGTGAGGATGATAATTAAAGATAAAGTATTGATACTTTAATCAATCACAGAGGTTGAATTAAAATAAAAATAATTTTTAAAAATAGTTTACCACTAATTCATCCCCTAGTGGTACCAAAAAATTCCTTGGATACTTAAATTAATATCAGAGGAAGGTTCCATATGAATATCCAAGAACATTATAACCAATAGAGAATCAAAATTTTGTAAAAAACCTAGGAATAACTACTTTTGATGGAAAACTACTACAACTAGAGGAATAAGATATTTCCTTACCTTTTATCTCTTGTCCTAGAAGTTATAGATACATCAATAATGGGATTCCCACCTATTTTGGATAATTTTTTTATAAATCAACCTAAAAAAGAAATTTGAAAGTTAATGGAAACACTCAAAATGCTATCTTGATAGATTTATCATAAAAGTTATATTCTAAAGTGATGGGTATCTAAACAAAAAATGAGATATGGGATAAACTGAGAAGTAATTTTGAAGGAAATATTAATGTTAAGGAAGATAAATTTAAAATATATAGAAGAATGTTTCAGGATATTAAAATGAATGATAATCAAAACATATATGACTATTTCATTAGAGTCAATAAGATAGTAAGTAATATTCATGGATTTTTCAAGGAGATGAAAGATTAAACAATTTTGAAGAATCTTATAAAAAATTTCCTAGATATATTTTATCCCAAGGTTTCAACCTCGGAACATTAGGAAAACATTTAATTATTTGAGTTACACAACGTACTCATATATTATGAAATGATAAAGGCTCCAAATTTAAAAGAGAATATAAAATATGATATAGACTTTTATGCTAAAAAAGTTTAAATAGGTATAAGTTAATGAATCACGTGATTCTGATGATGATAAAGTTTATGAGGCCCTTTTTTAAATTAATTATTTTATTTTAAGAGGTTCTAGAAAAGTAAAATGGTAAATAAAAAGATAGAAACTACAAAAGTTATACAACTATAATTCCATTGGATACTTTTTCATAAATTTCCTGAAGAAAATGGATGAATCATATTCTTATCAGGAAAGTGATAAGCCTCAAAAATATAAAAATGATAAGAAGAAGTAGTATTCTAGTAATATAAGGGGAATTTTATGAGCAACTGTGAACATAAAAATTCATCAACCGGTTTCTTTTTAGAAGATCAACTCAATTTATTTTCTCATTTTGAGAAAATCATAAATTATTCAAGTAGTGATTATATAGAATTAATAATAGATCTAGGGTGGAGGCTATAATAATAGATGGAATCTTCTATAGATAAAAACAAACAAGTCCATAAATATAAGAGTAATATAGAGAAAGAAAATAAAATTATTTCTACTGACAAGAGTAGTTTGATAGAAAATAAATTGATTTAATTGATGATAATAATAAGTATAGATTAAAGGTGGTTTATATTGAGAATATAGAAATTTATCTTGAGGAGAAACTAACTCACAAGTAAGAAGAGTTATTTTAGAATAAATAAACGCATCTAATAGTCCAAAATGAATTGAACATGAATATAGAAGACTTTAACATGTCTATTGAGGTAAAAGTTGAGTCCTCTCAATCTTATAAAATGATGTATTTCTATAGAAAATTAATATATTCTCCAAAATAGTTTCAAAATAGATATAATGTCACTAACTATGCAAGTGAATCTATGTGGACTATGAAGTAAAGAGAGAGGAATTCTACTAAATCAAGTAATGAAAGGAATATTCTAGGAAAGCCATTTCTACTAATAAAAATAAATATTTTTTTACAACAAGATGAAATCATGAATTTTCTATATTAGTTTATAAACAAAGTAGAATATCATTGTTTAAATTATTTTTCTATCATTGTGAAACATATGGACATAAATCCTACTCTTACTGGTATAACATATCATTACTAGAAAACAATCATTAAACAAGGGGGCTATAATGAATAGATGGGAATCGATTATCTAATAAATAAAGTAGGGTCCATGGATCCATCTAATCTACCAATAAAAAATAGGTATGAATTCCTAGAAAATGTGTGTGGAGGAGGCAGATTATAAGGTCATAGAGTCAGGGTATGCATGTCCATAATACCTTGAGAAGTTTCTTATGATATAAATGGGAAGAAAAATAAAAAGTAAAAAAGATGAAAATTCAATTATATCTAAGAAGTACGGTGAGCCACCAAAGAAAGCTAAGAATAAAATGAAGGAAGGATTGGCAATTTGGCCAGATCAACTGAAAATGTTTGAAAATGGAGAAAGTTGAAATAGATGTTATAACTGAGATTAAATATGTTATTTCATAAGATGATTATGAATATATAATAATTAATCTACCGGTGATGATATGGAGAATCAAAATAATTCATGTTAAAAATTTGTGCATGACATGAAGAACTATACGACTATCCGCCCAGCCCAAGATGAATTGATTAAAATGTATTTACATTCATAATAAAGTAAATTTTATTTTCTTAAAATGGTGGAGAATAATTTACCACATTAAGAAAAAATTCATGGTAATAATTTTATCATGTAACCTATAAAGAATTTGATTTTTAATGTGAACTCTTACCAATATGAGATTAAAAGGATGAAGGAAAAGTAAATGTTTAAAGGGAACTCTCAACTTAAGTGATATTTATAAGGAAAAAATTAGTCCCTCCTTATTCCATTATATATAAATTCTTTTGTACTAACATGTTTGGAATTGAAGGAGGTGGATTAATCCATTGAGGTAGATCCTAGAGTATTTGAAGATGGAAAATATCGATTACTCTGTGAGTACGAAATTTTTGATCATGTTTGTTAATTTAGAAGATGGGGTAAGATAATCATTCACAAATTGATAACATGGATGAATTTTAAAAAAAATATTCACAAGAGAGTTGATATTGAGGTAAAAATGGGTCTCTATCTATTTTTCACTTGAAATTTATGATGTGTTTTTTTAGATGAGTTCATGATGAATATATTTTCTGGTTTTACTCTTTGAGAATATCTAAAATATAAAGGGTGATTTATCTATGTTTATCATCACATGCATGTTTATTCATGGACAATATTGATCACTATGGTTATACACTCTTGTTTTCTACACTCGGTTTTCCTAAATAGGCTTAGTGTTTTCTAGCTAAAGGATCTTTGAAAAAGAAAACATGTTGTATCATTATAAAGGGGTAAGAAGTTGACTAATTAGTAGGATTTGAGAAGATATATCCTCTACATATTCCTTGTATTCATTGTCAATAATGGAGAGAAATTAAAAAATATATATTGAATTTGATGGTGTTTGGTGGTATGGAAAACAAACAAAAGGGGGTGGGCTAAATTTCCCTTTGAGTTGAATTTCATTTGTTTTCAATAAGGATGATTGACTTTATGTGAAATAATGTCAATATATGGTTGATAAATTGATGATTCTTGGAATATTATTATGGTAACATCCTCAATTTTAATTATTAAGATCGAAGATTTACTCTTAATGACCAAGAAATGTGCTAGTTTCATTAGGATAATGCATATTATTTTGAATAAATATTGAATCAAAGAATATTTAATGTTGAATTATGATATATTGAGAAATAAAAAATTGTTAATAATGAAGTTTTTGAATTTACATCATTCCAAAAATAAAAAGGAGTTTGGAAATTTATATACTGTGAATTGTGGATTTGGTATTTGGTGTTGATAATTATATGGAATTTATATTGAATATTTTGGATAACTCATTCTATGAGATATTACATAAGAAATAGGTGTTTATAACCAAATAAGTCATGCCAGCTCAACCACACATGTGAGAGGCCATCTTAATCATGTGGGATCCATCCTTAAAAGGTCATCCATGTTGGTTGCGCATATTGAAGTCCAATCCTATGCTCAATCATGGTTGGATCATAGTTCCATTAGGATGTTCATGGGTGGCGCATAGGGGGGAATATGGTGTGATTAACCCATGTGAGTGTGTAAAGTGTTTTCAGGTGCTAACCCATGTTCTAGATGGAGTGGTGGATGTATCGGAATAGATTATTAAGGAGAGTATATTTTAGTGATATTTAAATGTGGAATGTGGTCTTTATAGGTACTTATCACCTGCCTATTAAAGATACAGATCATATGTAGGTCATTTAATCCATTATATTAGGGTCATTCGATCGAGGCTAATGTTGTATTAAACCTCAAGCCTCACCCAAGGGTTTTGTATGCACAAAAGTTCATAGTAAAAGCTCATATGATTCAATTGAGATCATGATATCCATTAAAATGATTGAATGAGATCATGATATGCTACAAATTCAGAAACTGAATTCAGAGATATGTTCTATTTGGAAAAATTATAAAGATCATGAAGCCAGTGAATTTCATGCGAGTCATTATGCATGTAACATGCAATTAACATGAAAATGATGGTTTAACATTATTAAATCCATATATAGTCAAGGTATGTTGAAGTGAATCCATGTATTTTTATGGAGGATTCATTTTTTTAAATGATTATTTTCCAAAGTCACATATATATAAGAGAATCATCTATGTCATTTGAAATTCAAACCTATTGTGTGATTATCCATGAAGATTAAGTGAAGTGGTGGATCTAATGGATCGTTATTCTTAAAGGAAAGGTACGTAATTTATTTTTTGTCATCAATAAAAGGATATTAAGAGCTCATTTTCAATGGTTCCGATTGAGATAGTTGACAGTGAAAAATAGATACTTAAGAGTTCTATGATTTCATATAAGGATTCCAAATAATGTTTTTGTTGTGCTTGAGAAAGCCTTCATGACAACATTATGTTTGATAAGAGTTTTTAAAAATTATGTTTTTTCATATATGAAACACATTCACTAATATTATTGATATTTGTGTTTACTTGTTCTATGAGCTTCAAAGATTCATGAAGTAAATATCCCATGTATACTAGATTTATGAAAAAGAAGTAGAAATAGAGAAGTCATGTAACCTTACTTACATGAAGATCTTGAGTAAACCAATGCATGAAATAATGTGTATGCATGAATGATATTATGTGAGACACCTTGGTTTTTATAAAGACTCATGATGTAGATTTGATTTTGAGATATAGAGTACGTGTGAAATTATAAGGGTTTTATGAACCTAAAGTGAAGGAAGTGTGTGTTCTTGAATGAACATATATTAAAATTTTCACGTAAACACCACATTAAAATTGATAGAACCATGATTTGTATTATAAATATATGATGTTTTAGAAAGTAACATGAAATACTATTTTCACGAGGGGTGTATAGTGAAGAATTTTTTAGGATAAGATTATCCATTTACAGAAGAAGTTTTTGTTTGCCTATGATTTTGATAATTTGCAACTGAATTTGATTAGTGTTTTAAAAGTAATTCAAACCTAAGTACTAAGTGTAATGAGATAATGTCTGGGTTATTTGTGGGTCAGTGAATAGTGACCAATATTAGGTTGTTGATAATTAGTTTCTAAATTTTTTTGAAGTTATAAACAGTGAGATCAGGTGATATATTTTGTTCATGGAGGAAGGTTTTATCTAAAGCTAGTGAAGAAGCTATCTGAATCCAACCAAGATATTTCCTATCAATATTTCATACATTTAATAGAATAATAACACCCTAATAAGACTTTGGAGTAAGATACATTGGGACTCTATGTTGATCACTTGTGTAGGTGGGAACTTGTTATCTCTAATGGGACTCCATAGTTGGAACACTGTAGTACCCAGTATAAATAGGAATGGTACATTCCTTAGATGTAACAACCTATATATAGTGAATAATATTTAACTAGAGGGAATAATTGACTACATCAATGAGTAGTTATTTTGACCAAACCTTTTAAAATCCGTGGGTGTTATTATCACTTCATTATTGTTAATTACAAGGTGATGCTGAAAATTAAGGATGAGGGGATGGGACTTTAATCAGTTATAAATGTTTATTTAAAAGAAAAATTATTTGTAAAAATAGTGTACCATTGATTCGCTAGTGGAACTGAATAGGTCCTTGTGTACTTGTGAGTATTGAAGAGTAGACATTGATCCACCTTTAACCAAACTACTATAAAAATGTTGTGTTCATTTTTTTTACATTATATGTTGATTACTACATTGTATTTTATTGAAATATTATCCTCATTTTACATAAATTGATTAAGTTTTTAACTTTGATAATTTTAATTTAGTAAAAAGTTATACAAGTATATTCATCCCCTCTATAATTTTTAAGTGCATCTCATTGGGCCAAAAGTTAGCATAAAATATTATTTCCTTTTGATATGTTAAGATTTTTCTTTATTGTTTTATGTTATAAGAACATCTTATATATAATAATCTAAGAAATTATCTATATTTAATAATGAAAATCCTAGATATATAATTCTTAGACCATCTCAAACCACCCCACTTCAATGAGAGTGATTATGGATATTCGGAGGATTACATTGAGGTATTTTTAAAGAATATAGGTATCGATTATTTGATAATTATGAAAAAACCATATAAATTACATGAATTTAATATATATACATTCACTAGTAATGATGCTAAAAAATATTTTTAAACTAAAAATTTATAGATTATAACTATTTTGTTATAAGTAGAAATATCTTTATAAATATCTCACCATGTAAAACTAATTTTAAAATTTAGAGTACTTTAATATTCACTCATTGTGGAACTGATAAATTATAGAGAGAAAAATTGGAAATTCATAGTGATAAATTCTAGTAATTACAAATGTTTCATCATGAAAATATCAATGAGATTTAAAACATATTTACAAATATTTTAGACAACTTGGTTGTTCTTAAGGAAACTATAAAGAATGAATTTATTATTGAGAGAATACTTTGATCTCAACATAAAACTATAACTCAAAGAAGGTTATAATTAAAGAAATTAAGGATTTCACAGAGTATACCATGGGTGGACTAAAATGATATCCTTTTCAATGTGAGCTAGAATAAAAGAGAAATGATAATGAATATTATGAAAAACTAAAGGTATAACATTTTAATCCACTAAAACAGTTTCTAAAAATTATTATTATTTAGTGAAATAGTAAAGTGATAAGGATAAAATTACTAATATTATCAAAAGAATTTATAACCTACTGAAATGAAATAATGGTTCGAGGAGGAGAACCAAAAAGTACCATAAGAGGGATGATAGAAAGGGAAAGAAAGGTAACTCTATTAAATATAATAGTGTTTCAAAACAAACATGCTATGAGTGTAGAAATAAGGGACCTATTAAATCAAATTATTGAAACTTGAAGCAAGTAGGTAAAGAAAAGTAATATAATAAGAAATTGAAACATGCACATCATTTTGGTAGACTTTTACTAAGGATTAAAACTTGAGAAATGATTAAAAATTGAGAATGATTCATCCAACATCTACTTGATGGATACTAATGAAAATGTAGTAAGTGATGATTCAGATTATATTTCTAGTTATTAAATAGATTCTAATGGTCTTGGTTATCAAGAATTGAATGAAACAAATGAAAAGTTACAAAATAATGTTAATAAAGTTATTGAGTTATTTTATGTATAAAAAATTAGAAAAGAAACAGAAAATGGAAAATAAGAGGTTGTTTTAAGAAATGAGAATTATAGAAATTTTGCATCATGTTCTAATACTACAATTTTCACTAATTTTGAGATTATTCAAAAAGATAATAAGAATATGAAATAATAAAATTAAATTATTGTATATTTATTCTTCTATAAATAATCAAGTAGGAGAAATAAACCCCCATATTGTTTTAGAAGAGATTAATAAACCTAAAAAAGAAATTGCTTATTTAAAAAGGAACATTGTCTGCATTTGTTGAACTCCTTGAAACGTTTTATAATATGATGTATATGAATAAAAATAATAAGAAAATAACTATATTTAATTATAATAAACATATTAATTAAATTTATAAAACTTTTTTTTAAAAGAACTAAAATAAGTGTTTCTAATGTTACATGTTTTAGATGTAATTTAAGAGGACATTCTGCTGATGATTGCAAAATTAAATTTACTCAAACCTTGGGACACAAAAAAATAATTTCATAAAATTTATCTTCTATATTACCCTATAATAAATTTCATAAATTTTTATGGGTAACTAATAATTTTGTTACAAATCTTGTTGGAACCAAGATAACATGGGAACCAGATTAACTTTATACATGTTTTATTTTATAGGAATATTACCTTAAAAGTCTCAAGGATACATGGTATATATAAAATGTATTCTCTAGAAATATAATTAGGGACCCATCAATATTTATATCTTATAATCAATGTGATATAGGATCTATCAATTTTGGAGGCAATAGTAATGGAAATGATAGAGATTTTGGATATGTATTTATAATTAAATATATTATTATTTTTAAGGTCTCATATGTAAAACGTATTAAGAATAAATTTATAAGCATATCATATATTTTTTATAATATAATGAATGTTAGTCTTGAAGATAATAGATTTTTAGTTTTTAAAGATAAATCTATTTTATTTTATACAAATAGGAAATATAATATTTGCTCAGTTAATTTTTATAAACAAATTGTGAAAAAAATTAAGGGTTGAAATACTATATAAAGAGATATATTATATGGAATATAAGGATTTTACATGATCATTTTCAACTGTACACAAACTATCCAAGCATGGAGAGGTTTTGGATTCTCCTATGTCAATGGTTAGTAAATATTTTTTATGTAATTCATGTCTAAAATGTAAAAAAAATAAAGAAACATTTAGATTTTTTATTAATTTTAATTATTCTAGACCATTAGAACTATTTCATCTTGATTAATATGAACCTATGAAAATTTCAATTTTTAGAGGTAAAAGGTATGTGTTTTTAATTGTTGATGCTTTTAGTATGTATACTTGGATTCATTTCATGAATCATAAGCATGAAACATTGTCTAAATTTATCACATTTTGTAAATTAATTAAAAATAAAAAAGGTCATTTAATTATTTCAAATATAACTGATAAATGTCAGAAATTTTATAATATTAATTTCTAAATGTTTTTTTGGGAAAATTCATATTTTTATAGTTTTCCTACCACTAAAACCCCAACACCATGGTATTATAGGATGAAAAAATAGAATTATTACTAAAATGTAATTGACCATGCATAAAAAAAATAATTTACCTAATTTTTTTTGGGATGAATATGTTTATGTTTTATGCTATATTTTTAATAGAATTTTTATTAGAACCTTTGTTAAATATAAACCCATATAAATTGTTTAATGGAAGAAAACATAGTTTTGGTTACTTAAAAGTTCTTAGGTGAAAAGTTTTTATCCTAAACACTAAAGATAACCTAGATAAATATGATTCCAAAATTGATGAAGGTATTTTTCTAGGATAATATAATAATGGTGTGTCTTATAGAGTGTTTAATAAGAGAACAATGACTAATGAATAATATGTGCTTGTAAAGTAGAATGAAAATAATGATATAATGTTTGTAAATTATGAAGATATTGAAGAAGAATTTAAAGAGTTAATTTTTTATGAAGAAGAATTTAATAATGAGATTGAATCATTTAAGGTGGAAGATATCCCTACTCAATCTGATTTGAGAAATTGGATAACTCATAAGGATCACCCCACAGAGAAATTAATTAGAAATGTTGAATTTGGGTTTAAAACTACAAAGTCAGTTTTAAATTTAAGCTCAAATTTTTCTTATTTTCTAAAGTTATACCTAATAATATTTTTAAATATTTAAAATATAATGATTGGATAATTTCAAAAGAATAGGAACTCAATCAATTATCTAGGGTTAATGTGTGGAATCTATTTGAAACCTTTAATGAGAAACTGGTTATAGGAACTTAGTGTATTTTTAGAAATAAGTTGATTGAATCTGGTCAAATAGTTAAAAATAATGCTAGGCTTATAGCTCAAGTTTTTTTTTCAAGAGGAAGGAATTTATTTAAAATATCATTTTTTCCCAGTTCTAAGATTGAATCAATTCGGATTTTATTTTTTTTATTTATTTCAAGGTTTTAAATTGTTTCAAATATATTTTAAAGGTTTATTTTTGAATAGTGTAATTTCTAAAGAGTTTTATGTTAATAAACCCCTCATATTTGAAAAAGAACAATTCCCATATCAATTGTTTAAAATTTATAAAGATTTTTATGGTCCTAAATAAGTTTCAAGAGATTAATTCGAAATACTGGCTTTGTTTTTATTATAAAATGTTTTTAAGAAATGAACATTTGATCTTTATATATAAATTAAGAAAATTAATTAAGAAAATTAATTATTATTTTTTAATTATTAAAATATATATGTATGATATAGTTTTTGTATTTTTAATTAAATGTTTTTTTAAAAAAGTTTTTTATCTTATGACTAATGAGTTTGATATGTATTAAATGGGTAAGTTAAAAAAAATTAAATCTTCAAAAATTTCAAAGACAATATGGGATATTTCTTATTTAATATAAATATTATAAATAGTTAGTTAATATTTTTGGTTTAGATTCTATTAAAACAATGAGAACCATTGTGAGTATAAATTAAAAATTTGATATTGATGATTCTGGAAAATCGGTAGATGTTAATCTTTTTAGAGGCATGATTGGTAGTTTGATCAATATAACTACATTTATACATGATATAATGTTTAGTGTATTTTTTCATGATAGTTTTCAAACTAATCCAAAGGAAATTCACCTTATTATTAAAAAAAATTATAATGATATATATCCAAGGAACTATTAATTATGGTTTATTTTATTCTAAGAAAAATAGTTTAAATTTATTTAGGTACTCATATTATTATCTTGGATATTTTATAATTGATAAAAATCGCATTTATTATATTCCATTTTTTGGAAAACATTTAATTTCTTGGATTTCTAAGAAGACAATATTGGTTTCATTATCCATAGCTTGGGATTAGTATTAAGAAGATACTAATTGTTCTTCTCAATATCTTTAGATTAAATAGACTTTGTGTGATGTTGATGTTAATTTTGAAAAAAATACAATTTATAGTTACAATTATTCTATTATTTAAATTAATAAAATTACTTATTACATTATAGGAAAAATATAGAGATTTTATATTTCATTTTATTTTGGATCTTGGTAAAAAAATAGGTTATAATTTTGGAATATGTTTCAACTAATAATCAGTTGGATAACATAATTTCTAAAATGATGGATAATATTAGATTTAAAAATATTAAATTTGAACTTGTAATGTTGAAATAATAATATAATTTTCTATATTTTTTCTGTATTTATTAACTCTATCAATATTTTTATAATTCTTTTCTTACAATACTTTAATATCTACTTGGTAGTGTACTCCAAATAATTTTTTCAGTTTCAGGGAAGTATTCAATTTTATTTTTAGAATTAATTAAAATTATTGTATTTTTATATAATTATCCTCATATTATGATACTAAATCATCTACTAAATAAAATTTAAGCTATTCATAGAAACTGATTTAGAGAGTTAAAGATTATTATTTAATATATAATACATTTCCATTATTACATCAATTTTTTGTATACATTTATTTAGAGAGATTTATTATTTTGATAAAAAAATTAAAGATGTATTGTATGATTATCATTTAATCCTTGTCAATTATTAATTATTAATCATGTTTCAAAGTTATAACCTTTTCACATTTGGGAATAGTTTCGTATGCTTTGAGATTTTTATTGCATTTGTTTTCAATATGTCAAAATTACTTTGGTGGAAGAAGTGGTTATGCTTGGAAGATAATTATATATTCAGGAGTTGGAATTGGATTTCATTCTTAATAATAATAAAATCACACAACTAGAGATGGATATTATCATTTCTCATTTAAAACTTTGGCTAGATTATGGCATCCCACCTTTTTATTACGTAAACTTTTCATTACATTGTACAAAATAGAGGATCTTTTAAAGTTTAATTTCTTGGAAAAAAAATGTAAAAATACAATAAAACATAAAAAATTATTTTAATCCACTTTAATGGATTATTAAAAGGTTCTCCCTATATACATTTACTACATCTCACAAACTAGGGACATACATCAATGGAAAGGGTGAGAATAAGGCCCACAAAGGGAAATCAAGGGAAATAGTTTACAAATGATCATGATAATTATTGTTAAGAACATGAAGAATATAATAAAGGAAAGAGAAAAGGAAAAACAGACATATAATAGTAAAAAAAAGAATCATAACATGTAAATGTGTCTACAAAATTTAACTGAGTCATTTATAAGCACACTACCAAGTTTTATTACCAAGGTGTTATAAGAATTACCAAGGTTATTCCGGAAAGTATTGTAAAACATGTCATCTATAGAACTTAAATTCTTTACCAATGCATTAGATGTATATTAGGGTTCACACTTAATATTTCTTAATTAATGTGATCCACACAAATCAAAATCAAAAATCTTATAAATAACCTGTGCATAATAAAATAAAAAGGTTTCATATCAAAATTATAATGTTTTTTTAGTGCTTAAAGACAAGTTATTTATGTCATTATTTACCCATGAAAAAGGAAGGAGGGTTTAATGAATTTTAATACCATAATAAAAAAGATAATTTTTACTTCTAGGTGAATACCCCTATAACGGAAAGTGCGTTGGGTATCCACAAATGAAAATAAGAAAATTTCTTGAGAAAAAGGGAGAAATTTGGAGAAGAAAATCCGGAAACATAATGGGTATGAAACATTATTTTAGAAAAAAAAATAAGAGAGGTAAAAAGATTCTCGAATTCCTAAAACACTCATAATATTGTAAAGGGATATAATAAAATGGATATAATAACATATTATGTAAATCTTAAATACACACCACATAAAAAGGAAACTTGAAAGGGAAAGAGAAGTTGATATTTACCTTACCTTGAAGAGTAAATCCTAAAACTAAAATATGGGGACCTTAAGGGATTAAGGAAACCTTTTGAGGTAAAACTATCATATCTTCATGGATAATGAATTGGTAATGAAATGTAATAGAGAAATGGTTGGGTATTTATAGAAAAATGGGTGTATTTGTATATTAATTACCTTAGACACCAAGGTAGTGGTAAATTCAAAACCATGTGCTTTCCCATGGTATTGGACAATTTGGAAACCTATTATGATATTTTAATCCACAAGAGTTGAACATCATTTTATATAACATATTACATCATTTTGATTTCATTAAACACATTGATAAACTCAAAATGTATTTTTACTATTCACAAAAAAAATAATGTATTTTAGAAAATTATCATAAATTCACCCTAACCTAATTTATACATTATGATTTCATAAATGATTTTTATTTTAATATAATAATTCTATAAGTATGAGAAATTTAACTTCTAAAATTATCATTATTTATTAAAAATAATAGCAAGCAGAAAATGCATAGAAAAATGGATAGTAAAATTTAACACTTGAAAAAAAAATATCATTTACATTTAAATTATAGTGTTTTAATCATACTATTTCATTAAAATAAGAATTTTTAATAATACCTTATTTTATTCTAATAATTATATCTTTTTTGAAAAGTATTATTTCTGTTCAAAAAATAAATTTATCAAATTCGTCATATTTTTTAGAAAACCTAAACTCAAAAACAAATTGAAGGAACAAAAAATTATTTATAAATAGGTATTATACATTAAGTAACTAAGTCCATGAAACATAACCCCTTATAACACCTTCATACTACCTAAGGGTAAGTTTTTTGGTGGTGATAGATTCATGGGGTGACTCAACTGACATTTCCCAAGTGGTAATTTCCACTAACTTGAACTTCTCCCGTAAGTGATTTTGTTCGATCTTAACATGTTGAAGCTCAACTTGGGATTGGTCAAGAGAAAATCCCAGTGATGTTAAATCCTTCCAAATCTCCGAAAAATTGGCTTCATATGACACAACTCTACTGGTGGAGGCCATCATTTCTCCCTTTTACATTAATTAACCATTGTCATTTCTATTTATAATACAAATTATAACATTAAAATTATTATTAAGAGTATTGTTTCCAATGGCCATAGTTGACCAACGTTTGTATAATGGTTCAAACCCAAAGGTCACATTTCAATTATACTCACTTCATTATTAAATTTATATAGTCTTTTGAGTACAAAATAATATAACACACATTTTTAGGAAACAATTATCATTCAAAAAGTTCGATTTGTTACATTCGTCCGTAGTTAAGAAATTTTGTCCCTAAAATTTCAACTTGTTCTATTAGTTGGATAGAAATGTGGTCACTTTTTCCACATTGTTTCCTCTGGTTACTATGTGTATTTTTCATAAATTTGGTTCCTCCACAACACTTTGATGAGGTTGGTAATATTATTTTGTAGAGCCTTTTCTCTACAGTCCAAGATCTCCACCGGTTTCTCCTCATAAGAGAGTTCATGTTTCAGTTGTACCACATCGGGATTCAGTACATAGTGAAGGGATAGGTATTTACCTCCTCAAGATAGATACATGGAATACATCATGAACTTGTGATAGATTTGGAGGAAGTTCAAGTTGATAGGCCATTTATCCTATGCAATCAAGGATTTCATAAGTACCAATGTACCTAGGGATGAGCTTCCCTTTCTTCCCAAATTGCATATGACCCTCTTTCATGGTGAAATTATAAGGAAGACTTTATTTCCAACATCAATCTCCAAGTCCCTTCGACGGTTTCCAGCATAGCTCTTCCTCCGACTCTGAGAAGATTTTATGTGTTGTTGGATGGAATGAACCTTTTCAGTCATCTATTGCACAAGATCAGGACCAAAAATCTTTCTCTCACCAGCTTCATCCCAACTAGTATGAGTTCTATATCAATTTCCATATAGAGCTTCATAGGGTGCAATTTTAATACTCGAATGGAAGCCGTTTTTTATGATAACTCCAATAATGGGAGATATTGATCCAATCCACCTTTATATTACATTGAGAATGTTCTCATCATTTCCTCGATTGTCTGAATAGTCATATCAGATTGTCCATTAGATTGAGGGTGATAGGTCATACTGAAATTCAATTTAGTATTCAGATCATGTTGATTTCTTCTCTATAATTTTTATATGAACCATGGATCATGATAAAAAATGATAGAAAGTGAAACTCAATGCGGCCTTTCCACTTCCTTTACATATATCATGGTTAGTTGGTCAAGAGATGGATTAGGATGTGTGACGTTGGGGAAAAGAGGAAAACCAGTGGGGAAGTAGTAGCAGGGTACCCTTGTTATTATTTATTATATTATATACTCTTGTATGCAATACTTGGTGAGAGTATCCATAGTGAGGCTGGAAACTTAGTATATCTGTTTAGGTGATGAGTTAGTTTCACTTGTTGTTCACTATTATTTAGCATTATTTTTTTAATTTTTCATGAGAGGCTTCAGGGAGGATCCTATTAAGTATACTGTAATACTCACCCTATGTCTATTTGGGCTTCATGGTTGCTATGGTTTTTAATTTCTTTTTGGTATTTCCAGTTTTTCCCCTTTCATTTGTAGTAGTTTGGAATGACATTACATATGTGTACTTGGGATTTCATTTATATTTTTTTCCTCCTTGGAGTTGTTTGGTGTTTGTATTATCTCTCTCTTTCTCATGTGTTCTCTTATAGGGTAATGCCTCCCATTTGTGTGTTTACTATACCCTCGTTACTAGTTGCCAACCCGGGGCCTACTAGAGGCGGGAATTGGGGTTCATTATCCCCCTTCTCACATTGCTAGACCAGGAGGGGTACACCTTGTGGGGAGGGGGTCGTGATAGAGTGGTATTAGAGGTCTATTTGAGGGATAGGATGGAGTTTGTTGTTCGGAATAGGTGAGGTTTCATGGGATGGTAGGGAAACGGTGTTATTCATGTTTAGTAAGTGATGTAAACACTAAAAACTGGATGAGACATAGGTGTTTACGACCCCATTTTGATCTGATGCATGGGACTTTAAGTTTACAATGTCTACTAAATGAGTAGATACTAGTTACAGGGTCGAGACCTAGGAAAGGATCTTGCATCATTCTTCTTTGTGCATGTGTTCGAATGGGTATACCTTGAGGTAGGTTAACATAAAATTAATAAAAGAAAATAATTAATTAATTAATGTTGAGTCTTTCATATTCATAGTTTTGGATCTCTAACTAATTTTTTATTTTACAGGTATAGATCCAGCTTGACTTCCTCCTCATGATCACGTAGAAGATGTACATCAGGTTGTGCCAGTAGATCGACGTGGGGTAGAGGTTGATGATGACAACACATGGAGGAGGACACTCCTGGAGTTTTAGTGCTAGAGTCTACAAAAGTATTAGGGCTCTATTTCAGATGTAGTCATAGAAGACTTGTTGGAGGAGGTTGATACATACTTCAGTTCGATCTGTGTATGGAAGGAGCACTGGGTGTCTTCGGTTGTGACAATGTTTCATGGAGCAGTGAGTGGTGGTTCTTGTTCCTCAGGGATCATGAGGAGTCGATGATCTAATGGGAGGAGTTCCAAGACAATTTTAGAGTTGATTTTCTTTCTTTGGCCGTAAAGGATTCCAATCACCTGGAGCTTCTTACCCATCGACAGGGGATCTCCACTGTGTGAGAGTTCGAAATCCATTTTAGGAACCTTTTACGATATTCTTCAGACCTGTTTCTAGATGAGGAGGATAGGGTGAGACATTTCAAGGAGGCTTTACTTCCATAGATCCAGGGAGAGGTGACCCAATTTATGCTGACAACATATCTTGAGGTGCTGTCAAAGGCAAAGGTCGTCGAGCAGACATTGGCTAGAACCGGATAGTCAATAGATGGGAGTCGTCATGATTCCTCATGAAGAAGAGTTGTGGTTTTGGGTTCCGGGTTTTCAAGGAATAAGAGTTTCTGTTTGGTCAGGGGTAGGTCCTAGCCCTCAGTATCTCGTTTTTGTGGGGACAACAACTCTCATATCTATTACAAGAGATTAGGCACTTGTTTTTATTGTGGTGGTCGAGTTCATCATTAGTGAGAGTGCCCGACTGTTCTGAATAATCATCATGCACTAGGTGTTCCACTCTAGGTTCCTCTATTGAGGTAGTTCCAGCTGAGGAAGTAGCAGCAGGTTGCACCAGCTTTGGATCAATAGAGGGTAGATGGGGCATGCAGAGGAGAGCCCCCATGATGCTTCCCTTCCTCAGAGATAAAAGTACAGACATGGTGCTAGTCGTCATCGAGTTCGGAGAGGCTGTGGAGGAGGTCGTGGTCAACTTCATTCTTTATCATTGCTAGCAAAAGGCAATCTAGACGTCATTCTAGGTACCCTTTTCTTGTTTTCTACATTAGTGCATGCCTTGTTTGATTCAGGAGTAACACACTCCTTCATATCACCTACCCTCGTCCATGCTTTGGGACTTGAGGTAGAGAGGCTTCCAGTGCCCTTGGTGTTGACTATTCCATTTAGAAGTCAAGCTAACTTGTTTGAAGTATATATAAAATGTGATCTAGTTCTAGGGAATCCCCTCTCTTGGGTATATTTCCTTTGTTTATAGATACAACCATATGATGCCATCCTCAGCATAGATCGGATGTATTCGGTGTAGATTATCGGGGATTGCTTCAGGAGGCAGGTTGTGTTCTTTGATGAGGAAGGAGAGCCAGTGGTGTTTGTTGGTGAGACCCTCGAATGGGTCTGAGGGGTGTTCCTTCCTTATCATCCTTGATGATTGAGCTGATGCTGAGTTCTTCAGAGGTTCAGTTTTTAGCATTTCCTAGGGTCACAGAAGAGTACCCTGATGTCTTTCTAGATGAGGTTGTATCATTACCCCCTTGATGAGAGATCGAGTTTGGGATCGAGATACAACCAGAATTATATCCTATCTCTATGTATCCATATAGGATATCCCCTTATAAATTATGATAGCTACATATATAGCTTGATGGTCTAACACAGTGAGGTTTTGTTCGGCCGAGTGTGTCACCAAGGGGTGCACCAGTTTTGTTCATGAAGATGGATGATGACAGTTTGCGGTTGTGTATAGATTATCGATGATTAAACAAATCAATAGTGAAGAGTATATATCATCTTCTGTGGATTGATGATTTATTCAATCAAATGAAGGGTGAAAGTTTGTTCTCAAATATCGACTTTCGGTCAGGATATCGGCAGATGCGTGTGAAAGATGAAGATATCCTGAATAGTGCTTTCTATTGTCGTCATGGGAATTATGAGTTCGTTGTAATGTTGTTCGGTGTGCCTAATACTCCAGCTGTGTTCATGGGATTGATGAATGCGGTGTTCAATGAGTTACTAGATAAGTTCGTGGTGGTTTTCATCGATGACATCCTTGTGTACTCCATGTCTGAGGAGGAGCATACAGATTATCTACACGCCATTTTGGGAGTTCTTCATCAACATCTACTATTTGGGAAGTTGTCGAAGTGTGATTTTTGGGATCGAGGAGTCTGTTTCTTGGGGTATGTTGGGTCCCAGTAGGGAGTAGCTCTGGATCCATCGAAGATAGAAGCAGTTGTATCTTGGGTAGCCCCCAATACAGTGGAAGAGGTGTGAAGTTTCCTTAGTCTTGTAGGCTACTACATGAGGTTCATAGCTGATTTCTCTTGGGTTTCAACTCTTATGAAATCCTTGACCAAGAAGGATTATGCATTCATGTGGACTGATCGGTGTCAAGAAGATTTCGAGTATCTAAAGTGGATGTTAGTAAGTGATCCAGTTCTTTTTTTTCCAATAGAGGGAGTTCAGTTTGATGTCTTCTGCGCTACTTCGCATCGGGGGTTAGGCTGTGTTCTGATGCGGTAGAGATCAGTTGTTTCTTATGGGTATCTAAATTTTTATCCCCATGAATGTAATTATTCCGCCCATGATCTTGAGTTGGAATCTATGGTGTTTTATCTAAAGTTGTGGAGACATTACCTCGTTAGTGAGCGCTTTTTGGTTTTCATCGATCATAACAGCCTGAGTTATGTTTTCTCCCAGCATAACTTAAACTTGTGATAGCATCGGTGTATGGAGTTCTTACAGGAATACGACTTCAAAATATTTTATACAACTTGAAAGGGTAATGTTGTAGCTGATGCGCTGAGCCAAAATTCACATAGTGATGTAGTGCATGAATCTGGTGATTCCTGGAGAGTAATGGAAGAACTGTCAGCATTACATCTCGATATGGGAGAAATTGGGGGTAGAGGTTTTCTTTTTCAGATGAAAGTGCAGTCATCCATGTTGAAGTAGGTGGAAGAGTCCCAATTGGTGGATCTAGAGGTGGAGGTCTGGAGAGGCTGATTTGTTTGGGGTGAGGCCCCTGATGGTTGGTTTGAGGATAAACAACACCAAGTTTTGTATCATAGAAGGCTATTTGTTCCTTTGGAGATGCATGAGATGATTCTCAGAGAGTTCAATAGTTTGCCTTTAGCGGTGCATCCAAGCATGAAAATGTTGTTTTGAGCCTTAAGGTGTCAGTTTTGGTGCCCTAGGCTGAAGCGTGCGGTTGCAGAGTTTCTGTCTCGATGTTTAGTCTGCCAGAAGGTAAAGTATGAACACCGTATTCCTAGTGGTCTACTCCAGCTGTTATATGTTCCTTAGTGGAAGTGGAAGTACATCTCAATGGAATTATTTACTAGTTTACCTCAAGCACAGGGAGTACATGATGCTATTTGGGTGGTAGTGGATCATTAAAAAAAATCATCCCACATTATAGCAATCAAGGAGTCGAGCTCAATGGAAGTTTTTTAATGGAAGTATCTAGAGGAGGTGGTGAGACCCCATGAAGTCTCGATGACGATCATTTCCGATTGAGATCCTCATTTTACCTCTATGGTGTGGAGAGGTCTCCATCATGCTTTTGGTTCTCATCTATGCCTTAGCACTGCTTTTCATCCACAGACAGATGGTCAGATAGAGCGGACTATCCATACTCTTGAAGAAATGTTACGCTCTTGTGTCTAGGATTTTGGAGGTTTTTGGATGAGGCACTTACCCTTAGGGGAGTTTTCTTACAAAAATAGTTTTCACTCCATCATCGTTATGGAACCGTTTAAAACCGTGTATGGTCGATCATTCCATTCTCCATTGTGATGAACTGAGGTCGAAGAATCAGTAATTCTCAGACCGAAACTAGTAAAAAATACAACAGATATGGTTCGAGTGATTCGTGAGAGGATGAAGATAGTTTTGGATCATCAAAAATCATATACCAATCAAAGGAGGAGACATTGGGAGTTTGTTTTGGGGATCATGTGTTTCTGAAGGTGACTCCCCTTCGTGGGCAGCAAAGGTTTGGTCATGGGAGTAATCTTTCTCTCCGGTTTTTTGGGCCATTCGTGGTGTGGGCTCATGTTTGACTTGTGGAATATTGATTAGAACTTCCCCCTTAGATGAGCTGGATACATGATTTGTTTCATGTGTCACAGCTCTGTCATTATCTTTATGATGAATCTCACATCAACGATTAGGGTGAGATCGATGTTGATGATGATACGACCTTCAAGGAGTGGACTATGGAGATCCAAGACCGCAAAGAGAAGGTGTTGTGCAGACATTATATCCCATTGGTTTCTGTCTTGTGGCAACATAGTAGCATGGAGGAGATTACATGGGTACATGAGTCATAGATACGTGCTCATTACCATGAGTTGTTTTATGTTTAACTCTTTTCATGTTAAAAAAATAATAAAAAAAATGTTCGCATTATGGTTACAGACCTTTCAGGTTTATGAGATGGCTTTTTTTGGTATCTTCTTTTGGCTTTCACTATTTTGAAAGGTATCTCTATGTGTGGTTGTATGGACCCCATTATTGTTTCCCTTTGGGTGGGTTTTGAATTCTAGAGGATGAGAATGTTTTGACAGGTATCTAATATAATGGCCCAGACCTCTTCGATTAATTACATTGCTGAAATCTAGTATTTGAGGTGTTCTTGGAGGTCAAGGTGACTTATTCCCAATACTTTTCCAAATTTCTAGTTCATGAACAGTGTTTCTAGAACGGTGAGGTACCAACAACATCCCATATTTCCTTTTCCAAATTTCATGTTCATAAACAGTGTTTCCAGAATAGTGAGGTTCCAAAAGCAGCCTCTATTTCCTTTGCCAAATTTCGAGTTCATAAACAATGTTTCTAGAATGGCGAGGTTCAAACAGAAGCCTCTATTTCCTTTTCCGAATTTCAAGTTCATGAACAGTGATTCCTGAATGGTGGGGTTCCAACAACAGCCTCTATTTCCTTTTCCAAATTTCAAGTTCATGAACAGTGTTTCCAAAATGGTGAGGCTTCAACAGCAGCCTCTATTTCCTTTGACAAATTTCTATTTCATGAACAATTTTTCCAGAATGGTGAGGTTCCAATTGCAGCCTCTATTTCATTTTCCAAATTTCATGTTCGTGAACAGTGTTTCCAGAACAGTTAGGTTCTAAAAATACCCTCTATTTTCTTTTCCAAATTTTGTGTTCATGAACAGTGTTTCCAAAATGGTGAGGTTCCAAAAGTGGGCTCTATTTCATTTTCCAAATTCCATGTTCATGAATAGTGTTCCAGAATGGTGAGGTTCCAATAGAAGCCTCTTTTTCCTTTTCCAAATTTCGAGTTCATGAACAGTGTTTCCAGAAGAGTGAGCTTCCAACTGAAGCCTCTCTTTCCTTTTCCAATTTCAACTTCTACATTGTTTCCAGACTAGTGAGGTTTCCTGACTAGTGAGGTTCTACAGTGTTTCTAGACCTGTGAGGTTCAATAGTGTTTCTAGACCAGTGAGGTTCTACAGTATTTATTTACCAGTGAGGTTTCCATAATGGTGATTCATCCAACGTTTTTTGAAAATTCATGTTTTGTGTACAGTGTTTCCATCTTCCTATAGTTCTTCCCCATTGAAGTTTCCTTTGATGTAAAATGCATTTAAGGCCTTGTTTTAAAGGATTTAAGGCTGAATCATATCCCATAACTCTGATATTAATTTTCCTAAGTCTTGAGATTCTTTTACTTGGTCAAACCGTGTGGTTTAGTGCGATACGCTTTTAATGTAAAATCCATCATATCTTAAACTGTTACTCCGTTAAATCTTCTAAAGGGATGAGTTATCTCCCTCCCTTGTTATTCCTCCTTGTTCTCTAGTGTGAGATACTTGAACCTTTCTTTCCATCCTATAGGAGTTGTGTGATCAAACTTTCCTCCTTAGATTAGTTCCCCTTTAATTTCTTCTTGTTTCAAGTGCACCCTCTGGTTTTTGTGCAACCAAGCAGTATCGATCAATCTTTGATATAAGTTATGATCTATTATCATTCTATTGGTTTCATATCCTTCTATTTCTCCTTTCCATTTTATGGAATTCTATCACCACGTTCCTAATGAAATTTTCTTTGGTGTTAGCTGGTGTGGAGGTGTCTCTACATCTTCGGGTGGATGCAATCCTCCAAGATAGGTGATCGTGATCTATTTTGTTAGTCTGTTCAAAGAGCATCAGAATCCTTTTGAGGTAGGGGATTTGTTGCTTCTTTATTCCTTTACATGATAATGTAGAGTTATCATGTTTTATACCACTGAATCATAGTGTAATTTTCATATTAAATATTTGAACTAGATAAATAAAGTGACATAGATCGTATGTCATTTCCTCTAGTTTGTCTAGATATTGTGATATCTATGCATTCATTGTTTAGATTTTCATTCTTGATGGAAATTGGTAAAGAACATAAACTCATAATTAATTGATAATTATTTGGCTAAAGATAAAGAGGCATGAAAATTAATCTAGTTGTTCTTGTCGTAATTTGATGCTAATCAAATTGATACAGTAAGCATGTTTAATTATTTGTGATAACTTACTGTTTAGGTTTCCTATCATTGGACCCTAGGAATAATAAATCGGTTAATTCAATATGGATTAAAGAACTGGTTGTTTGATAAAATATAATTCCTTTTTGGGTTATGAGTTTCCCTCTTGCTTGTTTAAGTCCCAAGAACCCATTTGATATGATGTTTGTTTTCCTGATTCTTGCGTTGTGATGTGATCCTAGAAGTCTGTTGTGATATGTGGGGCAAGGAGGCCTATTGGTTGTGGTAGTATTTGACACCTAGAGTGGTGAGATGCATCGGTTTTTTCATGTGTTTGTCGGCGAGGACACCGGTTATGATAAAATAGGTTGGACATGAATGTTTGGATTCTTGCTGATTCTTATTGGTTATTTATCTTCTTTACTTTCCCCATTTCTCAAGGCATCTCATTTTCTTACCCTCTTTCTAAAAGGGGTAAAGAAGTGCGGGTTATGCCATGTTATTTCCATGTTTAGCTTCCCATGGGAGGATGGGTCTACTCTCTTGATATAGGTGGAAAATACTCGATGGGCAGTTCACCTACTCGCCGTGTTGAGGCCCTTGTGTTTAGTAGCTTAGAATGTTTTTTTAGAATTTCTAGGAATGTGGAAAAGTAATTATTTTAATAAATGATTGAATAAATGATGTTAAACCATGGGGTTGGAGCTTACTGGGACATAATGCTGAGGTTGCAATTTAAAGTAACAGTGAACTTTGGGTGTGATGCTAATGAAATATAATGTAGAAATTATTAATATTTAATTAATGTTTTAATGAATTAATTAACATAAAGTGAAAATGATAAAAAGGGAATGTAGTAATTTAAATAATCTCTTTAAATGTTTGTGTGCTTATAGGATACCTAGTCTTAGAAGTAGAAGTCGGGAGTCCGAGAGACATTAGCTGCAGTTGAGTCTAAGACTAGGTTATTCCCATAGTGTGATTGTGAGCTATAGTATATTCTATACTTTTTTTGTTTCTATATGCTACTCCACCACATCAGTTAGGGAAACTGACACCTCGGGGATTCTGAGCCCTAGGGGTGTTTTCCCCAGTATTCTGGTGGGAACATGGATGGTTGACTACCCCCTTTGGCCATGCTCTCTTCACATGGTAGTTACTTGTGCTAGAAGGCACAACAATTTGTTCTTCCCATATATGTGTGTAGAGGGCTATAATGGATTGGGTTTATTCACACAAAAATATTTTGGATATAGTTTCTTATGGACTACTATAGGTGTAATGTGTATAGGTTATGATGTCTTGAGGATCCTTACTCAGTGTATGGGCTATAAGGGATTGAGGTATAATTACAGACGTATGATACACATCATGCGAGCTACGATGGATCCCAAAAACTAATTAGTTACTTTTCTTACATGGACATGGTGGTTCTGTTGCTTCAGGTGATTATTGTGTTGCATTTCCTAGGTTTCTGTAGGAAAACCTTTTTGGAGAGAGATGGCTTAGGACGTGCGCCATTGGGGAAAAGTAGAAAACCAATAATGAAGTATTAGTGGGGTACCCTTGATATTATTTATTATATTATATACTATTTTATGTGATACATGGTGAGAGTAACCATGGTGAGGCTGGGAACCTAGTATACCTATTTAGGTGATGAGTTAGTTTCACTTGTTGTTCATTGTGCTTTAGCATGATTTCTTTGCTTTTGCACAATAGGATCCAGGGAGGATCCTACTGAGTATATTTTTATACTCACCCAATGTCTATATAAACTATTTTCAAGTCACTTGGATCAGGTTAGAGATCAGGGTGGTTTCTACTAGCTTGGGGTTGCTGGAGCTGTTTGGGCTTCATGGTTGTTGTTGTTTCTACTTTCTTTTGGGTATTTGTAGTTTTTCCCCTTTTAGTTGTAGTAGTTTTTCATGACATTACATATGTGTACTTGGGATTTATTTTATATTATTGTCCTCCTTGGAGTTGGTTGATGTCCGTAATATCTCTATCTTTCTCATGTGTTCTATTATAGGGTAATGCCTCCTATTTGTGTGTTTACTATACCCTCGGTGCTACTCTCCAACCCAGGGCCTACTGGAGGTAGGACTCGGGGGTCACTATCTCTCTTCTAACATTTCTTTCCTAGGAGAGGTACACCTTGTCGGGAGGGGGTCATGACATTTACCACTCCCAAGAAATAAGTTCCTCGAATTCTTCTTCCCACATTTGTTGAATTTGGAAAGTTGCACTTTCTTTTCTCCTCTTCCTTGATCAAAGACCCTCCCTAAGTTTGGCTCAAAATATCTATTCTTTTTATTAGATCTATGGGACCAATGTGTCTCTTCGAACTCTAGTTATAATTTCAAATCACTCCTCGTGATCTTCTTGTAGTTTTCATAGTATCAATTTGGTAGATTATTCCGTATATGAGGTATTATTCCACCGAATAATCTATCAACCATCCCATCAGGATCCATGAAAAAGATAGAGGTGTAACAGAAAAGTCTTTTGATGTTCATCTCATAGTGTCCCATAGATTCATTTTCCTTCTACTTCATCTCTAATAATTCCTTCTCCATATTTGTTCACATTTAAAGTGGGAAATATTTTTTAAAAAACATTCCCCTGAACTTTTTCCACTCTATTTAATCAATCTCGACACATGGATTCATGTTTTTAACCAGTTTCCACCACTAATCATCTTCTCCCTCTAAGTGGTACATAACCTGGGATACTATCTATTATTCTAAACAATTGAGTTTAGAAAATATCTTTTCTATAGAGTTTATCCACTGTTGAGTAATCAATGGTTTGATATATCCACTGAAAAAAGGGGGTCGTTGATGCATAAATAACTCAATAGAAATGTTTTCCCTTTAAGGTGAATCTGGTTTCCTGACTTGATTCAAGTTATTTCCTATAACATGATTCAGTTGATTCACCATTCTCATAATTTTTTTCATTCCATCTTCCATCGGAATATTGTCATCACCTGGTCCCTTACGCTCACCATTTACATAGTTTCTCCTATTTCCATCCATTTTCTAAAAGAATAAAACCTTAGTGAGAAACATGTTTCATTTAATAATCATATAATTCTAAAGTAAATTCATGTCTTAAAACATAATTATTAAATATGTTATTCTTTAACAACAACTACATTTTCTATAAATCCTTTATAATGGTTCATAAAAATATTGTGATTAACTAAACATATCCCCCGAGAGTGTCATCCCAAGTGAATAATAAAGAACATTGTCATGTACCAGGTTAAGAAGATTCAAGCCTAACACAGCTTGTCAGATTATTTTATCCCTAGGTACATCTATTCCAAAACCATGCCAACTTTTTAGTACCCATATAGGGATTTATTTTCTCAGAAACAACTTTCTTAATACTTCACCAAAATACTAGGATGGTTTCCTATATTTAAAATTTTATTTAAGTTTCTTCCTAATGTTTTAAAATCCTAATTTCCAAAATAAATAAACAATAATTTGACATCATCAATGGCATCTCGCCTTTTTATTACATAAACTTTTTATTACATTGTACAAAATAGAGGATCTTTTAAAGTTTAGTTTCTTGAAAAAAGAGTATATAATTCATGAAAACATAAACAATTATTTTAATCAACCTGAATGGATTATTAAAAGGTTCTTCCTGAGTATAATTACTATATCTCATAACTTGGGGACATACATTATAGGAAATAGTGAGTATAAGGCCTAGTAAGGGGAAGCAAGGGAAACCGTTTATAAGTGATCATGAGAATTATTCATAAGAACTTGAATAATATAATAAATGAAAGAGAAATGGAAAATAGACTTATCATAGTAAAAATTATATGAATAATAACATGTAAATGTGGCTACCACATTTAATTAAGTCACACATAAGCATTCCACCAAGGTTTATAACTGAGGTGTTATAATAATTACTAAGGTTATCTACCAAGGTATCATGAAACATTTCATTTATAGAGATTAAATTATTTACCCAATGTATTGGATAAATATTAGGGTTTACCATTAATATGTATTAATTAATTTGATCCAAAAATATCATAATAAAACATTTTATAAATAACCCATTGAGACTAAAAGAAATAGGTTTCATATCCAAATCAAGATATTTTTTAAGTGCTAAAAGATAAGATCTTTATGTCATTATTAACCCATGAAAAATGATGGAGTGTTTAATGTATGTTAATCCCAGAATAAAATATATCATTTTAACTTCTTTTTGAATACCCCTAGAAAATAAAGAGTTTTTGGTATTCACAAAATAAAAAAATATAATTTATTGAGAAAAATAGATAAATTTTGAGAAGAAAATATGGAAGCATAATAGATATGAAACATAGTTTTAGAAAACATTAAAAAGATAGGGGACAAGGGTCTAACATTAATAAAATACTTTTAATACAGTATTGGGATATAATAAAATGGGAAAAATAACATAGTATGTAAATTTAAATGAAATACCACATAAAAATTAAACTTCAAAGGAAAAGAGAAGTTGAGACTTTCCTTTCCTTGATGAGTAACTCCAAAAACTAGAATATTGGGACCCTGATGGATTGAGGACACCTTGGGATGAATCCTTGGGAGGTAAAAATACTATATATTAGTGGATTATGAATTTTTAATGAAATATAATGAAGAAATGGGTGGGTATCTATATAATAGGGGCGGATTTGTTTATTAATTTTTTGGACACCTAGATAGCGGTAAATTCAAAACCATGGGATTTCCCATGGTATTTGGAATTTGAGAAACCTATAATAATATTTTAATCCAAAAATAGTATAAAATAATTTTATATTACTTAATACATCATTAGGATATTATTAAACATACTAAAAACTAAAAATATATTTATACTATTCACAAAAAATAAAGTATTTTAAAAAATTATCATAAATTCACTCTAACCTAATTTCGACACGATGATTTCAAAAAAAAATTATTCTATCATAATAATTCTCTATGTCGGAAAAGTTATGTTTTAAATATAAAAATCTATATTTATTAAAAATAATGATGGATAAAAAATGCATAGTAAAATTTCTGAAACTTTTAATAAATAAAATTATTTAATCATTTAAATTTAAATAAGAATGTTTTAATCATAATAATTCATTAAAATGAACATTATTAATAATGCATTAGTTTATTATAATAATTATATATTTTATGAAAAGTACAATTTCTTTCTGAAAAATCAATTTATCAAATTCCTCATAGTTTTAAGAAAAACGTAAAACAAAAAGGAATTGATGGAAAACAATTTTATTTATACAAAGTGATTATACATTGAGTAAGTAGGGGATTGACACATAAACCCTTATAACACTTGCGTACAACCTAAGTTTAATGTGTGTGATGGTTATAGATTCATAGGGTGTCTAGGCTAACTTCGCTCGAGTGGTAATTTCCGCTAACTTGAACTTCTCTTGTAATAGATTTAGTTCAAGATAAACATGTTGAACCTCGGCTAGGGCTTGATAAAGAACAGAGACTAGTTATCATATATCCTTCTCAATCTCTGAAAAATGGGCTTCATACGGCACAACTCTACTGGTTGAGGTCATTGTTTCCCCTTTTTACATTAATTGACCATGATCATTTCTATTTATAACACTAATTATAACTTTAAAAATATTATTAAGAGTCATGTTTAAAATGGTAGTATTTGCCAATAGTTATAATTGACCAACAGTCATATTGAGGTTGAAACCCAATGGTCACATTTCAATTATAATCACTTCTTTATTAAATGGATATTTTGTGGTTGAGTACAAAATAATATAACACACATTTTCAGGAAATAATTATCATTCATAAATTTTGGGTCATTACATAGATATCTTCAAAGTAATAGCTTATAAATGTGATGATTAGTGTTTTGGTCGTCATGATAATGGAAACTACTAATTGTGAGAATTTTTTCTATAATATTTTATGTAATAATGAAGGTATTGGGATTCATTAAGAAAGTTATATAGTTTTTTAGAAGTGTTTGAGAAATCCCATGATGATTTTGATTTAAATTGGATTACTATGTAAAGGTAAGTTGTGAATTAGATTACTTATATAAAGGTAAATACTGATTTTCATTACCTGCATAAAAGCATCAGAAGAACTACATAAAGATATTAGAAGATTCCTAAGTCTACTTTAGGGTTAGTTTAAATTCCACTAGTTAAGTAAAGGTAATAAGTAAATTTTTTAATCTACAAAAAGGTAATTAGTGAAGAGAATTTTCTATGTAATGGTGAACTAGGAACTATGGAAAGGTAAATCGATGTTCAGTAAAGATGTAGAAGTTAACCTATAAAATTAAGAGGTTACAAAAAAGTATTCTAAGATTTAAATTAACTATAAAAAGGTTTGTTGGGAAGTAACATAGATAATTAAAGGTTAGTTGTGACCTGTGTCAAGATCATGGGGGAAATTGGGATGTTATGTGAAGGTAAGGAGGTGATGTTTTAAGGTAACATGCATTTATTTCAGATGTTATGTCAAGTTAGTAAGGAAAAATACTAAGGCTATATAAAGCTAGTAAGAGGCAATGTTGATGTCCTTTTGATAAATCCATAAACTACGTAATTGATACATATGGTCGATTCCCCATGATCACTTAGTATTGTTGATACATTGACCTGAGATGCAATAGGGTTTACCAAATTTCAAGATGGTTGTGTAAGGGTAACGAATTATTGATATTTCAATAAATAGAAAATTTTGAATTAATAATGATTATAATCAAGTTATTAACATGAGTTGACCTTTATGTAAATATACATCATATTAATTCGATTGAAATATGATATAAGAAGAAATGAGTTTTATTATCACCAAATTTACTACCGCAATGTTGATCCTTTCATTTGAATATTCATTCATTAAAGGATGAAGATTTTATTAGTATGTTGTGAGATATATTGAGGAATTTAAGATAATTAAATACTTGATTCTTCAAAAGATTTAAAAGGAAGTTTTTACTGGGGATTTAAATGAGTTTAAATGAGATTCAAATGAAGAAAGAGATCTTACTATCAAATATAATGGAGTTTTCATAACAGAAATAGTTTAATATTGAATATAATAATATAATAATAATTTTCATGTGGTATTATTAAATGTGATAATAAATATGTACAATAAAGTGAAGAACTATGTGGGGAATAATATAGAGAACTTTCATACACTATGTGAGAATTTTGAGAGACTGGTACTCCACCATATTAAGTAGAGAGTGAACAAGTCGAAGTCAAGCACTATTGTAGAAGTAAGAGATCTTCTACGAACTTGAGTATTCAGGAAGTATCCATAATATCTATATCACTCATGATCTATAAAAAGTTCATTACCAAAATGATTGTTAAATATCTCTAGGAAGTATACATGAATACCTGATAATCCATCTGATTATGGAGGTGGACCAATATCTTGTGGTAAAAGAGAAAACACCATAAGTATTTCTTTATTAGAAATTTTGTTAAAGAATTGTTTTATATTCCATTTAACTCTAGATGTGGTGGAGAAAATAGTGGTATCTATGTTGTAGATGGTTGATTGAAGATAGTGCAGAATCCATTTTTTGGCGAATAACCAACATGACAAGGAGTGGGCCTCTTAGACGAACCATGTAAATATTGCGTGCTATTGTCTTTATTATTATTACTAAACATGAAGTTGAGCTTGTGTGAAATAATTGAGTGGAGTAAGAACCTTACCATGTTCAATGAGTTGGGTTAAAGGAGAATAACCCATAAAAAAGAAAAATAATTACTGACTCATCCATCCCCCTCTTAGTGCACTACTATAAATCGCAACTTTTACAACACTGACGTTTATCAGCCTTACAAAAATACATTGATAAAGTCCATCTTTATAAGCACTAAAATAATTGTTGATAAAGGGATCCCTTTATCATCACTTTATTTTAGCACTGATAAAGGATTCCCTTTATCAGTGATTTTTTAGTGCTGATAAAGGTCCAGAATAAAATGAAATATTAAACAAATAAAAATAAAATTTTTAATAGTTTCTTTAATTAAATAATTTTTGATAAAAATTCATAAATTTAATATAAATATATATAAATGTTAAAAATTAATAAATAGTATATATTAAATATATATATATATATAATTAATAAGTTGTAATAATTGAACAAAAAATTAAAAGTAAATAAATTACAACATTATTTAAAAATTTATTAATGAAAAAATTATTAATAAAAATGAATAATTATTATATATATATATATATATTATAAATCGTAATAAATAAAATATATAAAATTTAAATATATATAAAATGAATAAAATTTTAATTCAAAACATATTAGTGTCTTATTCTTTTTTAATGTTGTTTGATTTTTCAATTTAACATATATCGAACATTGTGTATTACATTGATTTCAAGTACATATATACATGTGTGTGTGTGTGCGTAATTAATAAATTTTTATATAAAAATGAACACAAAAATATATAGAAATACATACACCTAATATTTATGTAATTTATTCAAATTTTAGTATATTTTAGAATTTCATTATAATTTGATACATTTAGTATATTATGTTTTTAATTAGTCTACTTTATTCATTTATTTTTAATACTATTATAGTTAGGGTATTAATTTTTAATTTTTTTTTTTTATTTATGAATTTTATCATTTTATATTATTTATTTATATATATTTATTTACTATGTTTTAGTATTTTCAATATGTATTCATCTTTACTTTTATATATATATATATATTCATATTTTTTTAATAATTTATATTTAATTAACAAAACTTATTCATTTTTTCAATATTTTTTAAAGTGTGCTCATTTTGAATTATTCAATTTCACTAATTTTTAAAATGCATGTATTTATGATTATATATATACTAATAATGTTAAAAAAATATTTGTAAATAAATATTTATAAATAAATATATTTATAAATGTATATTTCCTATATTTATAAATTTATATATTTATAATTATTATAAATAAATTATTATTATTATTTATATAAGTATTCATATAATTATAAATAAATAAATATACATATTTAAATAATTATAACATTATAATAAATTTATTTAAATAATTATGATTATAAATTCATTATCAGTGCTAAAGTTTTAGTGCAGATAAAAGGAATATTTATCAGTGCTTTTTTAGTGCTGATAAAGAACGATCTTTATCAATGCTAAAAAGGTGCTCATAAATATTTCTTTTATCGGAGCTAAAACATTAGTTCTGATAAATATTTCTTTTATTAGTGCTAATAATGTGTTTATAAATATCCCTTTTATCAATGCTTATCGGTTTATCATTGTTAAAATGGATCTGTATCAGTGCTTCTCTGAAAGCGTTGTTAAAAGTGCCACTGATCTATTTAAAAGAACCTTAATCGTGACTCAATCACTCATTATTCCCAAGCTCTTTCAGAACTCTTCTACTACCGGTTTGACCCCTCTACATTCCCTTGGACAAATTAAGGCTATAATCCAACGTATGTTTTTTTTATTTTTCCTCTATCATTGTTTGATTTGTTGGTTTCTATGTTTTGCATCTTTTCACTGTTCGTAACCATGATGAACCCTACATATCATATACTCACCACTGAAATACAAAATTTTGTTCTATTTCATCTTTTTCCTCCATAGAAAATGTTTTATAAGAAAGAGAAGGATGTTTTCATATGATAAGGTTAGTCAACATATGTGTAAGGTCATGTATGGATAAATAAAATAGATTTTTCACCACATGCTACTGCAAAAGGTAATTCTATCTTTATATCATTATCAAATTTATTTTAGTTAAACATTGAATAAGTTAATACATTTCTCAAACATGTTTTCTATATCCCTTTCCATTGGCACTAGACTTTAGTGGTTGGTAAATGTGAATGAGGTTATGTGCATACCTGAATTGGGAACTATTTGCATATAATATGTCAAAAATGTTACAAAATTAAATGATTTTGAAACTAGGGATATTGGTATTGATTATATCTGAAAGAAAAACTTTCCAAACATAATAAGTAATCTTTAAATATGTATGTACAGAATAATTATGTTGGATACTTGAGTTACCATATAAAGTCTAAGTTTTTTTTTTCATAACATATCTTCTCGAGTCTCGTGCCTCTTATTTTGGAGTTGATAGGTAGTAATCATTAATAATATATGAAATTTCATATTCTTATGTTTTTTTATATAATTTTTTTCTAGAATCAATTGTGAATTTATATTAATAGAAACAATAATAATAGATAAATAGTGTATTGTTATTTTATTATTAGTGATGATTTGGTTTATATGAATTATTAATTGATTGAGTTTATTTGGTAACCCCCTTTATTAATACAATTAGTTAGTTGTTTCATACGTATATTTAAACCAATGATTCTAAAATATTTTTAATTATATTTAATGTATGAAAAGACTTATTAAAAAGGAAATGAATGAGAGATAAGGGTAGGGGGTTCACATTTAATATTGATTATTTTGTTCCTATTTATGAAATATTATAGTTTTTTGGAAGGGGAAAATTATGTGAAAATCTACATTAATGTAGAATATGTCACCACTCTGACCCCTAGATCTCCTTAAGAATGAGCCAATAAACATCCTCTGTATTCTAGAACTTATATTTATCCTCGTGTGCTAGAGGTAATTGTAGATATACTTCAATCTATGTGGTATAATTTTCAATGACAAGAACATATAGCTTCTATAGTTCCTCTAATATTTTATGGTAATATATCATAATAATAAATTTAGGATTTCACTGGGTAGATTCATTTCATTTATAAGTGTAAAAAAATTCTTGATCAATATTGATCATAAGTTAAAAAATTCATCCTTTAAAGGGATGTATGTTATTGGAGGGATCTTATAGTGGATTAAAAAATATCCAAAATGGAAGGTGAGGAATCTATGAGTAGAGAGAAGTGATGTCTAATGTAGGTGGGGTGAGATTCATTTCTTCAAGACCATTATATTGGAGGTATTCCAATTCCTCTTAAATTAAGTAGATTTTTTGAGTGATTTCATTAGTGTTGGTTCCTAGGACACTTTAATCCTTATTACCTCTTTGATGTGAAACATTTCTATCGATGTGGTTAGTTGGGGAACTTCCAATGGTCCTTTTGAGATATTAATTCTAGGTAGGGTCATTAGATATGACTAGTATATTATTTATGGCTGAGTAGTCTATGGATAATGCTAGATAGGGTTCTTCTATAGTGAGAGGTGCAATCCCAGTATATTATACTCTTTTTGATGGTATTAGGACATAGAAGTTTCCTATTCTTTATTTCTGAGTGTCTTATATTTCATATGGAATCGGGATTATAAATTATTCATAATTTTATTAACACTAATATTCTCTATAAGTAAACATATGGGAAAATAGTAATCAGTGTTAATTTTACACAATAGTGGTAGGCACGAGTGGGTATATCTTCCTGAATTGAAAGTGAAAGTTTCCTCGAAGTTGATTAGTATTGATACAACTATATAATATGGATTCAATATGTGGTAGATTTCAAAATTTATATATTATAATGGGTATATATATAGTCATTTTAATGATTTTTACATCATTATTATGAGGTATTTTGATTTCATTTTTCATATAGACCAGTTAATCCAGCTTAGAACTCTTGTTGATTACCATAAATAGACATGTTCCATTATCCTCTTAAACTGGTGATTAGTATAAATTTATTTTATAATGGGAATTCAATGTAGACTATGTGGGATAAAATTATGAGAAGGTTGGGTTTGTTACCATAGAAATGACTTGTATGATTCTGGGAGTGGTTAAATATTAAAAGAAAAATGTTCTACCTTTAGTGGTTTATAGTTTTTTGGATGTGTTCCCTGATGTTTTTTCTAATATACATATAAAGGGTGAGGTGGAAATCCCTATCAATCTACTGGATAAAATAGAGCTAATTTCTATTGAAACATATCAAATTTCTCAAACTAAATTTTTAGAGATAAAAATATAGTTGTAATAGATTAAGTACAATGGATTCCTTTGAACTAGTATCTCACCCTAGGGAGCTCTATTCCTCTTTACTTGGAATATTTATTAATGTATACATTTTTATATGGAGCATCAAATTTTGAATAGAGTAACTGTTATGGAACAATTTACTTTTCCTAGAATTAATAATTTATATTTCTGGTTGAAGGGAATAAAATTGTTTTTAAAGATAAAATTATGTTATGGGAATAATCAACTCTAATTCAGACACGAGCATGTTTTGAAGATGATATGGTAATATTAGTACATAATCCTTTTGGGTTTGAAAATGATCCAAGAATTTTCATTGTGATGTTGAATTGAATATTACATACTACTTTTGTACTGTTGGATCCAAGTGCATGATCCCTCTGGGGATCCACATGGGAACCAAAATTACTGAACATAATGGGAACCATAAATTCTATCTCTATCTCTCACTTTTTTATACCTACACAATGTTATACCTACTCTATAAATTCATTCCATCTTCATATGATACCACCATGAACTGCATCTCCATCCACTATTGCAAAAGAAGTATATAGCACATAATATTCATAAGCAACAAAAATAACTTTTCCTAAAAAAGACCACAGGCCCCAAAAATAAGGTCTTGGAAATAAGGATTCATTTTAGTATGGTTGATATTAAATAAAAGACACTCCATGTAAAAAAATACACAATTTCATGCATCTTCCATTATATTTTTTAATGTCTTGAACAAAGATATAATACTTTAATACTAATATACAACTAACCTCCGCTACCTTTATTTAATATTTCCTCAGAGGCTTTATTTCCTTTCATCTCTTAATGATAGATTATACTCCCTCTTTAAAACTATCCTTCCTCCAATAATTAAGGTTTTAAAGTTCCTTGATGGCATACCTCCCGCTCAGATTGTATTCATTAATCTCTATCAAAGTTGATTCCCAGTCTTTGAATATCGCATCTCGTAACTCATTCATCAACTATTTCATCCTTTTATCCTCCTCATTTACTACTTCCTAAGAACATAAAAAATGACACTAAAAATTTAATAAAAACGTAATGAATTAATTTTTTTGGTTTCTTGATATTCATTTTCTAATATGAATCACTCATTTACTATTGACAACACTTCATCAAAAATTGATTTTATTTTGTGTGTGGTCACATTAGATCTGGTTAGAGCTCCGTAGTTAAGCATACTTGGATGAGAATACTAATATGATGATTGAACCATGGTGGAAACTTGACTTTGATCTACCTAATATTTATTATTGCATTTTTTTACTTTAGATTCATGTCGCATATCTTCTATGGTGTTTGAGATACTATGAGAAGTAGTCATCCGAAATGATCCCCAGTACATGGTATGGGATGAATTTTGGTTAGATTAGTTCAAGAAACATAGGTGGATGTCTAAAAAATATGGGAGATAAATAACAAACAAAAAAATGAAATAATAACTATTTGGAAGGTATGCCATCAAGGAACATTAGAACCACAATGATGGGAGGAAATCTATTTTGAAAGAGGGAGTCCAATCCATCATCAAGAGATGGAAGGCAGTAAAGCATCTGAGTATGTATATAATAAAGGTAGTGAAGGTTATTTGTACTTTAGTATTGAAGTATTATATCTCTATTCTAGAAAGTAACATTTTTCAGGCAAGATGCATGCAATTGTAGAATTTTATTCATAGACAGTATTGTATTGTTGGTATTCAAGAAAAATTAAAATTTTGACTAATCATATAGACAATGTCTTCTTCACATGACGATGTTACCAATCTTGAGGAAGAAGAGACTGTTGAGGATGAAACTTTAGAATTATTAGGGGATCAACAACATGTTGGTGAAAACAACAACAACAACACAGCATCACAGAGGTGAATAACATTATCAAGGAAAAAGTCAGGGTATAAAATTTTAGGTTTGTTGGAATCAATGTGGCCAACCTATTAACCACAATAATTCAATGTTCATTATTTATCTTTCAGTCACAATGAGGATGAATGTGCCAATTAAGATTGATTCATGGCACCCCGTGCAACTCATAACGAAGTAAATCCATTGGAAGTATATAATGGTAATGTTACAATATACTTTCTCTATTTTACAGAAAATTTATATAATGAAAAATTGATTTGATTTCCACTATTTCTTGTAGAATTAATTTATTTTAGAAGATTACTACAATAAATTTTTCATAATGGCTACTATAAAATCTCATATAGGCTTCTGGACTCTTCTTATGAAGTTACATCTTATGGATGTTGAGGGGAAAATAAATCCCCACCCACCACTTAGCTGTGCACAAATTATATACAGGAAATATGTACTTATTTAATCAATTTTCACGACAAGAAATCATTTTAGGTGTATTGCAGTAGATAATATAATATTTGACATTATTTATTTATCCAAATTGATTAAAAAAAATTTAATTTATGTAATAACACAAGATTGATGAAAATAATGAACGTTCATCAAAACCAACATACCCCTATCAGAAATAAAGGATGGGGTAAAATTCCTTAGATAAAAAATTGGTATTAATTTTAAATCCAAAATTAAATTTTAATTATGTGATATGAAACAACATATGTTCCTTTGTTTATATATTTATTGATGAATCAAAATCTGAATCCAATTCCATCCCACATAATGTTCTATGGAAGGAGGCTCATGTAAATAAGAAGGGTAAATTAGTTGATAAAAACATAAAAACTTATATGGGAAGCATGTGTAAGTAAGACATGACTGTAATTTTTTATGATTTATGACAATGTTATATAAAAATATCCATTAATGTTCATTTTTTATATGGTTTAGAAAAAAGAATAAAAAATGACCATACTAGAAGAAAATATACTTTCAGTAGCTTTGAAGCAGCCTGAAAAATATGATCGTGTTAGAGGATTAGGTTTTGGAGTCTCTCCTTGAACATATTTCGAGAAGATGAAACAACATAAAGATAAATATAATATAGTGAGATGATTATAGACAAAGATAGACTCACTGAAAGAATTTATTTTGTAGTATAGTTTGTAATACCAATGTCTAAGAAAGGCCCAAGAGCCTCATCCCAGTTTGTGAGGACTCGACAAGTGCATCAAAGAGACCCGAGATCAAATCCGGGTGGAGACATATTTTCATGTTACTGTAGAAGTACTATAGTCAGTACTATGTGATACTATAGGAGACGAAACTATTCATCAGTTTGGGGTTTCAGGACACTGGTTTAATCCTCGAGTCCTTTAAGGCCTTCAGGCCACCAAAGGCCTTCAGGATAGTAAGGATTTCAAGCCACCTCAATGCCTTCGGGCCACATAAAATTGTTCTTAAATATACCAGGAAAACACTACAATTAGAAGGATCTTGATGAGGATTCAGAGTAGACGCATTCACTAGAGCATAACTAATGGATTTGAAAGAAGGAGAGGGTATGAAAATTGTCATCAGGACCAGACTACGAATTCACGGGAAGCCTTCATGAACATTCATGCGAAGGTGGAGAGATGATCATGATGTAGACTCTAGGGAGGGGCAGTTCCAAGTAGTTATAGTCTGGATGTATTCCTTTAAGACCTTTAAGTCTTGTAATTTAATAAAGCCTATGTGCTATGTTAGGGTTCCCCATCAACCCTAAAAAGGGGGATTATCAAAAATGAATAAAAATAGAAGGCCTTAGGGCCACCCGGATTTTGAATAATAAAGGATATAAGTGAACCGGCAGTGGAGAAAATATCCACACATGAACTAAATGATCTCACTAGATTTGAGGCCAGTAATTCCCCCCAAAAACATACCTTACCTGGGGTAATAAATTTTTTCATTAATCTTTATCCTAAATGTGAATCAGATAACTTCTGATAAATTTATATTACTAAAATTATATAGGGTATAGTTTTAGGTAATTTATTTATGTCAACACCCATGTACTGCTATGTTGTGATGGGTATTATGTATAATGTACAAGGAGAATATCTACACTATAAAAACCTCCCAAAAAAATCTCAAGTGAGTGTGGATTGAGGTATATTATGAGATGACTACCGAGTTTCATGTTCCCCTTGAGGGTCTTGATATTACAATGATCAAATATGCTATCGGAGATTTCATAGAATGGTTGTATAATCTTATAAAAATACACCAAGTATGTATTTAACAAATTTTTTCAAATGAAAAATATATAATATTTGATGATAAATGTTCTAAAGTGATGTATGATATTACAAATGTATAAATTGGTGGAGAAATTGAAATTTGAATCAGAAAAATCTAGTGAATCAACTAAGAATAAAAAATTACCTTCCGATAACACCTTCTCCCCACCAGTTCCAAAAAAACATTTATTATCATTGAAACTTCATATAGAGATAAAATTTAAAGATAAAACTATGTCATGCATTGAATATGATGAAGAAATATACATAAATTCTTTGATATACAGAATTGGTCTCAAGAATCTACATGACATTCTCAAGCATTAATGGTTGGGAATCTCAGTTGTGAATACATACATGAGGTACATTTTCACAATACGTATATCCAAATGGTGAGATAATATGTTATTAAAGTTAATAAATATTCATATTTTGTACATATTTTTATATCACAGTATATAAAATTAAGATCATACGAATCAAGATTTAGATTTATTAATCCCAATATCATTTATATGCCAGAACTTACTTTGAATGACAAAGTAATTAATAAGAAAGAACATGAGTTACTCAAAGTTTTTAATAAAAAAAATAATTAGAAGACAAAATATTTTTTATTCCTAAAATTAAAAGGTAAAACTCTAAAATCTAATCATATAAAATATATTTTTAATTTTTTTCATTACTTAATTGTTTTTGTTTTTTTAGGATGCACAGGATGATGATATTAGTCAATTTGGACACCCCAATTATTTATTTATTTTCATCCAATGCATGGATATGAAACCAACTGAATGTACATGATGTGCATTATGAATATATAATACACTTCAATCAACATTTTATAGATAAGCATTGAATTATATCCTCATTTTGTGTTTTAACAAGAATTTTGTTATGATAGGGTGGTTGCTAAATACAGGCTAGATCATAGAATGAAGTCGGTGTCTGGAGGGATAAAGCATGCGGATTTCTAAAAACTAATGAAAAAACATTAAGGTATTTATTGAAATTTTTTACTATAAAAACATTTCAAAACAATTTACGTATTTTTTTCAATGTTTTTATAGTGTCTAAAACAAGATAATGACAACGATTATGGATATTATGTTTGAAAATTTATAAGATAAATCATAAATCATGAAAATGACGTCATCCTCCAATAGTTAATTTCTAATGTTAATTATAATTTGATTAAATATATTTCATAATAATTTTTTTTCTTATATTTTCTCTAAACTATCAAGATTTTCGACAACCAAGTTACATAAAAAAGAAACAAATTTGTTTAGAGATGAGTGGGCAGCATACATTTTGTCAGAATGTATGTCGACAATAAATTTAGGTGATTGCTTTCTTTTTTTATGATCTAGTATGAGTTATGACCTCTGAAATATATTTGGGGTGTGAAGCATTAGTGTAAGAATGCTTATATATTATTTATGATCTCCTTATCAAGGATAAGTATTATGGAGGAAATCAATTTTTTTAGAAGCACTGACCTAAAAATAATAAAATTGTTGGGAAATCATGGAGGCGGAGGTGAATGTGTAGGTAGAAGTAGAGTTAGAGGTGGAGGCGAGGGTGGAAGTAGGGAAAAAGGCAGAGGCAGAGTCAGTGGTAGAGTCAAATTTGGAGACTGATGTAGAGGAGGAGGAAGAGGTGAAGACAAAGGTGGAGACCAAGGAGAAGGATGATAATAAGTATTGTCTTGAAAAAAATAAAATTATTGGGAAATGATGTATAATGAAGAACATATGATGATTTTGTTTGAGAAAAAAAATTAAAAGTGCACACAACACTTTTCACTTAAGATAAGATTCATTATTAAAGTGTTTCACGTGACTTATTGAAACAATTCTTTTCAAAACTTGTTTAAGTTATTTTATACAGGGTAGTAATCTACCTGTAAGATCATTATGTGTTGGAAGATTTAATTTATCCAATATTTCTACTGAAGAAGCATCTCTACAACTCCCAATCATCAAATAGGTATATAATACAACTTAAATGTGTGAATAAATATGTTTTTAATCAACCACAAAAGTCGTTAGGTGAATAAAATAACTATTGTTGGAAAACCAGCATTGATATATCGTGGTCATCAGGAAGGGATGGTTTCAAAGTATCCATTATTATTTTAAAATTCAAATTTTAATACAAAACAGTGTTACTCAATAAAAACTAAGAAAACACACTTGGATTTTCTTTCTAATTTAAGAAAATGATTCATAATTCATTTATGATCTGTACAAATTATTTTCTTGTAAAATCCACACTCGAGGCCAATTTTAAGGCTCAAAGAGTCTTTTTCCATTTTAAAATTACATTTTAGTAAAAAACACAAATAGAATACTCAAAACCAAGGAAAATCATTCTTATTATTTTTATACTTTAGTAAAATTATCCAATAGTCATTTGGGACGTGTAGGAATCAGCCTCACCTTGATCTGATGCAAGGTGTGACCAGTTTGACTCCAAGTACGTCTTTTTATTCAAAATTGAATTTAATTTTAGGAAAAAAAACATCTAACGTAATCAAAACCAAGAAAATGAATTTATATTTTTTTGATACTTTAGTAAAATTATTTATAAGTAATTTTTATGTGTAGGAATTATCCACACCTCAATATGATGTACGGTGTGACTGGTATAACTCCAAGTTTCTGTTATCAGTATAAAATTTACATTTCAATACAAAAAAGTGTCACAGACTGAAAATAGATAAAACATGCTCAGGTTGTCTTGATAATTTTGGAAAATGATTCATAATTCATTTCTTATGTGTATGAATCATTCATAGGTCAAACCCACAACTAATTCCACTTGTATGGATCAAAGTGTGTGTTTCTAGTTTAAAATGACATTATAGTAAAAAAACATGATTGGAATACTCAAAACTAAGGAAACACATTGTGATTGACGTTTTTACTTTAGGAAAACAATCCATGAGTCATTTGGGATGTATAGGAATCATCCTCACCTCAATTAAATGCATAGTGTGACTGGTATGACTCCAAGTGCATCTTTTTATTCAAAATTGACTTTAATTTTAGTGAAACAAACAATTAACATAGTCAAAACCAAGTAAATGCATTTTGATTGTTTTGATTAATTATTAAAATTATTCATAAGTCATTTTTTATGTACTAGAAACATATTCACCTCAATTTGACACACGGTGTGACCGATATGACTACAATTCTTCGTTACTAGTTTTAAATAGACATTTTAATACAAAAAAGTGTCACACATTGAAAACTAAGAAAACATGATCTAATTGTCCTGATAATTTGGTAAAATGAATCATAATTCAATTTTGATGTGTATGAATCAGTCTCATGTCAAACCCATACATGATTTCACATGTATGGATCGAAGTTCATGTTTTGAGTTTAAAATGACATTTTAGTAAAAACACAATTGGCATAATCAAAATCAAGGAAACAAATTCTAATTGTTTGTATAATTTATTAAAACAATCCATAGGTCATTTGGGACATGTAGGTATTATCCTCACCTCAATATGATGCACAGTGTGACCGGTATGACTCTAGGTGTGTCTTTTTATTCAAAATTGACATTAATTTTACTAAGAAAAACAACTAACATACTCAAAACTAAGAAAACGCATAAGGGTTGTTTTGGAACATTAGTAAAATTATCCATAAGTCATTTTTGATGTGCATAAATCATCATAACCACAATATGATTCATGGTGTGACTAGTATGACTTCAAGTGTCTATTATCAGTTTAATATTGATATTTTAATGCACAAAAAGTTTCACTCAATTAAAACTAAGAAAATGTTCTCGTATTATTTTTATAATTTGGGAAAATGATTTATAATCCATTTTTTATGAGTATGAATCATTCTCATTTCAAACTTACAACATGATTCCACCTGTATGGCTAAAGGTTCAGGTTTTCAATTTAAAGTGACATTTTAGTAAAAACACAAGTGGCATAATAAAAATTGAGGAAACACATTATGATTGTTTTGAAAAATTATGAAAATATCCATAATTAATTTTTGATATGTAATAATCACATTCAGCTAAATCTAACACATGTTGTGACTGATATAACTCCAAGTGTGTCTTTTTATACATTAATTTTAGTGGAAAAACAACTGACATAATCAAAATTGAGAAAATGTATTTGGATTGTTCGGTACTTTAGGAAAACAATCCATAAGTAATTTTTGATGTGTAGGAGTCATTATCACCTCAATATGATGCACAATGTGACTGGTATGACTCCAAGTGTATATTTTTATTCAAAACTGACATTAACTTTAACAAAAAAATAATTGACATACTCAAAAACAGGAAAATGCATTTTGGATTATTTTGGAACTTTAAAAAATTGATCCATAAGTCATTTTTTACATGTAAGAATCTGTAACACCTCAATTAGACTCACAGTGTGGCTGGTATGACTCAAAGTGCTCATTTTTATTCAAAATATACATTAATTTTAGTAAAAAAAACAACTAACGCACTCTATAATATTATTTTTTTCTTTTATTAGAATTATAAATTTTATTTCATTTAATTTCAAAAAAATTATCTTATTTTAGAAGTTTATGTTTCTCTTTTTGGTGATGTAGTGTATTTTTACAATGCACTTCATGCCTTATTTATAGTGTTGTAGTGTTATTTAGCATTACACTATAGTTTTCCCCTTTATTGGCACTACTAAATGCACTGATAAAAGATCCATGTATCAACGCTTCTATAATCAAAAAAAAATATCAATTTACTGGCACATTATAAATCACTGATAAATATAGAATTTCCCAGTACTTGTATAAGAATTGATAAAGAAATCTTCATCAGTGCTTCCAAAAGTTCTAATAAATGGTGTCTTTTATCAGTTCTTTTAAAAGAGCTAATAAAACTATACTTTATTAGAAGTTTTATTTTCATGGATAAAGCTACCTTTTATCAGCACTTTTCTATCAGTTATAAAAGACTTGGCCTTCTAATTATTTTGAGGTAGTCAACACTTTTTTAGCTATAATAATGGCCTATTCTAGTGTTGTTAAAGGCATATTTTCTAGTAGTGGTGGTATAATTGGATCTAGTAATAATATGCGGTATCAAATAAGGTTACCTCAACAGATCCAAAATAAGTTAATAAGAAATAAAGAACTTGATTTCTATGAATAAATAAGGAATTACAACCTTTAATGGAATAAACTAACATAGTTTGAGGAATGTGATACTTCTATATCTCCTTTCACACATCCTGGTAGTTAGAGATACTATTATAGCGAGCTTTCACCCATTATAAAAGATACTGATATGACTTAAGTAGATAATATAAATATAGTGTTATATGGTCAGGCTCAAAATTCCATATTGACTTCCCTATCATAAAAGGTCTACACAAAGGTAATGGGTCTTAAAAAATCAAATGAGACAAGGGATAAATTGAGAAAAAGATACAAAGTTATGGTTAAAGTAAAGGAAGGAAAGCAAGAAGTTTGTTAAAGAAAATTTAAATACTTAAAAATGGATGATTATGAGACCATTGATGATAAATTTACAAGGGTTAATTCAATTATGAGAAACATCTAGGGTTTTGGTCATAATCCAGCGGATTAAATCATTATTAAAAAACTGATGAGAAATTTCCTAGACCATTTGGATTCTAAAATATTAGCCCTAGAAGAAAGATAAGACTTGAAAATTGATGAGTTATATAATATTCTTATTTCTTATAAAATAATAAATACAATAACTTTCAAAATGATAGAAAATATATGAGAGAGCCTTTGAAGCCTTATGTAAATGAAAATTCAAAGATGAAGAGGTTATTTAATTGAGTGACCTAAAATATAATGAGTATGAGGAAGAAATCAACTAAATTATTTCTATTTTAACAAAAAATATTCATAAAGGGAGAATGGAATGTAAAAGGTACGAAATTACATAGATATTATAATAATGATGATATTGGTCACATTGAAAAAATTTTCCCAAATAATAAAGTTGATGAATATGAATCTGATGAGGAATATGAGAAGAAAAAAAAATAACTATAAAAAATGGCACTCGATTATAAAAATAATAACCTTTATGAGATTGAAACAAAAGGGTAAAATTAATTCACTTTATTTTCCCATGTTAATAAATTTTACAACTCATCAATCAGTGTTGATAATGGAGAAAAAATCACAAAACTTGAATGGGAGGTAAACATAAATATAGAATATTATCTTGAGTATATTAAAAAGATTAATAAAAACATAGACATTTTGTGAAGGAAAAAATATAAGGTGGCTAAATAAAATGATGACCTTGTTAAAAAGGAAGTGGACTATATTGATGAGATTAAGAATCAAAAGCTTATAGAAGATGAAAACATAATATTATCATTGATATTGAAGAGTAGTTATCTCCAATAGAAAAAAAAGAACTTTTTGAGACCATATTTATATGTCTAATATCTAAAATTATGTTGAATAATGTCACAGAAGACTTCACTAAGTTAGTTGAGGTCAAGGTAACATTTTTTATGACTAATGAGAAGATAAGTTCCAACATGAAAGTAAAATATGCACGTAATTCATCTTAATGTAATTATGTAATTTCAAATGGTACATATGAAATAAATAATGATAGAATACTCTTAAAAACAAAATGAGGAGAAAAATTATAAGGATTTCATTTCCTTCTTGAAAAATGAAGGCATACATTTCAGCTAGACAAAATCTATATAACTATGGATAGATATGGAATCAATCTAGAAGATCAAAGTATCAAGGGTTATACTATTTTTGGGGAAGGTATAGACAAATATACTATTCTTTTTTTCATAACATATCATTAACATTAATCATAAAAGAACCAAGGTAGAAATTTTGTAGACAAATGAGAGATAACTCATAGAGGAAGAAGGTAGTGACCAGGACTTCATAGAATCAATCCTCATGGAATATATTTGAAAATATGGAATATATTGAGTCAAAAGTTTTACTTTCGTCACTTATTAACATTTTTTTAAAATCACAACACACTTCCATAAATATTTTATTTTACTAACTTTATACTTCCCAAGTTTTTATAATTTTTATAGGAATTTTATTTTTATCAAACATAGAAAACATATTCCATCAGATGGAATTTACTAATGGGTCGAATAAAGTACTTTTGTACATCATTCAAAATAGAACTTTTGTACATAAGTCAAACTAGTACTTTGGTACATCTTTTAAATGAGTAATTTTATATATTTGTTAAAAAATATTTTTAAACATTTTTCGATCTTTTACAATTTTACATTTGTTGAATATAATTTTATCGTGGGAGTATTTGTAAATTATAACTGAATAATTTCAATCAGGTACCACCAGACAATGCTTTACTGAGTCTATAAGAAAAAATTTAATTGGAAGGATTCAGATATGATATTCGGATGAACCTTTCTATATCTATAAAATGAAGAATTTCATTCTACCAAAAGAAAAAAGTTTATTCTACTAGATATAATTCTTAATAATTTTAATAATAATTCAAAAAAAACAACCATTAGATGATGAAGATGAGTTGAACCTTATCAAGTGAAGATGAGTGCATTTAAATCCAATTCAACCAACTCCAAAGAATACTGAATATGATTTTTGGAGTTTTTCTTATAAATTGAAGCAACATTTGAGGAGGATTAATATTTTTCATCACTGGATATCTAAGAGTTTTTGTGATGTTTTTTTTAAATCTAATATGATAGCTCTAGATGATACTAAGCATTTAACAAATTTAATCATAGATGGTCTGATTGTAAATATCATGAAGTGTGAGGGTAGGATGAAAATAGATGATAAAAATTATAAAACAAAAAATGGAACATCTTTTTCTTATAATTAAAATATTCCTAATAAAGATAGATTCATAGAGAAAGTTACTAAATATTCAAAAAAGAAGAAATTTAAAGCTAAGACAAAAACTAATTAATCAAAACAAAGTGAAAATGAATTGGATAATATTTCTAAGAGGATGAACTATATAGTTGGTAAGAAGTATTTTCATTATATGTAAAAGAATAATTATATATAAAAAATGAGAATAAATATTTATTTGAGCTGATATACAATGATTGTAAGAAAACGGGTTATATCAGACAAGATTATCCAAGAATTAAGAGGAAGAAAAATTAATAAATAATTTATAAAAAGTTATAAAATCATAAAGTAAAGAATATTTTTAAATCTATGGACACCTAGGGTGCTAGTGGTGGAGATATTCCATTAGATAATTATTTTGATGATTGTTCTGATAGTCAAAAAGTTATGGGATATTATTTTGGGGTTCTAAAGATAAATAAATTCTCCATGGACAAGGTATCTACTAAATCCCTTAATAATTTAACTTTAAATGAAAATTATCCTGATTCTATGGATTATAATGTTTCTATTTATTTAATATCAGAAAAATAAAGTTCATATGATTAAGATTATTGTTTACCTAGTTTTTAATAAGTTTCTATATTTGGTAGATTGTTAGAGAAAAAATGTTAAGTTTCTAAAAAACATGAAGATGCTAAGGAAGATCATTCCAAATAAAATTATAATATTCCAAAACATTTCTTAAAATATAATACTCTAACTAAATAATTAGATAATAAATCTCGTTATACTTTTACGGATGAGAATAATTATTTAGTTTTTAAAATAATCTTTAAAATTTTGAGCCTGAAAAAATTACAATCAAAATTTACGTTCGAAAAGGAAAATTTTGAAAGCATGTAAATAAAAATTATACCTCGAATAAGTATTAATGGGATTGGTTTTACAAACTCAAAACCTCATGTTCAAAATAATTATTTTGTTTGAAAAATTTCACCTTTTGTACAAAATTTTAAAGCGGTTGACATTGAAAAAATAAGTGTTCTCTAAATAGATTACAATATTTTTGATTTCAAAAAGATTATTTTTATAAGAAATTAGGAACTATAAAATAATGAAAATTTATATTGATGTGAATACTTAAGGTTTTATTTTCTAACAATTATGGATCCAAGAATTTTTGGGTACCAAAATATTGAATTTTTATTTTTAGGAAAATAATAAGAGTACTAACATTAACAATATTTGGTACGTGGATAGTGGGTGTTCTATTAATAGGACTATAAACAAGTATTTTTTCATAATATTATAAATATAAAAGGTGGAAAAGTCACATTTGGTGATAAGTATCAACGAGAAATATATGGTATAGGTAATATTGTTCTTATTGAAAAACATTTAATTTCAAAAAATATATTTATTATAGGCCTTAATAACGAACTTATAAGAATAATTTAATTATGTGATGAAGGTTACCTTGTGAAAATTATGAATCAAAAATGTATCATTCAATTTTTAGAAAGAAAATTTAATATTTCTACCAATGGGAATGATAATGCTTAAACACTTAACATAGAAGACCTTAGAATAAAAGATAAACCTTTCCTTAGTGTAGTGGAAGATCAATTTTGGTTGTGTAATAGAAGGTTTGGAGACTGTAATTTCATAAATTTACCCAAAATTTATAAGAAAGGACTAGTTAGAGATCTACTGATGTTTAGTTTTAATTTTTCTATTTTTTTTATCCTTGTCAATTTGGAAAGAAAAATCATTTAAGTTTTAAATCTGTTAGTGAAGTTTCAAAATCTGATGCTTTATAGTTAGTGCACATGGATTTATTTGTTCTAACACAAACTGGAATAATTGGTGGAAATTACTATGTATATGTTTTAGTTGATGAAAATTCTAGATATACATGGTCTTATTTTCTGAAAAAATAAATTCAAAAGATTTTTTCTATTTTAAAATATTTATATCCTTTGTTAAAAATTGGAAAAGTCTACCTTTGGTAACTATTAATAGTAACCATGGTGGATAATTTTTAAACTCTAAATTTAAAACATTTTGTAGTAAAAGGTATTATATATAACTTTTTTTCTCCTAAGACACCTCAAAAATTATTTTAGTTTAATGAAGAAATATATTTATTTTGGATATTACTAGAACCATGTTGAGTGAATACTCAATTGATAAAACAATTATCCTGGAGCAGTTAGTATTGTCTACTATACTATAAATCGAGTTTCACTTAGACCCTTTATTAATAAAACTCTTTATTATTTGTGGCTTGGATAAAAAAACCTTTCTCACTTCATAGTTTATGGATGAAAATTATTTATTCTGAATACTAAAATAATTTACTTAAACTTTATCTAAAATCCAATGAAGGATTTTTTTTCTATGTTATTCTACAACAAGTAAGGCTTATAGAGTTTTTAAAAAAAATCAATTATTACTAAATAAATAGTGACTGTAAAATTTTATGAAATATATCCTTTTATTTTTAAATAACTTGAAACCAGATATTTGGATGATTTAACCAAAACAAATTTTATACCCATGTTAAAAAGTTATTCTCATGAGATAATAGCTGAATAAACCGTTTATAAATTTTTCTCTAAAGAATTAACTCAATATTTTGTTATAAAATATCCTTTTATAAATCTGGGGAAATAGAAAATCCTTAAGAATAAACCTATTAATAATATAACTACTGATATAAATCAACAAGTTAAAACTAGAAGTTCCATAAGAATCAAATGTGAATATCATTCATTTTTATCACAATTTGAACCAAAGACCCCCAAAAATAATTTAGGTGATAAATATTGGACAAAATAAATTTAGGATGAACTCAATGAGTTTGAGAGGAATTATGTTCATACTTTGGTTGAATATCCTAAAGATATTTCTATAATTGGTGTAAATGGGTTTTCCAAAACAAATTTGATAAAAATTGAGTAGTAGTTAGAAATAAAGCTTGACTAGTTGAAAATTATTATAATAAAAAATAATTCATAGATTGTGAGGAGACTTATTCCCCCAATATATATACTGGAATATATTCATACACTTATATCATATGAATTATTTCTTAATTTCTGTATTTTAATTAGATGTGCAGCTTTCTTTCATTAATGGATATGTATAGGAGGATGTTTGTATTGAATAAATACTTGGTTTTGAAAATAAAAAACTACTGGATCATGTTTTTAGACTTACTAAGGAACTTAATTGGCTTAAAAAATCCTCAAGATCCTGGTATGATAGATAAACTATATTTTTGTTACAAAAGAATTTTGTTAAGAGAATTGTGGATCCAACTCACTTTTTTCAAAGATATCATCATTATTCAAATTTATATTGATGAAATTATATGTGGATAAACTCAAAAATATCTTACCAATTCCTATTAATTTATTATATAATCTATGTTTGAGATGATCATGACAAGAGAATTAACATTTTTCCCTTGGTTTCAAATTTCTCAAAAATTAGAAGAAACTTTTATATCTGAACAAAAGTATAAAAAAATATGTTCTTAAAATTTTTGGATATGAAAATAAAAAAATTATTTCTAATACTATAAAAACCTTAAATAATTTAGATATTAATAAATTTGGGAAACCAATTGATTAAAATAATTACAGGAATGATCGGTAGTTTATTATACCTAACATCTCATCGCCCAAACATAGTGTTTTTTATTATAATTATTTACAAGATGTTAGGAAAATAAAAAAGAGTATCATCATAAATATTTAAAATGAATTTACCATTATCTTAAGGGGACTATGAATCATGGTCTATTTTATAATTCTGGTAATTATTTTTATTTAAATAGTTATTCAGATTTTGATTTTTTGTATTTGTAAAATGTTTAGAAAAAGTACATCTTAAACTTTTAATTTATTAGGTGAAGCTTTAGTTTCTTTTTATTATAAAAAATAATACTTACTAGAACATTCCATTGATAAAGTATAATATTTAGTAATTGGAAGTTACTGTGTTCAAGTGTTGTGGATGTAATACACACTCACTGGTTTTTGCATGATTTTCTATAAAACTCTAATTTTGTGGGACAACACAACTTCCATAGATTTAAGTAAAAACCCAACACATCTCCAATTGTATAAGCACATATATATAATTGAATATTTATTTTGAGATAAAAAAATGAGATATCGTTTTTTAGTTCATTAGAATGCAAGAAAAACTTGCTCATATTTTTAAAAAATCCTTAATATTTGATAGATTTCAATATATTTAATATACTTTTCAAAAGATCAATATAAAATGATAATTTATCTACTTAAAATTAAAATTGTCTACTTACATTAATGATCTCATTTAAAAAGGGGGAGTATCTTTTCTGATTTTTTTTAAAATTTTAATATTTTCATTAAAATATTTTTGTAGAATATTTTCTATAAATTTTCTAAAAAATATTTTCATTTTTTTAAAAAAAAAATCTAAAAATTTGTCTGATGAAAACTTTTCTAAAAAGTTTTATCAAAAAAACTTTTTTAAAATTTGTATTAAGAAAGATTTTCTACAAAAAATATTTCAAACAAAGTTTTATTTTAGAAAAAGAAAAGTTAAAATTTCAAGAGAAACATTCATAATAAAGATTAATTTTTTTTTCTCTGAGATGTAATTTCTATATCTTCACTTTTACTATCAATTATTGTAATATGTTTCACTATTTATAGCATTTCTAAATTTTATAAATTTTTATCTTTTTTAAAATTTATATGTTTCATCAGATGATATATTCATTCGAGAAAACTTATTTCTTTAGTCTTATGAAAACATCAAGATTTCAAACATTTTATAAATATTTCGATAGATAATAACAAAAATTAGTCAAAAAAGGGTTTCAATCTAATAAATTTTATCTAGAGAATTTGAAGCATCACACTTCTCAATCCTCTATAAATGGGGTTTGAGTCACCACCTCTTCATTCACCACATGATTCTTCCAATAACTCTCACTACTTTATTTTCTCTCTATCTAATTGTTTTCTATTTTTTCAATATGTCTCCTTCATCTGATCACTGATAATTACTTCATTCATCAATTTTTCAAGTATATAGATTGTTAAATAAATACTTGCTGAAAAATCTTGGTAAGATCAATTTTATTCTTTACTAAAATTTTCAATTATATTTCAAGGTTTATAACACAATTATTTTAAAAAATATCACTTTGATATTTATTAACTATGTATTTTTAGTGAATTCTATTCTTCTATTGAATTTAGAAAAGAAGATAATCTCAAAGTTATCACCTTTTCATTATTTTAAGTATTCTATAATTTAAATTTTCACCATGTGAATGATTTAGTAGTAGTTACTTATAAAGTATAAGTGAATCTGGTTTCACATAAGTTACCAAAGAAATTCAAAAGTTTTGATAAGTCTAGGGAATAAAATTTGTTTTTTCTTTCTTTTGAGAAAGTAAAAAAAAGTTTATATTATTTTTATAGAGGAAAGAATCATATCAATGTGGTGGAAAAATATATATATATAAATAAAAGGAGATCAGATTACTCTTAAAGTTTAGGATATATATGTTTTTCACTCTTTTTTTAATATGATGAAGTTTAAAATTACAAATATTTTATTCGTTTTTATAGAGTAAATAATGTATGGATCTATAAATTTAATGATTCGTATATTTCCAAGTTTAATTAACAAATTATTATTTAAATTCATAAAATTTATGAATATTCATAATAAGGATACTCCAATAATAGAGAGAAAATTATTTCATTGGAGAATAAATGACCTCTAATATGAAGATTTTCTATATTCCTTTACTTAAGAAGTTTTTTGACAAATTAGACAAAGATGAGTCTAATGTAGAAACAAAAAAAAATGAAAGAGAATGTTTTAAAAAAGAGAACAGTTAGAGAAGTATCCTATCCTTTGGAAAAGGAGAAATTTAAAACCAGATCTGATAAGGCCTTTGTGGCTTTCAAAAGGAAGAAATAGTCAAGGAATCCAGATGATCATAGTTTGAAATTTGACAAGGATGAGGCCTTGAATTTGAAAGAACATATTTATGAAAATATTAAATAAGAATAAAATAATAAGATACAAAATAAAAAATATGGTAAAAAATGTTTCTAAATATTTTTAAAAGGTTTTGAACAATTTTTTGAAAATGTAGAAGTTAAAACATAGAGAGGACCATTCTCAGTTTCTTCTATGTACATTGTATAACTTGTAGTTCCCTAGTTAGTTTCACTAGAAATACAATGATCTCGACAATCAGAAGTTTCTTTTTCCATTAATAAGAATAAAGGAAAAGTAATTTTTTTATTAATTTAATAAATCTATAGAAGATAATAAAGTTCTTAAATTTATAAAAATTCTGTAAAAGCTAAATCTAAAAGTAAATACGAGTTTGAAAAATTATTGGATAAATCTTTGGAAATTGAAGAAGAATGTGCATATACATATTTTACTTATATTTCAGATCAGTCTCGTAAAGATACATATCTTGAATTTTTGTAAAAATATAAAAGTTAAAAGTAATAATAATATCATTATTCACAAACTGATGTTTTATACAAATCTAGTTCTGATAAAAATGTGGAACTGGAAGAAGTTTTTAAAAAAAAGTTTTCTTAAAAGAAGTAAGAAGATAAAGCCTCAAGGCATCCACCTATATCAAATCTAGATGTTTCATCTGAATCTACTCATTCATACCATATCATGGGTAATCAGAAATTTAAATGAGAATGAACTATTTAAATTAAGTGATTAAGAAACTCAAAGTTTCTCTTCACAAGTATTGATTTGAAATCTCAATGTAAGTACATCCAAGTAAAAATTAATTTTTATAGAAATTATAATTCCTTAATGTATATTACAGAAACCATGATTCAGAATGCATCCAATTTTAAATATTTCATACTAAATTCCAAATACAAATCAAGAAATTGGAAACAAGTAGTAAGGTGTAAAAATTATACAGATGAAGATATGAAATAATAGGATGATAAGATTGTAGGAATGAGTAATTCATAAAATTCAGTCACAAAGTTACAAAGATATATGTCTTCAAAAGTTAATGAAAGTACAAGATTTATTGAGAATCTTAAGTATATTTTCATGACTCAAGATAATGAAGTAACATAATATAGAAAGAGTAATATGAGTTTAGAAGAAGAATTTTATCATTTTATGTTTGAATATAAGAATTTTGAAAGTTTAGAAGAATAATTTATGAGGATTTGGTAATAAAATAGGATGTTCCATGTTTTTGAAGATTAGATGAGAAAGATAAAATAAGTTGTTTCAAAATTAGAAAATTTCTATGAGGATGTGAAGAAGTTGAAATTTCTTGTAAATAAAATTTTGAAGAAAGATTTTTTTATTTATTATGATCTCTAGAACACTTTTTTAAAAAATAAAAATATTTTTTATGAATGATTTGAATTAATATTCATAATTATATTTTTTAATGGTTGTTTTCTGATTCCTTTGGATGAACATCTTTTTTATATATCTTTTAGATGAATGTTTTTTCATTTTATAAAATAATTTCCTAGAAATTTTTCTATGTCTAACATTTTAGGAACAATTTATACCCCCCCCCCATATTTTTTTTAAATAAAAAATTATGATAAAGAATGAGAAAAGCTAATCTCCAACAAAAACTTTATAAAATGTTTGTTAAAAATATGGGAGAAATAGATAAACAAGTAAAAAAAGTTAAAAGTTCATAAATATATAACATAGGGGGTAAGTATATTTTTAATTTTTTTAACATTCATTTTCAATTTCATTTTTTTGTTTCATGACTTTCAAAAAAGGGATAATGTTGATTCAAAAGTTTTACATTCAACAGTTTATAACCTTTGTTTTTAAAATCACAATAGACATCCTTAAATAGTTTATTTTACTAACTTTATATTTCCCATGTGTTTAGAATATTTTTATAAGAAGTTTATTTTAACTATACATAGAAAACATATTCCATTAGAAATAATTTTCTAACTAGTCAAATAAATTACTTTTTTATATTAGTAAAAAGATTAATTTTATATATTGGTCAAACCAATTCTTTAGTACATAGGTCGAATGAGTAATTTTGTACATCAGTCAAACCAATAGTTTTGTACAATAGTTGATCCATTATTTTTTTACATTATATTAATATAATTATATCATACAAATATTTGAAAAGTCTAACTAAAAAAGTATAATCAAGTATCACCATAAAAATTTATACTAATTCCATCAGACAAACATTCATCAAACAAAGTCAAAAATGATCTCCTAATGAAACTTTATAAATATTTCAAATAAATAATTCCATTCTACTAGAAAAATAGACTTTATTCTATTAGAAATAATTCTTAATATTTATAATTATGCTTCAAAAAAATACCATCGAACGAAGAAGATGAACTGAACCTTATCAAGTGAAGATGAGTTTGTCTGAATTCATTGTAACCAACTTTAAAGATTTCTCCATATGACCATTATAGGTTTTGAAATATATATAAGTGGCATTATAGTAGGAGGAAATGTTTTCATCACTAATAATATAATATTTTTTTGAATAATTTGTTAACATCTTGTTACTTTGAGTGATCACTTTATTGAAATTGTTTAGTGAGTCTTTTTCTTAAGGAATCTACAATGAGAATATTTTTTAAATGAATTTAGAATTTATTTGTCTGCAGTTTTCAATCCGACTGGGTTTGATTGGGGAATTCTAGGGATCAAAAGATAGAGTTTTTCAAATCTTACTGATTAAGGATTTCTGTGTATATATAAACATACTTCTTCTATTTTTAGTATCTAGAGCTTCATTTCTTAAGGGATATAGACCTTTATGGTTTGGTTAATACCATTGATACCCAAAGTTATGGATTTTAAATTCCTTAACCCTAAAGGTTAAAGTATGGATATCTTTTATAATGTTTTTTTAAAATTTTCTTAATTACTTTATAAGGTCTAATTTTAATTATTTTTATAAGTTTTATTTTTTCTATGCACTTATTTAAGGAACATTTCATTTTGATTTAAAATTTTATTAAAATTTGTCAAATATAAAGTATTGGTCCATCTAATTACATTTATAAATCATATAGAGAGTTCAATCGAAAACCTGCATTATGATGAAAATTAAATTTTAAGTTTTAATTTTATAAACTAAAATTCAATCCCTATCTTATAGGAAAACTAATAAACTCTTTTGATCCTACTGAAGACGTGTGTGGTAGGTGTAGACTAGATAGTGAAACATATGTGGTTTGTATGACTAGAATCATTGGAGATTCTTAATTTAATAATAAATGGAAGTCATACACCACTAAATATATCAAAATTTAAAGTGAGTAGACTAAGAAAGATGATAATGTCAAGAATGAATGATTGATTATATGGTCTGACTAACTAAATAATTCTAGAAAATAAAAGAATCATAGATAGGTGCTGAAGATAAATAAAATCAAGTGGTGAAGTAATAAATGGTTCAAGTACTGGTGGATTCATCTAGTAGTTCTAAATTAAATATTATATGAGAAATATATGAACATTATAGGCATGAAATGGAGGATCGTATAACTATATTTTCTTTCTATGAATAGTTGATTAAATTATCAATGTAATCATAAGAATATGATGTTGCACTGGTAACTGAGGTTGAGAAAACCAATCCATGTAAGAAATAAGTTAAAAGGGATAGAAATAAAATAAATTTTTTAATTTAAAAATAATAAAATAAGTTCAAGGAATTATTCTCATGCTAATTTTAGAGGAAAATAGAAATCTATGGTGAGAGAAAAATCTCACATTTAATATTTATTTTGAGGATATAAAATGCCTCTCCTTATTCCCCATTATTTATGTTTATTTATACTAACATGTAGAGAATTAAAGTATTAGTTTGAGAATTGTAAAAATTGTATAGAAAATAATGAGTTGTTAATGATGTTCTCTAACTACAATGATATGAAGTAAATATTATATCCCTTGATGGGGGACAAAAATAGAGATAGAGGAGTCGATATATCACATGCTATGTGAAACTGGAAAACATGAACAACCCCATGAAATCTGGATTTTGAGTCATGGATATCACACTAACAACCCTTGGTAATGATTTCATTAAATGTATTTATTTAGGTGTAGCATTGGATAAAAATATGAGACAAAAAGGGAGTTATTTAACATGAACATGAGCTGTTTTGATGGTTTGTGGAGATAGATGAATGTTACTCTTGGTGTTTTGATATATTTTTATGAGTATCCCCTAAAAAATAATATGAGTGTGATATCACATGTTTTTTTATGGATAGAATTAAAAACCTTGGTTAAATCCCACTTTTTTTACACTGTTTTATCCCAAGTATACTTAGAGTACACTAAATAAAGGCTTTTTCTAAGGAAAAGCATGTAGTGTCATTCTACTATCATAAGTGGCTAGAACTATTCTTTATAGGAGGAAAATTGGTTTTCATGGTGAGACAAGTAGAACCCCCTTAACCTTTTTCATTTTATTTTCAATAATGGGGTGAAATAAATGATTCCACATATTGAATTTTGGAATGTGTGGGGATATTGAAAATAATTAAAAAAGGGGTAGATTTTTTGTTCCCAAAGGGTTTTATTGCATTTTTTTAATATGATAAAATATTATTTGGGGAAGAAGTGATTATTATTGGTGGATTTTTATGGATTCATGAGTTTTAATTAGACTTTATGCTTAATAATAAATCCAAGCACACAAACTAAGATGGTCATTTGTGATGCTTCTTTAAGACCTTACCTAGATAGGTTTAAATTTGAAACATGAGAATATGATGAGTGGTGTTTTGATATTAAAGATATTGGAAACTACTAATGGTGAGAGTGGTGTATAAAATATTTAATAGAAGAAGAAAGGCTATTAAATTGATTAAGTAATTCTTGTGGTATTTTAAAAATTTTTTGATAAGGCCCTGGATAATTTTGATAGAAATTAGATACCTATATAAAGGTAAATTGTGAATTATGTTACCTATATTAAGGTAACACATTATTTTCATTGCCTATATAAAGGTATAATAATCACTTGTAAAGGTTGTAATAGATTCTTATAGCTACATAAGGTTAAAATGGATCTCCATTTGCTATGTAAAGGTAATGAGGAAATTTGTGAAGCTACTAAAAGTTAATATGTGAAATAAGATACCTATATAATGGTGAATCAGACAATATGAAAATATAACTTTGAGTTAAATGAAGCTATAAAATGTTAACCTATGACCTGAACTGGTTACAAAAAGGCATGATGAGAGTTACATTACCTATAGATATGTATACATGAAGGAACTTAGCTACAAAAGGTTAGTTGTGACATGCATTAAGGTCATGGAGAAAATTTTGAATCCATGTGTAGGTAAGAAGGCATTATATCAAGATAACATGCATATAGTTTCGGAACTATGACAATGTTAAAAAGATAAAGACTAATGTTTTGTAAAGGTAGGAGGAGACATGATCAATTCCTTTTGGTTGATCAACTTACTATGCAGTTCATCCATATGGTCAATCATTCATGGTCACTTGGTATAGTCGATCCACTAAAATGAGATATGTCAGGGTATACAAAATTTTTGGAAAGATATATAATGGAAATGTATTCTTTATATTTTAGAATATAGAATATAATAAATTAATAGAGGTTATAATTAGGTGATTCTCCCAAGAATATACTCATGGAAATATAATAAAATAATTTTAACGCACTATGATTCAAGAAGAAATGAGTTTAATGATCATAGGTGGAATTGACACATTGAATACTCATTTATTTGGATATGAATGTATACATGGATGATGATTTCATTAATATGTTGTGATATTAGTGGAGGAATTAAAAGAATGAAATACCTGAGTCTTCGGGATATTTGAAAATAAGTTTTGAATGATTTTTTAAATGAGATTAAAAAGAAGAAGAAGAAATTTATAGAGTTTCCACAACACATATATATGAATATTGACTATGATGTTATGAGAATAATATTACCATGGTATTATTTTGTACGATCATAAATATTTACCAAAACAAAAGAAGAATGTGGAGAAGAACATTGAGAACTCTCATACACTCTGTGGGAATTCTAATAATCTAATACACAATTCAATCAAGGAGAGAGAGGAGTCGAATCTGGGAACCAATGAAGGAGATTTTTTATGCACCCAAGTATTCATGAAGTTTTAGGTAGATCCAGATCACTCAAAATCTGTAAGAAGACTCGAGACCAGCACTATTGTTGAAGATATTGAGGAAGTGAATGTAAATACCTATTAATCTATATACTTGTAATAATATCTAGTGGTTCATAATAACATGATTTAGTTATTTCTTTATTGGATCATTGATTGAATAATCAATATATATTCTAATGGATGCTAGAAATGTCAAATAACATGGTGGAATTTTTGTTGGAGATAATTGATTGAAGATTGTGGATAATCCATGTTGGGGGGGACCAACATGATAATGAGAAGGCCTTTCAACCAAACCTTTTACATATCATTTATTATTATCTTTCTTACTATTACAACACATGAAGTTGAGGATATGATTAATAATTAAATTTATTGAGAACCAAAACAAGTTTAAGTGGTTGGTATAAAATGGAATAACTAATAAAAAATAAAATTGATCACATATTCACCACCTACCCTTCTTAGTGATCCAATCAAATATGGGGATAACATATTTTTTTTAAATAAATTATTTTCTAAATTTTTTAATTAATTATAAAAAGGGGGAGAGTTTTTTTAAATTCCTTTTTTAGTTTTTTAATTTTCCAAAATGTGGAGAATATTAGTTCTAGGAGTATGATTATTGATGTTGATGTATTTTAAGTTTTTGTTGAATATTAAAATCACCTCAAAATAAATTATTTAATAAGTTATAAAATTATAAGTTTACACAACATTATTTAATATCTCCTTACATTTATTATTTAAATGTGTTGTGTTTAATTTTTCTTTTGAAGAATTTATATTTAAATGTTAATTTTGTTATTCATTTTTTTATTAATAATTTATTTATTTTATCTAGAAATATTATTATTAATATTCTATGTAAAAATTATGTATATAGTTTTAAAGACATGCTGAACTAGGTTTTAAAGGATTGAGTTTTTTTTTAAATAATTTCATTTTTTAAAAAATTATGGAAATTATTTAAAAGACTTAGAGAATTATTGTGTTATTTTATAAAAGTATTATATTTTTTCAAAAGATATACATTCCGTTAAAAATGATTATAATATGCCTACAAACGGATTATGGAAGTTACACTTATGAATAGTAATTTATGTCTCTCTTTTATATTTGTATTCAATTTATAGTGAATCCCTCACCTATATATCACAATGAACTATAGTTGAAAATTTTCAACTGGATCGTATTATGAAAAACTCAACTCACTTTTACTGTATAAATTATTGAAATGATATGACATTTATAAGCCTAAATTCAAAGCATTTATATCATCTAAATTCATCATACTATACATATAACTCTTCAATATTTCACATGGACTAATCTCATATAGAATGTGGCTTCAACTATAATAAAAGAAATGAATATACTGATGAACTAATTACTTGCATTCATGAAGACTCACAATATGCTTTGAACACTGCAAGTGGAATGCATCCTTCATGTTGTATATGAGTTTAAGCCTCACACGCACACACACACACATAGATATATATATATACTTGAGAAAAATTCACTACTTCATTTGAAGGATACTAAATGTTTGGCCATCTCTGATCATAGCCGGTGTTTCTATGTAGATATTCACTTTTATGAAGTGATCAAGATTCCACTTCAACTAATGAACTTCAACTTATCTTATTCTAGTTTTTCTTTATTCATAATTATATTATTTGTTTTATTTTTTTGAAAAAAATGTGTTAGATTATGATTTTCCCACAAAATTAAGATTTACTTTGGTTATACCTCCTCTTCCAAGGTACATTTGTTTTTAGTTACAACTCTTTTTTAAATAGATTGGTCTGTAATTTATTGGTTTTTATTTGGTCCATATAAAGGCATTATAATTTGTAAAGGGTTGTTACACCCTTTAAATTATAGTTTTTTAGTGGGTACTTATCCTCTGAAGGATTAGAGGTGATTTAACAGTAGATATAGGTTTACATTGAACCATAAAACTATAAAAACTATGTGTTTATTGTATTTATTTTACGCTTAAATATCATTAAATTTTTATATTGTATTCTGCTAAAATACTGTTATCATTTCACATAAATTTCATAAGATATTATATCTGTTAATTTAAATTTATTAAAAAAATTAAAATATTATTCTCCCGTCCCCCCTCTACACTTGTTCATTGCATCTTACTAGGCCAAAAGTAGCATCCCCTTTAACTGATCGAATAGGCTATAAAATATTCTTCACATGAACCCCAGGAATCTTCATTATCCCTTTCTATGTGAATAATGGTGATAATTCTCAATTCTATTACAATATTTAAGTAATTTATTTAATCCACAAATAATACTCACAATTCATCTCACGTAATAATATCTTGCTTGTGAACTCTAACCATCTATATATTAAAGAGCTTGGGGAATCCACCTATCTTTTAAACTATTATTACTCACCACAAATTAACATTATACATGTAGACTTAATTCTCATTGATAAGAAAAACAACAAAATAAACACAAAGTGGGTTCAACACATTGTTTATCTGGTTTGGTTTTGCTTGTATCACAATTTATCGAACACATAATATTTATTTAGATGGAAATAAATACTAAAATCAAAGGGTGATACAATAAATGTTTAAATATACCCTATACATGGTAAAACACCATGGTTTTTCAATTACAAAAAAAGTTAACTATTTTATGAAAGTTTGGTCCCAAAAAAATAAATAATTCATATACCTGATGTGTAAAGGGACCTTAAAAAACAAATCTCCCAATGATTCTTATGAGTATATAGAAGGAATTACTGAATAAAAAACATTATAAACCCCTACCAATTATGATAATCCTCCCAAATATGTTATTATGTCCTTTTTAGGGATGAAAAATCCTTAGGGCCAAACTTTTATCCCTATATAGGAAGTTCATGGAGATAAATCATGGGATGGTCCTTGGAGTTCAATCTGTAGACCCTATTTGCATAATTTTTTAAAAACATTACCATATGAATAATAGTTGTTCGACCATTCCTTTTAAATAATATGTTGATTTTATGTGGACCATAAATGGAGTTCTATCTTCTAAATTTTAATAATCCAATGTACCCAAAAAATTTCTATCCAAGGTACAATTATCATTCATGATTATATTGGATGGATAATCAACTACCTAATCAGTTGCATGGTCATAATCCCTAATCTCCAAAATACCATACAACCCATAACTAGTTTCAATATGAAATATCCAAATTAAAAAAATTCTTTACTGAAATTAAAATATCATAAATATTCTCTAAGGATAAAAAAACATTCTCAAATCACTATCCAATTTTTTCCACTCTAATTACATATAAAACTATACAAAAAAATGGGAAAATGAATTATAAGGTTTCATCACTAAAACCTGAGTTAAAATCAATAAAAATAGCATGGAACCCATTACCACTCAGGTTACCCCTTCTTAATGTCAAGGGTATAATTTAGTTTTACACAGACCTCACTTTAACAAATCAAAGAAGTCACATTCTTAAAGAGTAGGAAAGACATTGAGAAACTTGAATAAAGTATTCCTAATCCAATTGAGTCTTCTTACAATAATGATCAAACTAATTAACCAACATTAGAATATAATATATCTCCTGATAATATAGATTAACCACTACCACATAATAAAATTCAGTAAGATACTCCACTCCCTCAAATAATGAGAAGAAAATTCAAACCTAAGTAGAGTCAAACTTTTGAGGGAAATGTACTCTTGTGTTAATCTAAATATCCTCTTTCTTAATTAAATATAAACCATACCCACATACTCCAAGTACCTTAAGTATTTTATACCTTCAAAAGGATATTCTTTCTCAAAATACAAGTCCTTTTGGCCACTAATGTGAACACCACCTTCCATAGAGCTATGAATTTTACGTTAAAGTACACCTATTATCCATAAATCAATGTGAAACTCTGATAGAAAATTTTTTCAAGTCTATATATGATCTAGTATATAGTGTTAAAAAATTTGTATATTTTTTTATAGTGATTTAGGTATTTTATAGATCTAACCCATACTTTTTACTCTCCAACTCATCAATCATAGTTTTTGCATACCTAAGGGTATTTATTAATTACATGTATAGGGTATTACAAGTAACCAAACAACACACACACCCAGTAACCATAGTGGTTCAAGCCTCATCCATCCCCAAAAGGAATGGAAATCACCCATTGGTCTTATATTTATTACAATACATGTCCCTAAGGCCCTACGCTTCATCTGTGTGGAATAGGGCCAGTACAACATACCTGTATCAGCCAATATTAATCACTATGCCTATGAATCACCACCTATACCACAACCCATAAATACCCTAATGAAATAAACCTTTATCGTATTTTTCCATTTTTAGTAATAATCATTTCATTCATCTAATTTAGGAATCATAATATGATCACAACCTTCAAGAAGATCATCATATATCCCAACATTTATAATTAAAACTCTAAAATTATTTAAAATGAGTAGGTTAATGTAGTGGATTAGTTAGGTAATATTGAAGGTGGACTCAAGAAACTTTATGGAATTATTAATGTATGTTTAATTCAATAGGATGTTAATTCCCTTTTTTCATAAGAAGGAAATTTTTCTCCTTGACTTGAATCTCTTTCATATATCTCCAATAATGATTTTTTTGAAACACCAATCGTTGAACCTTTGGGAGAAATCATAAGAATATATTTATAATCATCCCTATAATTTATTTGAACATTATGAAGGATGGATCATCTGTTCCAAAGTAATAAATTATTCATATAATTCTATAAATTAAAATCAATTATGATTTTATCTCCCAATATATCTTGATTAATTTTAATCAACTAGAGTTTGAACTCAAGGTCCAACCTACCTCAATTAAATATAAATTATTAGGGGATAACCATACATTTTGGGTTTTAATTTCTTATTCTATAGAATAAAATAAATATACATTGATTCTTTATGTATTAAGAAAGGACATGAATGAAATTAGATAGACATTTTGGATAATAATGGGATTAAACTACTCCTGAGGACCCATAATATTGTTCTCAAAATATATATTAAACCATCCCACCAAACCCATATAATACTCAATTTTAATCTAATACAAGTTATGTAATAATAAGTCACTAATTTTTTGAAAGAATGTTTTATCTACCTCATTGTTAAGAGTGAATAGGTAATCTTAATTCAAGATCTTCTTAAAAAGGATAAAATATGAAATTATTTTGATAACTAATAAGGATGGAGACCTCCTCCCAACAAGGGTGACTGGTTGATTAAGAGTTTTCATTGACTATGGTAATTTTAACTCATGTACTAATAAATATCATTTTCATTTCAACTTCATTGATCAATTCCTTGAGTAATTTATGGGTTATGAGTTCTACTACTTCCTATATGGTTATTCAGGGTAAAATTAAATCAATATTTCCTTTAATGGTAATGGAAAAACAACCTCCACATTCCCATTTGTAAATTTTACTTTAAAATCCATGTCTTTTAGGTTACGTAATTCCCATGGTACCTTTTAGCGGTGCATTGTGCGGGGATTTTCTAAAAGTTTTTATACATGATTTATTATTTTTTGTGGATAAATTTGAGAGAATTTTATAGAGTTTTATCAATGTATGTGGAAAAAATACTTAACCAAAATTGGGAAACAATCCATTTCAAAGTAAAGGATGAATTATTCCTCATTTATCTTATCTCTAATATATGTATTGTGAATGATAAAAATAAGGTAGATACCATTCATCACATTCCCACTAAAAAAGTTTTCAAATAAGTACATTGATTATTAAGATATGTGGGTACTATCAAAGGTTTAATAGGAACTTCAACTCTATTGAATGATACCTTTTTACTTTCCTCATAAAAGATACTCCTTTAATTTAGATGAAAAGTTTTGATGAATCCTTAACAACTCTTAAGTAATGTATTATCTCTCCAACCATCATGGAATATACTAATTATGGCCCTCATTTTGAAACCAAGTGTATCATGAGTGAATTTTCTAAAGAGATTTCTTAAAATAATTATGGGATAAAATTCCATTTTTTACTACATATTTGAGAAAATAATTTAATGAGTCATAAATTTATTTCATCTCCACTTAAAATTCTTTCTTATTTTTGTCTTTTCATTAGATAAGTACAAATAATGTCACTTAGGATGACCCATCACCTTTTTCACCAATAATTAAACATTGAAATATATTTTAAAAATATTTAAGTGCTTGATTGATTAGTTTTTTTTTGAAAAAGTGCTTGATTGATTAGTTAGTCCCTCATTTTACCAAAATTATATATAAAAATAATGTATAAAATATATATATATAATGTAGTATTTGGACACCATTATAGGTTATAATTCAAGGATAATTTATCCCATATATTTGGTCTAATTTATTTCCTAATGAGAATACCTATTCAATGAAAAATCTCTAGTGGTATGATGATATAGAAAAATACATGGTAATTAGAACCACTCTAAAATTATTAAGAAGTTGTGAGAGATAAAAATTCATTTATGGTGTCAAAAAAAATTAGTTCCATGATCCCTACCTCTATAAGTTTTTCCCTAATTAATTCATTTGTATATGTGTCCCAGAGGTTGATCAAGTGTCCATTCCTGATATATATCTTGTTGAGGTGTATAGAGTGAAATTGTAATTAAGAAAACAACTAAAAATGTTTGTAAATTAATTTATTTGGGCGTACCCTCACTATGGATTCCTAGAAATATTTCCAAATATATCCTTTAATTCAACATCTCGGATCCATAACTAAAAGAAACTAAATTGCCCTTAATCCCATTTTGAATATTCATTTTTTATTATTTTTTGTGTATTATGGTCCCTTAACTACTCTATGAGGGATATATATACATCCTTATAGGTGTGGAATATTTTTTCTAAATGGATTGAAAAAATCCCCAATAAGTCCAATGATCACTAGGTGGTAATTTCATTCCTTAAAGAGAACAGTTTTTTGAGATTTAAAATTCCTAGTGCTATCAATAGTCACCATGGAACCCATTTTATTAATATTTCATTATTAACACTCATATCCATGGGATCTCACAAAATTTTTCCAAAACCAACTAACCTCAAATAAATGGTTGGTATAAGTTAAAGAATAGGGATGTAAAGAATATTTAGGGAAAACATATCAACTCCTCTAAGAAATATCAAAATTTCACCACCTCTCTAATTCAATATATGCATCTAATTTATACTAAACTCGAACCATTGTAGGATTAATGATAAAATTTCAAATAAAATCAGTTTGACCAGTTCAATACCACAATTTTCTTTATTGAGATTATGCACTCCAAGAACATTTCAAAATGATATTAAATCCTAAATATGGAATGAACTAAATACTCACGAGCTATGGGAACTATTTATAATCTATTATGACATGTTTAAGACATGAAAAATTGTGTAACCAATGTAATACTCATTTATTCATATCTCTCTAAATCATGTAATTCAATTATGATTTATATTGATGGGCACATATCTATGATAGAGAAAATAAAATCCATGTGGTAAAGGATAGTGGAGATCAATGGATATAAATAGAGTTGTTATGTATTATTGTTACACATGTAATGATCCTATTACATACAAACATTGTTCATATGAATATGAAATAAAAGGCATTAAAAGGGAGATTTCATTCATTGAATAGGGTTGGGATATTGTTACAGAGAGTTGGCTATCAAATATAAGCTTCATTGGAGGAGATGATCCATCACAATTAGATAATATCTTCTTAATATATTTTATACTATTATTTTAATATGATTAGTTCCATATAGTATCATACTATGGTTTGTGTTTAGTGTAATTTTAGATTAATCTAATTCCATGAATTAATGAATCTCTGGATAACTTTATTTTTTTTTCATATTGTATAACTAACCTAATTACTTAGGGAATTATCCTTAAGGTTGTATTGAAATAGTGAAAGTGAAATTTCAACCAATAAACTATAGAGGATAATTATTTCTCTAAATAGTAAAAGTATCCTAAGAGGCTACGGTATACTTAAATCATTGATTGGAAAACTATGTCCCCTTAGTATGGGAGCACGAACAACTATACAAGCACTTATGGTTATTCTAAGGAATCAGATAGTGTGTCAAGAGAGTGATTAAAGTATTATATAGTCATACTAGTTAATAATTGATAGTTTAGGTAAATATAGTAAGAAAACGTGAAATGTTTCCCATCACTCCTACTTTTTCTTAACTGATAGTTTAAACCTCAACTTCATTACCTATGTTCTTATATTTTCTTCACACTATTTGTAATTCCTTAACATGTCTCACTTTATAGTAACCATAATAGAGTGTCACTAAACCTTAGCCACACCAAATTATATACCAAAGGTCTTTGACTTATAGAGAGGGTCTATGAGGTAATAGTGGGGAGACAGTACCCTATTAACATAAACAACAACAACATCAACATAAAATATAAATACAAACATAAGAATAAAATAATAGATATCATAACATACTATATGATGTAATATCATACAAAATAAAATAAATTGCACAAAAATATAAAAAATATCACCCTCAGGATGATCACATATGTGAATACAAAAATAATCAAAATAAGTCACTAGCCCGACATTGAGGAATTACTAAGACCATATGAAAAAACATATCATCCATATCATACACTATATGTAATCCCATATCCATAAAGTTCTAAATATTGAACCTTTACCAATACTTATACTATGATACATAAAGTCTGCACACATCCCAAAGGTCCCATGTAGGGTATGAGTATGAACTCAGTAGGCCACCACAAATGATGTACCTATTTACAATCCAAACATATACCAATTAATTAAAATATAAATAAATAACAACAAAACACATTAAATAACCTACTACATTCAATATTTATCAACCCTGAGTGAGCCTTTACATAACTTAGCTTATACCAGAGTGGAATACTACATTCATACTCTATTATACCAGAAGTAGATTCAACATTTTAACCCAACCCATACCATTATGTTAATACACCATCCATAACAACAAATTTAATCATAGGTCAATCACAACTCTCCACTATTATGTTCATATAACACTCCACAAGTTGGTCCCAACACATCGTCCATCATGAAAAGTAGCACGCTCTCATCTAGTGATCCCTCCCTCACCACCAACTTTAGACTCTTGTGGTGTACCCCTTCTATATGTTATTGTTCAACACTATCACCCATAATTTTCTCAAAATATAGAGGTTACTAGCAAAAAAAAGTGGACTAAACTACCTCATGGACCCTTTCTTATGTGAACATGGACCTAATGGCGTCCTCCATATGGTGTGTACAAAACACTAATGAACTAGGCCACACCCCACCAAGCATTCGTCACAACTCGTGGCAATGGTCAAAACCATCCGCACATTATTGTAAAACCTAATTGTCCAATTACTATTTATCAAAATCACCCATATTCACATGAGCTACACCCAACATGTTCCCAAGAAACTACTAGAATTATTAAGGTTATATTAACACTTAATAAAAGAAACATAAGTGATCATATCACAATCCCAAGATCATACAATGAAATATTTTTAAAATATATACCAATTGGGAATGAATATCATTATAAATACATATAATTAACCATAAATAAATTAAAAAAACCTAATCCATATTCAAACATATTTCATGAAGATCACAATGTTCTATATAAAGGATATTACACCTCTGAAAGTATCTGCGAGCTAATTGGACCATTCATCACATAGATGAGATTACTTATCCTCCATAAAATTCTAGAATCACATTTTGTTAAGGAGGTAGAAGAAAGATAAAATTTAGTAGGGGAGTTTTGGACAAGCATGGAGAGTATCCGAATTTCAATCTCATGGTTGTACCCCTTTTATAGCAACTGAGGAAACTCCTTGAGTATGTTATAATTTAATCTTGCATCATAAAGCATGATTAAATTACACTTTTGATTCTTGAAAATATTACATAATAAATCATACCTTTCATTATATCATATATAAAAACCCTTTAATGATGAAGGTTAGTGTAATATTCATTCGAATGGAAAAAAATCATTTGGTTGCCCAAGTAATCATAGGCTTTAGTATAAAAATAACCATATCCTATAGTATTCATATACTATAATTCCATGAGTAGTATATATAAAAAAATGCATTATGATACTCACAATCATATAATATGATAGGATATAAGTAGTGAAATGGATTATCAATCCATGTATTATAATACCCTAATCATATATTATGACTAAAGTGTCTTATTTAATAAAATATAATTTCATTCCATGTGATAAACCCTTATCATATAGTAACATATACCATAATTTCATGTTCAAAATGAATTTGTTACATGCATTTCATGTTTATTTATTGGTTATGTATTACTATATGTCATTTATTATGTGTGTGTGTGTGTGTTTTAAGGACTATCAGCCCTTTAAATATCCCACTTACAATAAATCCTAAAAAAACATTGTTCCATTCAACCTTATATTTTCTAATATACAATAACTTGTGAAACCATATCCGAAACAATTTTGAATATCTTTCAAAACACTTTTTGAAAGAAATCATCAATTTCACCATGTATCACATCATATGTGATACCTTATGAATACTCATCCAAAACTAAGTTGTATTAAATCTAAAACACATTTAGAGAAACTATCTAAATTCATACTCAATCCCTATTAATTCAACCAAACATTGTGTCCCTATGATCCTTTATTGCATTGAAAAAAATATGAATCACTAGATCCATAAATTTCAGAAAATAGGGGACTCTAGAAAAGTGTCAATGTTAATCATGAAATATATGTATTTTGTGTGATCTCTATAAAAAACATGCATATCTATTCCTATTTACACCCATTGTGTCTCATTATAGCATTCATATTCATCCATTCCCTTTTTAAAGACCTCAAGTGACCATGGGACATAGAGTTTTTCAATCCCATATAGTCAACTCACATGTTAGTAAATATCTGAGTATAAATAGACCTGGTTGATGAATACATCACATGTTATTCACCTTTATAGAATATCACATCACATTCCCCTAATCCATATAAATAATCACATTATATGTACTATATAGGTGAAACTACACACTCCTTATTCAATCTCAATCGAAGGCCTATATTTCATACACACCATATGAGTGGAAAAATACCATATTTTTTGTGCTTGAACCTACAACATGACTGACAACATACCAAACCACCCCTGATTAGCTAAGACACAATGGCTTTCATAAGAAATTTATCCAAGTTTTAAATTTCTCATTCTAGTTATCTCACCAATCATAGGTAATGGAGACTCCAATATGATCCACAAACCCCTAGTATACCCAATACATAGTTTTGAAACTCTATGTGGAATTTTTTGTGGATCATCTGGTGTACAAAAACACTTTTTTGCCTCATGATAATATTTTGTATCTCATACAAGAATACTACTCACATTAACCTTAACATTTCATTACAATCTATAATACTCCATGAAAAAACATCGATTATAGATAACTCAAATTCATACTTTGAGAGTTCAATTATCATTAATCTTCATGAAATGTGTATCAATATATACATTTATGCAACAAATATGAATGAATAATAAAGTGTATATCACCATTTATATGGTGCATTTTATGTTCTCAAAAATATTCTTATAATACTTAACAAAACCCTAAATAAACGATTTTATATCTTACCATATATGATATACTACCAGATCATCCAAATGTTTATTTGCACATTTTGGGGTTTTATTCACTAATTATATCTATATTTAATTATAAAAACATCTCTATGAAACAATTTGTTAAAACCCTCCCACTATACTATTTAGTGAGTAACATCTATGAAGAAATAAGTTTTAATACAAATGAAATTTTGGAATCATATTCCTAATGTTCAACTCATTGAACATATTCAAACTACTTAACTATACAACATCAAATGGTATCATTACAAAAAAAATCTACATAGAAATATTTTTAGGTCTAACATCATTATCCTTGGAAACTATACCATTAAAATTTTCTTTTCAAATAATTTAACTATTTAAATTATTACTTACCTTCACATCCTAAAATCCTTTAGGATAAAATGAGTTTCACTTTGTTATAGTAACTAAATGTAAATACTTACATTTTTATTTACCTTCATACCCTAAAACAATTTTAGGATTTCAAATAAAATTTATATTAATCTCACTGTAATATCCCTTTATGAAATAATTATATTCAAATACATATGGTATTTAAATTAGAAAATTTACATATTTACCATTATATATCCAAAAATAGTTAGTATATTAAGTGGAAATCAATTTACTTTAGGTTGGAATAATATTTTATTTGTTAACTTTGAACTTCATTGAGTTCAAAAAAAATCCATTAGCCTCTTAGATACTATATTCTCTTTAGAATATTTTTATAATAAATAAAAACTATATTTTGTTTAGGAAATAAATAATATTTTTTATAAGTAGAAATATTTAATAAATAATAATTCTTTCCATATCATATATAGTATTATATATATTTAGATAACTTTACTTTAAAATGAATACTTTATTAAAATATACCACATATGGGTGGTGGGAAAATATTACATTATATTTTAATGATCTAGATAAACCTTTTATCCTAGAAAAAACATTTCTATCCTTTTATTTTTATCAAAACATTTTATAGAATCCTGATGAATCATAAACCAATTGTATAAAATTACTCATCTCATTGTATCCATAGTAACTATGTTGATGAAAAAAATATATATTATCTTATAAGAGAAATGAGATAATGATAAAAATCCTTTCAATATCCATTTCAGATTAATATATTACTTCACCTTCAAATCCTTGATGTAACAACTCTTTATTCGTCATTTGATTTCAAACTACAAGGTCCATCAATTATTTATGTGATTCTAAAATCTAGTATATTCAAAACAATTTTAATTTATAAACTTTGTACAATATCCCATAAAAAATCAAATAATTGATTTCCATTCCACTAAAACCTGACATGGAAATTCCATAGAGTTTCCAAAACCCCTTTAGGTATCTAGATAAGTTTGTCATACAAAATTATTACTCCTTCCTGATAACCCAATAAAGTCTCAATAACCTCAACTAGAAACATGAAGAAACATTTTTGGACTCTCTAACTAACTTTCCTTCTTCCATTATGAATGTTTACTCACCTATATTTTCAAAACATAGACATCATATTCCCATTTCATCTATTCTCAGCACTTAAAAATACCTACTAATTTTTTTTCAAATAAACCATATTGTTGAAACATTTACATAGATAAAAATAGAATGAATTCCTTAACTATAATAAGCTTGAAGGATAAATTTAGTCTCAATGAGTCTTTACCACACTTAATCAAATTGAACATATGAGTAGAAAATAAAATATAACTTAGATCGTTTAGCATCTAATAACTTTTAAACCTTAAGTGAGTCATTTTATAATTATCATAAGAATTTATATTCACTAATTAAACTTATTTAACACTTGTTTACTGGGGAAGGTGTTATTCTAACACATATAATTTCTCCTTACATAAGAACCCTCTTGAAGTTACTGATATTAGGATTTTCTTACATTAAGCATCTCTTTACTAATGATTAATCTCAAAGATAAGTTTTATGATGATGATATTATTATCTATACTATAAGATTTTATCAGATTATTATCATGTTTTTTAACCATTTAATAAATAATTACACTAAAAATGTCTCTCATTAAAATGATAACCTATTTTAAACTGATCATATCTATAGTAGTCTAATATCAATATTCCACTAAGAAATGAGTCTATTATAGAGTTTATATCACTATTTAGTTATTTAGGTATGGATTAATCCTAATCATATCATATATGATTATTAGATAGTTGAGTGGAAAAATCCATATCCATTCCACCAAGTGGACAAACCCAACTCAATTCCTCTAGTATACTTACTGTTAGAGTTTCCTAACTAAGTATGAACCAATAAAAATGCAAAGAACAATCTTACACATAAAAATCTAGGGGCACCTAGATATGGCATGAAACTAACTAGTTAGATAGTATAGGTTCACCTATTAATTACTTTCCTTACATAATATAATATACTATTCTTATTCCATGGAACGAACTACCTCATTGGATGATCGAGGTCTTGAAAAGTTCCAATTTGGAAGAATTCTAATACTTAGTATTTAAAATGGGATTTAATCTCACCATTGTATCTTATGGTATTCCCTTTATGTATGTATGATTATAATGATTCATTTTGGAGGACTATTCATTCCAACAAATCATTATGTCCAAACTATATCAATGTGTAACTCTTTACACAACCCATAGTTTGTGTTACTCACTCAAAAATAGAACCCAAAAATAACTATACATATCCAAATGCATGTCATGAATAGGATGAAATGAATATTCATGTAAAGGTTTAAAGATATATTATATTAACAATTTCCACATGAGTAAGCCCAAAGTTATAGACAAATGACCCACCGCTTTTCTAGAACAATTCATAGCTTCTAGTCCAATGGGAAGTATGACCCCAAGTCCCTCTCCCCTGTGAGACTTTAATTAAGGGGGGATTGAATTATTTGTAACTATAAAAAATATTATTTGAAAAATATATTAAACAAAAAAATTTAATTTAATGAATTTAACTACAAATTGATGCCAATATAAATGAAAAAATAGATCTTATATTGTTGTGCCTAGCATGTAAAATTATTCTTAATAATTTTATAAGATGAGGGTTAACAACTTAAACTAAACCAAACACTTATTCTTGATATATAAAAACATTATAATTTTTAACAAATCAGAGAATATCCTTTAAATAAATGAACATTTCAAATATTTATACATGAGATAAATATTTATGAAAAAATCATAAATAAAATCCTAACTATAAGAGTTTTATAATTTTAGATTTATTTATTTTTGAAATTCCATAATTTTGAATATAAAAATGTAATATTCATTCCATAATATGAACTTCTTCATATTATTCATTATATGACATTTTAATTTAATTATATGATATATTAAGAACTATAAATATTTTATATTTTAATCTTATATTATGTTAAATTTTAACATAATATAAATATCACACATTAATTTATTCAAACATTTTATCATATCAATTCATCAAAAATATTTTGATGAGGTTTAAATAAAATTCCAAATAAGACCCCTTAATTTAGAATGTTCAAATCAAGTGTTATGAACAATTCATAATATTTAAATATAAAAAACTATATATCATGGCCTTATTTGGTAATTTAGAAGCACTTTATAAAATATCCCTTATAATTACCAAATAAATACTTTATTATTAATAACAAGGTATGCAATATAATTTTTTTATAAAAGGTATAGATTATATTAATCGTTAATATCAAGTAGTATTTATTAAAAAAAATAATTAATATTTATTGATTAAGTGTAAAATATTTATAATTAATTGATTTATAAACACTTTATAAATTAATAAATATCCCCAAAATACCTTCTAATCATTATTTATAAACTATTTATAAATAATTAGTTTAATTAATAATTGAATATAATGATAAAAAAGATCTTTTTATATCAGACTTTATGATTGGGACATAATTGTAGGTTATGATAGATAGATAAGTTTATCTTTAAATATTTACACACAATCTATAATATTCCATGATAGATAATTCTATCATAAAATATAATATAACCTCTATATAAAGTTTTTTCCCAATCTTATTTGAATATATATTGTAAAAATATATAAATGTCATTATTCTATGTGTTTAGGATAAATGGGGAAGGTGATCATATCTTATTATATAGGGAAGTCGTATGCTATGACCAGATTAATTCCATGAATTTCAAAAATATCATTTCTTATGATATTATATATCACGTGCTGCAATATATTAACCACATAATAAATCTACTAGTCATATTTAATTATTATTAAGTGATAGGTAATGTGATTTTGTATTTCTATATCACACGCATGATTTCAAAAATATAAGAACATAGTATGCTTGGATACCACTATTGAGTTCGCCAGTGGTATATTAAAAATTAATAATATTTCCATAAGTGATCAAATCCCAAACCCATGATCTTACCATGCAGTACATATGAAATATACATAAACTAGAAATAAATAACTCTATAAATACATACCATACACCAAAGATCCATTGAAATGTATTTATCTATCTCTAAACATGTTTGATGAATATCACATAGTGTAGTCAAAGGACATCCCACCTCAAGAGGTGTCCACAGGCCAACTAGATCATCTTTCATATGGATGGTATTTTTTATCCTCCATGACATACCAGTGCCATAAATTTATAAGGGGTGGATTAAAGAGAGTAATCAATAGGGGAGTTTCATCCAATCTAAGATTGTATCTCCCCTTCCATCCCATAGTGATACCACTTTTAAATCACTCAAATATTCTATTTATGTAAGATGGAATTTACTAATGTGCTATAAATCATGAGAAAGTGACACTTTCAATTCATGAAATTATTTCATGAAAACTCATCCTTTCACACCGAAAAACAAATTTCTTTAAAAATTATATTTTTTAAAAAAAATTAACTATTTCCCTTTATTTGTGTTCCCTTACCATTGAAATTTTTATAAACCTTAAGAAATTGCCTTTTTGCATGGTTATTGTATGGTTAGTAGTGATTCCTTGTGTATAGGTTTAATGGAATTCCCCAAGATACTTCTTCTTCTGACCACCAAAGATAATAATTTTTATTAAAGAGATAAAAATATCCAATGAGATATTGGGGGTCTAAAATAATGTAACCTGGTATTATCTTCTATAACATGATCAACGCACACCAAGGGAAGGGATCCGATAATAGTTAAGGAAATAAAAGGTGCATTCAAGGAAGGTGTTTTCTATTTTTTTCCATTTTTATGGAAATCCAAATGTGGTTGTGATTTATAAATCGTTATCATGTAAATTATATGTGATATGGATTAATTTAAATATTTTAAGTAGGTTATCTCAAAAGAAAAAGTTTTTGAAAGGGATATTTCAGACCTTTGATTGATTATTATTTAAAAATTTAATGGATTCTATGGGTTTATCATTTAAGATTTCATTTAACATGGTATTTTTTTTGTTCTGGTCTTTTATTATATTTAATATTTATTATATTAATTGGTGGTGGTTTTCAACTAATTGATGATATTAGGCCTTTTTTATCAGGTTTTATGGGACTTAATAATTTTTAATGTGGTGTTCTCCCCTGTTTTCAAAGACTTTTTCAAATGTTATTAAATTTCAAAATGTGTTCCCAAGTGGAATTTAAAGTTTGATTTCAAATGTAAGGATTAAAGGCCTTATTGGAAAATGGAAAGGATATATAAAAATGATTAAAATTTGGAAACATTTTTTAAAAATTTATTTTAAAAATATATTACTAGTTTCAAAAAATATATCCTGGTTGGCACCTTGTATAAATAGATTTTACATGAATTGAATTATACTCTTAATTAAACACCTTGAGTAGTTTTTTATTGAATTTTATGATTTATTGTTGATTTTGATATATATTTGGTTTTGGGGATTTATTGAGAGTGTTGTGTGTAAGGGTGGGTTGAGGTATGTTGCATTCATGGTTCACTTTTTGGCTTATTATTGATGTGTTTCATATGCATCAAACACCCTTACTTTCCCACTATTACTAGTTATATATGTATCCTAGGTGTTTTAATAAGATATGGAGAGGAATTTAATATTTATTCCCGATGATATGGACTAGATCCCCCTTGGTATAGCATGGGCCTGGGACTTGGTGGAGTGACACCATTGAGGCTAGTTGAGAGAAGTCGATTAGTTATAGTTTAAGAATAAATTAATAGGTCAAAAAATGATTAAATTTGAGTATTTCCAAGATCATATCACAGGATTTTGGAGTTCTAGACATGATTATATATATATATACCTTAATCTATTTTTTATTACTAGCCTTGATTTTTTTATCTTCATCAGTTTTTTCCTTATCTTTCTAGATGTCCACTATTTATTTTATTAGTTTCATGGTTTAATTGTATGTATTATCTATTCTATAGTTATTTTTTTAAATATTCATTAGTTTCTAATAAATTTTTATATGGTTTCATCCGGTTATATGTTTCATATATATTTTTACATCTTAGTTCTACTTGTTTGATTCAAGTTCATTTGAGTGATTGAGTTTTATTTTATAGTATTTTAAAATTGGTTTCAAAATGTTTTTTAGGAATTTTATTTTAAAAGGGGTTATTTAAAAGAAAGTTTATATATATATATATATATTAGAATAAATTGTGAATTTATAAAATATCTTTGATTTTATATTCCTATAGAGTTGGAAAATCTTAATTTTTAATATTTTATTTCAAACTAGTGTTTTTTGAATGATATGAAAAATAAAATGTGTGGACCCTTTAGTGAAAACTTACTTATATATTACCTCACACTCTACTTACACCACTCGGTGTCTATAGAACAACTGTCTCGTATAGGTTTATGCTCTCTTTTAGAGGAGTTTTCCATCAGGTACTTTTACTTCTAGACCGCTATTGGGGTAGGTCTCAAGTTATTGGAAGGAGTGTGACCTCAGGTCACATGGAGATATTAACCCAGTATGTTAGTTTTATTTTTTACTTTAGAAGTTCCATCCATGTAGTATTTCCTAGAATTTTATTTTCAGTATTGTTTTATATGTATTTAATCTACCTATATTGTTTACATTTCATTTTAAACTACTTATTATGTTAATGAATGGACATACAATGTTTGGACGATCCATGTTAGAATATTAGTTGAATTATTCTAATTTTAAATACCATTTATCTAGGTGAAATTATTCCCATTGAGTATATTATGATGCTTGAAACTTATTTTCAGCTTATAGTGATCGGGGAGTTCCCCTCAAGCCTTACCTCATGTTGTCTATGGTGCCCAAACTAGGGGTGATCCAGACTAGTTCTTAACAAAATGGAATTAGAGAAAATATTCTTAAGTGGTCTAATGTTTTTAAAAAAACTATTTTTATACGAGATGTATGTTAGATGAGAGATAGGTTCATCAGAGCTCAATTGGTAGGTCATGAGAGGTTTTCAGATCTCCATCTCTCATGAAAAAACTTGAATTACTAGGGGATATTAGGATTTTTTTATGATTCTATGTTTAATTTTGATTCTTCATGATGAATTTTTATTTTAATTAATGTTTTCTTAATAATTGTGGGTGTTTTATGATTTTTTTTATGGTTTTTTTAGATTCAAGGTGAAAATGAGAAAATAAATAGAGGTGCAAGGTTTTCCCGCATAACCTAAAAACTATGTAGTGCTTGTGTACATGGTTCTATAAGATTATATGTGGAATTTTTCATGATTTACCTAGTATTTTTAAAACCATGTAGTAAAATCATGCAAAACTACTATCCATTTAAAAAACTATTCTTGATTCCTTTGGGTCTTTATTTACTTTAGGACTTATGTTGATTCCACGTGATGTAATCTAAAGGGGGTTTTCTGGGTTTATTGGTATTTATTATTAATATTTTGATGAGATTTAGAAATTGGGTTTAAAAAATAAAATGAAACTTTTAAATTTGGTTTATATTTCATAATTGAGTTTTGGAAATAATTTAAAATGAATGAAGTTTTTTGGAACTCCAAAGTTAATTTTAATAAAATATTTAGAAACTTCAACCTTGTTGTTTAAGTGAAATGGAATTTAAATTTTGGGAACTTAAAGAGGATTTTTCAAAGGATAATTTTAAGTCTATGGTTTGGATGTTATAAATTAAGTTTCTTAAGGAAATATATTTTAAATATTGTACAGAATTGTGGTTTTTTAGGAATTTTTATTAATTTTTATTTATTTTATGGTTTTAATTATATTTCATGTTTATTTTAGGAAAAATATTTTTAAAGAGTGTCAATGGGGTACTATGTTTAATTTTCTAATTAATTTATTCCTCCTAAATAAGTTCCTAGAAATCATATCAAGTATATATTAGGGAAGGCCCCATAACCTAGTGTCTCTTAGGGATCTGGAGAAATCCTTCATGGTTTTTGACACCGCACATACTTTGGGTGGAGTATTATGGTGGAACCCATCTCGGTGATTGGAACTTACTTAAATATTCTTGGTTTGACAATTATTCCCCTTTCATGAAATTTTTTCATAACATTTATATTAGGATGTTTCCCCTATTATGGACATTCTTGATGATGTGGCCAGTAAGGAAATGTTGTCTATATTGACCTTCATGACACATGATGAGTAGTTCCTTGACCACTCCTTTAATAGGAATCCTATTCTTCATGGGGAATAAAACCTTTGATAATATTATGATGTTTCTATCTTTTGAATTATAAGATGTTACGTTTTTGAATTATAGAGATATTTCATCTTAATGAATGGATGGTTAGTAGCATGAATCTAGGTAGTAACACTATGAATCCCATTTGGGGAATCCCTTTTTCATTTTCTCTTTGTTACCTTCCTTTATTATTCATACTTATCTTATTCTTATTATAATTATCTTTTTCCCTTCCATGCAGACCTATAGACTATATTTTGGGATACTTTTTACCTTGTTCTCATTTAGGTTTTTAACTATTTTCTTCCTCAAGGTGATGGATATTCTTTTTTTCTCATTATTAAATTAGGGCCTCTTTGGTTTAAAGTTTAGTTGTGTTTCATAATTTCCTTGTCTTATGAACCATTATAGTTTTTTTGACCCACTATATTAGTGTCACTCTTATATGGTGGGTATACTTACTAACAGTTTCCACCACCCTTTGTGAGAATCCTTTATAAGTTCCCATATTCATGCTTTGATTTTGTGATTTAACTAGGATTTATGTATATTTATAGATTTAGATTATGGTATATTTGGGTTGGTTTTTTTTACCATATTTTTTATTTGTATTCTCTTATGCTTTATTTTTAGTTAATCATGTCCCTCATTAGACTCAGTGACTTTTTGAGGGTATAAAGTGTTATGGTGGGGATAATTATCACACCAATAACATCTTTTTATTTAAAAACCTTAATTATTAATTAATTTTAAATCCTTCACCTGATTTGTTGGCCCATATTTTTTTAGAAATATTATGAAATTGATATTTCGCACGGTTACCACATGGTTAGTAGTATTCATGTCATAACTATGTTGGTATATATGTAGTTTTATCATAACATTTTTATACAGTTGGTTCATGGTTTCCCTAACCATGTGGAAAAACTATGTGGTTCCCCATGTGTGTCTAGTGAGGGGTGAATAGATGGAACATTATTTCTTAAACCATATGACAAATGTGCAATTTACCAAGTTCCTTAACAATTGGAATTTCCAATTATGTACCTATAAAAAATAAGTCTTATTTCATGTCTCCCCCTCCTATATTATCCCTCATTTTCATGACACCTGACCAAGGAGGATCAAATTGAAACCTATCACTCACCTCCTTATCTAGTATCTAGACTCTATCCCATCGATCTCTAGTGACATCATTCAAAGTTAGGGTTTCTTATTCTCCTCCCCAAATTTCTCTCCTTATTTCTTGTTCTTTCTCCATTATCTCACTATAATAATCTATTATATTAACCCTAGAGTGAAGTATTGACCTATATTTTCTTGATTCCTTATGTCTTATGTTAGAGGGTTTCTCATATAACAATATTTATTAGCATTCAAGGGGTTCTAATTCAACCACATCTCTTTGAGGTAATTGTTTTTAGGTTTTTTTCATTTTATATAAATCCTTGAACACTTGTGATTTATAAAAACTTTTATTAGAAATTATATGTTTGATGGATTAATTTTAATGTTTAAAGGAGGTTCCATTAAAAAAATGTGCTTCTAAAAGGGTGGTTTTAACTATAGATTGATTTTTATTTAAGAAATTTCATGGATTATAAGGGTTTAATATTTTAGATTTCATTAGAAATTGTCTTTTATGTTTATTTTGGGTATGTTATTATATTTCCAATTGATATTATATGTTTATAGTGGTTGTGAAATTTCTTGATGATATTATTCCATTTTTTTCATGGTTTTTGGGACTTAATGATTTTTAAAGTGGTATTACCCATTTTTTTAAATAATTTTTCAAATGTTATAGGTCATCAAAATGTTTTCCCAGAGGGAATTTAAAGGGTGGTTTATAAAGTATGAGATAAAGGCATGTTTGAAACTTGGATAGGTGATTTAAAGATGATTTGAATTTGGAAATTTATTTTTAAAGAATATTTTAAAAACATATTATTATTTACAAAATTTATGGCTCAATTGAAACCCTGTATAAATTACTTTTCCCTGAGTTGAAGTACAGCCTTAATCAAGTCCCATGGGTCACTAGTTATAATGAATTCAATGATTAACATTATTTAATTATGATATTTATAGGGATTGGCTTGGGGGATTTCGTGGGAGGTTTGTGTATGAGGGTGAGTTTAGGTATGTCACAAGTGTGATTTTCTTTGTGGATTATTATTGTTGTGTGTCATGTGCGTCAAAAACCATCTCTCACCCACTATTTCTAGTATCATGTGTATCATATGTTTCTTAGTAAGATATTGAGATATAATTACTATCTAACCCCAATGAGATGGATCGGATCACCCTCAACATGGCATGGTCCAAAGGCTTGGGGAGTTCCATAGCTGATGATAGTTTAGATAAGATGGTTAGTCATAAATTAGGAATGAATCAATAATCCTATAGGAGACTCCATATGAGTACATATATGATCATATTAAGTGATGTTTAGGGGATTTAGATGAATATATATATTTACCTTTGTTTTCTTTATTACTAACCTCGATTTTTTTCTACTTTATTAGTTCGTTTTCTTTATCCTTTTTTATTTCTACTCTTCAATTTATTTCTTTCACAGCTAAATTATATCTATAATATATTCCATATATATTTATTATTATCTATATTGTTTTATAATCAATTATTATATGGTTTCATCAGGTTACAAGCATCAATTTTATTTCTACTACATAGTTATACATGAGAGATTCATATTTATTTGAGTGATTGAGTCTCATTTTCTATCATTTTCGAAAGGTAGTTTCAAAATAGTTTTTGGGAAGTGTATTTTAAAAAGTTTTTTTAAAGTAAATTACAAAAAAAAATTAATCATTTTTTAATATAAAATGGTAATTTATAAAATGGTTTTGAGGTTATTTTCCAAAAGAGTTGGAAAAACCTATTTTTAAATATTCTTTCTCAAACTAGTGTTTCTAAAATGATCTGAAAATGGAAATGTGTGGAGTATTTGGTGAAACAATTCTAGGTTATTAACATATACATATCCAGGATTCTCATACATAGATATTAAATTTTTTTTAAATGGATATTCATTACATTGAAAAACACATGCTGGAGGATTGTAATAGTTTAGAACCTCTGGAAACTTAAAAAACAATTTTCTAATCTGGTTAAATATCTTTAATGTTTTCCAAAAAGATCTTCCCATTTAGTACTCTTAATATACATACCCTACATAAAACCTTTATTTATAACTTGGGTAAAGTAAAAAACTATAAAATTTGTGATCTCAGATTCTTAGTAAGGGGAACCAAGTAAAATACAAAATCATAACATGAGCATAAGGGCATGATAATTTGAGAATAACATATGAAAAACATACCCTTCATATCAAATATCAAAAACCATATTCATGACATAAATATTATAATTTCATAATACATGAATTATAAGGAAATAAAAGAACATGAGTCATGAGATCATAACATTGGCATAAGACATGAAATTGTGGCATATAGATAAGAATATAAAATCCTTTCCTTAGTAGTGAAGGATCATTTCCAATAATTATCATGGAAATCCAGGGGCAGATACACCTCCTAGGAAGGAAACATCACCATCCCTAGTAGAAACCCTTTCATAATAGTGGAATGGGTTCACTCCACAAATGGTTATAGTAGTCAAGGTTTACTCCCTATACCATCATAGTGGAAAAAGTCCCTTACTAAACTGATTTCACTCCTCATTCTTTTCCTATCTATCTCATGAGATATAAATATGTACCTAATTAATTGGAGTTATATATATATGTCCCATCCATATTTGGTTATAATGTAACCACCATATTTTGTTATAACATAACCACCATACATGGTTATAATGTAACCACTATCACAAAATTAGAATCATGCATATGTACTCCACAAGATTAGAAAACACTAATCATATCACAACCCATGAAATGAAATTTTTTTCCAGAAAATTTCATCATATCATAACCTATGGAAAAGAGACAAGTTTCAAAATTATTTCAACATTTCATCCTATCATAACCATTGAAAATAAGTGGGTTTCATAAACATTTTATCATGATATAACCTGTGGAAGAGAAATGGGTTTCATAAAAATATTATCATCATGGAAATAAACCACTCAAAGAAATAATAATAATGATATCCTTGGTTTATATCCTGGGGATAGAATAAGTTGCGTCAAAGGATTTCATCTTAGATGGAGAATTATTTTTGAAGATAAATCACTTTGATCATTTCTTAAAGAAGATAAATTTTCCTTGAAAATAAATTTTTAAAACTAAAAATTCATAATGGTTTTTGAAACTTATTTCCTTTAAAAATATACTTTGAAAATTATAAATGAATCTTTAAAATAATTTAAAACATTTCTTGAGGAAAATTTACTTTCTACTTTGAAAATAACTCTTTAAGATATTTTCAAAATAACTTTTTACTTTGAAATAATTTATCTAAAATTTTCCCAAATATTAAATAAAAAAATTTATATTAAAATAACTTTGAAATCATTTAATGTAAGCTTGAAATATTTTCACGGCCATGATAGGGAGACATACTATTCATGTCGTGCATATTAGAAACAAAAATTCTTTTGACATTTTTGATAAAATCCAAAAGGGAATTGTTTAGAAACAGGCATGAATATTCCATTAAAAAATTGTAAAAATTAAAACCTGGGAAAAAATATATTTTAGAAATCATATGATAATAGTAAAACATTATTGAAAACCTTTTTACAAAACATGGTTTTGGAATAAAGTGGATTTCTGACCGAAGAGAGAAATAAATTTAGATTTTCTTTAAAAAATATCAATTATTTAAGTAAAAAATAGAGTGAAAGTGGTATTATTAATTGGAAATATAATGAATAACCATATTATAATATAATTCATGAGTTTCTTGAGATATTGATCATAATATTTTATCATTGAAAACATAATCATAAACCATCCCGATAAAAAATGAGATTGTAACATAAAATCTTTTCCACTTTGGTAACTTTGAATCACAAGACACATGAAGTAATAGCATAAAATGAAAAATAAAATATAATGAGTATAAATAATTTTATGATATTACATGTCAAATGGTCTGTATATACACCTTGAAAAATAATATAGGTCCATAACATAATATATATCTCAAAAAAGGAAAATTGAGACATAAATCCCTTATCGATTTGGTAACTTTTGAAATGAAAATCCCATAAAAGAGAGATACTAAAATCAATATGTAAATTATAATAATTTTATTATAATAATCATAAAATAAATTTATTGGAATTATATACACCTCATAAATGAAATAGGTGCTGAATATGGCATGTATCTCACAAAAGTAAAAAAGTGAGATGGAAATCCTTTACCGTAAGTCTTGAATTCATTCATACCTGTTCAAAAATCCTAAATAATAAATATAAATTGATTATTCATATATTAAATAACAATAATTATATATATAATACCACATATTATTTAATTATATTCATTTATTACTCATTTATTGACAATTCTTTCTTAAAATCATGTTTTGGGTAATAACCGCTTTGTTTTTTAGATATGTTTTGATTTTTTATTTTCTGTATTTTTACTATGATCATGATTCCATCATCTCAAAAATAATTATAATGAAATAATTATAATATTTAAAAATAAATTATAATTTTAATACCAATAATGAATGATGATTTTGAGAAATGAATTATTTTATGATCATGGAGACGGTAGGTCATACATACGCATGAGTAACATTTCCATTTTTCAATGCTCATTATGGAAATGAGTTAAGTAATAATTTATCTTTCCATAATATAATAAATAAGATATTATTTATCTAACTATAATTATACATATCATCGATGTGGTCTGGTGATGAAAACAGAGAGTCGCATCGCTTCGTGAAGGCGATAGTCCACACGCACAGGAACAATGTTATCATCTTCCAATGAGTGAAAAGGTATAAAATAAAATTATATATTATCATTTTATAATGATAAATATTTTCATTAATATCATAATTATTTCATGAAAATCAAAAATATTTATACTTATTATATTCCATGTGAATCATTAGTGAAAAACGATTTGCATCGCTTCACGAGGCAATGGTCCATTATACACACGAGCGATGTTATCATATTCCCTATGGAGTGGACATTAAAAATGTATATGTATGATATAATTACTAAATATGTAAAATAATGGTATAATTATCACATATATTTTTTATATACATCATCATACACAATCATGAGAGGTGGTAATTGAAAAATGAATGACCCTGGTTCGCACGGCGGTAGTCCGTCGTACACACGAATTATTATTTCATAACACATTTGATAAAAGTGAAGATGATTTTAGGCCATGAATTTCAGGAACCGGGATGGGATTTTACCCAACTCAGACACCTAACCTGGTCCAATACATCGCCCGAAGGGTGTTCCTGATCCACACAGGTTGGAAACTAGTGTCAGGAATCAAATAATAAACCAAGGGGAACAATTTCATCCCAATAATCCTTGAATAAATAAATAAAATGAACACATAGATAACCAAAAAGTGATCACATACAAGTACGCAATTGATATAGGTACAAGATACAACCAAAAAAAGACAAACCAAACTAAACTGATACCAACATGATCTCTATGTGACCACAATGTAACCACCATCCACAAGACCTAATTTCTCCAAGGGCCATCTCAAACAAGAAAAACCTGAACAAGAGGCTGAACTTTCCAAATATATTAGGCCCACCTATTCTGATGGTTCATGTAGGGTGTGAGCTAAACTTCTTAGTAGGAAACTACCAAATAATCCATGTGTTTCCTTTCCTCAAAGTATCCCATTAATACTAGTTTGAAATACAGTTTTAAAATAGTTTTTCCTCATTTTAAATAAATAAAAACAATTTTCCCTTTTTCAAAACATTGCACACCATATTTCTATTTCCAAAATAGATTTCCATTTTAAAACCAAAACCAAAACCAAGGGATATCGGGCTGTGCTTAAAATAAACTAGCCATATAAGAAGAAAACCAAATGCAGAAAAATACACATAAGGAATTATAGATAGTCACCAGGGGTATTTCCTAAACATCCATAGAGAGATCTCTATACATACTTGGTTTGGAACCACCTGTCGGTGTATGGTGAAACTTCATAGTCTATAACCAAATGGTTACTCTAAACTAGCCTCACCAGTGGAATTACCCACCTGGCCTCTCAACAAATACAGCGGTACCAACCCATCTAATCGGGGCTGGTAAGAAACCATCACTCGATCATCTAAAAGACTCCCAGGAACCCATGGTGAAAGTATACAATGTAAGTATCAACCCCTCACATGTGTGACTCACCTTACATGTCATCACCCCACATGCCTACACCAAACACAGACACCACCTATATGATAACCCATATAGGGTAATCCCCAATAGGAGCAAAAACTATATATTTATCACATCATCAAATGTACCAACTAGGACATCACATCATATAATCTTATGAAACATTTATTAAACATTTAAAGATGCCAACTGGGAATTCAAATTTTCAAAACCACATTTATTTCCCAATATTAAAAAGTTCCAACCGGGCCTTATATCATGTCCTTATTTATTTCAAAACCAAGATGAAAACACACAATGCACTTAAAGATTCCAAACGGGATTCCCTATCATTTAGAAACCACTCATCCTTTATAAAACACCAAATAGACCATAACTTTCAATAAAATGTTGTAACCACTATATGAAATTTGGGGATTCATGGAAAAAAATTAAAAAATATAGGAAGTTAAGATGAGGAACTTTTTTATAAAAACCAAAGTTTAAGGAGAGAATCACTTTCAATGCCATCATCATTTGAAATCCCATCCATGTGTGCACTTCATGAACCCATGAAAGTGAAAACATCCTATGGAACACTCCATGTGTCCATGAAACCCTTTATAAATCACTTTCAAAAACACCACTTTCTATTTAACCAAACCCAAGTATTTCACATGTCACGACCCGCCTTCACCAAAAGGAGGGAAGGGTCAGCAGATTGCCATGCCCTTCCTTATTTAAGTTGAAGAAGGGATAATGACCCCCGAAACCTACCTTCAATAGGTCCCGGAGTGGCAACTAGCACCAAGGGTATGGAAATCACACACGAATGGAAGGCATTCCCCTTTTTGTTTTTATATGATCGTGAGATAATATGGTAAATCTCACAACACCAAAACTAGAAGTGCAAGAAAAACCAAAACAACCATTTCCATATGCATGTTCCAAAAGTAAAAAACACAAAGTACAAAGTGACTACAAGGGTAAAGTACCAAAGAAAGAAAACAGCAACTGCAACTGCCCCAAAGGTACGAGCTAGTATGGTCTTATGCGATCCCCGAAGTCCTCCTGGAATCCTGAAAGAAATTTTATATACGTAGGGTGAGCATACAAGTATAATCAGTAAGGAAAACTAAAGGCTCTCATGCACAAGTGGGGGAACGTACTAAAGTCCCGTGAGAAAAGGAGTAAATCAAACACCTAACAAGGTAAACTATCCACCCAAGCCTCACCAAGGAACACTCCCCAAATAACGCAAGTCAAGTAATATATATAATAAAAGGACATCGATGTTTGGGTACCCCACGCCACTTTCCCACTGGTTATTGAAGACATCCTACGCATCGAACCAATCCTGTCATTCTCACCGCAGTCCCACTGCCACACCCCGCCCGCACACACTTGGGCCACAACTATCACACGTAACCACGCCTGCAAACACCTAGGCCAGAACAACCACCGCCATGCCCGAAGACAACTAGGCTAGAAGACCCGCTGCCACGCCCGAAGATACCTGGGCCTCATCCCGAAGATACTTGGGAAACTACATGCTCGCACACACCTGGGCCATAACCACCACACCACCCCGCCTGAAGGTTCTTGGGCTAATAATGGACCTCAGGCCATCACAGCCTGCCCGAAGATACTTGGGCCATCCGGGAAAGGGAGAAGAAAAGGAGCTAATAACCAGTCACTAATAACAGTGTTGGGAAAAACACCATCCCCCATGAAATGGGGGTGTTCGGCACTAAGTGCTCAACTTAGGTGGGACGCGAATAAGAAACACAAAACTACAAGTATATATGTATAGGTAACAGGCACTCTCCCAAGTTTAGGTTTTTTTAGCCAACCTAAGGAACGCAAATAGCACTCAAGCCCGAGTCACAACTCTTTCCAACAAAACCCGTTTGTTCTATTCATTTTGATGTTCAGTAATAATGTTTAATTAAGTTCTGCACCTACTTGGGAAACTAGTAAGCATAAGCACAAGCCAAGGAAAGCAAATAGTCAAGCATTGACTACAACATCCACACTCGGTTCCCTCGTAAATCTGCAATAACCAAAGAAAGCCCCAAGTACACCCCCATGTCCAATATCTAGGAGCCAAAAGGTTTCACCAACAGAGGATTCCACCCCAATTAGTGATATAAACAAGGTAACCACCCAGTCTTAAAATTCACAACCACTGAATCCATAACAACAGGGGATCCCATCCCCACCCACATCACCCAGAAAACGGCTGGTGAAGGAAAAACAACCAAACCACCACCACTAAGCAGGCCCATGCCGGTATTTTAAGATTTATAAGATTTAACACACTCAATGATTTCAATTTCTGTGTTCTTTAACCAGGGTTATCACATAAGGATTAATCCTGGTGCCTCATTTTATTTAGCCAGATATACGTGATTAACCAATTTCCTTTTCACAGTAGGAGTTCACAAATACAAAACAATCCATTTAAAACATCACCAGGGTTCATTAGTGCACAGAGGATAACACCAACAGCCATGATTTTCAGTAGGCGTAACCCCGCAAAGTTCAGAAAAGAAGATCATAAAACAGAGCAGCGTCATCAATCACACCCCCCCTTCGTTCTTTATAAAATCCATTCATTATCTTTATTTAGGTTTGTTTCATCCAATTCTACGGAATCAAAAGTATGACCACCTCGCATGATACACAAAAAGGGAGAGACGAAGGAGAAATTACCTACCTGCTTATCAACGATCGATGCTGAGCCTGGGCGCGGAATTCCACGGATAGCGATGCGGTTCGCCTGAACCCAAAGCGGCTCATCTGAAGGAAGGGTACTACTAGCAGAGGGTGATCGAGGAAAAAAGAAACCCTCGGCGAACCCTTTAGTTTATAAGGGTCGGGGACGGTTGAGATAACAACGTGGAACCGCATAAGGAGCGGGGGTCGTGGGTTGACAATGTGGCCCCACACGTTATTAAAGGGTTGGGTGGTTTAAACCGATGCACACACTAGGTTAATTCATTAAATATTTAACTAAAACATTTATGGGCGTTACTGAGCATTAAAACAAGCTTAAAGTGGTCAAAATGGGGTTTAAAACCCAATTCGCGCAAAAAGGAGTGCTACTGGAAAGACCCTGTGGGGGTAGGAAAGAGCCACCGTTAGCTGAGAGCGACCGGTGGTGGATGGAAATCGGTAGCCGAGAGCTACCGGTAGGCCTCAGCTACCGGTGGACCGAGCTACCGGTGGACCGAGCTTCTGGTAGACAGAGCTACCGGTAGGCTGTGGCTACCGGTAGATCGAGCTACTGGTAGGCCTGCTACCGGTAGGCTAAGGCTATCGGTAGGCCTACCGTGGGCCAAACTTCACTGAGATTCCTAGACCATAAAAACCCAACTTGAGATTTTCACAAAGTAATGGACCCCAAAAACCCGGGCCATTACATCAGATACCTCTTAAATGATTCTCGTCCTCAATAATCAAAACAACCTATAAGGAAAGACAGAGTCCGAAAAACCACCTCGAAAGGTACCTCTCAGAAGTGAACCTCATTATTAACTAAGAACGATTTTCTGTCAAGAACCAAGCAACATACCATGTCAAACTGCCCAGCCATGTGGGTTGGGGAGTCTCCTTCCCCATGTCAAGATACTATCCTCTTTGGATGGCACTGACTCACCCGCACAGGTTTAATCGCATCCACCTTAATGTGTCTTGATTTGGGGTCAGGTCCACCCCTCCCCATAGCCAGGACTTTTCACACACATTCAGAGGAAAGAAAACCAGCATTTCATAGCCAACAAGGTAAAACGTTCTACCACAACAGCTATAAACCAAACAATACAAAACTCAAAAAAAACTCTTGGTACTGGGCACGCATCTGCGCTTCCCTCTCCCACGTACTCTCCTCAAGCCCACCATGTCTCCATAACACACGAACCAAGGGGATGTTTCGCCCATAGAGCACCTTCTTCTCACGGTCCTGGATCCTCAGTGGTCTTTCCACAAAATTCACGTCATCCTCGATGTATAGCTCTCCCCAATCAAGGAAGTGTGAATCATCATGCAGGTAACGAATAAGCTAAGAAACATGGAATACATCATGTATCCTCAGTAGTGGCGGTGGTAGCGCTAGGTGATAATTCACTTCACCGACCTGCCGCAACACTTCAAAGGGTCCGATGAACCTCGGAGAAAGCTTACTCCCCTTTCCGAACCTCCGTTTTACACGCCGAGGGGAGACCTTCAAGAACACGTGGTCTCCAACCTCAAACTCCAAGGGCCTCCTCCTGGTATCAGCATGTGACTTCTGTCGGTCCTGGTCTGCCTTTATCCTTTCTCGTATGAGCTGAACCTTCTCTGTCGTGCTCTGCACCACCTCCGGGCCAAGGATTCCTACCTCTCCTACTTTGGTCCAACACATAGGTGAACGGCATGGCCTCCCGTACAATGCTTCAAATGAGGCCATACCAATGGTAGAGTGATAGATATTATTGTAGGCAAACTCTACCAGAGGCAAGTATCACATTCATGATCCTCCTAAGTCCAGAACACATGCCCGCAGCATATCCTCCAAGGTCTAGATGGTGCGCTCTGTCTGTCCATGTGTCTGGGGATGGAAAGTAGTGCTAAGGCGCAGCTAGGTGCCAAAAACATGCTGCAATCCTCTCCAGACTCACGAGGTAAACCGTGCATCCCTATCCGAGACTATAGACCTCGGAACTCCATGCAACTGCACCACCTCATCCACTTACTTTCGTGCCAAATCATCCACTGCACTCGACTCCTTAATCTCCATAAAGTGAGCTGATTTCGTCAACCGGTCCACTACCACCCAGATGGCATTGTATCCCCCTTGGATCTTGGGTAGTCCCGTGATGAAATCCATTGAGATGTTGTTCCACTTCCACTCGGGGACATCTAGAGACTGCAGTAGGCCACCTGGAACTTGGTGTTCAGCCTTCACTTGCTGACACACTAAGCACTTGGCCACAAACTCTGCCACTACTCGCTTCACTCCGGGCCACCAAAATTGTTTCTTCAGTCCCTGGTACATCTTGAACACTCCAGGGTGTACTTCTAGGGGTGATTTGTGGAACTCACTTAGAACCTTGTCGTGCATTTCCTATGGAACAAACATCTTCCCCTAGAAAAGCATCCAGTTTTGGCCATCCTCCATCCATCTATCCAGAGCATTGCTCTAGACAACTCGGTCACGCATCACTTTGCACTCTGGGTCTCCCCATTGAGACTCCTCCACTTGCTGAAATAGAGACGACTACACTACCATATGATATAGGCAACCTCTACTGCCATCCATCCTCGCATCTATGTGTAAGGCAGAAAACTCCTCCATCACCTTCCAGGCGTCTGCCAACTCTCAGACTGCATCCTTCTGCGCCCTCCTGCTCAAGGCATCAGCCACTACATTCCCCTTCCCTGATGTGTAGGAGATCTCAAAGTCGTAATCCTGGAGGAACTCCATCCACCTTCACTGCCACAAGTTTAGGTCCCGCTGGGAGAAGATATACCTCAAGATTTTGTTATCTGTGAAGAGCACAAAGTGTTCTCCAATGAGGTAGTTCCACCATAACTTCAGTGAAAAAACGACCACTACAATATCCAGGTCGTGTGTGGCATAATTACGCTCATGAGGGCATAGCTGCCTAGACCCATAAGAGATCACCCCTTGTCGCTACATCAACACACATCCCAGTCCTTGTCCTGAAGCATCACAGAACACCTCATATGCCACCCCTTCTTCTGGTAATCTCAGCACTGGGGTACTAATCAACTTCTCCTTTAGATAGTTGAAGGCTGACTCGCACTTCTCACTCCACACGAAAACCTGGTCCTTCTTGGTCAGGTCCGTAAAAGGGGCCTCAACTCAGGAGAATTTGGGTATGAACCTTCGATAGTAACCCGCAAGCCTGAGGAAACAACGGACCTCTGCCAAATTCTTGGGTGCTGCCCAAGAAACAACTGCCTCAACCTTCGATGGGTCCACCGCTACCCCCTGCTCGGACACCACGTGCCCGAGGAAGTTCACTTCTCGTGTCCAGAATTTTCATTTCGACAACTTCCCATAGATCTGATGTTGTCGGAGGACCTCCAAAACCATCCTTAGGTGCTCCGCATGGTCCTCCTCTGATCTTGAATAGACCAGGATGTCGTCGATGAACACAACTACGAACCGATCCAGGTACTCCCGGAAGATGGAGTTCATAAGCCCCATGAACACAGTCGGGGCGTTCGTAACACCGAAAGGCATGACTAAGAACTCGAAGTGTCCATATCTGCACCTGAACACTGTCTTCGGGATTTCGTCCTCCTTTACCCTCAATTGGTGATACCCAGACCATTGGTCGATCTTCGAGAACCACCCTGACCCTTTCAGCTAGTCGAAAATATCGTCTATCCTCGGAAGAGGATAGCGATTCTTGATCGTCACCTGATTCATCCTCCTATAGTCTATGCACAGCCTGAGACCACCATCTGCCTTCTTTGAAAACAAGATTGGATCACTCCACGGTGACGCACTCGTTCGAACATTGTAACGCCCCGACCCTAGTTACCCAGAGTCGGTGCATTATTACATAACATTGGCATGATCACAAGAAAGATCAAATCTCGAAAGACCGATTGGTTTAGTAGCCTTGGAAACACTAGATATATTCATAAGTTTTACATTACATCATAAAATGAAAAACTACTACAACAACATAATGTCTCCATAATCCACACTCATATCCCCACATAATATCCCTACAGGTCATTCATAATTTACTTCTTCAATTCCTGGGAAAAATAAAACATAGAAAAGGGGTGAGCTCAAATGCCCAGTAAGGATAACAATATAGCGGAAACTTTCATAAATGAGAATAAACATTTAAGGCAATGTATAACTAAAACAACATCCTTTCAAACTTGAACTTTCAACATTGTATGGCATAAATAAAATGAAATAATTCCATTTACTCATTCACATGGATATTCTACTAATCGAATAATCACATGCAAAATCACTAACCACTTTCATAATGTTGGAATACATAATGCCATAATATCATAACCACATAGCCACGGCCTCGTGCCAAGACTACAAATAAGATTTTGTCAAAGCCTTGTTCCAAGACACTAGTTTGTCTCATGAGACCTACCGATGCATCGAGGAGCTATAGCGGGCTCCACCCGTCACATATTAAGTCCAATGCATTCCCATATGAAAAGGTTTAAACATAACATAAACATTCGTATTAAAACTAGCATACGAAATGTTATAAACTATGAATGGTATAAAAATAGCACATCCACAGTCAAACATATCACAAAACCTTCAATACAGTATAGAAGTTTTGTATCATAATAAATCAACTTCAAATAAGCGTAAAATCCATCAAAGGATGTTGACATAGATGAAATAAAAACACTTTTTAGAGAAATATCTCTTTCTATTTTTGAAATCATTTAAGAGCCATATAAAATAAAACATTTTCTTGAAAATATTCTTATAAGCTTGTAAGGAAAGCTTTGAATATTTTATAACGGCGGAAAATAACCGCACCCGCCGTATAAGTTAAAAAAACATTCTTACCTTAATTCTGTCGAAAAGGTTAAAAAGGACCTTGTTTTGAAAACGACAGAAAGATTCCTCTTATAAAAAGTCAAACAAGGGTATAAATGACTTTAACCCATATTCTTGTAAATAATAAAAATTATTTGAAATACATTTTGAAGAAACATGGATGTGGATGATAAAGAGATCCCAGTAGATTATTACATATAAACAACCTCGGATAATGAAGAGATTGTGAAATAACCCTTACCAATTTGGTAACTTATGAAACATACAACCCATGAATGAGGTATCATACAATGAATATGTAAATACACATAAATTAGAGTGTATTACACAATGAATATAATTATGGGCAGTACATACACCACACAAATGGTGATGGTGGAAATATGGCATGAATCTCACAGAAATAAAGAGTGAGATGAAAACCCCTTACCTTGTACTTTTCCTTGGTCGGGGTAGGTTAACCTCCTATATAATGGTGAAATAATTGTTATTAAATTATACAGGAATCATATACATTAATATGATATCATATATGATCTTTTAATATTGATTTGATAATAATATCTTAGTATTATCGTTGTTTCGGGTGTTAACTTACTTGTTTTCTTTTATATGTTTTGTTACATAAGACATGTTTGTAAAGGATAGGTTGTATATTATTCATATCCAGAATGATATCAAGTCATTAAACATCATTTTTTAAATCATCAAATGATAATTATACTTGAATGGATACGATGGAGAATGAATCTCATCACGTTCATGGAGACGGTAGTCCGTACGTACGCACGAGTGACAATATCATTCTTTTGATATTAAAATAATATATAAATGGATGGTATATCATATATACTGAATCATTAACATGTTATATTTATTATTTAAATGAGTTACACATCATTATTATACACATCCAAATAATATTATATTGAATAACAATTACACCACGACGTGGAGACGGTAAGTCGTACGTACGCACGTATGGTGACATGTTATTCAAAGGGTGGATAGAATACTGAATATGGTTGTACCATATTTATAATAACATCATAGTATATATATGATACTGGAGTCATTATTTTAGAATGGTAACAACAAAGTAATAAGAAGTGGAAGAAGAAATGAACTTGGAAAAGGGTGGTGAAATCATTACCTCTTCTTCGGGTTCTTCCTTTTGATTTGATCAAAAGGGCTGCTTAGGTTGGCTTTCTGATCAAACTAAGGCCTATAGGTTGTATTGAGGGAAGTTGGGAGAGTATTTGGGCAGAGTTTGGCCGAACCAAAAGGCTTTTAAGGTGTGAATAAATGATAAGGAGGAGTGCCCTTTTATAAGAGGGGTGAGGGGCACCTTTGGAAAAGCTAGAAATATTAATTTATAATAAATTAATATTCGGTTTCTAATGGCTCCAAAGTTGATTATTGAAATTTTAAGGTGGGGATAGGTCTAAAACAACTAAACCAATAGAATTTAGACAGGTTTGGGTACTTATATTAACCTTATCTTTAAGTATTAACTCTAAGCTAATTAGTTTCACTTTTACAATCTCTCTTTGTATTTTTATATATTATGGTTAATAAACTTACTATATACATCCAAGTGACCCCCAAGTGGTCCATTAATGATGAACCTATCATGATATAAGTCTCTTGGCCGAACCTTAGTTTTTTAGGAATTTAATATCAATTAATAATATAATATTGGTTTTAAGAACTCTTTTATGTCAATTTTGACACTATTCAATAGTTGATTTTTTTGAAACTCATAACAGATTGATTACTTCGAAAAAAGTAAATTAAATAAATTATAATATATCATATTATCCTATAAAATTATTTTAATTCATTAAAAGTTTCATATTATATTTATTTGGGTATTTATAATATCAATTATTTTAATTTTTCACTATTATAGTAATTAATTCATCATCATTGTGTCATAAATAAATTAAATTATATAATGTCTAAAATATATAAATAAAATATAACTATGTAGGAAATCGTTTTATCTTTCTAATGAATATTTATTATCTAAAATCAAACATATATAACCCTATGTAAAAATTGTTGTTCTAAAAGATATATGCTTGTGTCATTTTTGTATTCATTTTAACTTAATTAAAATAAAGTGTCCCTATCACCTACAAGTGGCACCATGGGGTCCCAAAATCGACCCAAAGATGCCTATGGTCGAACCTGTATCAACCAATAAGGCTAGGACACGTTTTAGGGTAATTTAGTATTATTATAATATTATTTTTTAACCCTTATTTACCAGATTTACCCTTAACCATGGTAAATAAAATATTTACCACAGTAATTATTCAAAATGTCTAAAAATAAAAGTTACCTATTTACACAATTTGAACATCCTGATTCCAAATATGGAATCCATTTTTCTAAATTCAAAACACAGAAGTGGCAGAAATTAATTTAAAATTAATTCCCGCTGTTAACACAAAAAGCGTGTTTTTAAGAGATAATAACTATCGAAAGATTGACAATTGTTTATGTTCGGTTTAATTTTAAAATTATGTCCAATGACCAACATTATATTAAATGGTAAAAATATATTCTAAATATACTTTAAAACCACTCAAATTGATAATTTATCACTATTAATTATTTTGATTAAAAAAGTTGTTTTTAATTAAAATTTAGTAATTTTCACTATTCATCAAAATATTAAAGTTATCCGAAAAGTACCAAAATTTCATCTTAGGCTAAATTAGTTATTCTGAATCCAAAAATGATGTCCATTTTGAAATATAAGATATATATATAATTTCAAAAAGTAGGTATTACTATTCATAACGGCTAGTTTGATTGGTTGTTAGAACTCGGTGTTGCGTACAACACACGCTATCGCATTATTCAAAGAGAAGCGTACCGTAGAAGCTTGGGGTGTTACATTCTCCCCTCCTTCAAATAATTTCGTCCTCGAAATTTCTAGAATACTACCGAATGAAAAGAATCAGTTGGTTCTTCATCATAAGTTCCTCGGGTTCCCACGTTGCCTCTTCCATCTTATGGTTTCTCCACAAAACTTTTACCAGACGCGTCGTCCGGTTTCTCAGTACTTGTTCTCTCGTATCAAAAATCCTGACGGGCTCTTCACAATAGGAAAGATCGGGTTCCAGTTCTAATTCCTTATAGGTGAGTACATGCGTTGGGTCAGGCATGTATTTCCTCAACAGAGATACGTGGAACACATCGTGAACTTTGGAGAGACTTGGCGGCATTTCCAATCGGTAAGCTACAGCCCCAATTCGTTCTAGAATTTCGAAAGGTCCGATGTACCTGAGACTCAATTTACCTTTCTTACCAAAACGTATGACTCCCTTCCATGGAGATACCTTCAGGAAAACATGATCACCGACTTGAAATTCCAAATCCTTCCTTCGATTATCGGCATAGCTCTTCTGCCTACTTTGAGCTGCTTTGATGTGATTTTGGATTACTTTCACCTTTTCCACTGTTTCCTCCACCAGTTCTGGGCCTACAAGTTTTCTTTCACCAACGTCATCCCAACAGGTTAGTGTAAGACATCTCTTTCCGTGTAACGCTTCATATGGTGCCATCTGAATACTCGAATGGAAGCTATTGTTATAGGAAAATTCTACCAGTGGTAAATATTGATCCCACATACCCTGAAAATCAAGTGATCATGATCTCAACATGTCTTCTAAGGTCTGAATAGTCCGTTCTGATTGTCTGTCTATCTGAGGGTCGTAAGCAGTGCTCAAATGAAGTTCAGTATCCAGGGATTTCTAAAGACTTTTCCAAAATCTTGAAGTAAAACGGGGATCACGATCAGAAACAATCGATAGGGGTACTCCATGAAGTCTCACAACTTCATTAATATATAGTCTTGCTAGACGTTCCAGGGGTAGATCTTCTCTTATAGCAAGAAAATGTGCTGACTTGGTAAGACGATCAACAATAACCCATATTTCATCGTTCCTTCTAGGAGTCTTTGGTAGCCCCATGACAAAGTCCATCGTAATATTGTCCCATTTCCACTCCGGTATGGGAAGAGGTTGCATGACTCCTCCAGGCTGTTGCCTTCCAGCTTTCACTTGTTGACAAACCATACATCTTGACACAAAATCAGAAATCTCCCTCTTCATGTTGTCCCACCAAAAATGTTCCTTCAAATCTTTATACATTTTGGTGCTCCCAGGGTGTATAGAGAAATTGGAACTATGAGAATCATCCAGCAATTCCCTTTTTAGATCAGGTAAATCAGGAACACAAAGTCTCTTCCCGAATTTCAAAATTCCATCTTCATACACAAAGTCTCTCAATATCCCATCATTCACAACTTTAATCTTCTTTTGAAATTCTTCATCATCGGTCTGAGAACTCTTAATCCTTTCTAGTAAAGATGGTTTGGAAACCATTTGAAAAAGAATTGATGTTTCACCTTCCCTGGTTATTCCCATGTCCATCTTCACTAGATCCATGAAAATTGGATCCCTTTCAATTCTCATCATGTTCAAAACTCCATGGTCTTTTCTGATCAAAGCATCTGCCACCTTTTTTACTTTCCCCGGGTGGTAGTGTATCGTGCAATCATAATCCTTGAGTAATTCAAGCCATCTCCTTTGCCTCATGTTGAGTTCTTTTTGTGAGAAAATATACTTCAAACTCTTGTGATCAGTATAAATCTCACATTTTTCACCATAGAGGTAGTGCCTCCATATCTTCAAAGCAAAGATCACAGCTGCTAACTCGAGATCATGAGTAGGATAGTTTTGTTCATGAATTTTCAACTGTCGTGATGCATAGGCAATAACTCTATCATTCTACATTAGGACAAAACCAAGTCCTTTCTTTGATGCATCACTATAAATAACGAACCCATCATTCCCCGATGGTAGAGTCAATATAGGAGCATTGACTAATCTTCTCTTCAGTTCTTCAAAACATTCTTCACACTCTTTTTTCCAAACAAATTTAACCCCTTTACGTGTGATCTTCGTTAATGGGTTAGCCAATCGGGCAAAATTCTGGACGAAACGTCGATAATAACCTGCCAAACCAATAAAACTACGTACCTCAGTTATACTCGTAGGTGCTGGCCATTCTTGGATTGCCTTGGTCTTAGAAGGATCAACAGAGATTCCATCTTTAGAGACAATATGGCCAAGAAAAGAAATATCCTGAAGCCAGAATTCACACTTGCTAAACTTCCCATATAATTCATGCCTCCTCAGAGTCTTCAAGATAATGCACAAGTGATTTTCATGATCTTCGTAGGTTTTGGAGTATACCAAGATATCATCAATAAATACCACCACAAATTCATCGAGATACTCCTTGAAAACTCTATTCATCAGATCCATGAATACAGATGGTGCATTAGTCAATCCAAACGGCATTACAGTAAACTCGTAATGCCCGTACCTGGTTCGAAATGCTGTTTTCGGAATGTCTTCCTTCTTCACACACAACTGATGGTATCCAGATCGAAGGTCAATCTTTGAAAAGTATTGAGCTCCATGCAGTTGGTCAAATAAATCATCAATACGAGGTAGGGGATACTTGTTCTTTATCGTTATAGCATTGATCTCCCTGTAGTCGATACATAACCTCATATATCCATCTTTCTTTTTAACAAAAAGAACAGGGGCTCCCCATGGAGAAACACTAGGGCGAATAAATCCCTTATTACTCAATTCCTCTAGTTGTTTCTTTAGTTCAACTAATTCTACAGTGGCCATTCTATAAGGGGTCTTCGATATAGGCCTTGATCCAGGAATCAAATCAATGGAAAACTCAACTTCTCGTTCTGGAGGATGTCCAGGTAAATCTTCCGGAAATACATCTACAAATTCTTTCACAACAGGTACATCCCCTATTTGAACATTCCTTTCCTCACCGACAGTTATTTCATTCTCTTCCTCCCCAATAATTGAATTAAGTTGAGCTACTGGGGGTGGATCTAAATAAGAATTAGGTGGTGACGATTCTGCTCTAAAGATAAGGTGTTCCTTATCATTATCATCAAGAATCGTAACCTCTTTCTTCTTACAATAAATCTTCACATCATAGTCTGAAAGCCAATCCATACCGAGGATTATATCAAAATCAATCATTGGTATGACGATGAGATCAGCAGATAACGAACATTTATGTGCTCTAATGGGGACTGATTCACAAAACTTTGTTGCAATGATACTTCCCTTAGGATTTTTAACTGACAATTCCCTTATTAAATCAAATTGGAAATATCTAATTTTCTTAGCAAACTGGGAAGATATGAAACAATGCGATGATCCAGAATCAAATAATGCATTTTCTAAACTTGAGGAAACCATTAAATTACCTGCCACCACGTCTTTCGGAGCTTCTACCTCAGCAGTAGTGATAGCATAAGCCTGGCCTTGATCCCTTGGCCTTTTATGAGGTAAGTTCTCCTGACGCTTAGGACATGCATTTGCATAATGCCCCATCTCCCTGCAATTGTAGCAATGAACGTTGGTAGCTTCCTTCTTCCCCTTGTAATCACGAGCTTGGTGGCCTTTTTCACCACACTTGTAACAGACTCTCATTCCCTTCAAGCAAGTACCAGGATGTTTCTTCCCGCATTTACCACAAGATGGATATTCAACCTTTCCCTTCTTCCCCTTATTTCCATTCCCAGATTGATCAGAAGGTCTCTTCTTCTCTTGCTTTGCTTTAAAGTCATAAGACTTAGAGAATTCTTTTTCGGTCTTGATAGCACATGAGACAATGTCTTCGTACGATGAAAAGGATTGTGAGACTAATGCTCGACGGAGAAATGGTTTTAACCCATCAAAGAAACGATCAATCTTACTTCTTGGGTTGCGAATATAATCTCCAGCATACCTCTCTAACCTTGTAAAGTTAGCCTCATACTTTGTGACATTCTCATCCTCCTTTTGTCTCAGACTCAGAAATTGCCTTTCCATATCTGCTCGATGGTCGCGAGGAAAGTATTTTTCTAAAAACAGATCTTTGAACTCTTTCCATTCCATATTTGATACTTCATCATCTTCCTTCATGTTTTTAATCAATGACCACCATTGATCAGTATCTCCAGTGAGGCGGTAAACTGCCATGATAACTTTTTCCCTTTCACTGCTCCCCAAAGCCTGAAATATTTTCTCTAGGGAATTTATCCATTGCTCAGCTACTAAGGGATTTGTACTCCCATTGAACGTTGGTGGTTGTTTCCTCATGAATCGATCAAACATTGATCCTCCACGCTGTGGATCAGGGTGCTCCATACGGGTAAGGTTATTATTCATAACCTGAGTGAGTTGTCCCAGTATGGTGATTAGTTGATCGGCACCAGTTGCATCACCAGCTCCACTATAATTATCTTGAGCAGGAGGGCAATCCCTATATGGAGTGTGTGCATTGATATGGTTTCCATTTCTTCCACTAGGCGCCATTTCTAAACAATGGCATAAACTAGATCAGTTTATGAATCAAAATACATAATCTCATACTTATAAAACACTTAACATAAATTGTACTATTTATCGATATAATCCATAATCATAAAAATGTTTTCTTTGAGGAAGTATATACTCATAAACCCTTCATAATGATTTGTAAAGAAAATGGGAGTTATCCTAAGCATATCCCCCGGGAGTGTCGTAACCAAGAGTGCAGCAAGGCCCGTTGTCGTGCACCAGTTCCCGTTCGAGTCTAGCTCAAAGTGGTGTTTTCGGGTTTTACTCCTAGGTACATCTGTGCCAGAGCCGCCTCTACCTGCTCGTATCCAGACAGGGATGTATTGCTTGGAAAACTCACAAAATCCCTACAATACCAAAATTCTAGGAAGTTCTTCTATACTAATCCTCAAAGTTCATCTTAGGTCTACGTGCTCTAATTAGAGTTTATCTAAATCTAGCTTCCAAGGTTTGTACTAAACTTCCTCTGATACCAACTGTAACGCCCCGACCCTAGTTACCCAGAGTCGGTGCATTATTACATAACATTGGCATGATCACAAGAAAGATCAAATCTCGAAAGACCGATTGGTTTAGTAGCCTTAGAAACACTAGATATATTCATAAGTTTTACATTAAATCATAAAATGAAAAACTACTACAACAACATAATGTCTCCATAATCCACACTCATATCCCCACATAATATCCCTGCAGGTCATTCATAATTTACTTCTTCACTTCCTGGGAAAAATAAAACATAGAAAAGGGGTGAGCTCAAATGCCCAGTAAGGATAACAATATAGCGGAAACTTTCATAAATGAGAATAAACATTTAAGGCAATGTATAACTAAAACAACAGCCTTTCAAACTTGAACTTTCAACATTGTATGGCATAAATAAAATGAAATAATTCCATTTACTCATTCACATGGATATTCTACTAATCAAATAATCACATGCAAAATCACTAACCACTTTCATAATGTTGGAATGCATAATGCCAGACTATCATAACCACATAGCCAAGGCCTCGTTCCAAGACTACAAATAAGATTTTGTCAAGGCCTTGTGCCAAGACACTAGTTTGTCTCATGAGACCTACCGATGCATCGAGGAGCTATAGTGGGCTCCACCCGTCACATATTAAGTCCAATGCATTCCCATATGAAAAGGTTTAAACATAACATAAACATTCGTATTAAAACTAGCATACGAAATTTTATAAACTATGAATGGTATAAAAATAGCACATCCACAGTCAAACATATCACAAAACCTTCAATACAATATAGAAGTTTTGTATCATAATAAATCAACTTCAAATAAGCGTAAAATCCATCAAAGGATGTTGACATAGATGAAATAAAAACACTTTTAAGAGAAATATCTCTTTCTATTTTTGAAATCATTTAAGAGCCATATAAAATAAAACATTTTCTTGAAAATATTCTTATAAGCTTGTAAGGAAAGCTTTGAATATTTTATAACGGCAGAAAATAACCGCACCCGCCGTATAAGTTAAAAAAAACATTCTTACCTTAATTCTGTCTAAAAGGTTAAAAAGGACCTTGTTTTGAAAACGACAGAAAGATTCCTCTTATAAAAAGTCAAACAAGGGTATAAATGACTTTCACCCAAATGATTTGAAATACATTTTGAAGAAACATGGATGTGGATGATAAAGAGATCCCAGTAGATTATTACATATAAACAACCTCGGATAATGAAGAGATTGTGAAATAACCCTTACCAATTTGGTAACTTATGAAACATACAACCCATGAATGAGGTATCATACAATGAATATGTAAATACACATAAATTAGAGTGTATTACACAAGAAATATAATTATGGGCAGTACATACACCACACAAAAGGTGATGGTGGCAATATGGCATGAATCTCACGGAAATAAGGAGTGAGATGAAAACCCCTTACCTTGTACTTTTCCTTGGTTGGGGTAGGTTAAACTCCTGTATAATGGTGAAATAATTGTTAATAAATTATACAGGAATCATATACATTAATATGATATCATATATGATCTTTTAATATTGATTTGATAATAATATCTTAGTATTATCGTTGTTTCGGGTGTTAACTTACTTGTTTTCTTTTATATGTTTTGTTACGTAAGACATGTTTGTAAAGGATAGGTTGTATATTATTCATATCCAGAATGATATAAAGTCCTTAAACATCATTTTTTAAATCATCAAATGATAATTATACTTGAATGGATACGATGGAGAATGAATCTCATCGCGTTCGTGGAGACGGTAGTCCGTACGTACGCACGAGCAACAATATCATTCTTTTGATATTAAAATAATATATAAATGGATGGTATATCATATATACTGAATAATTAACATGTTATATTTATTATTTACATGAGTTACACATCATTATTATACCCATCCAAATAATATTATATTGAATAACAATTACACCACAACGTGGAGACGGTAAGCCGTACGTACGCACGTATGGTGACATGTTATTCAAAGGGTGGATAGAATACTGAATATGGTTGTACCATATTTATAATAACATCATAGTATATATATGATATTGGAGTCATTATTTTAGAATGGTAACAACAAAGTAATAAGAAGTGGAAGAAGAAATGAACTTGGAAAAGGGTGGTGAAATCATTACCTCTTCTTCGGGTTCTTCCTTTTGATTTGATCAAAAGGGTTGCTTAGGTTGGCTTTATGATCAAACTAAGGCCTATAGGTTATAGTTAGGGAAGTTGGGAGAGTATTTGGGCAGAGTTTGGCCGAACCAAAAGGCTTTGAAGGTGTGAAGAAATGAGAAGGAGGAGTTCCCTTTTATAAGAGGGGTGAGGGGCACCTTTGGAAAAGCTAGAAATATTAATTTATAATAAATTAATATTCGGTTTCTAATGGCTCCAAAGTTGATTATTTAAATTTTAAGGTGGGGATAGGTCGAAAACAACTCAACCAATAGAATTTAGACAGGTTTGGGTACTTATATTAACCTTATCTTTAAGTATTAACTCTAAGCTAATTAGTTTCACTTTTACAATGTCTCTTTGTATTTTTATATAATATGGTTAATAAACTTACTATATACATCCAAGTGACCCCCAAGTGGTCCATTAATTATTAACCTATCATGATATAAGTCTCTTGGACGAACCTTAGTTTTTTAGGAATTTAATATCAATTAATAATATAATATTGGTTTTAAGAACTCGTTTATGTCAATTTTGACACTATTCAATAGTTGATTTTTTTGAAACTCATAACAGATTGATTACTTCGAAAAAAGTAAATTAAATCAATACTAATATATCATATTATCCTATAAAATTATTTTAATTCATTAAAAGTTTCATATTATATTTATTTGGGTATTTATAATATCAATTATTTTAATTTTTTACTATTATAGTAATTAATTCATCATCATTGTGTCATAAATAAATTAAATTATTTAATGTCTAAAAATTATAAATAAAATATCACTATGTAGGAAATCTTTGTATATTTCTAATGAATATTTATAATCTAAAATCCAACATATATAACCCTATGTAAAAATTGTTTTTCTAAAAGATATATGCTTGTGTCATTTTTGTATTCATTTTAACTTAATTAAAATAAAGTGTCCCTATCACCTACAAGTGGCATCATGGGGTCCCAAAATCGACCCAAAGATGCCTATGGTCGAACATGTATCAACCAATAAGGCTAGGACACGTTTTAGGGTAATTTAGTATTATTATAATATTATTTTTTAACCCTTATTTACCAGATTTACCCTTAACCATGGTAAATAAAATATTTACCACAGTAATTATTCAAAATGTCTAAAAATAAAAGTTAACTATTTACACAATTTGAACATCCCGATTCCAAATATGGAATCCATTTTTCTAAATTCAAAACACATAAGTGGCAGAAATTAATTTAAAATTAATTCCCGCTGTTAAAACAAAAAACGTGTTTTTAAGAGATAATAACTATCGAAAGATTGACACTTGTTTATGTTCGGTTTAATTGTAAAATTATGTCCAATGACCAACATTATATTAAATGGTAAAAATATATTCTAAATATACATTAAAACCACTCAAATTCTTAATTTATCACTATTAATTATTTTGATTAAAAAAGTTGTTTTTAATTAAAATTTAGTAATTTTCACTATTCATCAAAATATTAAAGTTATCCGAAAAGTACCAAAATTTCATCTTAGGCTAAATTAGTTATTCCAAATCCAAAAATTAAGTCCATTTTGAAATATAAGATATATATATAATTTCAAAAAGTAGGTATTACTATTCATAACGGCTAGTTTGATTGGTTGTTAGAACTCGGTGTTGCGTACAACACACGCTATCGCATTATTCAAAGAGAAGCATACCGTAGAAGCTTGGGGTGTTACAAACATAACCCCTTTTCATCAGATCTTAAATCTGAATCCGCAACTCCCGTAGCTCTGAAGGCGTCATCCGGTAAGGAGCCATCAAAATCGGACGAGCGTCGGGTTGTAAGTCTATCCCAAACTCGATATCACGTCGAGGGGGTAGAGTCATCACCTCCTCAGGGAAGACGTCCATAAACTCACGTACGACCTTTGTCACCTCCATAATCTCAGCATCTACTGACTCCACTGACAGCTCGGCTAACAAGGAGAGGAGGGGTTCCTCTCGTCTGCTGCCCTTCTGGCCACCCCGCTCGCCGGTGAAAGTAACATGTCGGCCGCCCAAGTCTGAGAACACAACCCTTACTTGGAAGCAGTTGATTATGGAAGACACAGATAACAACCATTCGATGCCTAGAATGACATCGTATGGATATATATGTAGCAGAAGAAGATCCCTGACCGACTGATGTGGCCCTATCATCAGTCTGCATCCTCGAAAAACATATAACAAGTCATTCTGACCCCTGACTGGTGTGCTCAGAAACAGGGGTACTGGAAGTCTCTCGGAATCTAGACCCAAAGAACGGGCTAGACTGGGTGCAACAAAGGAGTGCGAAGCTCCGGCATCGAACAAGGCATAATCAAGAGTGCTAAACAAACTGATCGTACCTCGAACGACCTCCGCCCCTGCTGGAACTGCTACCTCTGCGGCGTGTAACTGTCCACGCCCAGCTCCCCTGCCCCTCGGCTGTCGGCCTCCTCCCTGACCACACCCCGGTCGAGGTCCCTGAGGTCGGCCTCCTCCTCCTACGTCTGCCCTCGGGGGAGCGGGAGCTCACTGTCCCTGCTGCTGCTGCTACTGGAAAGGCCTGGCTGGAAGCTGCTGCTGGGGTGGGTGCTGGGGTTGTCCGCCACCGCCGTAATGTACCCAGTCCGGGAACTGACTCTGGAGATGTCCATGGCTCCCAAAGACGAAGCACCACAGTCCCAGGCCCGAAGGAAAAGGGAAAGGACCAGGGGATCAGAACTGGAACTGCTACGGCCTGCTCCCTGCTGGTCGGAACCTAGAGGGTCTTGACGCTAGAGGCCTGGTGCTGACGGCCTTCCCCTTCGATGGTCCCAGCTGGATCCCCTCTCATGAAACACCTCCTATAGAGTGCATCCTCTCCACCACTTCGGCCTTCTTCTGGACCTCCAAGTATGTCAGCAGGGTAAAGGGGGTAACAGCATATTGGGGGGAGGGTCGGAGCACCTCCTCTAAACGTCTTGCCTGAGGCTCCTTGTCGGGAAAGAGGTCCAGAGAAAAACGTAGGAGGTACTTGAACATGATTCCTAGATCCCTCATTGAAATACTCCCCTGTTAAAGGGAGAGTAGCTCCTATCTCTTTTCCGCCTTTATCAACAAAGAGAGGAATTCTGCCCGGAACTCCCTCTCGAAATCAGCCCATGCCACCTCAGCCTCCCTCCTCTCCCCCAGGTAAAGTGTCCACCACTGACGCGCCGCTCCCCGCATCTGGCTAACGGCCAGAGGAACCCAGTACTTGGTCGGAGCCCGGATCAAGCCGAAGGCTATCACTAGCTCCTCTAGCCAGCCCTCTATCTTCATATCAGAGGTGTTACCCTCATACTTCTCGAGGGTCTGTTGCTGGAAGGCCCGAAGTGTCTTCTGCCAATAGTTGTCCTCCTCCTCTCGATCAGCTCTATGCCGATCGGACTAGGTAGTATCTTGGGCCTCGATCACCCGTACCACACATGGTCGCCTCCCAAGTGCCATAGCTGCAAGGTAAACAAGGAATGCCTAAGCCCAAGTAGTTCATGATATTGTTCTTAAATCTTCTTAAACTTTTTATTTATTCTTAATTCCCAAGACACCACATAAACACGAGAACACAAGTCATTATGATGCATGTACCTTTCCTAGGGTCTCTACCCTGCAATCAGCGTGGACTCACTTGGTCATTTGGTAGGTCCAGAGTCCTTGCATCGGATCATGGGGGCCCTAAAATCTTGTGTCCTAGCCAGTCTATCCTGGCCTAATTCACATACCAAGGTCACCCAACACTGTTGCCCTACCATCCCATGCAATCCACATTATGCCTAACTCCAGACTCCATCCTATCTCTCAACCTCCCTCTGATTCCATTCTGTCATGACCCGCCTTCACCAAAAGGAGGGAAGGGTCAGCAGATTTCCACGCCCTTCCTTATTTAAGTTGAAGAAGGGATAATGACCCCTGAAACCTTCCTTCAATAGGTCCTGCAGTGGCGACTAGCACCAAGGGTATGGAAATCACACACGAATGGAAGGCATTCCCCTTTTTGTTTTTATATAATCGGGAGATAAGATGGTAAATCTCACAACACCAAAACTAGAAGTGCAAGAAAAACCAAAACAACCATTACCATATGCATGTTCCAAAAGTAAAAACCACAAAGTACAAAGTGACTACAAGGGTAAAGTACCAAAGAAAGAAAACAGAAACCGCAACTGCCCCAAAGGTCCAAGCTTGTATGGTCCCGCGTGATCCCCGAAGTCCTCCTGGAATCCTAAAATCGGTTTTATATACGTAGGGTGAGCATACAAGTATATTCAGTAGGGAAAACCAAAGACTCTCATGCACAAGTGGGGGAACGTACTAAAGTCTCATGAGAAAAGGAGTAAACCAAACACCTAACAAGGTAAACTATCCACCCAAGCCTCACCAAGGCACACTCCCCAAATAATGCAAGTCAAGTAATATATATAATAAGATCACATCGATGTTTGGGTACCCCGCGCCACTTTCCCACTGGTTATTGAAGAAATCCTATGCATCGAACCAATCCTGACATTCTCACCGCAGTCCCACTACCACACCCCACCTGCACACACCTGGGCCATAACTATCACACGTAACCATGCCTGCAAACACCTAGGCCAGAACAACCACCACCACGCCTGAAGACACCAGGGCTAGAAGATCCACTGCCACACTCGAAGACACATGGGCCTCATCCCAAAGATACTTGGGAAACTACCTGCATGCACACACCTAGGCCATAACCACCGCACCACCCCGCCCGAAGGTTCTTGGGCTAATAATGGACCTTAGGCCATCACAGCCTGCCCGAAGGTACTTGGGCCATCCGGGAAAGGGAGCAGAAAAGGAGCTAATAACCAGTCACTAATAACAGTGTTGTGAAAAACACCCTCCCCCATGAAATGGGGGTGTTCGGCACTAAGTGCTCAACTGGGGTGGGGCCCAAATAAGAAACACAAAACTACAAGTATATATGTATAGGTAACAGGCACTCTCCCAAGTTTAGGTTTTTCCATCCAGCCTGAGGAACGCAAACAACACTCAATCCCGAGTCACAACTCTTGACAACAAAACCCATTTGTCCCATTCATTTTCATGTTCAGTAATAATGTTTAATTTAAGTTATGCACCTACTTGGGAAACTAGTAATCATAAGCGCAAGACAAGGAAAGAAAACATTCAAGCATTGACTACAACATCCACACTCGGTTCCCTCATAAATCCAAAACAACAAAAGAAAGCCCCAAGTACACCCCCATGTCCAATATCCAGGATCCAAAAGGTTTCAACAATAGAGGATTCCACCCCAATTCGTGATATAAACAAGGTAACCACCCGGTCTTAAAATTCGCAACCACTAAATACATAACAACAGGGGATCCCATCCCCACCCAAATCACCCAGCAAATGGATCGTGAAGGAAAAACAACCAAAACACCACCACTAAGCAGGACCATGCTGGTATTTTCAGATTTATAAGATTTAACACACTCCATGATTTCAATTTCCGTGTGCTTTAACCGGGGTTATCACAGAAGGATTGATCCTGCTGCCTTAATTTATTTAGCCAGATATACGTGATTAACCAATTTCCTTTTCACATCAAGAGTTCACAACTACAAAACAAGCCATTTAAAACATCACCAGGGTTCATTAGTTCATAGAGGAGACCACCAATGGCCATGATTTTCAGTAGGCGTAAGCCCGCAAAGTTCGGAAAAGAAGATCATAAAACATAGCAGCGTCATCAATCACAGCCCCCCCCCCCCCCCTTCGTTATTTATAGAATCTGTTCATTATCTTTATTTAGGTATGTTTCATCCAATTCTACAGAATCAAAAGCATTCCCACCCCGCATGATACACAAAAAGGGAGAGAAAAATGAGAAATTCCCTACATTTTGATCAACGATCGACGCTGATCCTAGTTGCGGAATTCCATGGATAGCGATGCGGCTCGCCTAAACCAAAATCGGATCGTCTGAAGGAAGGGTACTACTAGAAGAGGGTGATCTAGAAAATAATAAACCCTTGGTGAACCCTTTATTTTATAATGGTCGGTGACGGTTGAGATAACAATGTGGAACTGCGTAAGGAGCGGGGGTCGTGGGTTGACCACGCGGCCCCACACGTTATTAAAGGGTCGGGCGGCTTAAACCGATGCACACACTAGGTTAATTCATTAAATATTTAATTAAAACATTTATGGGCGTTATCGGGCTTTAAAACAAGCTTGAAAAGGTCAAAATGGGGTTTAAAACCCAATTCGCGCAGAAGGAGCGCTACTGGAAAGACCCTGTGTGGGTAGGCGAGAGCCACCGGTAGCTGAGAGTTATCAGTGGCTGACAGAGACCGGTGGCCGAGAGCTACCGATGGCTGACGGCTACCGGTAGGCTGCAGCTACTGGTAGACCGAGCTACTGGTAAGCCTCAGCCACCGGTAGACTGAGCTACCGGTAGACTGAGCTACCGGTAGACAGAGATACCAGTAGGTTGTGGCTACCGGTAGACCGAGCTACCGGTAGTCCTGCTACCGGTAGGCTATGGCTACCGGTAGGCCTACCGTTGGCCAAACTTCACCGAGATTCCCAGACCAGAAAAACCCAACATGAGATTTTCACAAATATATGGACCCCAAAAACCCGGGCCATTACATCACATAATTTCAATAGTATAAATAACCCCTTTCAAAACATTCCACTGAAACTATAAAGCTGTATAAATTACCAGTTCACATACACAAATCCAAATCTACAATACAACTAATTTAATAAAAATTCCTAAGGTCAAACATCATATAAATCATCCAATTTTTCTATCAAAACGAAATTGGTATTTTATCAAACCCATTTGGTATACATACACATAGGCATAAATAAGGAATCACTTCGAAATCCATTTTTAACAATTTATTCCAATAAGAAAACAACATAATAAACTAACCAAGTGTATTATAAATATTCTAATAATATTTAAAAATTAATTGAAAACACCCAAGAATCATATGGATTGAATCGGAAATTAAATTCGTGGATACACCTACCTCAATGTTGTACGAATGCAATGAAACATTCAGAGAGGAGAGATCTAATCCCCACAGACCATTTGCACACCCTAGAATCCAAAGAAACAAAACACACACACAAACCCTATCGATTAGAGTCCATCCAAGAGATAAACCCCCAAAGTAAAACCAAACAATCCAGAGACAAGGAGGGAAGGAGGAAAAAGGTGGGCCAAAACCCTAAAAACTCTCCTTGGAAATTCAAGGATGAATCTATGGAGGAGGAAGAGCCAATGATAAGGGGCTAGGGAGATCCCTTCATGATCCAAAATCAAACATGGAGGAAGAGTCTTGGTTTTGGGTTAAAGAGGATAGATATAGAAAAATGGATTTCAATTTTTAAATTTTTGGGGAGATCGCACAATTTGGACGCACGGTTTACTAAATAGTGCACCAACCATGCGGTAGCCACTGTCCCAGAAGGAACTGACCACATGACCAGACCACATTGTTTGAACAACCATGCTCAAACTGTGTGGTAGTATCTTTCCAAAACCAAGACCTATCGCACGGGTACCTGGTCTAAACCGCACGGTTTCCACTAACCGTGTGGTGCCTGTGAACTGGCCAAAAATCCATCCGGACTTCAAAAATTTAAAAATTTTACTCTTTAATCAACCCAAACCCCAAATATAAAGATCCAAGACCAAGAAAGGGATAAAGTAAATGAGTTTTCAAGGTCTTTTTGTGACAATTCTCCCCACCACAGATACTTTATGCCCCCAGAAAGTCACTCAGTTGAAAGATAACCCAAAACTCAGGTCCATTCTTGATCAAAACCGAGGGAAACCATGAACCTCGAGGTGACCATTCATTCCACAGGTAACACTGAACCAATCAAGAAGAAACCACATCATAAAAATGAGGGGAGAACACGAGTGGGGTTCTCCCCACCACAAGAACCCAACTATCATGGGAACTCTACAATCCAAAAAACACCACCAGAGCTTAAACAAAACCCCACTATAAGAAAACTAGATAAATCAGGACCTTAACAACTAACTAAACCTCCCCACACTAACCAAACAACACCCTCACAGCAACCAGAAACTAGATAACTCCCAAAACAAACACATACATCTTCCTTAGCATGAGAAAAACATCACCACCACTAGAACTTGAACTTTTTCAACACCAGTCAAACCCCCAACACTATGGGAAACCCACGAGAAAAACTCCACCAAAAATGGACCCAGGAACAACTACAAAAATCAATTTTCCACAACCACTTACATCACCCAATGATCACAACTAAACTAAGATCAACTCATACCAAGGTTAAACACACTCAAGAAAAAATGAATGATTCTATAAGACATATTTAGATTAACACAATCACTTAAATTGTGAAAGAACAAGTTCATCAGACTATCACGACAAAAGATAAACTTATTATATAAAGAAAACATGAACAAGGGAAAATTTAAATGTCTCCATCCTAGCATAGGAGAAAAAATTGTGCCAAGGTCTTACACATCCCTCGGAACCTCCTAACTATGTGCAAGCTTCACTCCAAGGCCTTTGGATGGAGCCCTGATGAATGAAGAATCGACTTCCTCACAGTCAGGTATTATAATCATCTGATAGAAACTCATTAATTGAGAAATAATTTTTATATAACTTCTCCATATGACCCAAATTGCCACAACATTGGTAGGTCTTCGAAGGTATGCGACAAGATGGCTTCGAATGCTCGGATCAGACACACTAGTGGCACACTATCAAATGGTTTGTCAAACTGGAATCCAGAACCAATGAAAGTTATTCTTTAGGGGAAGGTTCCGCCAACATGCACCCATTTCCAAATGGGGAAAGTTCATTGGCAACAAAAGATACCAGACTATCAACTTCTTGCACTCTAGAAGCTAACTTGGCTAGAAATGCTTTGTACACTAAATTTTAGAAAAGAAGATCCTTGGAGGAGAGGACTCGCTACTTGTTCTCTAGATAAATACCCCAAATTAAAGTATAATCTTTCAATAGATCCTATAAAGATACCCTTAAAGAAAAGAAAACTAGCTCCTTGATGTATTCAACATAGTCCTTCACTGTCTGCTGGCCTTATTTAATACAAATGATCTCTTCTTCTTTTTCATATTCACATTCTTAGGTATAAACCATTGGATAAAGATAGACTTGAACACTTCCCACTTCATTTAAACTTGCATCGATGGTAGGGAAAAACCCCAATCTTCCAAATATGGACCCTCCAATAGACACAGAATAGTAAAAACTCTAAGAGCTTATGGATTTCCCAACAACCTGAAAACATGCTCGACCTCTTCAAGAAACTTCGCTGCCTCTAACAGACCTCAATCACCATGAAGAATAGGTAACAAACGATAAGAATAAAAAACAATGAATGACTCGTTACAAACATTGGGGGTCTTTCTGGTTGGCATTCTCTGAATATAAATGAAAGCAAAAAACCAAAACCAGCATCAAACTAAAAAATAACTTAGAGAAAAATCTTGATCCCAAACAACCAGCTCAGAATTAAAAAACATATAAGCACAATAGAAAATAATCTTTTCCAAAATCCCATTTCCATTTCAATTTTTAAAACTTACTTCTTCCAATTCTACTTTCCAAATACTGAAACCTAGTTTTTAATCCAAATTTAATTTACAAATTCATTTCCACCATCAAATTTGCTTTAGAAAAATATACCAAGACTTTGATTTCAAATAAAAACCCATGGAATCTCATAAAATGTCACATATGTGTCCATAAAATCTTATCCACATGTTCCAACATGTAATTTCCACATACAAACCCTCACATCTACAAATGTTCATAAAAAACACCAAGGGCACACCCATGCCACTACTTTACCAATTCCAAACATGCACCAAATTTTTAAACCAAACCACTTTTTTTATTAAATCCCATTTTTCTAATTCCAAAACCAAAAAAAAAAGAAATAATTTCCATTTCAAAACCCATATTTATACCAAAAACTTACTCTCACCAACTAGAACCAAAATGAAACTCAAATTACCCCAAACTACCAGAAGGAGGAATGAGTAGTTATGCGTAACTTGGCGACATGGAAGTAAGCCATGCCCTAAGTAGGAAATAGAAACTAAGAGGAACTTGAACCATGAAATTAGACTTCACATGGGTAACTACTTCATGTGAGATTACAACATTAAACTAGCTCACCTCCACTTTCATCCCTCAATCCAAAATGAACCAAGACAAGACAAGGACTCAATTACCAAACTACCCCTTGTAACTTGAGAATCAGAATGAGAAAGGGGTCATTACATCCTTCATGTACCTACCTATTGAGTCCCAAAAGTCCTAATATCTAACTACTAGACATACCAAATAATAAATACATGTTATGATACCATTTTTTCATGAACTGGTTCGGGATGACATCCAACCCGGATGCCTGACCCGGTTCGAGACATTGCCCGAAGGGCGTTTCTGATCCCCATAAACTAGAAACCAGTGTCGGGAATCAAAAAATAAACCAAAAGGAACAATTTCATCCCAATAAACTAGGATCAAATAAATAAACTAAAAACATAGATAACCAACAACTGATCATATACAACTACACAATTTAACTAGGTACAAGATATAACCGAATATAAGAAAACCGAACTAAACTGCTACCAACATGATCTCCATGTGACCATAATTTCACCACCATCCACAAGACAAAAATAAACCAAGAGAAAACAATAACCATAAAAACCTGAACAAGAGGCTGAACCTGTAAAACAGATCGGTACTACAAATACTGAGTGGTATAAGTAGGGTGTGAGATAAAGTACTCAGCAGGCAACCACCAAAGAATCCATGCATTTCCTTTCCCAAAAGTAATCCATTAACACTAGTTTTAAATACAGTTATAAAATAAGTTTTCCTCATTTTAAATAAAAAAACACAATTTTCCCTTTTTCAAAACATTTCACACCATATATCCATTTCCAAAATAGATTACCATTTTAAAACCAAAACCCAAAACAAGGGATAATGGGTTGTGCTGAAAATAAACTATCAATATAATTAGAAAAAAAAATTCATAAAAACGTACACAAGCAATTATAGATAGTAACCATGGATATTTCCTAAATATCCCTAGAGTGATCCCTAGACGTACTCAGTTCGGAACAACCTTCCAGAGTATAGTGAAACTCCATAGTCTATAACCAACTAGTTACTCTAAACTAGTATCACTAGTGGCATAACCCACCAAGACTATTAGAAAATTTAGGGGGTACCAACCCATCTAATTGAGTATGGTAATAAACCATCACTCGATCCTATAAAAGACAACCAAGAACCCAGGGTGAAAGTATACTATATATGTAGAAGGCCCTCACATGTGTGAATCACCTTACCTGTCATCACCGCATTTGCCTACAACAAACATGGACACCTCCTATACGATCACCCATATAGGTTAATCCCCAATAGGAGTTTCCACTATATATGTATCACATCATCAAAGGTTCCAAATGGTTTGTCACATCACATAATCTTATGAAACATTTTTTAAACATTTTAAGATACCAACTAAGAATTCACATTTTCAAAACCAAATTTATTTTTAAATATTACAGAGTGCCAAACAGGCCTTATATCATATCCATATTTATTTCAAAACCAAGATGAAAACACTCAATGAACATAAAGATTCCAAATGGGCTTCCTTATCATTTTGAAACCAATCATCCTTTATACAAAACCAAAAGGACCATAACATTCAATATAATCTTGAAACCACTTTATGACATTTGGGGAGTCATGGAACCATTTAAAAAAGGAGGAAGATAAGATGAAGAAAATTTTTAGAAAAATAAATGTTCATGGAGAGAATCATATTAAATTCCATAATAATTTGAAATCCCATCTATGTGTGCACTTCGTGCACCCATGGATGTGCCAACATCCAATGGCATGCTCCATGTTTCCATGAAACCCTTTAGAAATCACTTTTAAAACACCAATTTCTCTTTAACCAAACTAAAATATTTCACATATTTTCAAGAGTATAAATAACACCTTTAAAAACATTCCCCCACAACCATCAATCCATATAAATTTGTAGTTCACACATAGCAGTCCAAATCCAAATTCCAACTAATTTAATAAAACATTCATAAGGGAAAACATCATCCAAATCACCCAAGTTTTCTATCAAAATTAAATTGGTATTTTATCAAACACATTTGGTATACATACACATAGGAATAAACAAGGAATCACTTAAAACCCCATTTTTAACAATTTATTCCAACAAGAAAACACCATAATAAACTAACCATTATGCATTATAAAGATTCAAATCTTGTTTAAAAATTAATTGAAAACACCCAAACATCACATGGATTGAATCAGAAAGAAAATTCATGGAGACACCAACCTTAATGGTGTGTGAACTCAACGAAACCTTAGTAGATGAGAGATATAAGCTAAATAGACCATTATCACACCCTAGAATCCAAATAAACACAACCCACACACAAACCTTGTCTATTAGTGTTCATCCAAGAGAGAAACCCCCAAATAAAAACCAAAGAATCCATATAACAGTAGGTAAAGAGGAGAAAAGGGGGAGAACCCTAAAAACTCACCATGGAACTTCAAGGATGGATCCATGGAGGTGGTAGAGCCAAGGATAAGGGGATAGGGAACTCCCTTTGTGCACCACAATTGACCAAGGAGGGAGAGGCCTAATTTTGGGTTAAAAAGAGAGAGAGTGAAAATGAGTTTTTAATTATTAAAATTTATGGGAGGATAACATAGTTTAACATCATAGTTTACTAAATTGTGTGTCAAACCTATGGTAGACACTACCTAAGAAGGAACCGACCGCATGACCAGACAGCATGGTTTGACCAATAATTTGATATCTTCTGTCCAACACCAGGACCTGTGCACGGGTACCTAGACTAAACCGAATGGTTTCGACTAACTGTATGGTGCCTATGAAAATGAAAAAAATCCACTTGGACATACCAAATTTGAAAATTTTACCTAGGACTCAACTTAAACCCCAAGTAGAAAGATCCAAGACTAGGAAAAGAATAAAATAAAGGAGTGTCCAAAGTTGGGGTGTGATAACAAACTTAACATAAAATCATTTCTGTATATTTAAGATGCTGAGGTGATTATATAAGTATGTTTTAATAATAATTGGATTATTTGGAGTAAGAAATAAAATAAAAAATCTCAATGAAGAATGTTACCTCTTCTTGGGGTATACTCCTTAGGTTTGCACCGAAAGCCTTCCTAGGTTATATTCAGGACCAAAGTAATGATTATAGGATAATATGAGGGAATTTTTGAAGTTATTTTGGAAGGTATTGGCCAAACCAAAATAGTTTGAAGGTGTGAAGAGGAGAGGAGAATGGGTGGCCTATTATAAGTGAGGTGACTGGCACACTTGTAATTTTTTGAAAGAAATTTTTCCACCCTCATTTTTTTATGTCACAAGGCTAAAATAATGTAACATTCATAATAATATAAGAGATAAGGTCAAAATACATCCATAAATGGGTTTTTGAAAAGTTTTAGGTTATTTTTAACCTATATATTTTTAGTTTAACCCCTTATAAAACCCATTTTTATCTTAAGCATGGTAAATAATTTTTACTATTTTTACTTTTAATTTGGGTAAAAATTTATATTGAAATATAAATTATAATTATTACAAATATTGAATCCATTTTTCAAAATTCAATTTAAAAATTTTGAAAATTTTAATTTAAAATTAATCTCGCAGATGTGAAGAGAAATCAGGGTTTCAAAGATAAAATGTTCAAAATGGTTATAATTTTTTTATATCAAAATTAAATATAAAAATAATTATAATGACCTAAATTTTATTGATATATATATATAATTTATCTAATTTTACTTTAAAACAAATTTAAAATTTTATTTTACTTTATAAATAATTTAATCAAAAATGTAGTTTTCAATTAAAATTTAGTATTTTTCACTATTTATTAAAAAATGAAACTTTTAAAAAAACTCAAAAATTTACCCTAATATAATTTTAATATTATTATTTAAAATATTAAGTTTATTTTTTCAAATAAATTTTATAAAATTGGAAAAAATAAATTTTAAAATAATTATGCCAAAGGAGATCAAACTACTTTTTAGAAAATATACTTTTAAGTGTAAAATTGGATTTGTTATTATCTCTTATATATAAAACACATATGATGGATGTTAAAATTTTGATCGAAAATATAATATATAAATTTCATTAAAATAATTCAGTAAAAGTGATCTATTTAATTTATTTATATAAAATTAATTTATGTGTATAAAAATAGTTTTTCAGAAAATGATTTCGTTTATTTTCAAAAGGTTTATATTTTAATTTCTAATTAATTGGTCACCAAATAATTCATTATATATACATTTGTAACCATATATTTTTATAATTTAGTTAATCCTATTCATACCATCCATTCATATTTCTAGGTGATAACTATCATATTAAATAATAATATTCCACTAGTATTTCATGTTTCATTTAAACTCAGTGATGCATGTAACGCAAGATAAACATAGTATTTTGTGTAACACAAGGCAAAATTATTGTTGTGTGTAACACAAAATAAACATATTATTGCGTGTAACACAAAATAAACATATTATTGTGTGTAATGTAATATAAACTCACTATTATGTGTGATTCAAGATAAACATAGTGATGTTTGTAACAAAAAATATCAAAAATATTAAATTCATTTGAAAAAATATATTTCAAAAAATATCAAGGTGTTACCTAGATCACACCAAACTTACACCACTCATTGTCTATAGACTGAGTGGATATTGTAGGTTTAGGAATTTATTTAGTGTAGTACCAGTTTAGGGACTCCATCTTCTAGATCTCTCTTAGTGCGGGTTTCATGTCAGTGGGAGGAGTATGACCTCGAGTTATGTGGAGATATCAACCCAGTATGTTAGTTTTATTTTATTCCTTATAATTTCTAGTTAATTAGGATTTCCTAACCTTTTATTTTTAGTATTTTTTATCATATTGATCTACCTATTTTGTTTACATTTCATTCTAAACTACATATTATTTTGATTCATTATTGTTTAATGTATGGATACCCCATGTTGGAATCTCAGTTGAATTTTATTATTTATTAAATATTATTTATCAAGGTCAAATCCTTATCATTAAGTATAATTTGATTCCTAACATTTGTTTTTACCTAATGTAGATCTAGAACACCCCTTAGGCCTTGACATGGGCTGACTTAGGTGCTTGATTCAAAGGTGATCCAGAATGGTTCATGACACATCCATTACAATATATCTTAATTATGTAATATACATTTAATGAAATAATTTGGTGGAAGATTCATTTGAATGATAATAGTTATCATTTGGAATCCCAAGTGATCATACATTGTATCATGAAATAAGGCATACGTTATGGTAGTTGTATAAAAAATGGGTAATAACAATGAAAAAAATATATTATGATCCTCATAATTATACAATATGATAGGATATGGGTAGTGGTATGGATTCTCAATATATGTATTATAATACCACATCCATACATTACAACATAAGCAGTCTATGGAATGAAATTCTCTTTCATTCCATATGATACACCCTTATCATATGGTATGATATACCACACTTGCATGTAAAAAACTTTTTTTATTAAATGCATTTCATATTTAGATATTTGTCCTAACTCCCCGATCCCAAAATCCCAGAGTCTATGAATTATTTTAATAAATTTTCATGATTACAAGGAATCAAGTCCCGAAAGACCAATCAGCTTAGCAGTCTTGGAATATACATTACATACATGAATGTTACATTACATAACAGAAAATAAAACACAACATAAATGATCCTTTGAGAATGCCATTAATCACATAGCTTAACCATGCTTATCAATCATAGTACACTTCTTGGAGTCCTAAAAAACATGGAAATGGGTGAGCTCAAATGCTCAGTAAGGATAAAAATATAGTAGAAATTTTAATAAAAAAACATTTAAGTCCATGTATAAGACTAAAAAAATCCTTTTAAACTTAAACTTCATCATAATATGGAAAAGATAAATCAAATAATTCCATTTACTTATCCACATGGATATTATACTAGTTTAATAATCACATGTAATATCAATATCCAATTTCATAATGTTGGAATGCATAATGCCAGACTTCATAACCACATAGTCAAGGCCTTGTGCCAAGACTACAAATAATATTTTGTCAAGGCCTTGTGCTAAGACACTAGTTTGTATCATGAGACCTACAAATGCATCGAGGAGCTATAGTGGGCTCCACCCATCATTTACTAAGTCCAATGTATTCCTCATATGAAAAGGTTTAAACATAACATAAACATTCATATTAAAACTAGCATAAGAAATGTCAATACTTTATCCATAAACCTTGAATGGTATAAAAATAATACATCCACTATCAAACATATAAAAAAACCTCAATACAATTTGGGAGATTTGTATCATAATAAATCAACTTCAAACAAGTTTAAAATCCATCAAAGGATGTTGACATATATGAAAATGATTTGTAGAACTCTTTGAGAGAAATATCCATTTTTCATAAAAACATTTAATGTCACACAATTTAGAAAAGGAATAAATTTAAAGAAATTTTTGAATAAAAGTGTCCCATACCACTTTGAAACTTTTTAAAGGAATTAAAATTTTAAAAACATTCATGTCCATATAAATAAATCCTTAAAACCATTTTGAAAACATGGAAATTAATGAGAATGATTTAGAATAATAAATATTTAAACCATTTAAAATGATGATCTAGTTAAAGAGTCCCTTCCATAAAACCTTAAAATATTCCTTTTGAAAATATTTTTATGAAACATTTATGTGTATGATAAAGAGGTCCCAGTAGATACTCACGTAAAAACAACCTTGGATAATGAAGAGATTGTAGAATTAACCCTTATCTTGCACTTTCCTTTGGTCGAGGGTACGTTTAACCTCTCGTATAATGATTGTAGTATGTTATTAAATTATACCATAACCATATTCATATTTATTATATCAAAAAAATTTCATTTATGACTTTATACTACCCATTAAATAATGATTTCCATGTTAAATTAACATTTTGGGTAATAATCATTTTCTTTATCGTACATGTTTTAACTTGTTATTCTTGATCGTATAATTTAGATCATGATTTAAATACTTACAGAATATAAATCTTGACTTATATATCATATATATTTTGAATATAAATATTTATAATATATATATATATATATATATATGAAATGGAAGGCACCTTTTATGTAGATGGTAGGTCGTACGTACGCATAAATGATGTTTCCGTTTTCATATCGTATTGAAAAGAAGTAAGTGAGTAAGATATATGTAAGTACATAAATATATATATATATATATATCCATAAGAATTATTATGTCATATATTAAATACTTATTAATAATATATATTTTTACAATCATCATTGAATGGTGAACGTGGAAATGAATCTCATCACGTCATGGAGACGGTAATCCGTACGTACGCACGAGCGACAATATCATTATATTGAGGGTGAAATCATATGTAATAGGATGGTATATAATATATACAGAATCATTAACATGTTATATTTATTATTTACATCAGTTATACTCATTATTATACCCATCCAAATAATGAAGTGTTTGAATATAAAACAACACCACGACATGGAGACGGTAAGTCGTACGTACACACGTATGGTGACTTTGTCATTATAGGATGGATAGAATAACAAATATGGTTGTACCATATTTATAATTAAATAACATTATAAATAAGGTACTGGATTTATTATTTTATTATGGAACCATTAAAGAAAGTGTAAGTGGAAGAAGAGAAGAACTTGAAAGAGGGTGGTGAAATTATTACATCTTCTTTGGGTGTTTCCTTTTGAGTAGATAAAAATGGTTCATTAGGTTGTCTTTATGATAAAAGTAAGGTCAATATGTTAAAGTTTTGATAGTTAATAAGGTATTTGGGCAGGTTTTGTGCAATCCAAATGGCTTTGGAGGTGTGAAAGTAAGAGAAGGGGAAGTTCCCTTTTATAAGGGGGTGAGGGTCAATAAGGAAAAGATTAAAATATAAATTTATTATACAATCATATTCAGTTTATAATGGATCCAAAATAAATTTATGTCGAGCCTTAGGTGGTTATGGGTCTAAATTCTATCAACCAATTGGTTTTAGACAAGTTTAGGTTACCATTGTAACCTTATCTTTTAGATTTAACTCTTAGTTAAATAGTTTAACTTTTATCGTGTCTTCTTATATTCTTACACTATATGGTTAATAAACTTACACTAAACTTCCAAGAGAACCTAAATTAGTTCATTAATGACATATATAATATTATATAAACCCTTTTTCCGAACCTTATATTTTTTTGGAATATTATATCAACCAATAATATAGTATTTGTTTTAAAAACTAATTTATGTCAATTTTGACACTATTTAGTATTTGGTTTTTGTGAAAGTCATCCAAACCTGATTACTTCGAACCAAATACATTGAATCAATAATAAAATGTCATATTCACCTATAAAATTAATGTATGGAATAAAAACTTTAATATTATATTTATTTTAATATTTACAATATCATTTATTTGATTCTTTAATTTATAAGGAAAATACTGCATCATTATTATGTCATAAATAAATATATTTATTTTATGTCTAAAAATTATAAATAAAATATAATCATGTAGTAAATATTTTTATATTTCAAATGAACATTTACATTCGAATAGATCAATTATATAACCCCATATAAAAATGTTTTACTAAAAGATACATGATTTTGTTATTTTTATCTTTACTTTAGATTAATTAATATAAAATGTCATTGTCACTCCCAAGTGGCTCCATGGGGTCTTAAAATCGACCCAAGGATGCCCATGGTCGGACATGTATCATCCAATAGGGTTAGGACATGTGTTAGGGTACTTTAATATTATTTTAATATTATTTATTTACCCATATTTACCGGATTTACCCTTTAACCATGGTAAATAAAATATTTACTGAAGTAATTTTTCATAATGTCTAAAAATAAAAGTTACCTATTTACACAATTTGAAACCCCTGATTCCAAATATGGAATCTATTTTTCCAAATTCAAACCACAAAAGTGGCATAAACTAATTTAAAATTAATTCTCGTTGTCAAAACAAAAAAGCGTATATTTAAGAAAGAATAACAATCAAAAGATTGACACTTGTTTATTTCCAATTTAAATGTGAAATTATATAAAATGACCTAAATTATATTAAATGCTAAAAATATAATCTAATGATACTTAAAAAATATTCAAATTTATAATTTAACACTTTAAATTATTTTAACTAAAAAAGTCATTTTTAATTTAAATTTATTATTTTTTCACTATTCATCAAAATATGAAAGTTATCAGAAAAGTACCAAAAATTTATCCAAAATAAATTTTTATGTCTCTATTTTGAATATGAATTTAATTTCACTAAATTAAATACATAAAATTGTAAAATATTGGATTTAAAATGGGTTCTCCATTAAAAGGCATAAAACTGCATTTTTTAAAAAATACCTCTTTTATCTTAAAAATTAAAATTTTCTTATATTATGTCTAAGAAAAAAAAGATGAATGTTAAAATTATATAGGGTATATAAAATTTAATATGAGTTTAATACTATTCCTAACCTCTTTTTTTAATGGCTAGTTTGGTAAGTCGTAGTGCGCTCGAACTCAGTGTTGTGTGTAGCACAAGTTATTGAAATACTTTGAAGAGATAAAATACTATGAAATCTTGGGGTGTTACATTATCCCCTCCTTAAATAAATTTTTTCCTCTCAATTTGATTTTTTTTTTGAAAATATAAGGTTAAAATAGAAAAATACCTTTATGGAAAAACCACATCGGAAATTGGGTTAATAAAATTTAGTCTTAACAAGGGGGAAAGGGAAATGAAAAAGTCACCACCAAATTATGATCTTGATTAGGAGAACATTGGTGGAAATTAGAGACACATAATCGGAGGGAAAACTTAAATATTTATAGGTATTTATTGAGGCTATCAATCACAAAAAAATGTAAAATTGAGGGCCTCATTACCATCAATCTATGATGATTTAAAATATTGTTGGTTAAATAAAACATAAGGTATTAGGATAACAGAGTTTTGGTTTTAAGATCCCTTCCCTAAAGTTTAAGAATTAATTTATTCATAGAATAATAGGAAAAAAATATACTTGAAAATTATAGTTTTTTCCTTCAACTAATTCCTACCACAAACTCATCTTTTACTCTAAAAGATAATTGAATTCAAAAATATTCTATTTATCCTAATCGTATAGGGTTCTAGAAATAATGAATTTATAATTCATTTGTCAAAATATATCAAAAATACGTTATACAAACCAGGACATCATGTATTCTAGTGTTAGTTGATCCACCCTTGTCACCCTTCGGTTGCGGGTTCAAGTCTTGTGGCCTTATCAGACGCGACGGGTTGTTGTCCGACCTCCGGGTTGTCCTTTTTATAATAATAAAAAAAAAAATATTAAGAAATTATTTAACCTTAATAATAGTATCCAATGTCCAACTTAATCCATTACAACCTTTAGACTTACCAAAAATACTTATGTCCAAATTCACAGTCCAAAATTTATATAGAAGGTAAACACAATGAAGATTCTTTTTTTCCACGTAATAACATGTGAATAACTTCATCATGTATTATTTTAAAACAATGTAACACCCTGAATTACCATAAAACCATATTTATAACATTCATGCTACCTTATTCCTTATTGAATATTGGATATACTCCATATATCCAAAAATGTTGTAAACTCCAACAATGATGGAATATACAAATCATTAATCAGTTCCAAGGTAGTCAAGAATATCCAATATAATTTATCAAAATTAATCATATATTATTCCAAAATCACTACCTCAATATCAAAACCATATTATGGTTTATATTTCTCTCTATCATATATTTTCCAAAAACATTAACCTGCTATTGGGTCACTTTTCTTGGTTCCACACAATATCAAGTCCTTAATGAAATAGTACTGTAGTAAAATCCTTATATACTCTATAATTCTTATAACATGTACATCATTAATACAATTCTCAAATGAATGAATAATTTAATAACAACATAATAACTCTAATCATACCTCTTCATATTTGGTAGTATCATAACTTGATTATTATCCAATAGCATCATTTGGGGTATACTCTGATGATTTGGACATTGATTTGAATAGTGTCCCAACTCCTTGTAGATGAAGCATTATACATTTGAAACATTTTTCTTACTCTTGCAATCACGTACTTGGTGTCCTTTTTCTCCACACTTATAACAAACTCTCATTCCCTTCAAGAATTTACCAAGGTGATTCGTTCCACAGTTATCACATATGGGAAAATTCTTCTTTCCCCTCTTCCCTTTATCCATCTTTCTCTCTTCCATCCTTTTCTTCTCTTACTTCCCTTCAAAGCCATAGGAGTCAAGAAATTTTTTTACTTATCTTATTAACACATGGTATTATTTCTTCATATGATGAGAATGTGTGGGATACTATTTCCCTTTTAAATGTTGGCTTAATACCATGAATGATATGATCCTTCTTAATCTTTCAATCATGCGTATTGCTAGAATTCTCATTCCATCTACTAGGCTCCATTTCTAAACAATGGCATACACTAGCTTAGTTTATGAATCTCAATGCATAATTACAAACTTGTAAAATACCTAATGTAAATTAAATATATTATGCATATAATCTATAATCATAAAAATTTTTCTTTGACGAAGTATTACTCATAAATCCTTCATAATGTCTTGTAATTAAAATGTGAATTATCCTAAGCATATCACCCGGGAGTGTCATAACCAAGAGTTCAGCAAGGCCTGTTGTCGTGTAACAGGATACCCTGGGTCAAGCTTAAAACTCTTTGTCATAGTTTTCACTCCTAGGTACATTTGTGCCAGAGCCGCCTCTACCTTCTCATATCCAGACAGGGATGTATTGCTTGTAAAATACACAAAATCTCTACATTACCAAAATTATAGGAATATATTATATATTAATCCTCAAAGTCTATCTTAGGGTAGTGTTTTCTAATCATAGTTTATCTAAATCTATTTCCGAGGTTGTTGATGAACTTACTCTGATAGCAATTGTAATGACCCGACCCCAGAAGCCTAGAGTTAGTGAATTATTTTAATACATTGGAATGATTACAAGAAATCAAGTCCTGAAAGACCGATCAGTTTCTCAGTCTTGGAAAATAGATTACATACATGAATGTCACATTACACATTAGAAAATAAAACACAACATAAATGATCCTTTGATAATTCCATTAATCCCATAGCTTAACCCTGGTTATCAATCATAATACACTTCTTGGAATCTTGGGAAAAATAAAACATAGAAAGGGGTGAGCTCAAATGCTCAGTAAGGATAACAATATAGTAGAAACTTTCATAAATAAACATAAACATTTAAGGCAATGTATAAGACTAAAACAAAAGACTTTTAAACTTAAAATTCAGCATAATATGGAAAAGATAAATCAAATAATTCCATTAACTTATTCACATGGATATTCTACTCGTCGAATAATCACATGTAATATCAATATCCAATTTTATAATGTTGGAGTACATAATTCCAGACTTCATAACCACATAGTAAAGGCCTTGTTCCAAGACTACAAATAAGATTTTTTTCAAGGCCTTGTACCAAGACATTGTTTGTCTCATGAGACCTACCGATGCATCGAGGAGCTATAGCGGGCTCCACCCGTCACTTACTAAGTCAAATTCATTCCTCATATGAAAAGTTTTAAACATAACATAAATATTTGTATTAAAACTAGCATAGGAAATGTCAATACTTTATCTATAAACCTTGAATGGTATAAAAACAATGCATCCACAATAAAACATATCACAAAACCTTCAATACAATATGGAAGATATTTATCATAATAAATCAACTTCAAACAAGTTTAAAATTCATCAAAGGATGTTGACATTGATGAAAATGATTTGTAAAACTCTTGGAGAGAAATATCCCTTTTCATAAAAGCATTTAAAGTCACACAATTTAGAAAGGAATAAATTTAAAGAAATTTTTGAATAAAACTATCCCATACCACTTTGAAACTTTTTAAAGTAATTAACATTTTAAAAACATTCATGTTCATATAAATAAATCCTTAAAACCAATTTGAAAACATGGACATTAATGAGAATGATTAGAAGAATAAATATTTAAACCATTTAAAATGATGATCTAGTTAAAGATTCCTTTCCATTAAACCTTTAAATGTTCCTTTTGAAAATACTTTTATGAAACATGGATGTGGATGATAAATAGGTCCCAGTAGATACTCGCATAAAAACAACCTAGGATAATGAAGAGATTGTAGAATTAACCCTTACATTGCACTTTCCTTTGGTTGAGGGTACGTTTAACCTCCTGTATAATGAAATAGTATGTTATTAAATTATACCAGAACCATATTCATATTTATTATATCATACATGATTCATTTATGACTTTATTCTACCCATTTAATAAGGATTTCTATGTTAAATTAACATTTTGGGTAATAATCGCTTTCTTTATTGTATATGTTTTAAATTGTTTTTCTTGATCGTATCATTTAAATAAAGATTTAAATACTTACATAATATAAACCTTGATTTATATATCATATATAATTAGAATATAAATGTTTATAATAGATAGATATATTAAATTTAAGGCACTGTTTATGGAGGCGGTAGGCCGTATATATGCATAAACGATGTTTCTATTTTCATATCGTATTGATCGGAAGTAAGTGAATAAGATATATGTAAGTACATACATATATATATATGTGTCAAGTAGAATTATTATTTCATATATTACATAATTATTAAAAAAATATATTTTTATAATCATCATTGAATGGTGAACGTGGAAATGAATATCATCGCGTCATGGGGATGGTAATCCGTACGTATGCACGAGCAAAAATATCATTATATTGATAGTGAAATAATATGTAATTGGATGGTATATCATATATAAAGAATCATAAACATTTTATATTTATTATTTACATTAGTTATACTCATTATTATACCCATCCAAATAATTAAGTGTTTGAATAACAAACTACACCACGACGTGGAGACGGTAAGCCTCACGTGCGCACGTATGTTGACTTTGTCATTATAGGATGGATAGAATAAATAATATGGTTGTACCATATTTATAATAACATCAAATTATATAAAAGGTACTGGTGTTATTATTTTATTATGTAAAAAAATAAAGAGGAAGCGGAATAAGAAAAGAACTTGAAAGAGGGTGGTGAAATTATTACCTCTTCTTCTGGTGTTTCCTTTTGAGTTGATCAAAAGGGCTCATTAGGTTGGCTTTTTGATCAAATTAATGACCCTAGGTTGAAGTTAGGATAGTTTAGAAGGTATTTGGGCAGGTTTTGGCCAAGAAAAATGTCTTTGGAGGTGTGAAATTAAGAGAAGGTAAAGTTCCCTTTTATAAGGGGGTGAGGGTCACTTTAGGAAAAGATTAAAATATTAATTGTTTATACAATAATATTCGGTTTATAATGGCTCAAAATGAATTTATTTAGAGACTTAGGTGGTTATGGTTTGAAATCCTCTCAACCAATATATTTTAGACAAGTTTAGGTTACCATTTTAACCTTATCGTTTAGATTTAACTCTTAGTTAAATAGTTTAATGTTTATCGTGCCTTCTTATATTCTTACAATATATGGTTAATAAACTTAATATAAACTTCAGAGAGAACATAAAGTGATTCATTAATGACATATATAATATTATTTAATCCCTTTTTCCAAAACTTATATTTTTTGGAATATTATATCAACCAATAATATCGTATTTTTTTAAACTAATTTAGGTCAATTTTGACACTATTTAGTATTTGGTTTTTGTGAAATTCATCACAACACGAATACTTCGAAAAAAATACATTGAATCAATAATAACATTTCATATTAACCTATAAAATTATTTTATGGAATAAAAACTTTCAAATTGTATTTTTTTAATATTTACAATATCATTTATTTATTTTTAATGAGGTGGTGCCTCAGTCAAAGACCAAGGCACAATTTATTGCATAACAAAAAGAGTTACAATAGTCTGAAAGACGGAAACTTATTACAATCCTTATTAAATAAAGGGAGAAAATCATCAGGCAAAAGATCCAACCAGGTAATGGCCTGAGAAACCCCCTTGTTGGCAAGACTATCGGCAACCATGTTCGTCTCGCGGAACACATGAGGGGCAATATAGTTAATGTTCCTGAGCAATGCAAGACATTTCATCCATCGAGAAGTGAGCGGCCAAGAAAGGTGCACCACGCCATTCCAAATAGCTTGAACAACAGTGGTTGAGTCACATTCAATCCAGAAGTTGTTCCAACCCCTCTGTATGGCAAAGTCCACTGCATGAATAACTCCCAACATTTCCGCTTCCAGAGCTGAGGATGTGCCACAACCTCCGAAGAAGCAGCCAAGGCATCTGCTATGCGAGTCTCTGAAAATGGCACCACAACCTACCGGACCCAGATTACCTCTAGAAGCTCCGTCAACATTCACTTTAATCCATCCTGGCAACGGAGCTTTCCAGAAGACTTCAAAGGTGCGACGGGGTGGCCTATAGGATCCAGTAATTTTGAGACGACGAAGGATCTCAAAGTCACCAACAGAGATGTCACAATGATCCTTCTGAAGAGAGGCAGCATCCTTTTTAGCAGTGAGGATATGCATTTTACCTGCATTGAGACTGAATGAACAATTATTATGAATAAAATTATTTCTGTCATACCAGATCACATGCAGGAGCTCAGCAACCGCAGCCAGAAAAAAATTCCTAACTTGTTTAGAAGAATCCGAATTCACACAAAGCTGAAGATGTGAGAAAATAGATTCAGTATGAGACCATCTGTAACCAAAAATGTCAGAAATTTAATTCCAAAGAGCAGCAGTTGTAGCACATGAAAGGAACAAATGATTAGCATCTTCACGATGTTGTTTGCAAAAGTGAAATCTAGAACAAAGAGTGATCCCAAAAGATTGGAGACACACATTAGTGGGGATCCTATTATGATCAAGGTGCCAAATGAGGATGAATCTTGAGGGTTTGATCCAAGGTTTGTTAAAGGATTTCAACCAGCCAAAGTTGGAATTAGAGCTACTAAAATTATAATTGTAGAAACTTTTAGAATCTAGGACACCGTTAGAGGCGGGTTCCCAAATAAGGAAATCATCAGTATTAGAAAAATGATAATTGTCAACGATATGACTGATGTTGTCTGGAAGGATGGTTCCATGGGAGTTAAAAACATCACGAATAGTGGAAGTGGTGTTCTCAGAACTAGTGGTGGGCGTAAGCATAGATATTAAAGGGGTGCCAGTCCAGTTGTCCAGCCAGAATATCATTTATTTTATTCTTTTATTAATAAGAAAAATACGTCATCATTATTGTGTTATAAATTAATATATTTATTTTATGTCTAAAAATTATAAATAAAATATAATCATGTGGGAAATATTTTTATATTTCAAATTAATATTTATATTCAAATAGATCAATTATATAACACCATAAAAAATGTTTTACTAAAAGATACATACTTTTGTTATTTTTTCTTTACTTTAGATTAATTAATATAAAATGTCATTATCACTCCCAAGTGGCTCCATGGGGTCCTAAAATCAACCCAAGGATGTTAATGTTCAAAAAGGTATCATCCAATAGGTTTAGAACATGTGTTAGGGTAATTTAATATTATTTTAATATTATTACTTTACCCATATTTACCGGATTTACCCTTTAACCATGGAAAATAAAATATTTACCGAAGTAATTATTCATAATGTCTAAAAATAAAAGTTAAATATTTACACAATTCTAAACTCCTGATTAAAAATATGGAATCCATTTTTTAAAATTAAAAATGTAGGAGTGGCAGAAATTAATTTAAAATTAATTCCCCTTGAAAAAACAAAAAATGTGTTTTTAATAAATAATAACTATCAAAAGATTGACACTTGTTTATGTCCAATTTAAATGTGAAATTACATCCAATTACCTAAATTATATTAAATGATAAAAATATAATCTAATAATACATAAAAACCATTCAAATTTATAATTTAACACTATAAATTATTTCGATTAAAAAAGATGTTTTGAATTTAAATTTAGTGTTTTTTCACTATTCATCAAAATATGAAAGTTTTCAGAAAAGTACCAAAAATTTATCCAAACTAAATTTTTATATCACTATTCTAAATATGAATTTAATTTCACTAAATTTAATATATAAAATTGTAAAATATTTGATTTAAAATAAGTTCTCCATTAAAAGGCATAAAACTGCATTTTTTGAAAAATACCTCTTTTATCTTAAAATTTGAATTTTTCTTATATTATGTCTAAGAAGAACAAAATATGAATGTTAAAATTATATAGGATATATTAAATTTAAAATGTGTTTAATATTATTCATAACCTATTTTTTTAATGGTTAGTTTGGTAAGTTGTGGTGCGCTCGAACTAGGTGTTGCGTGTAGCGCAAGTTATTGAAATACTTTGAAGAGATAGCATACTATGAAATCTTGGGGTGTTACATTGGTTTTTTCATACTATAAAACATAGATCTTATATATATCATATATATATATATAAAGGATATATGTCATATTAACCCATTTAAGAACTACATTAGTCATCAAACCCCAAGAATCCCCACTTTATAACACATGACATCAGGTATACTATGACCTAAACTCACAATACTAGGAAGATAATGTCCATAATTTCCCATATGAGACAACCCCTAAGTATTTATTAAGGTCAAAAAAAACCCCAAGTTGTTCTTTTCCCAATAAAAAGTATACAAACCTACCCACACCTATTTATTATACATTATAAAACATATGTATGACAATATAAATAGTTAGAAACCACCTACCTATAGTATGAAAAACTTACTCGTTGAAAAACTCTAATTGATCCGACATCACTCGAGAAAAATTTGGGATATAAAAAAATTCCATTTCAGGGAACAATTGACCAAAACCCTGGATATAGAGAAAAAATAAAAAAATACCCTAGGGTATCTAGACATACCTGTGGATACTCCTTGAAATAAATGACATGAAAATAGTCTTGAATTAGGAAAGAACTCCAAAGAAGGAATGTGTAGTGGCCCAAACCTTATATCATGTTATGTTGTGGGAATTTTGGTGTTAGATGTGTTTAGAGGGAGTCTCAAGGATTTTAATAGTATATGAGATGTTAAATCTTGAAAATCCAACTAGGAGGATTCATATGGAATGGATCTATAGGCTACTCAATATGGGTAGTTACTATGGCATGGAGGAGCCGACTAAAACATATGGAACATAGGGAGGTGTTTTTATAGCTACTTCAAATTTGGGGGGTAAGTACATAATTAATCCTTGGATGTTTTTTATCGACTTATCATTGGTTGAGGGATGTGGTGTGGAGACCATGATTGTAGAATAAGGGATTCAGGGTGAGTTTTCAGTGGTTCTATCTTTTTAGGCACCGCTACACTGGGGAGCAAGGATATGACATAGCTTCTTTCTTGGTAGTAGAGGGATATGATATGGAGTACTTTTTTATGGTGCAACCTCTTCTTGGTTGTTGGGGGTATTCAATGTAGTATTTTGGTCTAAGTCATTGTCTTCCCCATATTTTATAGGATCTAAAACATATAAATAGCTACTGATATCACAGGTTGGTTTTACCATCTTGGCTGCGGCATGGTCCTACCTACTATGTCATAGTCCTATCACTATACAGTGTGGTGAAGGGTGGTTTCATTGTGGTCTTTTATTTTCCTAACCATGCATGAATTATTAAATCCCTTCAGTCCTGATCACTTTTCCAACCCCTGTCTTATTTCTTAGGACACCCAAGTGCATCCCAAAGAGCCATTGTATCCCCCCTTTCAGTTTATTTCAACCCTAGACTTGGGAGATTGATCGTTGGTGTTTCTAGGTGAGTTACCTCCTTCTATTCCCCATATTTTCTCCCTATTTCTTATCTTGTATGAGTATTATATCAGCAGAATCATTGGTTTTGATGGGGTTTTTTATAAGGAACTATTATGGTTGTTGTTTTCTATGTAAGTAAGGGTGTTATCCTACATTGTGGTGTTTATTGGTGGCCTCCCTCTTGTTAAAAGTTGTGTAGTGGATCATAAATATCTTTTTGAGGTAGGGAATACTTTTCTTCTCATCTAATTTATCATGTGGGATGGTTTATGCTCTTTTTTATCTTTTGTAATATATTTTTCACTATAAAAATGAATATAATGAATTGGTAATTTTAAATTGAAATGGGAATGAAATAACATGCATTTACAACTTTTGATATCTTGATATTGAGATAGAAAGGGCTCGATGCCTTACTAAAAATTGTGGTCATTGGGAGTTTTCTTTATTCCATGATTGTTGTGTTGTGATGTGTGGATATGATGTGTGGTTATTTTATGTGTCAGTGATGTGTGGGGTAGATTCTCTGAGAAGTGGTTGTGGTATATGGTGGTTTTGATATGGAAAGTGGTTGTAACTATGAAATAGAGGCGGCATGGGCTTGTTAACATGAGGCATATGGTTGTTTTGTTGTGATGTGTCATAATAGTTTCCCAGATAGTAATATAATTAAATGTAAATGATGAATTGAAAAGTCATGGGTTGAATTAGATAATGAATGTTTGAATTAAAATGGGAAGTGTGACCTAAATGGGTGTGGTTGAATGTGAAATAAATTGTATTTTTAATTTGAAATAATGGGATGGAATAATGAAATTTATTGGTAATGTGAAATCTATAAAATTTCTTAAGTTAAGAAAGAAGTTGAAATGTGAAATGTGTCTTGTGTCTTGTGGTTTTTTGTGTGATGTTATGCATTTAGTGGTGGAAGCAGAAGTGGGAAAAGGTTTTGAGACCCTGGGGGTGTTTTTTTAGTTTGTTGGTTATTATTTTTTGATACTATAGGTTGGGATTGTGTGTGGATATTACACACACACAAATATATATATATATATATATATTATTTTTATTTTGATTTCAATACACAACCCAAACATGTTGAGAACCATGTGTTGACAACCATATTTTTTAAGGGTGTTGTCCTAACATATTGGTGGTGAGGATAAATGGTTAGCTACCATATATTTCCTTCTCTATATTCCATGTGAGTTAGTTATGCATGGGATGTGATGGATGGAAGTCAGCGTGCATTACTGGTGGTTTTTTGATGAGATGATGAGATGGATTATGGTGGGGGTTGTACATGGAGGAAGAGGGCACAAGGTTGATATCCTTCATGTTCATGATATCCTAATATTATAGTTATGGATGTCGTGTGATCTCCCAAGTTTCTTTAGGAGAGATGAGATGTGATGGCCAGGGTATCTTCGAGTGAGATGTGGTGTGATGGCTCAGGTGTCTTTGATTAAGATGTGATGTGATGGCCAGTGTCACACCCATTTTTTCTCTTCGTATGTTAAGTTCTAGTTTGTTGAAAATCCTGGTCTTTCTCTCAAGTTTAAGTGTTACAGAGGATGGATTTTGAAGTGTTTCCTTGTATTTATTTGTCTAGTTTTCTCTCCATGGTTGATCTTTGGTTCATTTGGGAGTTTTGGGGGGAAACATGGGAGTTTTGGATTCGGTGTGCCTTGTGCACAGTTGGTACACGGTTTTCTAGACCATGCAGACAAACCCAGGTAACCATTTGGAATGTATAAAACCAACCTCATAGTTAGTGAATTGTTATTTTATCAGTCCCCGTGACTTTCTCATGATTTCAAAACTATTTAATAAATTGTGCGGCCTAACCGTACGACTTTCCAAAAACATAAATATTGTGTTTTTCTGAGTTTCCCCCTTAGGATTTTTGGACCCAAATCATTGAAAATATCCTTCTAATGGTGTTTCTAGACCTAGGGATCCCTCTCCCTTTCCCTCCAATCTATTACTCTTCCTCCTATGGTGTATATCTAAGAGATCTTCAAGTTGGGGCTAGATTCTTAATGGTAATTCCTCTCCTTTCTCCTACCACTTCCTTCATATTTCATTTTTTTCTTATATTTCTCTTCTCCCTTGGTTATGTTAGACTAAGGATTTTGTTTCCCCATGATTTATGGTGGGGTTTTTGTTTTTTTAGGGTTTTTGTTCATAGACCTATGGTTTTGGGACCCTCGTGGAGTGATTTCAGGCGTGCACTGACGTTATTCCCTGGATTCGATGTAGGTTTCCCATGAAATTTCGTTTTTAATTTAAGATTCACCTATTTCATGATTTTAGACCTTTTATTGATTACTAAATATTTATATATGATGCTTGTATTAATTTTTTGGGGTGAAAAGTAGCGGTTTATTCCGTGTTTTATGATAAATAGTGTTGTTTTGTTGAAAAGGTGCACACCAAGTGTTTGAGAAAATGCTCTGTTAGATTTCCCACATGGTTTGTGATATTTGAAACATATTTTAGCAATTTAAATGAAATTATGGAATGAAAATTAGTATTTTTTACCTTGTTGAGTGTTAAATAGAAATTTTTTGGATAAATATTGCATGCCTAGTGTTTGATTAATTACCCGGTTGGATTTTATGGGTTAATTTTAATATAAAATTATTGGATTGGATTTATAAATATATCGAAGGCATTAAAAATGATTATTTGAGTTCCATATATGGTTTCCCAAGTGGTATTAGTTTTAATAAAGAAATGATTATTGGTTTTTAATGTGTTTTGGCATGTGTTTCCGGTGAATAGATCATTTGGAATTTTTATAAAAATAATGGTTTGTACCTTGAATGTGTAAACTAAATGCTTTAAGGAGATTCTGTAAATGATCTTTAAATGGAAAATGGTGTGTTCTCACCCTCTTATTAAACATGTATTTGAATGTTTGATAAATTTTGGTTTTTATAAAATGAATAAAGGCTCATTTGGAAACTTTGTGAAATTGATGAAAGTGTTTTTTATGAAAACCTACATTGGATGTTTCTCATGTCTTTTCCGCATATAATGGATGGGATTTCCTAGATGCGGAATCCTTTTGATCCATTATCATAGTTCATCGATTTGGAGTCTTTTTGTTTAATTTATTCTATAGATTGAGATCAATCTTTGGGATGTATCTGGGTAATACAGGTTGTTGATTTATTATTATATATACATGTGATTGGATGCTCAGTTGGAATCAGTCGGATCACCCCAATTATAAATGAGACGTGAGAACCTAGAATAGTGAGAGAATTTTTTGATAATGATTGTTGTATTGGCTAGTTTATGCACTAGTTGGTGGCCCATAGTAGGTGGATATATTTGGGTTTATTGATAGGGGATTTTCCCCTTAGCCTATTCTGAGTTAGGGTGGATGAGAGTGTTAGGGAATTTTTTATCTCATCATGTGTGGCATGCTACTAAGGATGGGGTCTCATGTATTAGTATGTTATGGACCGTTCTTGATCTCCTGGGTTCACCTATGTCTATTGGATCTTAGTTATTTGTAGTGATGATTGAGATACTTGAATTATTATTTCCATTCCCATATTGTGTGATTACATTAGTTCCTTCTTATGTAGTGTTTTTCTTGGAAAGTGATGTGTTAGTTTCAAAATGGTTTATGAAAATTTTTATAAAATAAAATATTGTTTTATCCTATTTTGTGAAACTTGAAAATGTAAGCATCACTTTCCCCTTGAAAAGGTTTTGGTATCACTAATGGAATGAACTTGGTTTTTTGAAATGAACAAGGGAAATGGGTTGTACTTATTTTTCAATTAAAATGCCTAGAAAAGCATACTTTTATATATTGTAGTTCAAACTTGAAATTTATGTTTCTTTTATTTTAAATGAAGTGCATTGGGAAAAGATAATTATGCTAGCATACTGAGTTTTAATACTCATTTATATAGTTCTTTTTTATATTTATCCCTTGTATAGGTTTCATCTTGAGTTTAGTCTCCATGGGCAATGGTTGACCATGAGTTGGATAGGGACCCATGGGGTCACATGAAGTTGGTGGAGTCATATTTTCCGATCTGTGGTATTTTTTGGTTCAGTTGTATTTTTAGATTCTTGTATAAATGATGTCCAGTTCTATTTTGTTTAGGTATTTATCTTCTTGTCCAACTTATTGTTGTTTAGTTCCTTTATTTATATATTTGGAGAAATCATCCCATTTTTTGTGCTCTGTTAATTCCCAACACTAGTTTCCAGCTCGTGGGGGTTGGGAATTCCCTTTGGGCCATTCCATGGATCGGCTCGGTTGACTAGTTCAAGGTTGAACCAGGTCGGTTCATGACAAAATGGAATCAGATCTAGGTCATATCTTAGCGGACCTTACTTTTCAGAGTGTCCTTTTCTTACTTAGAGATTTCATGGTTAACAAAGTAGGATTTTCGGGACACGAGAGGTTGGTGCAGGAAGATCATTGTGAACTCTTGCTCGTTTTAATCCTTAAGTTTCCATGGGAAGCCTAGTTTTATTATTTTATTCTTCTTTAGGGATTGTTTTCTGATTGGGATATGAAATGGGAGTTGTTCTAGTGGTCTTTATGGGATCACAGGGCCTTAAAGGCCATGTAGAGCTGGGGGTATGGTTTTAGAAATCTCTCTGTGTTGGTGGTGTGTTTAGAATATGGCCTCCAACCATATGGCCAAGTCACCCACCGATGCTATTTCCCCTTACGATTCTATTTGGATCTCCATTGAATTCTGATTGGTTTTTAAAAAAACCATTTTTTTTTGAATTATGGAAGTGTGATTTTCAGAATTATCCTTGTGGAAGACCTAAAAATGAGTTTTTATAAAATGACCTATTGGGGGTAAAATTGAAATGGTTTAATGGAATTGGGATTTATTAATCAAACCCTATAATTTAAGGAAAGTAGATGTTTGTTTTGGAAGTTTTTTTAAATGAAAAGGAGTGAGATTTTAATCAAATGGTTTTGATGAAATAAGTTTTATTGAGATGATGGAAAAGGTTTTTAATGCAATAAAAAGGATTTTGATGGAAATTTATGAGAGTTTATTTTCAAGTATGGTGAAATGGTTTGATGTGTGCATCTAAAAATGGTTTGACATGGTTTTTAGTGTGCCTTTGGAAGGATCATGATTTTTGAATTGGGTTTAATGATTTGTTTTGGAATATGAGAATTTTTTGTTTTATCCTTTGGTTTTCTCATGGGTACTCACATGCATGGTGGTATATGAGAATGTGGATGGATTCCTGGTATGTCATGGTGGATGGGTGCCTGTGGTGGCACAAAAACATGCTTGTGAGTGAGAATATAAGGAATACCAATGGCGAGAGTTCAACCCACAATGTTTTTTTTAAAATTAAATATGTTTTAAAAAGGAATGTTTTTATGTTATAATTTATTGTTTTCATATGTTCAAAACTTTTCACCTATGTGGTGTTTGTTCTTGAGGATTTTTTTTGTTGAGTTTTCCTTGATTTACTTCTTTTCTTTTCTTTGTCCAGCGATTGTCCCCATGTAGCTTCAATGAGTGATCATAGTGGATATATGGGTGATTCCCCAATATTAGGATTTTTTCGTTAATCTACCTAAGGATTTATTTCTCGAGTGTTGGAAGCTAGATCTGCCTCTCTTTTATGGATAATAGAATCCTCTCTAGGTAGAGGAGTGGATGTGAAATATTAAAAGGAAATTCAACCTCATTGATTTTCCTAAGTTTTTTTATGTTTATGTTTTCAACTTTCATGCTTAAAGGTTCACTATGGAAGTGTTGGAAGTCGGTTTCTTAGAACAAGCCCCATGAGAATCTTACTTGGGAGTTCTTAAAGGATTTTTTTATTCATCAATATTTCTCTGAGAAAGAATGGGTGAAAAGGGGGATAGAGATGTGTTTTTTCAATAAGGTGATGGATTGGAATTGGAGTATTTATATCAATTTGGTAACTTATTTCCTTACCTTATGGAGTATATTTCTGATGATTCCATGAAGGCTCGGTGTTTCAAGGTTCGGCATCGTACCGATCTTCAGTTGAAGGTATCAGAGTCCAATCTAACCTCCTTTTCCAATGTAGTGAGGAAATATTTTCATGTTGAAGTTGTGATAATAGGAGTGATTGAGGTTGTCCTCCATCTATCAATCTCGAAAAGAAGTGGGAAAAGATCTAGTAAGGAGATGAGAAAGTGGTTTAAATTTGATGGAACACATCACTGAATAAAAAGGACTCAGGATCTTTCATCAACCTATTCTAGGAAAGAGATCTTGGTGTGTTAACAGTGTTTCCATTTGGGTCATAAGAATACATTGTGTCCAAATGATCCTAATCCCTACCATGATTGTGGATTCTTGGGTCACATCCATTGGTTTTTTCGGGGTGTTGTAAGAAATAGTCATGGAGGTAATCCTCAGATCTGATGTGTTGTTGGGTATATGTTAAAAGTTTATTTATGTAAATTTACACCCTATTGTGAGTGGTCCCTTTGTTTTGGAAGTTGTGCTGGTGGTGTCTTGATTTTTGATATGTAAGGGATGATGTGTGCCTTTTGATGAGCTCCTGGTTTTAATGAATGTAACGTCCTAAACTTTCTTAATAAAAATTCCTCTTGATCTAAATAAATGTCTTATTGTGTAAAATGGTTATATAAAACATATTCACTTCCTTGGTTTTTGATTTTTGAGTAAAATTCCATTAATAATTGTTACCACTTCTAATATAGTCGTTGAACAGTGATCCCATGATTAGTATAAATATAGGGCTTTAACAAATCCAATTTACTTAGAAAAAATATGTAATGGCCTCATACAATAGAATTTATCAATACGAAGCCCATTTTTTAGAGCTTGGAAAGGATGGATCGTCACTAGGCTTCACTCTTGACCAATCCCAAGCTGAGATTCAACACGTTAATCTTGAACATAATAACCTATGGGAGAAGTGGAAGTTAATAGAGATTACCACCTGAGCGATGTTATCTGAGTCGCCCCAAGAGTCTGTCACCATCACACACCTTACCCTTAAGTATTATGTAGGTGTTATAAGGGGTTATGTAACAATATGCTAGAATTATTATTATCTTCATTATTCTTTGTATAGAATAAATAATATACATTCTTTTTATTATTGTTACTTTGTGAGTTATTTTTAAATCACAAATAGTATTTTTAGTTAATATTAAAATTCAATTGAGAAATCTATTTTGATAAATTAAGGTATTTTTTAATTAAATAATGTTTTAATAAAATATTATTACTAAATTAATTTTTATTAAATATAAATTATTGTATAATTTTTATGAATACAATCATATTTTTTATTAAGGATTGAAAACTGTTGTTGTCAAAACCCATGAATTTTCAATAAATGTCAGTTTTTATTTTAAAAGTAAAAATTAAAATATTTAGAACATTATTTGGATAAAATTAATATTATTTTTGGATTCAAGATGTTGAAATTATCTACCAGTGACTTTTTCATAATTTTATGAGACAATCAAATTTTTTGGTAAAAATTAAATATTGTTTAAATATATAACATGTTTTATGACATCATAATGACCCAATAGTGATGTAATAAAATACTAAAAAAATTATATTTGGCAAATATATGTTTTACATTTAAAATAATGCAATTTTTTATTTTTTTTGATTAATTTTATAGTGCATTAGTGGACCTTCCAAGACATATAAAACATTTTAACTTTTTAAAATGATTTCCTTGAGAGTGTGACTCACCTCCCCATAATAAAGCCTAATATTTTAATAAGTTCTTCCATTGGCCATATAAAATAATTTTTTCCACTCCCCTTTAGTAGAAACCATGGGAAAAACCATGTGAATTCTTGTTTTTTTTTATTAGTTTAATGTGTAGTGTCCAAATCCTAAATAATAAATAATTCCCTCCAGTTTCCTATATAAACCCACTCAATATCTCATTCATCTTCTCTCAAACCATTTTCATCTTTACCAGCCTCTTCCTTCCCCTCTATAAAATCCTCCCAAGGTTCCCTAAGATCCCAAGAAGCCTCTATCAAGCATCTCCCTATCCTTTGAGATCACACTTCCAAGTAAGGGATCCTCACTTTCCTTCCTTATTTATTTCCAAGTTTCCTTATATTATTATGCCCTTTTATTTTCAATTAAAAATTTTGTGATATGATTTCACACCTCCCCTATACTTACCTCCTTATTTTTTAATGATGAGATTACCCTTTCTCTCTCATTAATGCCTCCCATTCACACTCGTTACCATGCCGAAATTCCGTAAGGGATTTCTCTCTCCTCATTTACATTCAAGAAATTATTTTATATTATACATCTAAATTCCATTATATATGTTGGGATATTATGTTCCATGATCCCATTACTATCCATTTCATTTATAAATTATGAGATACCCCTTTCTCTCACATCAACCCATTTCATGATTTCTATTTGACGTTGTTATGTTGTCGAAGTTACACCAAAATTTCCCATGCCAAAATCATCGTATAAGTGAATACTATACCCATTTCTCTATCAATTGTATTCATCATTATGCACATGTACTTATTGATTTAAGACTTAAATTAATGTATTCCACAACTCTTATTTGTGGAATAAATTATGATGCATAATGAATCCATGTTGTATATTCTATGTGGCACACTTATGCATGAAATGAAATGATTAAGAAGGTTATGCCCTGATAGAGCTCCAATTCATTGGTTAAAGAATAATATCAGGATACGCCATGTTAAATGAGGGTTTAATCATGCTAATTCAAGTGAAATGGGGTTTTAATCATGCTAATTCAAGTGAAATGAGGGTTTAATCATGCTCCATGTGCAATGAGCCTTGGTTCATGCTAATATCATGTTAAATGTTGTTACCACATTTCCATGTTATAATAATCATGCTATATCTTGTATTAATGTTCATGTTTCTCTTATTCTCCATTTATATGCCTATTTCCTGACATGTATTTTATTCTTCATTTTATACCTTTTTTACTACCTTACTAGTCTTTATATCTCATCCTTTTCTTATATATGTCCTCAAGATATCCCATGCAACGCTAAGTACGAAAGAATGTTGTGGTCATGTAAAAGAAGTTTTCAATAATGATGTTTTATTTTATTTTTTAAGTTGTTATTTATTTCTCCGAATTTACTAAGACACTAGACCTCTTGATCCTTATAGTTGTTGTAAGTGAATGTTTACGTAATAAATCATGTTTAAATATGTAATAAAGAGAAGGGTTTTTATATTTGGTATAAGAGCATACGTTTAGTTATTTTTGGGATTTGGATTAGAAAAACCATGTGAAATCCTTAGGGATAAGACTAAGAATAATAAAAAAAACCTAAATTTTGGTGATTATAGAGTAAGTGGTTTATCAAGAAAATACATCCCAATCTATATACGGACAAGTAGAGGTGGCTCTGGCATAGATGTATCGAGGGGTAAAACATGAAAACACCACTTTGAGCTAGACTCGAACGGGAACTGATGAAAAAAAATGGGCCTTGCTTCACTCTTGGTTCAACACTCCCGAGTGATATTCTTTGATAAATTCATAAGCATAGTATTAACCATTAATAAGGGAATAAAAAAATTCCCCTAAGAATATGTATTAATAAGTAGATCATGAATAACATAGATTTAAGCCTATAAATTTGTAAGTTAAGGACATAAATGTAATTTAAAATTTATCCCTTTTTTTCATTGGATTTCCCTTATGTTTTACCCCTAACTTTCCTTTTATTCTATCCAATGTTTGGTAATAGGAGGACTCAGACTAACAACTGATGCAAAGATCAATGTGATGATTGTTCTAATGAGATTCCCAATCTGATGGGAGTGGGAATCTCAAACTTTTTCATGATACTCTTAGATTTAACTCAAGTTTTTAATAGAATCATGGGTCAAGAGTAACTTCCACCCCCCCCCCCCCCCAATAAATAAAAAACCACAATCGAATGATTTATGAGACAAAGGCCTCCTACTTTCGGTGGATCATCTGATCCCTCAGTTGTCGAACAATGGATCAACTCCATTGAGATTATATTATCTATCCTACAATTTTTTGAATAAGAGAAGGTTCTTCTATATGATTATTGTATGGAGGGTGAATATGATCAATGGTGGACATTGATCAAAAATACAAATCCTTAGGAAGAGATCAAGGTGTTGGAATGGAAGGATTTCCGGAAAAAAAATATAAATATTTTGCTCGCACCCTCCGAATTAAGATGGAAAGGGACTTCCTTGCCCTCAAGAAAAAATATGAAAAATATATCGGAGAATATGAGGAAAAATTTACAAGTCTTACATGATATTCCTCTAGCTTTTTTATTTCCCCTGAATTAAAGGATGACTGCTTCTTTAGTGGGATAAAACCTAGATTACAAAAATCTATATCGATCTCTGACTTCGATAGCTATGAGAAAATTATCTGATGTTCCCTCAAAGTATAAATGGAGATCTATGAATATCAGGGGTATCATGGGGATAAGAAGTGGATGGCAGACTTTAATTCTGGAGGTCTGATGGTTAAATCCAAAGGTGCTAAGAAATTCCAGCACCCCACTTGCTAAAGGTGCATAAATAAGCACCCTTGAAATTTTCTAAAGGGGACGAGGAAAATCTTTAAGTGTGGAAGAGAAGGGAACCTGACCATTAATTAGTGACAAGAAAAACTTGCTACTACAACAGAGGAGAGGAACACTCTATTCAACCCTCAACACATTGTTCATTACTTCAATTGCAAAGAACATGGGCACTTTGCAAACCAGTTCCCTAATCCACGGGTTTTCAAAGGCAACCAACAACCTCCAAGGAAGAAAGGAAGATCTTTTTCCATCACTACCACTAAATCAATCACTGATAACAAAGTGGTTACATGTAAGCTAGTTATTCATTCAAGAATATAAAACGTACTTTTTTATTATGGTTTTATGCATTATTTTATATCCTGAAAGATTAATAGAACAATCCCAACACTACCACAAATCATGGAAGTAGAGATGTTAATGAAAATAGGAAATGGGTAAATCATTACATCCCATGAATATAACACCTCCCATGTCACAATTTGTGTATTGAACTTCTAGGAAAACCTCTTCATACTCCCTGTGGTGTAATTTGATTCAATTCTTGTCATGAATTGGATTTCCCTGTATAGAGGCAACATAAATTTTCTTGAGAGGGAAATCACTCTCCATATGGAGAATTAACCCCTAAATCTATACAAGTGCAAGGAGGATAATGAATCTTCTTTAGCACCATCATCTCAAGTGTGGATATTACTACCCTATGATCATGTGTATAATTCTCATATGATTAAGTCTATGATTAAGTCTAACCATCGATGAATACATGCCTATTGTGAGGGAATTCACTAAAGTGTTTCCTAAGAAATTTTAATTTCTTCCTCCTAAAAGATATGTTGAATTATCAATTGATCTTATACTTGGGGAATTTCCAATATCTAAGACTCCAAATATAATGGTTGTTGTGGATATTTAGGAGCTAAAGAAACAACTATAGGAGAATTTGGATAAGGGGTTTATATGGCCAAGTGTTTCACCATGGGGTGCACTAATCCTACTCATCAAGAAGAAGGATGGATCAATGAACCGTTGCATTGATTATCATGATCTAAAAAAATCATGATAAAGAAAATGTATCCTCTACCACGAATTGATGACTTGTTCAATCATCTACATGAAGCACAATACTTCTCCAAGGTGGATCTATAGTTGGGATATTACTAAGGGAAAAGAAGGAGGATATCCCCAAGACTGACTTCTGTACAAGGTATATTCACTATGAATTCATAGTAATTCCTTTAGGACTCACTAATGCTCCATAAATATTCATGGACTTAATGAATAGGGTCTTTAGATATTAACTTGAAAAAACTTTGGTAGTCTTTATAGACGATATTCTAATATACTCTAAAACCAAGTAGGAGCATGAGAAACATCTAAGCACTGTACTAGAGACCTTGAGAAAGGAAAAGCTCTATGAAAATCACAGTAAGTGTGAGTTCTGGTTAAAGTAGGTCACATTATTGGGTCATATCATCACAAGAAATGTGATATCAATAGATCCCTCCAAGAAAAATGCAATTGAGGGATGGTTGAGGCCAACATCTATGACGGATATTTATAGCTTCCTTGGGTTAGATGGATATTATCACTGATTTGTGAGAAATTTCTTAAGATTTTCAAACCCTCTTAACAAACTAACTCAGAAGGGAATCATGTTTTCTTGGAGTGATGAATGAAAAGATATCTTTAAGGAGTTGAAAAAGAGGCTTATCATTGTGATTGTGCTCACACTACCCACAAGTGGAAAACTTTTTGGGGTATTCAGTGATGCTTCGAAGAATGGAATGTGATGTGTGTTGATGCAAAATGAAAAAGTCATTGCCTATGCTTCAAGTCAATTGATAGTTCATGAGAAAAACTATCCAACACTTGAACTAGAGTTGGCTGCAGTAATCTTCACTTTTGGATAGAAAGTGTGAAATATATACGGATCACAAAAGCCTCAAGTATATATTCACACAGAATTAGTTGAATATGCGCCAATGAATATGGTTATAGCTAATCAAGGATAGTGACTACTCAATCCATTACCACCCTGGGAAAGCGAATAAGGTGGCGGATTCTCTAAGAAGAAATGACCTAGTGATTCTATCATTGTTGATAATTGAAAAGGATCATATCTTCTTATATTTTATGAAGATGGTCATGGGAATCATAAAGAAGGGAAAATCATCAATCCTTTCACAAAAAATTGATCAATCATCTCTTTTGGAAAGGTTAAAGGTTGCTCAAAAAGATGATGTGGGAATTCAGAAGAAAGTGGAAACTATCAGAAAAGGGAAATCCTCATAGTTCAATGTTAATGAAGAAGTAATTGTGAGATTTAGGTCAAGACTATGTGTTCCATTGAATCCAGAGTTAAAGAAAGAACTTTTATATGATTCAAGTAGTTTTAATTTCCTTATTAACCTTGAAAACACCAAGATGTATCGAGATCTCCAAGATCATTATTGGTGGGATAATATGAAGAAGGATATCACTAAGTATGCATAAAAGTGCTTGGTATGTTAGCAAGTGAAGGCTGAGAGGCATAAGTCTAAGGGGATGATGCAATCATTTCCCATACCAACATGGAAATGAGAGAACATCCTCATGGAATTTGTCACTGGACTTCCAAAAACAAACAAAGGAAACAATGCTATCTGGGTAGTTGTGGATCGTCTTAAAATGACTACACAATTTATTACAATTCAGGAGTATTTCTCATCAGATCAACTGGAAAGGATATACATCAAAGAATGGTTAATGATAAATGGAGTACCACAACTGATTGTATTTGATCGAGATCCAAGATTCACCTATATTTTTTTTAAGAGTCTCCAACACGTTCTAAATACTGAGTTGAAATTCCTTATGGCATATCATCCTCAAAATGATGGTCAATCTGAGCAGACTATCCAAACACATGATGACATGTTGAGGGCAAGTTCAATGGACTTCAAAGGAGGATGGGATCAATAACCTCCTCTGGTTGAGTTCTCTTACAATAACAGTTTCCACTCAAGCATCCAAATGAATCCTTATGAATCCCTTTATGGGAAGAGGTGTAGAACATTGGAATTTTGGGATGAAGTTGGGGATAGAGAACTCCTAGGTCTAGAAATGTTCGAAGAAATGGTAGATAATTTTAAGATCATCCATCAGCACATTAAAGTTTCTCAGAGTCAACAAAAGAGTTATGCTAACAACCATCGATCAGACCTATAGTTTTATGTTAGATACATGTTATTCCTTTGCATATCACCATAGAATAGAGTTATGAGATTTGGGAATAAGGGAAAGCTCAGTCCAAGGTACATCTTCCCTTTTGAGATCCTTGATTGCATTAGAGAAGTGTCCTATCGACTAGCACTCACACCAAACCTATCTCAATTGCATGACGTATTCCATGTATCACTCTTGAGGAAGTACATACCTAACCCATCACATGTACTCAATCCAAAGTTAGTACCATTGGAGAATGACCTCTCCAATGAAGAGAAGCTGGTGATGATCTTAGATCGTATGGAAAAATTTCTACAAAATAAGACAATCTCCCTCATCAAAGTGTTGTGGAGAAACCACAATTTTTATGAAGCGACGTGGGAATCGGAGGAAGTTATGAAGCTAAGTTTTCCTCATCTATTTTAGTATGGGAAAAGGGTATTTCAAGGGAAAAATTTCTTAAGGGGGAGATTTTAATGACCCAAACTTTTATTAATGAAAATCACTCTTGATCTAATCAAATGTATTATTATGTAAAATGGTTATATAAAACATATTCAATTACTTGGTTTTGTGTTTCTAGATTTTAAAATATCATTAAGAATTGTTAATTTTTCTAATATACTCATTTAACAGTGATCCCATGATTAGTATAAATATAGGGCTTTAACAAATCAATTTTACTCAGGATTACTCCATACGAAGCCCATTTGTCGGAGCTCAGAAAGGAGGTCGCGTCACTAGGCTTCTCTCTTGACCAATCCAAAGATAATCTTCAACACTTTAAGATTGAACAGAATCACCTATTGGAGAAGATGATGTAAATTGATATTTCCACCCGAGTGATGTTTTCTGAGCTGCCTCAAGAGTCTGTCACCATCACACACCTTGTCCTTAGGTCTTTTGTGGGTGCTATAAGGGGTTATGTAACAAGACCCTAGCACTATGGTTATGTTCATTTTTTTGTATAGAATAAATAATATACATTCGTTTTATTATTGTTGCTTTGTGAGTGATTTTTAAAGCACAAATAGTATTTTTAGTTTATATTCAAATTCAACTGAGAAATATATTTTGATTAATTAATGGATTTTTAAATTAAATAATATTTTAATAAAATATTATTAATAAATTAATTTTTATTAAATATAAATGATCGTATAATTTTTATGAATACAATCATAATTTTTATTAAGGTTTGAAAACTGTTTTTGTCAAAACTGGTAAATTTTCAATAAATGTTGGTTTTTACATTAAAAGTGGAAATTCACATATTTATAAAACTATTTATATAAAATTAATGTTATTTTTTGATTCATGATGCCAAAATTATCTAATGTTTAAATTCTCATAATTTTCTGTGATTGTTGAATTTTTGGGTAAAAATTAAATATCGTTTAAATATATAATGTATTTTGTGACATCATAATGACCCAATAGTGATGTAATAAAATAATATAAAAGGGATATTCTCCCAATATATTTTTACCTTTAAAATAATGTGATTATATATTTCTTTGATTAATTTTATGCTGCCTTAGTGGACCCACCAAGACTTATAAAACATTTTAACTTTTTAAAATGATTTCCTAGAGAGTGTGAATCACCTCCACATAAGCAGTCCTAATATTTTAATATATTCGGCCATTGGCCTTATAAAATAATTTTTACCACTTATCTTTTTCATAAAACATTATAAAAACCATGGGATGGTTTGTTTTTTTGATTAGTTTAAGGTGTAGTGTCCAAAACCTAAATAATAAAGAATTCTCTCTACTTTCCTATATAAACCCACTCAATATCCCATTCCTCTTCACTCAAACCATTTGGATCTCGACCAACATCTTCCCTCCTCTCTCTATAATCCTCAAAAGGCTCCCCAAGATCCTAATAATCCTCTCTCAAGCCTCTCCCAATCCTTTGGGATCACACTTCCGAGTAAGGGATCCTCACTTTCCTTCCTTCCTTATTTATGTCCATTTTTCCTTATATTGTTAGGCCATTTTATTTTCAATTAAAAATGTTTGGGTAGGATTTATCACCTTCCCTATACATCCCTCCTTATGTTGTAATTATGAGATACCCCTTTATCTCTCATTAATTCTTCCCATGCACACCAGTTACCATGACAAAATTTCGTAAGGGGTTTCTCTCTCCTTATTTACATTCAACCAATTCTTTTATATTATGAATCTAAATTCCATTATATATGTTGGGATATTATGTTCCATAACCCCCTTAATTTCCATTTCATGTATAAATTATGAGATACCCATTTCTCTCTCATCAACCCATTTTAGTATTTCTATTTGACGTCGTTATGCTGGTGAAGTTACACCAAAATTTCCCATTCCAAAATCATCGTGTCAGTGAATATCGCACCCATTTCTCTAACAAGGTTATTCACCTTTATGAACAAGTACTTATTTATTGAGGACTTAAATTTATGTATTACACATCTATTATTCATGGAATAAATTATGATGTTTAATGAATCCATGTTTTATAATCTATGTGTCACACTAATTCATGAAATGAAATGATTAAGAAGGGTGCACCCTGATAGCACTCCAATGAATTGGGTAAATAATAGTATCATGATAATCCATGTTCATGAGTGTTTACTCATTCTAATTCAAGTGAAATAAGGGTTTACTTTTACTAATTCAAGTGAAATGATGGTTTACTCTTGCTCCATGTGCAATGAGCCTTGGCTCATGCTAATATCATGTTAAATGTTGTTGTCATATTTCCATGTTATGATAATTAGGTTATATCATTTATTTATGTTCATGTTTCTCTTATTATACATTGATATTCCTATTGCCTAACATTTATTGTACTATTCATTTTATGAATTGTTTAATCCCTTACTCTGATTTATAATTCATCCTTCTCTTACGTATTTCCTCAGGTTATCCCATGCAATTCTAAGTATGAAGGAATGTATTGGTCATGTAAAATAAGTTTTCAATAAAGATGTTGTATTTTATGTTTTAAGTTGTTATTTAATACTCCTAATTTACCAAGATATAATCCTATAGATCCTCAAAGTTGTATTAAGTGTGAGTTTATGTAATAAATCAAATTTAAATATGTAATAAAGATCAGGGTTGCTATAATTAAAGTGTGGTTTCTATTCAGAAAATTACAATATTTATTTTTATCTAATCGGGTGATGCATGTTCCTCGTTGGTATTATCAAAACCTGACTGTGATGTAGGAGATTATTCATCTATAAAAGCACCAGCCATAGGTATCATAGTGAATCTATCGTGTAGTTAGGAATACCAGGAGTGTGGGAAGTCTAGATAAGCTTATGAATATACCATTGCGGTGAGTTAGTTCATATGTTTCTATTACGGTTGATCTATTAATTCAATTTTTTGATTAGTTTCCTTGCATGGACCATCTATGTAAGATGGATGTGGTTTGTTCTATATACATCTGAGTGGTGATTTGTGGGGTTTTTGGTTGCGGTTTCAGTTTTCCAAACTTTAGGATCCTCACCATCCCTCTTCTGGTGGCAGGGGTTTTTAGGTATGTGTGGGGAGTTTTGGCTCAGTTTATTTCCCCTCAATTAAAGAGTGGGTAGTTAAAATGTTCATATTTCATTATTCTTATATTGAGTTGATAGGTCATTGTAAGGGATTTTGGGTTGGACTGTGTGGGAAAGGAATGATTCTGGTTCATGTTTAATTCTTATCTAGTTATTTCTATATGGTTCTTATTGGTGGGGAGACCCATTGTGGGTTTCATTGAGCTTTTTTTTAATAATTTTTCGAGTGCTAGTTGTTCTAAAATGGTGGGGAGTCCATTATGGACTCCTTTGAAATCATTGTATTTTGTGCGTGCTCTTGGATTGGGTGATCATTGGGATCATTGGGAGAAGACCCAACAATCTGGTTCTTGGTATGTTTATGGATGTGGTGGCTTGACCTTTCTCGTTTGGGAAGTAGTTTCAAGTTGTGGCTCTGTTTCAGACAAGAGGCATAAGTTCTACTGGTGGTGGGTGATATATTCTAGGTTTAAGAGGTTGGATAGTGTCAATGTGTAATCCTTAGGGGTTGATCAATAAGATATAAATTGTTATGTATTTATGGGGGTAGAAAGTGTTAATTGTATGGAGAATTGTAACACCTGGTTTTTCTCTTCTTATCTTAATTTTCAGTTCGATTGAAATCCTAGTATTTCTCTTAACTTACAACTGTGACAAGGGTTGAATTTTTAAGTTTTTACTTTTATTTAATTGTCTAGTTTTTCCCCCATGGTTTATCATCATTTCATTTGGTATTTTTTGGGAAAAACATGGGAGTTTTTTTGGGTGTGCCCTGCACACGGTTGGCGCATGGTTTTCTAAACCATGCATCCGAACCTAGGTAACTATGTGGAAGGTATAAATCCTACAATATAGTTTGAGAATGTCCATGCGGGTGACTTGGGTTTACCATGTGGTCTGTCCCTGTGGTTGTTGCATGGTTGTCGCACAGTTTAATAAACCATGTAACCTAACCATGCGACTAGCCCAGAACTTAAAAATTGTGTTTTTTCAAGTTTCCCCTTTGGTATTTTTGGAGCAAAATCTACCCAAATATCTTTCTCTTGGTGCTTCCAAACCTAGGTATCCCTCTCCCTTTCCCTAAACTCCATTCCACTTCCTCCTTTGGTGTATATATAAGAGATCTTAAATTTGGAGCCAGATTCTTTAAGGTAATTCCTCTCCTTTCTCCTCCACCTTCCTTTTTTATTTATTTTTTCTTGGAGTTCTGTTGTCTCCAAGTCATGTTTGACCTAGGTTTTTGTTTTCCCATTATTTATGATTGTATTTTTGTTCTTTTAGGTTTTTATTCATAGACCTATGGTTTTGGAACCCTCGTGGAGTGATTTCGGGAACGCGTTGTCATTCCATCATGGATTCGAGGTAGGTTTTCCCTTTCACTTGCCTTTTTAATTTAATATTCACATGTTTCATATTTTTCAAACCTCTTTTTATTAATAAATATTTATTTATGATCCTTTGATAAATTTTTTTGTGTGAAAAGTAGAGGTTTACGGTTTGTTTTTTGATAAATAATATTGTTTTGTTCAAAATGTGCACACCAAGTGTTTGATAAAATGTTATGTTAGCTTTCACATGTGTTTTGTGATATTTAAAACATGTTTTAGAAATTTAACTAATATTATGGCATGAAAATTGGTGTTTTATACATTTTTTATTGTTAAATAGAAATTTTTTGGTTAAATATTGGATGTCTAGTGTTTGATTAATTACTCAGTTAGATTTTATGGGCTAATTGTGATATAAAATGATTGTATTGGATTTATAAATATATTGTAAGTATGGTAAATGATATTTTTGTTTCCCTATATGGTTTTCCAAGTGGTTCTGGTTTTTATAAAGAAATTAGTATTGTTTTTTAATGTGTTTTGGCATGTGTTTATGGCGAATGGCCCATTTTGCATTTTTATAAAGAAGAATGGTTTGTGACTTGAATGTATAAAATGAATGATTTAAGGAGATTTTTTAAATGATATTGAAATGGAAAATGGTTTTTTCACCCTCTTATGAAATTTTGATTTAAATTTTTTATAAATGTTGGTTTTGTAAAATGATTAAAGGCATGTTTACCAACTTTTTGAAATTGATGAAAGTGTTTATTATGGAAACATACTTTGGATGTTTCTCATGCCTTGTCCATGTATAATGGATGGGATGTACTCACTATATAATCCTATATATCGATTTTCATAGTTCCTCGATTTGGAATCTTTTTGTTCTATTTATTCTATGTCATGAGATCAATCCTTGCGGTGGCTAGGGGTGATGTCTGTTGTTGATTTATTATTATATATGCATGTGATTGGATGCTCGGCTGACATCAGTTGGATCACCCACATTATACATGAGACAAGGGAACCTAGCATAGTGAGAGAATTTTATGAGAATGATTTCTACATAGACTAGTTTATGAACCATTCGGTGGCCCATAGTAGGTGGATATATTTGGGTTTATTGCTATAGGATTTGCCTCTCATTCTATCCTGAGTTAGGGTGGCCGAGAGTGTTAAGGTGTTTTTTATTTCATCATTTGTGGCATGCTACTGTGGATGGGGTCTCATGTATTAGTATGTTCTGGATTGTTCTTGATCTCTTGGGTTCACCTATGTATATTGGATCTTAGTTTCTGGTAGTAATGATTGACATACTTGTATGATTATTTCTATTTCCCTTGTTTTGTGATTACGGTAATGACTTCTAGTGTAGTTTTTTCCTTGGAAAGTGATGTGTTAGTTTAGAAATAGTTTATGAAAAAAAATTTAAAAGAAAATAGTTTTTTATTCTCTTTTGTGAAATTTGAAAATGTAATCATCACATTCCCCTTGAACAGTTTTTGGTATCACTAATGGAATGAACTTGGTTTTGTGAAATTAATAAGGTAAATGGGTTGGAGTTTATTTTTAATTAAAATGTATAGAAAAGAATAATTTTATATATTGTAGTTCATAATTTAAATTGATATTTATTTTATTTTAAAGTAAGTTCATTGGGAGTAGATAATTTGGCTAGCCTACTGAGTTTTAATACTCACACCTATAGTTCTTTTCAATTTTTATCCATTGTGTAGGTTTCAGCTTGAGTTTAGTCTCCTTGGGAGACGATTGACCAAGTGTTGGAGAGTGACCAATGGGGTCACATCGAGTTGGTGTAGTCTTCTTATCCAGTTGGTGGTATTGTGTGGTCCAATTTTATTTTTAGATTCTTTTATAAATGATGTTCAGTTCAGTTTCATTTATATATTGATCTGCTTGTGCAACTTGCTATTCTTTAGTTCCTATATTTATTTATTGGGTGAAATTGTTCTCTTGTTGTACTCTGTTTATGCTCGACACTAGTTTCCAGCCCTTGGGGATCAGGAACACCCTTCTGGCCATTCCATGGATAGGCTCAAGTGACTAGTTTAAGGTCAGCATGGGTTGGTTCGTGACATCTAGTTGCATGCATGGTGTTTGGCATGATGTAAAGTTTGGAAGTGATTGGAGTGCCATGATATTTTAAGTTGGTTTTTGAGAGTATAAAATTAGTATGTAAAGTTATTTAGGGAACCTTTATATCAATATTATTATTATTATGTTATTATAACTGTATGCGTTATTTGGTGAATGAGCACTGGTGAGGATGGGTTTGGTTAGTTTACCAGTTTAGGTGCTATTGGTTCTTCTATTTTCTCACTGGTGAATTAGTATGATTCTTTCAAATATACATGAGAGAATTTAGAGTTCTTATGGAGTATACTTGTATTATAACACTACATATATAAACTATTTTCAGGTTTCCCTGAGGATAATGTATACCATGCTAGACATTACCAGCTCGCACCCTTGGGCTATTTCTATTTTTCTATTTTATCTTTTCATTTTGGGTATTTATTTGGAGACTCTTATATGTATGTGTTTCTTTTATACATGTATTATGGGATATTTTTGTTTTCCTTTTTATATTATGTCATCATGTTTCTTGCACTTTATTTATCCTGTCTCTTAATCCTATTATTATAGAGTGTAATACCTCCCATCTATGATATTTTTATATCATTGGTGCCAGTCGCTAACCCAGGGCCTACTGGAGGTGGGACTCAAGGGTCATTATCTCTCTTCCTTCATTATCATTCAAGGAGGGGTATCTATGGGGGGATAGGGTCATGAAAAATGGTATTATATTTTTTGGTTAAGGTGTAGGATGGAGTTAAGAGTAAGGCATGGTGAATATTTCATGGGTTGGTAAGGGGTTAGTGTCAGTTGATCATGGTGCATGACATAAGGTAGGGAAGATCGGGTAGGAACCACAATTTTAAGGCCCCCATGATTTGACACAAGGACTCTAATACTATTTAATGACCAAGTGATATGACATTTCTTTCATGGTAGATAACTATGACGGGTACATGCATCATGATTTACTTGTATTCTTATTTAAATTTGGTGGTTCCAGGAAGTTAAATTGAATTAAATGAATCTTAATTAAATTCCTTAATATCAGGACTAGGAAATTCTTATTTCCTTTTTAGTGATGGATCCTAGTTATCATCATCATGTGGTTTAGTTAGTACAGGTTCATCAAGGTAATCTGGTCAATAATCAGAGGATTGACCCGAGAGAAAAGGATGGGTATTGGAAGATGGCTTTTCATGCATTTCAGCGATAGAGATTGGGGAAGTATGATGCTAGTGTTTCTAATATAGAGATTAAGGTATGGTTAGAGAATCTCAATATCTCCATCATTTTGATCTAATCCTCGATAGAGTATTGGTTTCCTCTGGTGGTTATTTATATGCGGGGAGCTATGTGTTATTAGTGGACATTGTATCTTGGTGAGTGTAAGGAGGAATATGTTTCATGGGTCAAATTTTAGATGGAGTTCCAAATTTATTTTCTCTCATTGATCATAAAGTCAATGATGATCCAGGAGATGATTTCTCTTTAGCAAGGTATTTTTTTGTGTGGGATCTTGGGATCAAGTTCAAGGATCTTTTACATTTTTTCCTAAACCTTTTTTTGGATGAGGATTCTGGAGTGAAACATCTTGAGGTGATACCCTATCCTTATATCTAGTATGTAGTCACTCCTTCAACATTTAAAATGTATATAGATGTATAATAGAAGGTGGTGGTGATTAATTAACTCATGAGGAGGTTTACCATGAGAGGGGAACTAGTAGAGTTCCTTGAGGAGTAGAATTTTTAGTAGTAGGTTTTAGGCACTTGGTCCTTCACAGTTTAAAATAACGGGGATTCAACCTCAGCAACCCCCTTTCTAGAATTCTAGGGCCAATAGTTTTCATTATTTTATAGGGGGAATTATTCCAATGTGTTTTTTTTGTGATGTTTGTGTCCATCATTAGAATCATTTCCTAGTGGTTCTTTGATCTCAGTATGGTGGAAGTGGATAGGGTCAACGTCATCATCATTAGAAGTTTATAGTAAGGCCATTTCATTCATAAGGGAAGCAGTATTTTTCTTTTTCAAGAGTGGATAGAGAAGGTAGAGGTCATACTTAGGATTTTCCTCATCTTCAGGGACCTTGAATGGAGAGTGTTTATAGCGGTGGCCATCAGTAGAGAGGTAGGAGAGTTCTTCATGGTTAGTTATATGCAGTGGGGGTGACATCACCAAAGGTTCTAGAGATTGTTAGGGGAATATTAATCTTATATTCAACCCTTGTTTGTGCCTTGTTTGATTTAGGAGATTTACAGTCATTTGTTATACCTACTTTAGTCCCCGTTGTGGGACTATATGTAGAGAGGATTCCAATTCCCCTATTGTTGACTATGATATTTGGATACTAGAATAGTTTTTTTGATGTGTGATGGGGGTGTAGACTGATGATGGGGCCACATCAGTCATGTGGGGATATTTTACTACTATAGATTCATCCTTAAAATTTTATTCTCAACATCAACTAGTTGTATTCTGTGTTTATTTTTATAGACTACTAATAGATAATAGTTTTATTCTTGGATGTCAATGTCCAGCATGCGCTTTTCATTAGTAAGAAAAGTTTTCATGTGGGAAATAGACATATAGATCCCCTTATTTTATTATTGGATAATTTTTCTATGCATATATTATACATTGGGATGTAGGAGGATCCACTAGTAGAAATACAGGATTTAACATTGAATTATTAACATCATTTTTTTATAAACCGATGCCGATAATTTTTGTGAGAAATTTTTTGTATCGGTTTTACTAAAAAATGACGCCAAAAATTTTAATGAGTGGTTTTCTGCAACGATTTTACTAAAAAATGATAAAAAACTAGAATACGCTGATTTTTGACATCGGTTTTAACATGAACCGATGCCAAAAATAAAAAAAAATCCACATCGGTTTTCCTGAAAATCGACGCCATAAATGTTATTTTGGGTGTCGTTTTCCCACAAAACCAACACCAAAAATAACAACCCTAAAGACTTTAGGCATCGGTTTTTACCAAAACTAACACCGAAAGTAAAAAATATATATATATTCCGCATCGGTTTTTTTCAAAACCGACGTGGAAATGTTTTTTTAAAAAATTTAGCGTCATTTTTTGTAAAAATAGATAGTGAAAGTCATTTAAAATTTTTCAGGATCGGGAAACCCTCATCTTCATTGTTCTTTGAAATAAAAACTCACGGTGGATCCTCTCGACTCGTGATGACTTCAAAGCCTTATTTGTGATTTCCAACCGCCATTGTTGATGATTTTCTTCCATTTTCAGGATCTGTGGCCTGTGTTCTTCAATATATGGTCTTTTTTGATCTTCTATGGATTATTTGTTCTCCTTAATGCTATTTTGAGCGACTTTCAACCATGGTTTGATTTTCGTTTCTTGTTTCTCTTATTTTTCGTTTTTATAATCACTTTTGTTCTAGATCTTACGGTGCTTAGTTTTCCAAAGTTTTATATGGACCAATGTTCGGATTGGGAATCTATTTTTGAGTTAAACTCCTAATTTTGTAAGTTTTTTTAAAATTTGAAGATAAATTATTGATCATTTAATATTAATTTTGATTTGCTTAAAATATTAGTTTATAGTTTATCTAAAATGTGTTATAACATAGTTAATAGTCATCCCTAAGAGTGATTATTCAATGTTCTTGATATAGATTGGTGTTGTATGGTTTTAGGTTATGAATTTTTATCTGACATTATGTATAAATGTAATAGTCAATGTTCTTGAATAAATTATACCAAAAACCAATTGAATTATTTTTATCTGACATTATTTTTATCTGACATTATGTATAAATGTATTGTTCAATGTTCTTGACCAATTTTATTATACAATGTGTTGAATTTGTTTTATATGACATTATTTTTATCTTGACCAATTGACTAAATAATGTTCTGACATTATTTTTATCTGACATATTAGTCCTCATAGTATTGAGAAAATGCACCTAAGAGGGGTGGGGGTTGGGGGGCTTGAATTAGTTCTACCTAAATTATACTTAAAACCAAATAATATATGTATATACTCATTAGAACATGAAATGGATCCACAACCACTTATTATTCCTCAAATGATTCTATTTTTCTCTCACCAAAATGTGTTGTGAGATATATCAATTTAGTTAGGTATTTAATTTCATTTGTCATAATTTTGGCAGTATTAGGATTGATTTCACTTATAATATATACATTTACTATAATTATTATTTCATATTACTAATAATAACAAATTTTTTCCATTTAAATTAATTTAATATTCAATACTTTGGATACATGCAACATCAAAATAATGCAAAAACTATGTAAAATGAACTAATAAATTTTAAAATATTGATATTATAATTTAATTATAATATCAATATAACACATGTATATAATATGAAAATTAAATGTTTACTCTTTGTGAATGTGTTTCATATCTTATGTTTTCTATCTAATTATCAATAGTTTCTATTAAATGTGTTTATGTTTACAATTTATCTATATATATATAAATGTTTATATGTTTTAATATATTCAACAATTATTTTTGTGATATCATATATTGAATGAATCATAATTGGATACATTTATGAAGAAACACTAGTGAATATCAAAAAGGAGTTGATGAATTCTTTGAATTTGATAAATGACATCTTCAAAACATTGATTTGATTTTTTGTCCATGTGTGAAGTGTTTAAATTTGAGAAAGTTAAACTCCAGAGAAATCAAGGATCATCACATTTGTTATAGTTTTAGCCTTAATTATACACGTTGGATCTGGAATGGTGAAAGAACTAAAAATTCAACATCCAATGTTGATGATAATATTCATAACGAGGCAGAGGATCTTATTGAATAATTAATTTATGATTTAGGTGTTGCAGCCATCGAAAAAACAAAAAGTGTTGAATGATTGTATGGAGATTATGAGAAACCATTATTCCTAGGTTGCAGTAAATATATAGTTTTATTAGTAGTTTTGAGATTAGTTAACTTAAAAACAAAAAATGGGTGGAGTGATAAAATTTTCTCCAGATTACTTAAGCTTTTAAAAGAGCTACTTCCAGAAGGTAATGGGCTTCCAGATTCCAATTATGAGGTGAATAAAATATTATGCCCAAATGGATAGGGGTATAAAAAGATACATAATTTCCCCAATGATTGTGTACTATATCGGAAAAAAATGAATATTTATCAATTTGTCCTACATGTGGGACTCGTTCTATAAGATAGATGGGAAAGTCAACTTAGATTCATTCTCAGGTGATGCCATATGACGTCATGAAAAATAAATTTTGTACTTTCTAATGATATCATCCAATATTTTTTGCATACAATTCTGATATTTAAATTGTGATTAATTTTTAGGTACTATAATCAAAACTCCTACTAAAGCAATTTGGTACCTTCCAATAATTCCTCATTTGAAGCATCTATTTGCAAATTCACTTGACTCAAAAAGGTTATGATGGCATTAACATGATCACATCTCTGATAGTAACATACATCACAATACCAATTCCCCATAGTGGATGAGTTTTGATAAAAAAATCATGATTTTGGAAGTGAAGTTAGAAATCTCATAATGGGATTGTGTATTGATGGAATGAATCCATATCGGAGCCTCAGTAGCCAAAATAGTTCATGTCCTGTTTTACTGGTAGTTTAAAAATTATCCCTACATATATGTATGAAGAAAAAATATGTTATGATGAGATTGATGATTTCTATACCAAAACAACTGGGAAATGATATTGATGTGTATCTTTCACCGTTGATTGATGATTTGAAACTGCTATGGGAGGCAGGTGTTAAAGTTTTCTATGCAAACAATAAAGAGTATTTTCTTTTGTGTGGTATCATAATGTTCATTATAAATGAATTTCTTGCATATGGAAACTTATCTGGATGTAGTGTTAAGGGAAATAAAGCATGTCCAATTTTTGAAGAACAAACTTCATATTATCAATTGCATAATGGAAGAAAGACAGTGTACATGGTACATCGAGGATTTTTGTGAATTGATCATCCTTATTGTAGATTGAAAAAATCATTTAACGGATTACAAGAATACATCCTTCCCCCTAAACCATTGTCAGCTGAAGAATATTTTGATAGGTTGAAAGATATTGATATGACATTTGGAAAGAAAATACATTTTGGTCTTCAAAGAAATATTTGGAAGAAGTGGTCTATTTTTTCATACTACCTTATAGGAAATTTTTAGAGATAAAACATAACATCGATGTTATGCATGTTGATAAAAACATATGTGATAGTTTGATTGGAACTTTGTTAGAAATAAAAAAGAAATAAAAAATATGGATTGTATACTAGATTGGACTTGATATTAATGAGAATATGTTTGGAGTTAGCTCCCATTGTGAAAGGAAATAGAACATATTTACCTTCGGCTTTTCACACATTATGCAAGATTGAAAAGATGAATTTTTTTCAGTATCTTCATGGTATTAAAGTACCTGGTGGTTTTTCTTTGAAAGTGAATAATTTGGTGTCATTGAAGGAATTTAAATTAATAGGTATGAAATCTCATTATTGCCATGTGTTGATGCAACAAATTCTACTAGTAGCAGTGCATGGTATATTGTCAACAGCTGTCAGAAAGACTATTATCAGGTTATGTAATTTTTTCAAATCTATTTGTAGCAAAGTAGTTGATCCAAATTTGTTAGATGTGTTGGATAATGAAGCAACTCTTATTCTTTGTAAACTAGAAATGTATTTCCCACCCACATTTTTTGATATAATGGTTCATCTGCTGATTCATTTGGTGGGTGAGATAAGAATATGTGGGACTGTTTATTTAATATGGATGTATCCTTTTGAAGGATATATGAAAATTTTTAAGGGTTATGTTAAAAATACTTATCGACCAGAGGTGTTTATTGTTCAAAAATATGTATCAGAAGAGGTGATTGAATATTTTACAGATTATTTATATGAGGTGGAGCATATTGGTCTCCCTATATCTCGACATATGATAGTTGATAGTGAAGGTAGAGGGGTTCAAGACTTAAAGGTAAAGTCCATTCTATGTGATGAAGTGATGAAGGCACATTTATACATTTTGAACAATATAGATGAGGTTCAATCATATATATGCTCACATATTTCTGAATTAAAGTTACGATATCAGAAAAGAAACAAAAATTGATTGATTATTGAGTATAAGAAGACATTTGTTTCATGGTTTAAAGAGAAAGTCACCTTAGATATATCTACATCAGAAACATTGAAGTGGTTAGAAGGGGGACCATATCTTAATGTGATCACATGGTCTGGTTTCGATATCAATGGCTACACATTTTATACAAAAAACCACGATGACAAGAGTACCGTTCAGAATAGTGGTGTGATGGTTTTTGCTGAAGCAGTGCATTTTTTGGGTGCCAAAGATAAAAACCCAATTTCTGCATCAATGCCATATTTTGGAGTTCTAGAAGACATATGGAAAATTTATTATATTAAACTTCAAGTCACTATTTTTAAGTGTAATAGGGTTGATAGTAATAGAGGTGTGAAACATGATGAATAGGGGTTTAAACTAGTTTATTTGAAAAGATTAAATTACAATGAGGAACCATTTATCATGGTGACACATGAAAAGAAAGTATTTTATGTCATTGATCCATAAAATGATTAGTGGTCAGTTATTTTTCAAGGGATAAAATACTATTTGGGTGATTAAGATGATTCTAATGATGTTAGTGATGTACATAAACCTTATTCATCTACTATGCAATTTCTGGATGATTACAATGAGTATAGGACAGACATAGTGCATGTAGTACGTAATGATCATGATGAAGGCATGTGGGAAAACACTAAATTAGTCTCTTAATTTTTCTAGTAAATATTTTTTTGTTACTTTTTTTGAAACTTACATATTCATGCCTCTTTTTTTACTTACTTATTTTTTGTCTTCCTTGTTTCTAAATATTAATTTTTCTAATGATATGTAGGTACACAAAATTTCATTAAACTTTATAGTAGCAATGTCAGATAGAGATAGATAGGAGAAGTTACCAAGGTATATCATTTTTTACATATTATTAAATATTTATAAATATACTTATTTAATGAAATAAAACTGTTAATTTATAAAAAAAATTGCAGGACTACTGATGTGTCCTCAGTGGAGAATACTTCTCATGTTACTACTAAAAAATCAAGTTATCAAGTTGGTAAACATGGTATTACATGTTTACCAAAATAATCACTTGCTCGTGATTATGACAGAGTACACATCCACTTTGATGATGATAATAATGCAATTGGCCCAAATGCAGTTTAGTTTTTCAGTTATATAGAGATGCAGAGCCATTGTAGGATTAGTATTTTATATCCTGATTGGAATTCAGTGGATTGCATGGAAAAGCAACAGCTTTGGGAGGCTGTGATGGTAAAATATGTTAATTGATTTCTTTTATCTCATTTTTAAATATTATATATTTTAAATTATATTTAATTTATTCAATTACAGATGACATTCAATTTTTAGGAAAATAAAGAAATTAAGAAAAGAAATCTCTCTTTAGCAACGGTTAGATGGAGATAATTTAAAGAAAAACTCAAAAAAATTGTGTTTTTGGGAAGAGAAGGTTTTAAAACCCATGCCTCAAGTATCCGTTTATAGATGAAGATACATGGAGGCGATTTTTTGACATTCATAATGAAGAAAAATTTCTGGTATGATAATTATTTTAAATTATAAAATTTATTATATATTTTTCTTATTACTTAGTAGTTTTTTTATATAACAGGCCTCCAGGAGATCTCATGAGGAGATCCAGTTGCAAAATATATACCCTCATAATTTATCACGTGGAGAGTACTCGCATTTGGAGCAGAAAATGATTGAAGAAAAATTTGAAGCATTAAGAGCTTGATCTAGTAGTGGTTCAGAAGAGGTCCAGTTTGGTCCTCCATTTCCTCCCACTCACCATCAAAAATGGAAATGAGAAAGAATAAGAAAAAATTAACAGTATCTTACAAAGGAAGATAAGAAATTAGCTGATAAAATTGTAAGTAAACATTATTTATTTGTTATCAATTTTCTTATTTTATAAATTGTAAACACTAATATAAATTTTTTATTTTTCATTTCATGATGAACTTTAGGAGCAGGAGACATGGGGTGCTTTTATCCCTGAGGGTAGGATGGACATCCTAGCCACTGTTTTGGGAAAGGCAGAACACCCTGGCCGTGTTAGAGGATAACAGGCAGGTGTTAGTATTCAGAAGATTTTTGGTAAGAGTAAGCAATCAAGAGACCAGGAAATAAAATCAATAAAAGCAGATCTAAAAGATATGAAACAGTCTATGGGTGATTAAATTCAAGCAGCAGTGCAGAAGGATTTATTAGAACACATGGAAATATAGTCATAGTCTATGCAACCTTCCCAGGTATATTATTTATTTTTCATCAATTTTTCTATTTTATAAATTATAAACACTAATAAAACTTTTTCATTTTTCACCCTTCTCAGCCTAGTCACCTGGACTACCCTGCCCCATCTGTCTTCCCCTCCCCGTGTGAGCATCCTTCCTAAGTATATTATTTATTTTTTATTAATTTTTCTATTTTATAAATTATAAGCACTAATATAAATTTTTCATTTTTTAGCCTTCCCAGCCTGCTCACCCGGACTACCCTACCCCATCTGCCTACCCTGCCCCATATAAGCATCCTTCCCAGGTATATTATTTATTTTTCATCAATTTTTCTATTTTATAAATTATAAACAATAATATAACTTTTTCATTTTTTAGCCTTCCCAACCTGCTCACCCAGACTACCCTGCCCAATCTGCATACCATGCCCCGTATGAGTATCCTTCCCAGGTATATTATTTATTTTTCATCAATATTTCTATTTTATAAATTATAAACACTAATATAACTTTTTCATTTTTCATCCTTCCCATCCTGCTCACCTGGACTACGCTACACCATCACTTTACTTTGATTCTCCACCACCTCACTCAGACCAAAACATTTATTGTGAATTATTTACTGAAGATCCTCACATAAATATTGTTTCATTAGGACACGTGCATTTTTTTTGGGGATTTTGTACACCACCATCCTATGCAGATGGGTCTGGTTAGAGTATCATTACTTGATATTATAGATCCTAATGCTCTACAGCCATTTCCTACCATAGAGATCACCATAGTTGGGGATTGTGTTGGTTATTTTTTACTTTGGAAAACTGGTTTGCTTCGTTATATTTCATATGAGGTATGTGTTTTTTTAAATATTAATTACAAATGATTCAAAATTAATAATAATGTTTTCTGAAATTTAACTTATATAGGATTATCATAAATCAAAATAAGCAGCACAATTGAAACAAAATGTCAGGAACAATCGACTATAGAAACTTTATAAATTTATTATGGGATACAAAGATTATCTCAAGCATATTATCCATTGAATTTTATCTATGAGTTTCAGATGAATACCGATATATGCAGAAGAGAATATCCATTGAGATTACTCAAAGAATATATCATGCATCTAGTAAATTTTGAAGAGCTTGGCCTGAATGTGGTGTTGTTGTTTACTATGTAAGTAAATTGACATTTGAATTTGTATTTGTTTAAAAAATATGGTTTTAAATTGAATAACTATATTTTCTTTTTCAATTAGGTATCTACACATGCTTATTTTACAAAATGAAAGTACAAACATTTATGGTTTTATAGATCCAGAATTCATTTCCATAGAAGTGTAATTTGTAAAGAATCCTGATAGAGTTTCATATATGTGTGATAGATTATCACATATGATGATTCAGTGCTAGTTTCTACCATTTCTTGATAAGTAAGAATAGAAACATAATTATGAACTAATGATCATTATAATGTCATTGATTGTGAACTCTTTATATTGTAGGGGGGAATTTGATGTTAGGTGAATTGTGCCCAAGTGAATGCACCGTATATTGGTTTTTAACTTTATTAGGGAATGTTCGTAAAAGATTTTCCACCTTATTAAAAAGGTAAGTTTTTTTTATAATCTCATTATGTTTAATTCTCATTTTTTAGATATGTATTATTAGTTCATATATATGAAAATCTAGTTCATGGAAAAAATTTAATAAGGAATACAAGTCGATAAAGATGCCAAATAAAATCAAATATGTGGAAGTACAGGTAATTAGTTTTTATATTAGAATTTGTTCTAATTTTTTGTTATATATTAATTTTTATTAACAGTTTAATGTTTTATAACTGTAGTTTCATCTTCAACAAGGAAATGTTTAATGTGGTTATTGTATTCTCTGATTCATGTATGAGATAATCACAACTAGGAAAACTACTGACTTTGATAAGGTTAGTTGTATTAATTTTTTTATATTTTCTTCCATATTATTCTATTTTTTATCTCATATCATTCAATGTTATTATAGGCATTCAATGATTCGGAGTCTTATTCCCAATCTGATATGACGGATATTCAATCTACTTTTGGGAACTATTTGTTATGTCTGATTAGTATTTGAGGTATTTATATTCTAATATTTATAAATAACATTACATATGGGTTCAAAAAATTAAATCTTTTGATATATTAGGTGTTTACACCAACTAATAATCAAATGAATTCTTCAACAATAACCAATAATGAGCATGCTGTAAATTTTAGGTACGTGTATTTTAATTATAATTTATTTTGAAAGTGTAATATTCTGAATTTTCTAAAAAAAAATTAACTTTCAGTGAAGGTTTTTTTGTTTATGGTTGGTATATGAAAGAATAAATAATCAATCAACCATGTGCTGAGAGGCTATGTACTATCAAAGCTGACATGAAACCATGTCGTACCTACTACAAATCCATTCAAAAAGGATAAAAAAGACATTATAACTAACAAAAAACAATCCAAAAGTGAATTAAACATATTATATGGTATCATTAAGGCGTTGAGTATTGAGTCAGGCCACAATGATGATGTGTGAACATGTACTTAATATCCACAAGGCATAAATTTCTTGCATGTTACTTGGTATCAATAATGAACTGTATTTTAGGTCTAGCCATGGGAAAATCATAAGTACATCGTAATCATTGTCTCATGTTAGGTCAAACACCCTGGTATAATCATATCATGATGGTCCACTTGTTCCAACTACCAAATAATGCTTCCCAAGGTATCGTAATACATTCAATAATAAATATCATAAAAGGAAGCATAATACATTTCATCATGAGATATCTGTAGAAACATACATAAACATGTGATAATTATGTAACATGGAAACAATTTATATAAAAAAATTTAGGGAATCAAACATCAAATATGGTCTCAGGGGCTACACATTCACATTAGTTAACATATCAGAAAACTTCTCTCAAGGCCATACACACACACACACACCACTATGCATAACATAAAAATCATGGACACATTGGAAACACAGATATTTCAATATATTCCAAATCCACTAGTCATTACAAATAAAATAACATGCATATAATGCACGTCATGTCCTCCAATGTATATGATCACCCCAAGTGGTAACAGATTGATGAGGTATCATATTCAACTAGATTTTCATCTTATCACTCAAATAAAAATGAAATATAAGAAATTTATCTACTTCTTCCCTAATTATTTTTAACAAATCACATATTTCTATGAAATTGGAAACATGGTAATTTGGGTACTAAATCACAAAACCCCTAAACATACATCCTAGTATACATCTATTATACGAAATGTATATACACTCAACCATCTGGGGATACCAACACACACATAAAATGAAAAATCACTAATTTGAAATGAGAAATAAAGTTCTTCAACTGAATATATTCATTAGCCATATCATTCTCAGCCTACTTTATCTTATCATCCATTGTAGCACAGTTTACCATCAAACCACCCCATTCAGCCTTAACCACAGATGCTGCATTGCCTATAGCGGCATATTCTTCCAACATTCAACACTAGAATTCATTGAGTTCTCTCAAGTGCCTCTACAATGTCTTTGTCTAATTTTTTATAATATTTATTGATGCATTTATCTTTAACTAGAATCCTTTTAAATTTTTCGGTAACTCAAATGTATTGTCTTGGATATCAAAGAATAGTTGGGCAATGTAAGAACTAAAAATGTTGGATTCTTGGGACTTGCAAAGGTCACAAATTTTTTTTAGGAAGTCATTGATTGTAGGTACATGTATTTTAATTATACTTTATAATACAAATGAATACATAATTTTTTGATTAAAAAGATAAAAGTATGTAAGTTATATGTTTTTATTTAATGATAAATATTGTTTTATTGTTGTTTATATTGTGTTTTTTATAGGGGTTTCGATTTAATTGGAATTTTAGTTTTTCTAGTTTTTCTAAAAAAAATAACTTACATCATCGGTTATATTAAAAATCGAACCCGATTTAAAAAAAAGGGTTTTTGGCATTGGTTTTCTATTAAACCGATATTGAAAACTGGATTACGGCATCAGTTTTATCAAAAACTGATGAATTTAAAATGTTTTTTTGCACTAGTGATCCTAGAGATTTATGGGAGTTTAATTATGTTTTTTCCAAGGAGTTTGTAATGTTACCCCATCAACATGATGTTGAGTTTGAGATAAACTTCCATATTAGTGCTTATTAAATTTCAATGACCCCTTATTATATGAAACCTTATGAGTTACAAGAGTTTAGGATTCATATATATGATCTGATGCATAGTGGTTTCATCCATCCCATTTTGTCATCATGGGGCACTCTGCTGTTATTTCTTAAGAAGGCGGATGATAGTATAATAATGTGTATAGAATACTAGAGGTTGAATCATGTGATTATCAATAATCATTACCCCTTCTAAGGATCAAGGATATTTTATACTATTTTAGGGGATATAGTTGGTTTTATAAGATCAATCTTTGGTCTACATATCATCTATTGAGTGCGAAAAAGGAGGATGTGATGAAAACTACCTTTAGATGCAGGTATGGGCACTTCAAGTTTGAGGTAAAGTCATTAACTTACATGAATGCTTTATATTTGTTTATGGGGATCATGAACTTCATTTTATATGTGTTTCTAGACCAATTCATAGTCTTGTTAATTAATGAAATCTTAATATACTCAATGTCATAGGTGGAAAATTCTAATCATCCTATGGTTGTATTTCATGTTCTTTGATGCCACCAACTCTATAGAAAGTTATCCAATTTTAATTTTTGGACACAATAGGTGAATTTAATCAGGAATGGGGTATTCTAGTAGGGTGTGTCTATAGACCCATAAAAGTTTGAGGTAGTTGTTTCTTGTACAACAGCCAAGAATGTGGAAGAGGGTCATAGTTTCCTCAGTCTCACAAGCTATTACTTTAGGTTTTTATTCGATTTCTCATGGATTGTGGCCCTATTTATAGATTTTACCAAGAAAGACCATAATTTTATCTATATTGTTCAGTGTTAGGAAAATTTTGACTTCATGAATGGGAAGTTGATCAGTTCTCCAATGTCGTAGTTTCTAGAGGAATGGGGATGTTTATGGTGTTTTGTGATGCTTCATATCTAGGATTGGAATGTGTATTAATGAAGAAGAAAGTATTTATCTCTTATGGGTCTAGTAAGTCACATCCCCACAAGGATAACTTTGAAACACATGATCTAGAGTTAGAAATGGTTTTATTTTCACTGAATTTGTGGTATTATTACCTTATTGGGGATTTCTTTGTGGTCTTCACTGATTAAAAGAGTTTTAGTCATACCTTTTATCGATGTGATATGAATTTATTAAAATGGAATTGGATGGATTTTTTTAGGAATATGAATTTAATATCTCATACACCTTATTAAAGGGGAATGTTTTGGTCGATTATTTATGTAGGAAGTCATGGAAGGATGTTGTTCAAGATTCTAGAGATGTTAAAAGAGTGATGGAGGACTTGATATCCATTAATTTAGATGCAAGGGTGGTTTATGGTGGAGGTTTCTTGTTTCGAATGATAATGAAATATTTTCTGATACAGAAGGTTTTGGAGTCTCAGTGGGTATACTCAAAGGTATAACTAATACACAATCATGTTGGCCATGGTGATTCTCTAGAGAGATGGTCATAGGATCATCAGAAGTAGATTTTATTCTAGGAGAGACTGTTTTTTCTTATATAAATGCATAAGGGAGTCCTTTATATGTTTCAAAACACACCCTTGTAGATACACCTATGAGTTTCCAAGATTTACCGTGTATTGAGGATGTAATTTTTGTGGCTTGGAATGAAACGGGGGGTGGATGAGTTTGTGGCTTGATTCTTAGTTTTCTAGCAGTAAAAGGCATAGCATCGTGTTCCCAAAAATTTGTTATAGCCCTTGGATTTCCTGAGTGGAAGTGGGATGAAATTCCAATTGAATTCATCATATTATTACCCCAATATCTAGTAGGTTCTGATGTTATCTGGGTAATCATGGATCACTTGATGAAATTAGTTCACTTCATAGTGATCAAGGATTCAGGAACCATGGATATTTTAGTGAGGAGGTATTTGGATGAGGTTTTATATCTATATGGAGTGACAAAAGGTTCATTGTCTTAGATTAGGATGATCATTTTATATCAAGATTCTTGGGGGGATCGCATTATAATTTTGGAACATAGTTATGCCTTAGAATTACTTTCCACTATTAGAAAGATGGGCATACATAGAGGAGTATCTAGATGATGGAGTATATATTGAGGGAATACATCTTAAACATTGATGGATATTAGGAAAAACACTTTCCTTTGGTTGATTTTTATTATAATAACATCTATAATTCATCTGTTGGCATGCCCCATTTGAGGATTTTTATGGAAGAACATGTCATTTTTTGTTTTGTTGGTCTGAGGTTTGGGATTCATCAGTTCTCAATCTTGATTTAGTGTAGAGTATGATAGAGAAGGTTCAGGTTGTTTTTAAATGATGAAAGTAGTTCATGATTGGAAGAATTATTCCTATTTTAGGAGGATCCCCTTAGATTTAGAGTTTGGATATGATATGTTATTTAAGTTTTATCCTCAATGTTGGAAACATAAGTTTTTTTGGGGGTGTAAGATCTCTCTCTGGTTTGTTGGGCCTTTTGAGGTTGTGGGCATGTTGGTGAGGTGACTTATTGGTTTTAACTTCTTCCCTGACTATATTGGATTCATGAAATATTCTATGTACCTAATCTCCATTGAAATATTCAAGATTACTCTCATGTCATTGACAAGGTAGAGTTGGATGTTGAGGACAATGAAACACTCTTGGAGCAGCCAGTGGATATCCAAGATCACTGAGAAAAGGTTTTTTAAGGACAGACCATTCCTTGGGTTCGAGTATTTCATAGGCATGGTGTCCTGGATGAGATTACTTAGGAGTGTGAGACATATATTCATGCCCAATAACAAGATTTTTTTTGAGTTTTCCCTTGCTCTATTTTTTTGGATGATGTGATGTTTATATCTTTAGATTTTATGATATGTTCCATTGCATGATGTGGTGTTTATTTTAAAACTTAAAGCATACAAATAGGGGAGAACATGATTTCTAATTGACACATGTTATACCTTTGCATTATTAAAACCATGTAGGTGAGTTAGTTCTACCCAAAAAAGACAATATTTGGAAACGGAATATGTAATTTCTTGATTTGTATTCTTGGGGCCATTTTATGTGTTGGATATAATGATTTTTCTATTTCCCTTTGTGGGGGTGATATGGTGGTGAAAGTGGTTAGGTGTAAAAAACCAATGGCATGTGTTTATGTAGAATGGTGTGTTAATTTGGTTTTGAGGTAATTTTGGTGAATGTTCTTGGCTAGGTTTTGTGTGTTTGGTTTGTGGTGGTGGTTGGTTATAATGAGATCCTTGAGAGGTATCTCGTGGGATGGTTGTTCCAGCCATGTTTTCCTTTTCTTTCAGGGTTGGTTTTCATTTTTGAGGATATGAATATTTTAAGAAGTATTTTTTGTAATTAACTGGACCTTTCGTCTCATTACTTTGTTTGGAATTCAGGTGTTGGAGGTGACCGGAGGAAGTCCCGAGGAGTTGGAGATGAGAGAAGAGGTTGTAGCAGGAAAAAACTTGTTGGGAGAAGACTTGCAGTGTGGATCCCTAGGCTATTCCATATGGGTAGTCGCTACATCATGGATGAGTTGGATATGACATTGGGATCTTGGGAGGTTTTTTTAGAACAATTACTATTTAGGGGGGTATCTGTGTTATGGATCCTTGACTATGTTGTATCCCTATATCAAGAGTTGAGGGTTGTGGTGTTCAGACCACGGCTACAATATAAGGGGTTCAAGGTGAAGTTTTAGTGTTTCTACATTTATAATCATTGTTACACCATGGATAAGGGCTACGGTGTAACCTATTTCTCTATGGTAGAGGGATATGACATGGAGTACCCAGCTATGGCGTAGCCTCTTCCTGGTTGATGGGGGTCTGCAGCATAGTATTTTGGGGTACATCATTGTATAATCCCAATTTAATAGGATTTTTGGTGTGTAAATATTTTCAGTTCTAAGAGTTAAGTTTTACAATCATATCTATGACATGGTCCTCCCCATTGCATCATAGTTATATTCCTGTATGGTTTGGTTAAGGGTGGTTGGTTCGTGGTCATGTATTTTCAAAAACACCTATAAATTCTTAAATACATTTAAACCTGATCACTTTTATAACCTTTATATCATTTCTTGGGAGACCCAAGTGTGTACCAAAGAGCTATTTTCACCCCCTTTTAGTGACTTTCAACCCCAACCTTGGGAGATTGATCATTCATGTTTCTAGGTGATTTCTCTCTTTTTATTCCTTCAATTTTCTCCATGTTTCTTATCTAGGAAGGGGTTGTTTTAGGGGAATCATTGGTTTAGATGGATTTTTTATAAGTAAGTGTTATGGTTTTTTTTTCTAGGCTGGTAAGTGTTTTCTACTTTTTGTGGAGTTTGATGGTCACCTCCCTTTGGTTTTTACTTGTGTAGTGGATCAGAAATCTCTGTTTGAGGTAGGGGATCCTTCATTTTTCATATAGTGTATGATGAAAGAGAGGTTATTATCTTGTTTTTATTTGGGAATATAGTTTTCTTAGGACTAATGAATATAATTAATTGGTAATTTGAAATTTAAATGGGAAGGGGAATGAAATCGCATGCTTTTACATCTAATGATATTTTCATGTTGAGATTGAACGGGTCTGATGCCTTTATGAAAATTGTGGCCATTGGGGATTTTATATTCATTGTGATTATTTTTTTATGATGTGTGGATATGATTAGAGGTAGTTATGTGTGGTGGTTATGTGTTGTTATGTTATGTGTTAGTGATGTGTGTGGAACATAGAGTGATAAGTGGTTGTGGTACGTGGAAGTTGTGGTATAGAAAGTGGTTGTGGCTATGAAAGGGTGGGGATGTGGGATTATTAGCATGAGGAGTATGGTTGATTTGTTGTGATGTGTTATTCTGTTTTCCTAGGTAATAATAGAATTAAATTTAAAGGATTAATTGTAATGACATTGGTTGAAAAGGATAATGAACATTTGAATTAAAATGGGAAGTTTGAATTAAATGGTTGTTGTTGAATATGAAATAAACGAGCTATTAATGTGAAATAATGGGATAGAATATTGAAATTGGATATTAATGTGAAATATAGAAAATATCTTAATTTGGGAAATAAGATGAAGTGTGAAATTTACAATGTGAAATGTGTTTTCTGTTTTCTGGTTTGTTATGTGATGTTATGAATTTAGTAGTGGTAGTGGAAGTAGTGAAAGGTTATGAGACCTTGGGGGTTTTGTTGTGAGTTGGTTGGATATTTTTTTTTGAAACCATAGGTTGGACTTGTGTGTGTATATTACATATATATCTCATATTTTACTTGTGATTTTTATATGCATCCCACCCATGTTGAGAACCATGTTCTGAAAACAAGATATTTTGGTGGGGGTCATGTATGGAAGTAGGAGGAAATGAGGTTCATGTTCTTCATGTTTATGATACCTGACTATTCTGGTTATGTCTATGGTGTGCAGTGTAGGTTTATTTGGGAAAGATGTGATGTGATGGCCCATGTGTATTTGGGTGAGATTTAGAATGATGGCTCTGGTGTTTTCGAGTGATAAGTAATGTGATGGATAGTTTCATGCATGTTTCTTGACATGATGTGATGTTAGGAAGATATGGGAGGGCCAGTGTGCATTATGTTGGTGTTTGAGAGTGGAAAATAAGTAGGTAAAGTGGTTTTGGGTACCTTTTTATTCATATTATTATTATTATGTGACTATACTTGGATTCATTATTTAGTGAGTGAGACATGGTGAGGATGGGTTTGTTTAGTTGACATTTTTAGGTGTTGTTGGTTCTACTATTTGATCACTAGTGCATTAGTATGCTTATTTCACATGTACACGAGAGACTTTAGAGTTCCTAATAACAATATTTGTATTATCAACCCATTTATATAAAATATTTTTAGGTTTTCTGGAGGACTACATGGACTGTGTTGGACATTACTAGCTCGGACCCTTGGGTTGTTTCTGTTTTGTTGCCTTAGCTTTTCCATTGGGTATTTATTTAGATATATTTATATTTATCTATTTCTTTTATAAATTAATTGTGGGGTAATTTTTGTTTCCTTTATAAATTATTTCTTGGAGTTGATTTTGGGTTATTTATACTATCACTCAATCTTATTATTATTGAGGGTAATGCCTCCAATTTTTTTGGGATTTTTAAACCCTCGGTGCTAGTCACCATCCTGGGGCCTAAAGGAGGTGGGACTCAAGGGTCACTATTTATCTTCCTTTATTTCTGGCCCTAGAGGTTTACCTTTCGAGGGAGGGGGTCCTGACAGAATGGGAAATGAGAGAGGGTAAAAACTAGGGATCATTGCTATATTTTGGTCAAAATACCCCTAATTTCTCCTTTATAGTCAAATTACCCATTTAATATTTAATTTTAATTATTTTTGAAAAAATATGAAAAAAAATCATCAAAATAAAATTTTGAAAAACACCTTTACCCTTATGTATGGGATAACCATATGTAAGAGTAACCCATTTACCCTTATGTACCTCTCTTTTTGACCCTATATAACACTGGGTTCCCTCAAATGATTCTTATGTATCAATAAAATACCTAATATATCATAGCGTTAATTTTACGCATGAATAACTTACTTTTATATACTAGGTAAACAAATCTTATGTATTCGAAGGTTACTTTATGTATCTCCTTTACTGACTATTTACCCTTATGTATAAAAGGGGACTCTAGAGTTACCTTTATGTATACACTTATCCATTTTCCACTACTCCTCATAGAGTTACTCTTATGTTTTTTAAAAACTTACTCTTATGAATTAGGAGTTTAATTTTATACACATGAGTTTTACTATTATGTATTACCTTATCCATAGATTACTTTTACATATACATTACTCCCATATTTATCCAATATTTACAAAATCACAAAGTTTTTCTCTTACCTTTTAGACTTAACTAATTTTTCAAACACTATGACCCCAAGTATAGTTACTCTTATCCAACAAATTTTTAACCTTATGTACCAAAGTTATCTAAATTTTATGAAATCTACTATAACTTTTAAAAACAACCAAAATTACCCAAGAAACATTTAAATATGAAATTTCATTAATTTAATTCCCTAAACAACCAAAAAAATATAGACCTCTACTAAAAATGACCAACAATATAATTATGTCACATTTGAACACTTGAGCCTTGTGAAACATCCAAGACTCGATTGTGAGGCTATAATGACACAACTAATTCCTCAAAAAGGTTTAATACCAACAGGATGATCCAAGATTTTTCCCAAATCACTATTTTCAAATACCCAAGACTTTAAAACTTCCCACCATACAATGGATCATCTCTAAGATATATTTTCCTTACACCAAACAACTATCACCATGACTAGAGAATCCCTACTCAATACATTCCAAAAAAAACTAGTAAATTTCCAATCACATATATCTCTTCCTTGATCACCCTTGTTACCCAATTCAAACAGACTAATCTATTCTATGGGTACTCCCCACCAAAGAAATCACCTACTCATCCTCACTGCTAACAATCCACCTGGAACAATTGTGGTATCTTAGAAATCCATTAAAAACACATTGGTTGTCTATACATTTCCATCAACCATCAACTATCATCATCCTACAATATATTAAATCCCATTTAACCACAATGATAGTGCATCTCATAGGTATTATTCATCGCACCCAATGATAACAAAATAACCAACACTTTGTTAATAAATTTTTCATATACGTATATCATGAACCAATACCTTTTATACCTAAACGTATTTACATTATCACAATATTCCTCTAATTATTGATTGTTATCTGAAAAACTCTAAATATGTCAGCTCGATCATTTACAGAAAAATCTAAGCCTGACTACCATATGCATGTCCTCTATGTGGGGTTTCACTCACAATTGACCACTACCCCCATTTCTATATATAATGTCTATTACCCAATCCAACACATAGAGTCATACCCAAAATATTTACCCTTGGTTCTACTCATGGACCAACCTCTAATACTTGAGTCTATCCTTCTCCTCAACCCCTAGCTAGCTATAGGGGCTTCCAAAAAAAATTCTCCATATGTCTTATTTGGCTGCATGCCCAGAAGTCCTTCAATATTCAATCACTCTAAGATCAAACATTACATGTATTCCCATAGTAGAAACAATTCATCAATGAACAACTCCAAAATAGTATTATCAAACTCCAACTCTGAATACCTTTATAGGGATCCACATTTCACCACTTCCGATTACTAAATGCCACACTACCTATCTCATATGACACCACTATAAAACTCATTTTTCTTACCTCCATCAGGTTTTTATTCACTATTAGAGCCTATTTTATCACTTTTGAAAAGGAATTTAACCTAAAAAATATTTACCTACACCCTGATATCATCTTATACATCATCCTCAAATCATCACACCTTGGTTATCTCATCTCCCACCAATGTTGGTGAAAACCGTAGTAAATTTGTGAACCTTCTAGAATAATCCACAACTAACAATCCCACTAGAACAAGTTCATGAACTCAAATTATTATTCCACTCCTAATTTTTAGGCAATAAGTTCTCAAAGAACATTTCCTCGAAGTCCTTACATGTCAACCCATCATGTCTACCTAACTATACCTATATATCCCACTACTATTTTTCTAGTCCTCTGAGAATGTTCATAGCTAACTTCACTATAATGACTCATTACTATAACAACACATAAATATGAGTTTAGTAGTAAGGATTTCACATTTTTAAATTCAAATTATTGTTTAGGATTATAATTTTATTGAATTAGGAAAAACATTACATAAAAAGTGGACACTGCCACATAGTGTACATTTTTTCCACAAAAAAAGGGCATTAAACTTACACCCTATTTCATTCAAGAAACATTTTCTTCTTTTAATATAAGTCTAAAGTGGAAATTTTTTCCTATCTATAGTACCTATATATTCTTAGATATTTTAAATATCATTTAAAATTGGGGATTGAGAATAAATATCTCTGTAAGGAACATAAAAATAAAAGAATCCCATTAGTCTAAGGAAAATATGAAAATCCCTAAAATCATTTACCATTTTACTAATTAAACTTTTAGATTATAAATAAAACATTTATATATATGAAAATAAAACATTTCTCAAAGAAATATTTTAGAACCCATTATTAATCCTAGGAATTATTTAAATTCATCTTGAGACACAAGGAAACTCATAAAAACATTTCAAACCTTCAACCTTTAAAATTTCATAAAAGTTCCTTAACTCAAGAAGTAAAATTATTTCTATAAAACACTTTTTTTATCCATAATATATGTATGTTATAGAATTATATTCATAACCCATGTTATCTCGTGTTTATCTTGTTTTATAATATTTGAATCCCAGTTAATTCCACAGAAGCAACCAACATAGTTATCTCCATCATTTTTCATCTTCGAATACTAAATCATTATCCAATGCATTAGAGAGCTATATCAAGATCACTCATTATCCTGAGCTACATCAAGCTCACATTCCATCATCTATAATTCTCAAGAATCATATCATGTATAAAATACTTTTAATATTTCACTTTTTCATCATAATATATTTGAAAAACTAATTTGAACCCATAAGAAAAACACTTTCCAATTTCTTATAATCAGAAGGAGAAATGCCATTTTTATTTGAAAAATATTAAAATTAAAAAAACCCTCAAGAGATGGAATATGATATTTTTTGAGAATTCATATTAACTTTAATATTAATGTTTATAGTGAATAATATCTATGAATGTGATAAAATACAAGCAATTCATATATGTTAAAAAATATTCTTTTTATATTATTTGTAAAAAGTAAAAAATAACCCATATAAAAAATATTAAAAAGATTAATTTTTTAAACTTGGTAAATAAATTAAAATATAGAAATAAATTATCTTTATTAACCTTTGATACATAAATAATATTATTATTTAAACATTTTAAAGAATATGGACATGGAGGAAAATATTTAGAATGAAAACTATAAAACAACATTTTCAATAGAAAGTTCCTTTCCTTAAGTATTTTCATGCATCATACATTCTAAAATATAATGAATACTAAAATTATATTATTTATTAAATTTATTAATAAACATTTTCATTTTAATTATATTATAAGTATTTACTTTATTTCATTTATTACCATGTTTTATTTAGATACCAAAATGGTTAAGTTCACATTGTAAATTTTGAGGTCGTTCAGTTTATAACCTCAGAACAACATCGATGAATTGACTGTTTTCAAAGGTTTTATAGTTACATTACCTGAATAATATTATAAAATTTATAATTATCATATTTCTATATTAAATATACTTTTAAAACCATCCATGTAAGGAGGTTATGAAAAATGGATCATGTCGTTTCATGGAAATGGTAGTCTGTACAAACGCATAAACGATGTTTTCATTTGTATAATAGGTGGAAAAGATAAAAATTACATAGTATTTTAATTTGATATAATAATAGATATTTTATAAAAGTCATATTTATAAATTAGTTCCATCCTTAAAACAATCCTGGTAAGGTGAAAATGAAAAGATATTTACATCGCTTTGTGGATGTGGTAGTCCACATGTACACACAAATGACATTGTCATTTTATAATGGATGGGAAGTTAACATGTTAAGTAATATATTATCTTTAAAGAATCATAATTATGTCAAAAATATCATATTTATTTATTTTATCCATTGTTTTAACCAGCTATATGACCCGGTGATGAAAATGAAACACATCGCTTCATGTAGGTGGTAGTCCACACGTACACACAAGCATTGTTTTCGTTTCTTATAGGATAGAAAAGGAGAGGAAAATGGGTTATTATATCAACATAATAACATTTAATTATATTTAATATACTTCTTTTATTATATCATCATGGTTATATAATATTTTAAGGAGTTAGAAGATGAAATAAACATGAAATGCTTGGATAAGAATTATACCTCTTTTTTGGAAAATCTCCTTTGGATTTATTATAAATCCTTATTAGGTGGGTATTTTGGTGATAATATGACCTATAGTATGTGGTTATGGGGTTTTTTAACTTATTTAGGTTGTAACTAGCCTATATAAAAGGATAAAAGTGTGTGAATAAGTGGGGATAGAAGGTTCCCTTTTATAAGTGTGGGGAGTGGCACACTTGTAAATAAATAAAACATTTAGATATATTATATGAATTTATCAAAGGAAAGTGGTACCAAATTTAAATATTTATAATATAAGATAATTATTATTTTAAAACAACTTATATAATAAAATTTTAACTTGTATTTATAATATTTTAAACATTACCTCTTAGTTTTAACCATTACCGTGGTGATAGTGTTCTACCAATGTTACTATTAGTAATTAACGAAAATGAAATTGAACTCATTACCAAATTTAAAACTAATTATTCCAAATATAAAATCCATTTTACCATATTTAATTTATATAACTAGAAAAATTTAATTATAATTTTAATATGAAAATCACAACTAAGACAGTTTTGAGAAAAATGTTCATTTTAAGCATAAAAATGATTTTATACTAAAATTAAGTATAATGTTGACTACTATGATGTTAATTGAATTGTATTTAATAAATTGTAATAATTTAATTTAAAAAAATCTAAAATATAATTTAACTTTTTAAATACTTGAAAATAAATGATAGCTTTATTAAAAATATGTATTTTTTACTATTCACCCAAAAATCAATCCTTTCATAAAAATCCCAAAAAAATGATCTAAGATAAATTTATTCTAATAATTATAAAAATTAATTAGTTTTTATAAAATTAAAATTCTAAAATTTAAAAATTTAACTTTTAAATAAAACCATGTAATACATGGAAAAATAATTTAGTTAAATAAAACTACTCCTTTTTATTGAAAATTTATAAAAAATTATTTATAAAACTATGATGAATATGAATACATAAAATAAAGAATTACAAATCATATTATTGATTTATTTCTATGATTAACTAGTTTTTCAAATTTTCACCTTTTAAGAAATTTTATCCTCACAATTTTATTCATTACATAAACAAGTCATGGTATTTTCCCTCATAGATTTTTATGATTACCATGTTGCTTCCATAATCATGTGATTCTTCTATAAAACCTTAACCTGTTGAATCAGTTTTTTTTCATAGTACCTTATCTCTTTAATCCAAAATCTAAATTGGATTTTCTTCATGATAATGATTCTCTTCAAACTATACCACCTAAGGGAAAAAACATAAAATGAATCATGTATATATTTCTATAGAAACAAAATATGAAATAAATCATTTACCTAAGATAAACTTAGAGGTAAACACACTTGATATAAAACTCAGACCAATTTTTCTATAATTTTATGTGGACCATTATATTGGGGAATTAATTTTTCTTCCAATCCAAAATTTATAACACTTTTACAAGGAGATTCTTTAATAAAAACATAATCTCCTACTTCAAATGGGTATCATTTCCTCTGATTAGCTACAAAAAAATTCTACCCTCTCTGAGATGCCCTCATTTTCTACTGCATCATCTTTAGTATTATAATTATACAAGGAACTTAGCATTAGATTACCCTGATAGGGGGTAGTGGGGTGTCGAATAAAGGTATGCACTATCAATGATAATTAAAACTCTTAATACTTTAAAGACTCGCTTATTTTTCAAGGATATTGACCTCTAAAACTTGAGGGTCACTTTTTATGATCTTTAACCATACATTATTTTTATTTCTTGATCTATTTTTTTGTCCATGCATAAATTAAATATGTAAATGAGTATTTAATTGGTTTACCCTCACTGGGAGACATCCAAGAATCATACATCACTGATAAGAAATTGATAAAAATATCTTTGAAGATCATTGATCACAAAGGTTTGGTATAGGTCACCTATATACCTAGGATCTCTTCCTTACATGGTTTATGGATATCTCACTACTTCCCATGGGCCACTCCCTCAAACATTCATTCATTGGTTCACTACTGGTGAAAAGAATCACCTTCACAATTTATGGACATGTAAGTCCCTTCTCTAGTATCCCTTGCATGGATTGCATCATCAGATTTGAATTCATAATCTATTGAAGTCCCTTTCACTACTCCTTTAAAAAATAAGGAAAACACCTTATAGGTACCTTCTTCTTCACTTATTAGTATAAACCAACTTCACTTTGTTATAAGAACAATAAATAAACTCCTTATATTTTGTTAGGATCTTAAATAGATTCTAGTTATTAAAGACTTCCAACCCCTCACTGGAACAACATGTTCTTCCTCCCCTATAAATATTTTCTCTAACATGCTCTCAACTCAGGTAACTTTCTCTAAAACTTATACAGATAGTTTTATAAATAAATCCTCTCCCTCCATTTAATCCAATGGTTGGGATTGAATATCCTCTTTTCTTAGATCATAGTAAGTGTCCCATATAATTAATGGGATCATTATAAGTATTTGAATTCTTGTTGTACACCATATATTCAAATAAATAACTCCCTTATTTTAGTTTATGTCAAAACTACTAGTTGATTGAAAAGTTATTGGTTGTGTCATGGTATGAAGTATTATGGTGTAGATATTCCCATTTTTTAACTTCTATAGTGTTTCTAGGTCTACCATAGTGCAATTATCACTTTTTATAATTCACTACGGTATTTTATAGAGTACGGAAGTATGATCCTATTTTATTGATCAGATCCATAAAACTAATCTAGTAACTCCTACATCAATATTTTGTGATATCTGATATGATCTTCTATAACTTCTTCTCACACTGAAATGATTGTTGTGTGGACACATAACTTAGGCATAATCTATTATGGGAATGTAATCCTCTAAATTCTATAATTATATATAATTCAATTACTCCATAGCACAAGGTGTATCTATGGTTTGGAAATATTATTATCCATGAGAACTATGGAATAGAATTATCTTCGCTGGTGTGGAAACCTTGAAATTTCTAATGTATCTGGAACTCCTATAAAAACCCCACTACATTATAGCCATTTTTATGATATAGAATCATTGAAATACCTTTTTGTGAGAAGATATTTGGTGGCTTACCTTTATGTGAGGGCCAGTTTACCTTTATGAATAAAGGGTGTGTTCCATGTTCCCTTATATGGTGGGTGATCTACTTTAATGCACAAGGTCCTACACCATGGTGTACCTTCCTACAACATAGCCTGATAACTCTGCATCCAACATCAAAAACTCATTTATATTTCACACTGAATATAAGTCTCTTTGCTTCCACTATTCACTATATGTAACTAATGGGGTCTATTCTTAGCCCCCTCTACACTACCCTCCTACGTCGTGGGGCACTACCTCCATAATTCTACCCTATGGTTTGTACCATAGAATCTATGCGCACACTTTCCCATGTGCATGATCCACTTCCTCCTAGTTTTCCATGTCTATATGGCCTTTATTGTTCCCCTTCATGGTCAAGATTTCTTTCATATGTATAGGGTCTAGTTGGATTATCTAGGTATCCAAGGTTGTCCTTTTTGGAATCCTCTATTATTCATTATAGTGCAACTGTCAACATTGTGGCATAGTCATAGTGACTACGACATGGTCGTACTTTGGATTTGTCTTCCAACATATCATCTACGGTGTAGCTGGATTCACTATGACATATTCTTCTTAGATATAAACAATTATATGATGTTGATTATAATATTCAGTATAGCATGATAAATTCCCTTCTCAATATTCCTACCACTACCACCACTATGGTTTGGTCTTGTCCGTTTTTTCCATCTTTCACTCTTGTAGAACGCACTACCTAAAGTTCACTTACAATATATCTCTGGACATATTCCACTTGACCAAATATCACTTTATTTAAACTTATATAAATCTTGTTGTCAAAAACATACCTTGTCCATCATCTTTGGTATCTATCAATCTCCTAAGAAACACTTCAACACTTTGTTCATCTTCAATATGTATTTTCAACAATAATATTGTCAACAAATCCAACTTGCTTCATTGAGATTACAACACACATATTGGTCATAAACCTTGACCATATTATTATCAATAAAACCTGAACATATTATTTTCAACAAACTTGAACAACCTTATTGTCAATAACCTTTACTGACATTATTTTCAGAAAAAATACAACATCAATCCTTTGGGGTTGCTAATAATTTCCCCCTTTTGATTTTTTTAACAATACACAACATTCATTTTATCCCCCTTATTAAATTCTCCATGGAATTATATTCTCCCCTTTATAGGTATCTTCTCTCTTTAATTGTATCTTCTTCTTCTACATATCATCAATGAAATTAAAAGTGCCTTTTGAATGAGAAGGGTCTTTCTAAACATCCTAATGAAAATACAGTGATACAATTTTATTATTTATACTTCCTATTGGATGGAACATCATATTCACGTCATCTTCCCCTTAATATAGGAAAATTATTCCAAGAAATATCAACTCAACCTTTGGGATATCTTCTCTACTTGAGTATATTTTCTCCCCCCCAGTTTCAAAATAACAATATTATTTGGCATCAACCACATGTTGATTATCCAAATCCTTTGAAACCTCATGTTACACTAGCCAATCTCATTTCCTACTCTATTTTCTCTAGAGATTATCTATGTGAATTTACAAATTTTCATTTGATATGTCAATAAATCCTATAAACCTACAAATTCATAGCTTGGTGTAGGAAACAAGAGTTTTTATAGACAAAAACAAGGTTATATATGTCACTGATGAACACTAAGAAACACACATAATAGATTTGGATTTTCCACTTTCAAAATACAACCTATAATCTCCATCACTTAACATCAAACCCCTAGTACATAAAATTAAAGTACTTAGTTGTGAGAAAAATAACCCATGATGAAGTAATTGATACCACTTGATAAATATTTGACACCACTTGTTTATAGAGTGAATCGTGTTGAAAAAATGATATCATTTGTACTACATGACTTTTAGATCCTCTCAGGATTCAAAAACATATAAGGAGGCTTAATATCCTTTGATGTTCATTGCAACTCCCTTTGTGACTTTATATTTTGAAACCATTTTTGAAATCACTTGGTGTATAAAATAGGGACACATCTTCTACTAGATTTTATTTTTAATTAACTCTATCCACTTGTGCTTTTATAGAACAATCATTCATGTTTCTTTCAAGAATAATCACCCCATATATCATATCTCCCCCTTAATTATAAACTTATTCACAAAAAAATAGACATAATAAAATATATGGGGAGAGAGGGACCTCAAACTTCCACATGTTGAGGAATAGGGTTGGTCAAGATGAACCAACCAATCACCTTTTATGTTTCCTTTTACATTTTTCATATTTTAGGGGAGGAATTCAAATAATTATTCAAGTTCTTATTCATGAATTGTATCTGAAAAAATTCAACCTATTTCCGAGGGATCTCACTTTCATGCTATCACTTACATACATACTTTCATGGATGAGAACATTGTCAAACTTCCATGAATCGAGATTTTACACAATTTTGGAATCGATCCCACTTGAATAAGTAGCTTCTTAAGTAGCACCACTAATGGATCTCACCTTTATATTTTTTCTCCATTTTATCTTCCTATTTTTCCTTTTAGTGGTTTGTATAGAATCATTTTGGAAAATTTATTCCTTGATGAGAAAAAGTGTTATCTTGGAATAAATATTCCTTGGTGGAGCCAGCTACACATTCTCTTCCACCTTCTTCATAGCTGGAACAACTTATTTATTTTATTCCAAGAAAATTGTTTTGAGTAATCATATTTTAGTTATTGATACACACTTTAATGAGGACAATTTTAATTATACAAAAGATTTAACATATCTTTCATCTTAATAGTCCACCTTCTAGGATAAGTAATTTCATTGTAATTTATAGGAGTGGAGTGTCTCCATAGGACTTATTTACCCTTCCATGCATTTATCCAATCATAGTACCTTGAATATGACTGATGTTATAACAAATAAAACATTTTACATAAGAATAATACCACATTTGGTATCTCCTTTATTGATAGTTTGGAACTACTAGAGCTTTAATAACATTCTTGGGATTATTATCATTGAAACATCTACTCATGGTGTGACCAAATCTTCTAAAATAAAGGCGCATTGGTGATTTCATCATTTATGGAACCACAATTTCATACTTTTCATGTAATAACACTTTACTTCTATATTTCATATCTAGATTTGTTATTTACTCTAAGGATGCTTTGGGGGGGATTTTTACCTTCTCCTAATGTTTTTATATTTTCATATTTTTTTATTTTAACTGAGAACCTTTATATTTGAAGTAGAATCCATACCTGATTATATCCTTTCTTCAAGTTAGGTTTTGATAGGTATAATGCTAACCTTAAACTTATTCTTCATGACCATTTTCTTCATGATTTATTTTGAAATCTTTTCAACCATGTTTCTTTTATCCTTTATCATTGTTACCTATTTCTTCATGATTGAATTCAAGGCCACTTCTTCATCCTTTAATATATAATTTTACATGGATAAATATTAAATAATTGATGATTATACTCCATTCATGATACTTCATCGATACTTGTTGTCATTTCATGATAATTACTTGGAATATAAACTTGATGTTGTTTCCATTTGATCTCTTTAATCGCATATCCTTTTTTTCTCTAAGAGAGAGTTTGAAATTTCACATCCTTTCTCCACATGAGGGTTATAATTAGAATTATTAGGTTCACATTTTATCTTGACTGTTGAAAAAAACTTCTAGGGTGACTTCTTCATTGTCATGACCCGTCCTTGAGGCATGTGTCTTGACTACCCCAAGCCCTCCTTCCATTGGTCAGGGGCTGGCGACTAGCACAAAAGGCATAAATCCCGATAAAAAGGGAAGGCATTGCCTTTATATAAGAAAACAAACACCACAGAGTACACAAGATGAAGTAAAAACTAAGTAAAATGAGTACAAAAGTAAGTGCTGGAAAGTAAATAGGTCAATATACAAACCCAACTGAAAGTACAGTACAACTGAGAAAAGAAATTACAACAGCTGAAAATTAAAGCAGCAGCCACCAAGACGTCCTCCGGAACTCCCACCATAAGGGTGAGTATAAATAGTCTCGTCGGCTCCTCGAGTCCGGCCATCCACTCCGTGTACGTCCCACCTAATAGTCCACCACTGTATATCGTCCCTCTCCTTAGGACTCAACCACGATCAGCGATGTCTATTGTCTGCAACCAACACAATGTAGTGAAGGCATAGGCCATGCAGGGGTGAGTATACGATACTCAGTAGGGACCCCGAGACCCCCGAAGGCCTTCCATAATCCACAAAGGATAAACCACAAAGGAAATATAAAAATATGAATTATCAACCAACACTACTTAGGTATATTCCCATACATATACCTAAGTCATCTATTCCAATTCAGCTCCAACTTCCGAGCCCAAATTCAACCCAGTCCACACAAGAAAGTACATCCCAATCCACACAGGAAAGCACAACCCAATACACACAGGAAAGCAAGTCAATCATATCAAAGATAATGATTGAAAGTCAAGACTCGGCTCACACAGGTATACTACTCACGAAGAGGGGTGGAGATGATTATATGTAACCTCTGAATCATCTCCTCTATCAAACCCACGTAGGATCCAAGTACAGAAGTCGTCATTGTCAAACCCATGTAGGATCCAAGTACAGTAACCATCACTGTCGAACCCACGTAGGATCCAAGTACAGTCTTTATCACTTCCAAACCCATGGAGGATCCAGGTACAGTCGTCCTCACTGTCGAACCCACGTAGGATCCAAGTACAGTCGTCATCGTTGTCGCAGTCATAGTCGGCTGTAGGGTTCCCGCACACAGCACACTCGATTCCGGGAGGGTCCGCTCCATGAGCCAAGAGGTCGATACATCAACTGTCACGAATTCTAGAGTTTATGTATCACAAAGTTCCGTCTCGTCAATAGGAACTCAACGCGACAGACGGCGCGTCAATCGGACGCCCGGTCTGAGAGTTATTGGCTTTTTCGTCCCAGGGGCCCGTTTGGTTTTTAAGTTAAAACCAACCCAACCATAATCCAGCTGTGACCAAACCTCGAACATATTAAGCCAAAAGAATTGTCTTACTAAGATGAATTCAACGTGATTGACAGCACGTCATTCGGACGTCCGGTCGTTAAGTTATAGGTGTTTCCGCTCCAAGGGCCCGGTTGGTTTCGGGTTCGAACCGACCCGACCATACGAAAACTTTACCTAAAGCTTGAGTGTAATATACCAAAACTCCCATCTCGATCCAAGGATCCCAATAAAACTGACGGTTCATCTATCGGAGGTCCTTAGCCCAAGATATGGGTGTTTGAATGAATCTGTCCGAAAAAATAGGGGGTTCGGGCCCGGCCCGACCCGGTCCGATACCCCCTGGATTGGCCCGAACCGGGTCGACCCAACCCAGGTCTGGGTCCAGCCCACTTGGGCCTGGCCCGGCCCAGCTGGCGTGGCCCGGAGCCGCCCGGCCCGGCGCTGGGGGCCCGGCCCGGCGCTGGTGGCCCGACCCACGCGGCCTGCGGCCTAGCTTGGAAGCCAGTCGTGGTTTGGCTTGGCTCTCGGCCGAGAAGAGTGCGAAGGGCGGGGGGGGGGGGGGGGGGGGCGCTTCCCCCCTATTTTCCAAAACGGCCGGCCTTAATGGCCAGCCTTTGTAACCGCGGGACCCTTCAGGTCCCGCCTCCATGTGGCAAGGCGGTCGGCTCAGCCGGCCGCCCCTTTGGAAAACCACCACGGCTTCTGTCCGACCTGCATAGCACGACGGCGCTGAACCCCTCCGTCGCAGCCCCTTGGTGCTCCGGCGCGGCGTGACGGCGCCGCACCCCTCCGCTGCGGCCTGCTCCTGGCCGCGGCCTCCTTCGGTCTCACCGACACGGCATGACGGTGCCGCGCTCCTCCATTGCGGCCCGCTTTGGTCGTGGTCCTCTTCATCCTCGTGCGGTGCAATGGCACCGCGTCGCCTCCGTTTCAATACATAATAAAGATCAAAAATAAAAAGGGGAGGAGGATCGGCTGTGTTTGTGCGGTCCGATCTCCTCCCGTTATATCGATAACAAGTGGCCAATCATTAAACAAAAAAGATCGTTAAATAATACTTGAACGGAGAATTAACCCCTACCTCAATCAAACGATGACGAAAGTCGGCATCGCAGTTGACAGCGTCACGTGGTGTGGTTTCGTAGACGTCGATGGAGAGCTTCTAAGGAGGAAGCGGTGTCTCCTCTTTTAATCACGGTGAGAACAAAGCGTGACGTCGTTGGCGAAATTCGGCGTCATTGATTCCTTCCTTGCCACGGAGGATGAAAAGAAAGAAGAATTTGCGGTCACCGTGTCGATGTTCTTTGTTGGAGGGTGTCGTTCTTCGCGGGAGGATGAGTTCTTCAAAGGGTTAGAGCTCTTCTCCCCAAAGTCTAAACACAACAATCCCAACCCCCAAATAAAATAAGACTTACTCTTATTTTATTATAACATTCCATGCATTCAAAACTTAAAATTCAAACTCTTAGTTCAATTAATTGAATAGGTTTAATCAATTAATTTAATGTGAGTTGGCATGAAATAAAGAGGGAGAGCAGGTGAGTTACTTAATTAAAGGGATACAGAAATTAAATTGGGAGTTTCCACCTTTAAGAGGGGGGTTTAGAGGAGTTAAATGAATGTGAAGGGGTGGGGCTCCTGTGGGCCCCAACTCACAAATATCCTAACATGGATAGTTAGGGGCTTGTGGGTCCCACCCCAACTACCCCATGTAGGATATAACCTTTAGATAAAGAAAATAAAATTGTACCATAATTTTTTTTACTTCACATTTAATCCTCAATTTTTAACAACTATTCTCAAGCAAACGCACCATCAGGAAAGGTCCTCTTAAGCAATTATCGATGCTGCAGTTCCATCGGTGCCCTCGAATTTCAATTTCGAGCACCGGTTCAAAAGATAGAAAAACTCGCTCGTTCGTTCACTGAACGTACCCAAGCTAAACTTCAGAAATTGATTTCGAGCACTCCAGACCTCAGAATCAGGTTCCGTCAGAAACTATGTACTCGTAAAGTCCCAAAAAATTTAAGAAAAAAATTTCCTTGAAATTTATGGTTCTTTACATTACTCCCACCTCAGGTCTTTATGTCCCTGTAAAACTACATTAAAGACTAGGGAAACAAATGAGGGTATTGTGCACGCATCTGAGCCTCCTGCTACCATGTGCTCTCCTGGAGGTTCCCGTGCTACCACGTGATGTGCACTAGAGGAATCAATCGTCCACGTAGGACCCGCTCCTGTCGATCCTCGATCTCCACCAGAACCTCCGCAAAAGTCACCCCGTCATCGATGTCTAGCTCCCCGTGATCAATGATATGCGTCGGGTCTTGTACATATCTCCTTAGCTGAGATACATGGAAGAAATCGTGCACCCAGTGCATCTGAGGTGGAAGAGCCTGGTGATAAGCCATCTCGCCTATCCTGCTGAGAACCTGCAATGGTCCGATGAAGCGAGGAGATAACTTGTTGCCCCGGCCAAATCTCTGTAATCCACATCGAGGTGAGACCCGTAAGAAAACGTGGTCACCATCCTCGAACTCTAGTGGTCTCTGCCTCCTATCAGCATAGGACTTCTGTCGGCTTTGAGCAGTCCTCATCTGCTCTTGGATGATCTGTACCTTCTTCGTCAAGGCCTGGACAATCTCTGGTCTTACAAGTGCTGACTCCCCAGGGTATTTCTATCACATAGGTGATCTACAAGGTCAGCCATATAATTCCTCGAATGGTGCCATCCCAATGGTTGAGTGGTAGTTGTTGTTGTATGAAAACTCCACCAAAGGAAGATGATCCTCCCAGCTGCGACCAAAGTCGTGGACACATGCACGGAGCATGTCCTTGAGAGTTTCAATGGTCCTCTCTGTCTGACCATCCATCTGTGGGTGAAAGGTGGTGCTCAAGCATAGCTACGTCCCAAATGCCTCCTAAAACCCATTCCAAAGCCGAGAAGTAAAGCGATCATCTCGATCAGAGATGATAGTCAATGGCACGCCATGAAGCCGTACGATCTCCAGAACATAGAGGCGTCCCAATCTCTCCACTGATCCCTTATCTCTGATAGGTAATAAGTGGTCCGACTTGGTGAGTCAGTCTATGATCAACCATATGGAGTCGTGTCCTTTGGAAGTACGTGGAAGTCCCGCCACGAAATCCATAGATATCATGTTCTACTTCCACTCTGGGACCTCTAAGGGTTGTACCAAGCCTGGTGGTACATGGTTCTCTGCCTTCACCTACTGGAAGGTGAGGCATCGTGAAACGAACTCTTCCATAGCCTTCTTCATACTCGGCCCCCAGTGCTGTCGTCTGAGATCCTGGTACATCTTCGCCACTCCTGGATGTACCTCTAATGGGGAGGTGTGAAACTCTCTCAGCACCTCCTCCTATAATGCAACTAGTACCATGGTACATCCTCTGAAAAGGACGACGTGCTCTCCTCCTACAGAGAATCCATCAGGTTCCTGTCCTGAGGATATTTGTGCACGTCACGTCTCACAGTCAACGTCCTCACGTTGTGCCTTTCTGACCCACTGAAGCAGTGGAGGAGTGACTGTGAGCAACTGTAGAAAGGTTTCCCCATCTCTATCCATGTAGGATATCTGCAAAGGGGATAACTAATCTATCGCCTCTCCAAGTAGATGAATGCCTGTATTTCTACTGAGAGAATCAGCTACTACGTTCCCCTTTCCAGGATTATAGACTATCTCAAAGTCGTAGTCCTGGAGGAACTCGAGCCATGGCCGCTATCTCGGGTTCAGTTCCTTCTGTGATAAGATGTACCTGAGACTTTGGTGGTTAGAGTAGACTGTAAAGTGCTCGCCCATCAGATAGTGTCGCCACATATTCAAGGGGAAGACCACTTCTGCTAACTCCAGGTCATGGGTAGCATAGTTCTGCTCGTGCCGCCTCAACTGTCGTGATCCATAGGTGATCACTGCTCGCTCCTGCATCAGGAAACACCCGAGTCTGGTCCCTGATGCCTCGCAGTAAACAACGTACCCTATTCCATCCTCTGGTAGCCTCAAGATGGGTGCACTGGTCAATCTTTGTCTTAGCTCCTGGAAGCTCTGCTGACATCTATTCGACCATACGAAGGGTTTCCACTTCTTCGTCAAGATGTAAAGATTTCTCCTTTTCCAAAAAGAGAAATCTCGTCTCATCCCCTGGATAAACCATTTCCACTGCCAAATGCAGTCATTCCTGACATGAAAGGTTCTAATTCATTCCATGGTTGACGTCTTAAGGCCTCAACGCTACAACTAAGAGATCCAACCGTCACTCTCTCCTCCAAGGGTTGAGTCACACTGTCGGCATCAGTGTGTGGTCATTGGGTCTCCTCCAGTTGGAATCTCGAATGTGAGGGTCAAGTCAACGGTTTTAACCAGAAACTCTTAGTATTAACTACATAAAAAGGAATTAAGGCATACTTCACAAGGAAAAGTGTCTTTTATTACTATAGCTCAAATTACAAAGACACATAACAACCACAAACAACAACATTTAGGAAGCTTGAAGTACCAAGAACAAAAAGGCCTCTATACCTGGAACTAGTCCCACTCCTGTCCATCTACTTCCAGAGCTCCATGGTAGTAATCTTTAGCTGCCTGATGCTATGCTCTCCCCTATCCACCTATTCCCTGTGGTCGAGGTGGACCTCCTGGGGGTGGTGGTGGTGGTGGGGCCTCGAAATGTCGTCCACCACCTGCTGCTCAGCCAGCTCCTTTTCCACGTCTGCCCGCTCTTGGCGGACCTCCACAGTCGAACCTCTGCCTCTAACTGGGTGGTCCCTCAACCATCTGTTGCTTCTCTTCATGGCGGGTCGGGCAGTCATAAGCCATGTGGCCCTGCCCGCCGCATGCATAGCACTGCCTACCTCTCGTATGACTGGCTCTGCTGCGTGTGCCCCGCACCTCCGAACCAGTATCCTGAGGTCGTCCACCTGATGGTTTGGTCCCCTTGGACCTCTGCGACATATGTCTACTTCGGGCTGCAGAAGACTCTGCTACGTGTAGCCCTACGGTAGGCCTCTCTGCTGGTGTAGGCTTAGCAAGGAAGCTCTCCACAAGAAGGGCTCACTCCAGTACTCCTGCCTGCATCAGAATACTGAGGGAGATCATCGATGCCCTGATCTCATGCCTCAGTCCCTGCTCGAAGGTCCAGGCCCGGAATAATGGGTCTTGTACCATGTTCTTGGAGTAGCGTAAGAGATCAGTAAATCTTTCCAAGTACTAGGCTACCGTCATGCTACACTGCCGCAGCTGTAGTAACTCCTATATGCGCACCACACAGAGGGTGGCTAGAGCAAACTCCGAGCGGAAGAGGCTCTTGAAGTTCATCCACAGTAGATATGCCTCGTCATGCATTTGGAGCATCAGGCTCCACCATCTACCTACTGCTATGTGCAGGAGACTCATCATAAGGATCACCATGAGGTCAGCGGGTGTCCTTAATAATCTGAAGACTCGAACAACAGCCTCCAGCCAATCTTCGGCTGCCTGAGAGTCCATATCTCCAACGGAATCTGGGCGGCCTCTGACGTTGAAACTCGTGTAGTGCACTCAGGCGACGTGCACTCTCAGCTGCTGGGGCTGGTGGCAACGGTGGCTCGGCGGGTAGAGGTACCGTCGGTGCCTCCGCTGTAATGGGGCCCTGCACTGAGGCCTCGTCGCTCAGTGGGCTTCCATTTCGCACAAAGCTCGGAACCCTAGCTGGATGCCGTCATGGGGTCATCCTGAAAAGTAACAGGTGTGCCATGGTCAAACAGTATACCTGGTGAGCTGACACAAAGAGACCACAAAGGAAACTCTTGGAACACACACGCTATCAGTGCTTTCATGCACTAAGTCAGAAATCAGAAGTCAGGGTCCTTGTGTATGGATACGTCATCCACCGCACTAACACTGGACTCCCTGGACTGATAACCACACTCAATACCCCTAACATTATTGCTTCATATAGAATAAATTATCAGAGTCATATGTTCTACGGTAGAACTAATTCCTCTGATACCAATTTGTCACGACCCGTCCTCGGGGCCCATGTTGTGACTACCCCAAGCCCGCCTTCCATAGGCCAGGGGCTGGAGACTAGAACCAAAGGCGTAAATCATGATAAAAAGGTAAGGCATTGCCTTTATATAAGAAAACAAACACCACAGAGCACACAAGACAAAGTAAACACTAAGTAAACTGAGTACAAAATTAAGTGCTGGAAAGTAAATAGGCCAGTATACAAACCCAACTGAAAGTACAGTAAAACTGATAAAAGAAAGTAAAATAGATAAAAAGTAAAGCAACAACCACCAAGACGTCCTCCGGAACTCCCACCTAAAGAGTGAGTACAGATAGTCTCTTCGGCTCCTCGAGTCTGGCCGTCCACTCCGTGTACGTCCCACCTGATAGTCCACCACCGTATACAGTCCATCTCCTCAGGCCTCAACCATGATCAGCGCTGTCCGTCATCTGTAACCAACAAAACGTAGTGCGGGCATAGCCTGTGCAGGGGTGAGTATACGATACTCAGTAGGGACCCCGAGACCCCCGAAGGCCTTCCAGAGTCCACAAAGGATAAACCACAAAGGAAAGATACAAATATGAAGTATCAACCAACACTACTTAGTTATATGCCCATACATATACCAAAGTCATCTATTCTAGTTCGGCTCCAACTTCTGAGCCCAAATTCAACCCAGTCCACACAGGAAAGTACATCCCAATCCACACAGGAAAGCACAACCCAATCCACAAAGGAAAGCAAGTCAATCATATCAAAGATAATTATTGAAAGTCAATACTCAGCTCACACAGGTATACTACTCATGAAGGGGTGGAGATGATTAGATATATCCTTTGAATCATCTCCTCTACCGAACCCACGTAGGATCCAAGTACAGAAGTTGTCGCTGCCGAACCCACGTAGGATCCAAGTACAGTAAACATCACTGCCGAACTCATGTAGGATCCAAGTACAGTCATCATCACTATCGAACCCACGGAGGATCCAAGTACAGTCGTCCTCACTGCCAAACCCACGTAGGATCCAAATACAGTCGTCATCGTCATCGCAGTCGCAGCCAGCTCTAGGGTTCCCGCACACAGCTCACTCGATTCCGGGAGGGTCTGCTCCATGATCCAAGGGGTCGATACATCAACTGTTATTAATTCTAGATTTTATGTATCACAAAGTTCCATCTCGTCAATAGGAACTCAACGCAACAGACGGCGCGTCAATCGGACGCCCGGTTTGAGAGTTATTGGCTTTTTCGTCCCAGGGGCCCGGTAGGTTTTTAAGTTAAAACCAACCCAACCATACTCCAGTTATAACCAAACCTCGAGTGGAGTAATCCAAAAGAATCGTCTTACTAAGAGGAATTCAACGTGATTGACGAAACTTCATTCTGACATCCGGTCATTAAGTTATAGGTGTTTTTGATCCAAGGGCCCGGTTGGTTTCGGGTTCGAACCAACCTGGCTGTACCCAAACTTTATCAAAACTTTAGTGTAATATACCTAAACAACCATCTCGATCCAAGGATCCCAACCCAACTGATGGTTCATCGATCGGAGGTCTGTAGCCCAAGATATGGGCGTTTGAACAAATCTATCCGAAAAAATAGGGGGTTCGGGCCCGGTCCGACCCGGCCCGATACCCCTGGGTCGGCCCGAACCGGGTCGACCCAACCCGGGTTCGGGTCCGGCCCACATGGGCGCAGCCCAGCCCGGCTAGCGCGGTCTGGCCTAGCTGGCGCGGCCCGGCCCGGCGCTGGCGGCCCGGCTCGGCACGGGTGGCCCGACCTGGCGCGGGTGGCCCGGCCCGGCGCGGGTGGCCCGGCCCGTGAGGCCTGCAGCCTGGCTCGGAAGCCGGCCACAGTTCGGCTCAGATCTCGGCCGAGCGGAGTGCGAAGGGCGGTCGTTTTCTCCCCTGTTATCCGAAATGGTCGGCCTTTCTAACCGCGGGACCCTTCAGGTCCCGCCTCCAGGTGGTGCCGGTGACCGGCTCAGCCGACCGCCCCTTTGGAAAACCGTCGCGGCCCCTTGGTGCTCTGGCGCGGCACGATGGCGTCGTGCCCCTCCGCCGCAGCCTGCTCCAGGCCGCGGCTTGCTTCGGTCTCACCGGTGCGGCGTGACAGCACCGCGCTCCTCCACCGCGGCCCGCTCCGGTCGTGGTCCTCTTCGTCCCCGCGTGGTGCAACGGCACCGCGTCGCCTCCATTTCAAGCCATAATGAAGATCAATAATAAAAAGGGGAGGAGGATCGTCCGTGTTTGTGTGGTCCAATCTCCTCCCATTATATCGATAACAAGCGGCCAATCATTAAACAACGAAGATCATTAAATAATACTTGAATGAATAATTAACCCCTACCTCAATAAAACGATGACGAAAGTCGGCGTCGCGGTTGACAACGTCACGTGGTGTGGTTTCGTAGACATCGACAGAGAGCGTCCGATGAGGAAGCGGCGTCTCCTATTTTAATCACGGTGAGAACAAAGCGTGACATCGTTGGTGAAATTCCACGTCATTGTTTCCTTCCTTTCCGTAGAGGAGGAAAAGAAAGAAGAATCTGAGGTCGTCGTGTCGATGTTCTTCATCGTAGGGCATCGTTCTTCGTGGGAGGATGGGTTCTTCAAAGTGTTAGAGCTCTTCTCCCCAACGTCTCAACACAATAATCCCAACCCCCAAATAAAATAATACTTACTCTTATTTTATTATAACATTCCATGCATTAAAGACTTAAAATTCAAACTCTTAGTTAAATTAATTGAATAGGTTTAATAAATTAATTTAATGTGAGTTGGCATGAAATAAAGAGGGAGAGATGGTGATTTACTTAATTAAAGGGATACAAAAATTAAATGGGGAGTTTCCAACTTTAAGAGGGGGTTTAGAGGAGTTAAAGGAATGTGAAGGGTTGGGGCTCATGTGGGCCACACCTAAAAAATATCATAACATGGGTAGTTAGGGGATTGTGGGTCCCACCCCAACTACCCCATGTAGCATATAACCTTTAGATAAAGAAAATAAAATTGTACCAAAATTTTATTTACTTCACATTTAATCCTCAATTTTTAACAACTCCTCTCGAGAAAACGCACCTTCAGGAAAGGTCCTCTTAAGTAATTACAGGTGTTGGGGTTCCATCGGGGCCCTCGGATTTCAATTCCGAGCATCGGTTCAAAAGATAGAAAAACCCGCTCGTTTGTTCACTGAACGTACCCGAGCTAAACTTCGGAAATTTATTACGGGCACTCCAGACATCAGAATCAGGTGCTGTCAGAAACTACTTACTCGTAAAGTCCCAAAGAATTTAAGAAAAAATTTTCCTTGAAATTTACGGATCTTGACATTACTCCCACCTCAAGGCTTTACGTCCCTGTAAAGCTACATCAAAGACTAGGGAAACAAATGAGGGTATTGTGCACGCATCTGAGCCTCCTGCTCCCATGTGCTCTCCTAGAGGTTCCTGTGATGCCACCTGATGCGCACTAGAGGAATCAATTGTCCATGTAGGACTCGCTCCTATCGATCCTCTATCTCTATCGGAACCTCCGAAAAAGTCGCTCGGTCATCGATGTCCAGCTCCCCGTGATCAATGATATGCGTTGGGTCGTGCACGTATCTCCTTAACTGAGATACGTGGAAGATGTCATGCACCCGGTGCATCTGAGGTGGAAGAGCCAGGCGATTAGCCACCTCGCCTATCCTGCTGAGAACCTGGAATGGTCCGATGAAGTGCGGAGATAACATGCCACCCCGGCCAAATCTCCGTAATCTATGTCGAGGTGAGACCTGTAAGAAAACGTGGTCACCATCCTCGAACTCTAGTGGTCTCCGCCTCCTATCAGCATAGGACTTCTGTCGGCTCTGAGGAGTCCTCATCCACTTCTGGATGATCTGTACCTTCTCCATCGTGGCATGGACCATCTCTGGTCCTACAAGTGCTGACTCCCCAAGGTTTGTCCAGCACAGAGGTGATCTACAAGGTCAACCGTACAATGCCTCGTATGGTGCTATCCTGATGGTGGAGTGGTATCTGTTGTTGTACGCAAACTCCACCACAGGAAGATGATCCTCCCAGTTGTGACCAAAGTCGAGGACACATGCACGGAGCATGTCCTTGAGAGTATGAATGGTCCCCTCTGTCTGACCATCCTTCTATGGGTGAAAGGCGGTGATCAGGCGTAGCTGCGTCCCAAATGCCTCCTGCAACCACTTCCAAAGCCGGGAAGTAAAGCGATCATATCGATCAGAGACGATAGTCGATGGCACACCATGAATCCATACGACCTCCTAAATGTAGAGGCGTCCCAAGATCTCCAATGAGCCCTGCTCTCTGATAGGTAAGAAGTGGGCCAACTTTGTGAGTCGGTCTACGATCACCCAGATAGATTCATGTCCTCTGGAAGTACGTGGAAGTCCCATCACAAAATCCATATATATCCTGTTCCACTTCCACTCTGGGATCTCTAAGGGTTGTACCAAGCCTTCTGGTACCTGGTGCTCCGCCTTCACCTGCTAGCAGGTGAGGCATCATGAAACGAACTCTGCCACACCCTTCTTCATACCCGGCCACCAGTGATGTCGTCTGAGATCCTGGTATATCTTCACCACTCCTGGATGTACCGCTAATGGGGAGGTGTGAAACTCTCTCATCACCTCCTCTTGTAATGCAACTGGTACCATGGTACTTCCTTTGAAAAGGACGACGTGCTCTCCTCCTATAGAGAATCCATTAAGTGCATGTCCTGAGGATATCTGTGCACGTCGCGTCTCACAGTCAATGTCTCCATGTTGTGTCTTTCTGACCCACTGAAGTAGTGGAGGAGTGACTGTGAGCGACTGTAGAAAGGATACCCCATCTCTATCCACGTAGGATATCTGCAAAGAGGCTAACTGCTATGTCTCCTCTCCAAGAATCTTAATTCCCGTCTTCCTGCTGAGAGAATCAGCTAATACGTTCCCCTTTACAAGAGTATAGACTATCTCAAAGTCATAGTCCTGGAGGAACTCAAGCCATCACCAATGTCTCAGGTTCAGGTCCTTCTGTGAGAAGATGTACCTGAGACTCTGGTGGTTAGAGTAGACTGTAAAGCGCTCGCCCATCAGATAGTGCTACCACATCTTCAAGGTGAAGACCACTACTGCTAACTCTAGGTCATGGGTAGCGTAGTTCTGCTCGTGCTACCTCAACTGTCGTGATTCATAGGCGATCATTGCCCGCTCCTGCATCAGGACACACACGAGTCCGGTCCCTGATGCCTCGCAGTAAACTACGTACCCTATGCCCTCCTCCGGTAGCCTCAAGATGGGGGCACTGGTCAATCTCTGTCTTAGCTCCTGGAAGCTCTGCTGACATCTATCCGACCATATGAAGGTTTTCCACTTCTTCGTCAAGCTTTAAAGATTTCTCCTTTGTCAAAAAGAGAAATCAGGTCTCATCCCCTGGATAAACCAAGTCCATTGCCTAATACAGTCATTCCTGACATGAACGGTTCTAATTCATGCCACGGTTGATGTCGTAAGGCCTCAACTCTACTACCAAGAGATCCAACCATAACTCTCACCTCCAAGGGTTGAGTCACACTATCGGAATCATTGTGTGGTCACTAGGTCTCCTCCAGTTGGAATCTCGAATGTGAGGGTCAAGTCAACGGTTTTAATCAGAACCTCTTTGTATTAACTACATAAAAAGGCAGTAAGGCATACATCACAAGGAAAAATGTCTTTTATTACTATATCTCAAATTACAAAGACACATAAAAACCACAAACAACAACATTTAGGAAGCTAGAAGCACCAAGAACAAAAAGGCCTCTACGCCTGGAACTAGTCCCGCTCTTGTCCATCTGCTTCCGTAGTTCCATGGTCGTAAGCTTCAGCTTCCTGAAGTTGTGCTCTCCCATGTCCACCTATTCCCTACAGTCGGGGTGGACCTCCTGGTAGTGGTGGTGGTGGTGGGGCCTCGAAACGTCATCCACCACCTTCTGCTCAGCCAGATCCTCTACCACGTCCGCCCACTCCTGGTAGACCTCCACGATCAAACCTCTGCCTTATCCTGGCTGGTCCCTCAACCGTCAGTTGCTCCTCTGCATGGCGGGTCGGGCAGTCACGAGCCATGTGGCCCTGCCCGATGCATGCATAGCACTGCCTACCTCTCGTATGACTGGCTCTGCTGCGTGTGCCCTTCACCTCCAAATCAGTATCCTGAGGTTTCCCACCTGATGTTTTGGTCCGCTTGGACCTCTGCGACATATGTCTACTGCCGGCTGTAGAAGACTCCGCTACGTGTCACCCTACGGTAGGCCTCGCTTCTAGTGTAGGCTCAGCAAGGAAGCTCTCCACAAGAAGGGCCCGCTCCAGTACTCATGCCTGCATCGGAATACTGAGGGAGATCATAGATTCCCTGATATCATGCCTCAGTCTTTACTCGAAGGTCCAGGCCCGTAAGAATGGGTCTCGTACCATGTTCGTGGAGTAGCGTGAGAGATCCGTAAATCTTTCCATGTACTGGGCTACTGTCATGCTGCCCTAATGCAGTTGTAGTAACTCATGGATGCGCACTGCACAGAGGGTGGCTAGAACGAACTCCAAGCGGAAGAGGCTCTCGAAGTTCGTCCAAAGTAGAGATGCCTCATCGTGAACCTGGAGCATCAGGCACCACCATCTACCTACTGCTGCATGTAGGAGACTCGCTGTAAGGATCACCATGAGGTCAGCTGGCATCCCTACTAATCTGAAGACTCAAACAACAGCCTCCAGCCAATCTGCAGCTGCCTGAGGGTCTGTCTATCCACGGAACCTGGGAGGCCTCTAATGCTGAAACACATGCAGTGCACTCAAGCGATGCGCACTCTCAGATGATGGGGCTGGTGGAATCAGTGGCTCGGCGGGTAGAGGTATCGTCGGTGTCTCTGCTGTAATGGGGCCCTGCACTGAGGCATCGTCTCTTGGTGGGCTTCCATTTCACACAAAGCTCGGAACCCTAGCTGGTTGCTGTCATGGGGCCATCCTGAAAAGTAACAAGTGTTCCACGGTCAAACATTATACCTGGTGAGCTGACACAAAGAGACCACAAAGGAAACTCTTGGAACACACACACAATCAGTGTTTTCGTGCACTGAGTCGGAAATCAGAAGTCAAGGTCCTGGTGTATGGATACGTCAGCCGCCGCACCAACATTGGACTCCCTAGACTGATAACCACACTCAATACCCCTAACACTATTGATTCACATAGAAGAAATTATCATAGTCCTAAGTTATGTGGTAGAATTGACTCCTCTGATACCAATTTGTCACGACCCGTCCTCAGGGCCCATTCCGTGACTACCCCAAGTCCACCTTCCATAGGCCAGGGGCCGATGACTAGCACCAAAGGCGTAAATCCCGATAAAAAGGGAAGGCATTTCCTTTATATAAGAAAACAAACACCACAGAGGACACAAGCTAAATTAAACACTAAGTAAACTAAGTACAAAAGTAAGTGATGGAAAGTAAATAGGCCAATATACAAACCCAACTGAAAGTACAGTACAACTGAGAAAAGAAATTACAATAGCTGAAAAGTAAAGCAGCAACCACCAAGACGTCCTCCGGAACTCCCACCTGAAGGGTGAGTACAGATAGTCTCGTCGGCTCCTCGAGTCCGGTCGTCCAATCCATGTACATCCCACCTAATATTCCACCACCGTATACTGTCCCGCTCCTCAGGCCTCAACCACGATCAGCGATGTCCGTCGTCTATAACCAACACAATGTAGTGTGGGCATAGCCCATGCAGGGGTGAGTATACGATACTCAGTAGGGACCCCGAGACCCCTGAAGTCCTTCCAGAATACACAAAGGATAAACCACAAAGGAAAGATACAAATACAAAGTATCAACCAACAACACTTAGGTATATTCCCATACATAAACCTAAGTCATCTATTCCAGTTCGGATCTAACTTCCGAGCCCAAATTCAACCCAGTCCACACAGGAAAGTACATCCCAATCCACACAGGAAAGAATAACCCAATACACACAAGAAAACAAGTCAATCATATTGAAGATAATGATTGAAAGTCGAGACTCAGCTCACATAGGTATACTACTCACAAAGAGGGGTGTAGATGATTAGATGTAGCCTCTGAATCATCTCCTCTGCCGAACCCACGTAGGATCCAAGTACAGAAGTCGTCACTGCCAAACCCACGTAGGATCCAAGTACAGTAACCATCGCTTCCGAACCCACATAGGATCCAAGTGTAGTCGTAATCACTGTCAAACCCATGGAGGGTCCAAGTACAGTCGTCCTCACTGCCGAACCCACGTAGAATCCAAGTACAGTCGTCATTGTCGTCGTAGTCGCAGCCAGCTCTAGGGTTCCCACACACAGCATGCTCAATTCAGAGAGGGTCTGCTCCACGAGCCAAGGGGTCGATACATCAATTGTCATAATGTTCAGAGTTGATGTATCACAAATTTCCGTCTTGTCAATAGGAACTCAATTCGACAGACGGCGTGTCAATCGGACGCCCGGTCTGACAGTTATTGTCTTTTTCATCCCAGGGGCCCAGTTGGTTTTTATGTTAAAACCAACCCGACCATACTCTATATGTGACCAAAACTTGAGAGGAGTAATCCAAAAGAACCATCTTACTAAGATAAATTCAACGTGATCGACGACACGTAATTCAGACGTCCGGTCATTAAGTTATGGGTGTTTCCTCTCCAAGGGTCCAGTTGGTTTTGTGTTCGAACCAACCTGTACATACCCAAACTTTACCTAAATCTTGATTGTAATATACCTAAACGACCTTCTCAATCCAAGGATCCCAATGCAACTGACGGTGCGTCGATTGGAGGTCCGTAGCCCAAAATATGGGCGTTTGAACGAATCTGTCCGAAAAAATAGGGGGTTCGGGCCGGGTCCGACCCAGCCCGGCGCGGGTGGCCCGGCTCAGCGCGGGCGGCCCGACCCACGTGGTCTACGGCCTAGCTCGGAAGCCGGACGCGGTTCGGCTCGGCTCTCGGCCGAGCGGAGTGTGAAGGGGGGGGGGGGCATTTCCCCCCTGTTTTCCAAAATGTATGGCCTTAATGGTCGGTCTTTGTAACCACGAGACCATTTGGGTCACGCCTCCAGGTGGCACCAGCGGCCGGCTCAACCAGCCGCCCCTTTGGAAAACCACTGCGGCCTTAGGCCGCGGCTTCTGTCCGACCGGCGCGGCACAATGGTTCCACGCCCCTCCACCACGGCCCGCCCCGGGCGCGGCCCCTTGGTGCTCCAGCGCGACGGGACGGCGCCGCGCCCCTCCGCTGCGGCCCGCTCCTGGTCGCGGCCTCCTTCGGTCTCACCGGCACGGCATGACGGCGTCGCGCTCCACCATCGTGGCCCACTCCGGCTGCAGTCCTCTTCATCCCTACGCGGTGCAACGGCACCGCATCGCCTACATTTCAATCCATAATGAAGATCAACAATAAAAGTAGGAGGAGGATCAGCCATGTTTGTGCAGTCTGATCTCCTCCCGTTATATCGATAACAAGCGTCCAATCATTAAACAACTAAGATCGTTAAATAATACTTGAACGAAGAATTAACCCCTATATCAATCAAACAATGAATAAAGTCTACGTTGTGGTTGACGGCGTCACGTGGTGTGGTTTCGTAGACGTCGACAGAGAGCGTCCGAGGAGGAAGCAGCATATCCTCTTTTAATCACGGTGAGAACAAAGCGTGACGTCATTGGAGAAATTCCGCGTCGTTGTTTCCTTCCTTATCGCAGAGGAGGAAAAGAAAGAAGAATCTGAGGTCGTCGTGTCGATTTTCTTCGTCGGAGGGTGTCGTTCTTCGCGGGAGGATGTGTTCTTCAAACGGGTTAGAGCTCTTCTCCCCAAAGCCTCAACACAACAATCCCAACCCCCAAATAAAATAAGACTTACTCTTATTTTATTATAACATTCCATGCATTCAAAACTAACAATTCAAAGTCTTAGTTAAATTAATTGAATAGGTTTAATCAATTAATTTAATGTGAGTTGGCATGAAATAAAGAGGGATAGAGGGTGAGTTACTTAATTAAAGGGATACAAAAATTAAATGGGGAGTTGCCAACTTTAAGAGGGGGGTTTAGAGGAGTTAAAGGAATGTGAAGGGGTGGGGCTTGTTTGGGCCCCACCTCACAAATATCATAACATGGGTTGTCAGGGGCTTGTGGGTCCCACCCCAACTACCCCATGTAGGATATAAACTTTAGATAAAGAAAATAAAATTGTACCACAATTTTATTTACTTCACATTTAATCCTAAATTTTTAATAACTCTTCCCAAGAAAACGAACCTTTAGGAAAGGTCCTCTTAAGCAATTACCGGCGTTGTGGTTTTATCGGTGCCCTCGTATTTCAATTCCGAGTACCGGTTCAAAAGATAGAAAAACCCGCTCATTCGTTCACTGAACGTACCCGAGCTAAACTTCAGAAATTGATTCTGGGCACTCCAGACCTCAGAATCAGGTGATTTTAGAAACTGCATACTCATAAAGTCCCAAAGAATTTAAGAAAAACAATTCCTTGAAATTTACGGGTCTTTACATTCCTTCTCTTCTTCTTCTTACCTTTTTTCACAAGTCACTTCTAACTAATCCTTTCTTCATATCCAAACAAATATTCCAATTTCATCTACATTAATTTTTAGAACATTAAATTATTCAACTATTTGTGGAAGTATTACTAAATAGATTCTATTAATTCCTCTTTGATAGAAGCATCAATTGAAATTTTTATTTGATCTATTTCAAAGATGACTTAGTGTCATCTTAATAGAAAATTCCATATTCTAAAACTTGTCCATAAAATCCAAGAGAATCTTCCATGAACTGGATGAATTCCTTTTTCCATGATTTTATGTTATTATCATTAAATAAAGGATCTTTACCTATGTATTCCATGTTCAAAAAACATCAGATCAAGTCAGAGTAATAACAAGTTCAAAATTGAACATATCCCTATGATACCACTTGTTAGATGAATACATAGGACTTTGTGTGAATTTACCCTGAGAGGGGGGTGAATTAGGGTAGGCAATGACAATGATAGTTAAAACACTTATTCCTTTAAATTATCACTTTCCCTTCATAGATGTTGACCTTTCATACTTCAGGGACACTTTTTATGCTCTTTAACTTAGTATTCTTTAGATTTCTTGATTTATTCTCATGTATTTGTATAAAATAAATATTGACATGATTATTTACTCGGTTCACCCTAATTAGGCTACATCCATGGAGCATACATCAATGTTATTCCATGATTTAAATCCACTATTAAGATCACTTCTTACAAAGGTTTAGGCTATGTCAATCCTATTCATAATATCACTACTTGATAAGGTTTTGGGAAATATCACTAATTCCCAAGGGTTACTCCCTTGAATGTTCTTTCATTGGTTCAATTTTAGTGGAAAGGGTAACCTTCGTATTTTAGGGACATTTAGGCCCCTTATCCATCATCACTTGCATGGATTTCATACTCAGGTATAAATGGATGTTATGTTTAAGTCTCTTTCACTACTACTTCACAAACTATGAAAAAACCTTAGCAGTACGTTCTTCTAAACTTTCTAAATTTAGTCTAAAATAACTTCACTTCTTTCCAGCACAACAAAAAAACTTTTATTTTTGTATGATCTTCAAAAGATTCCAATTCTTTAAGACTTCCAACTCCTCACTAGAACAATACCATCTTCCTCATTTTAAATTCTAATCTCCAATATGCTCTTTATTATTATAACATTTTCTTGAACTTCTACAATAAATTTTATATAAAATTTATATCACTCCATTCAATCCAATGGTTGGGATAGAATCTCTACTTCCCTAAGATCATTTAAAGTGTACCATGTAATTAATAAGATCATTATGTACCTTTTAATCTGAGTTGGTCACCAAGATTCAAAGCAATAACTCCCTTATTTCAATTTTTGGAGAAACTTATTGCTAACTGAAAACTTCCTAGATTTGGCATGGTATTACGTATTATGATGTAACACCTACTATTTTCCAATGTTCATGACATGGAAAGGTCTACCATAGTGAAGTATTCACTTTTCATACTTCACAATAGAATGATATAGAGTACTTCGGTGTTTTCCTCTACTGTTGACCATATCCACACACAAAAACATCTTGTAACTCATCTATCAATCTTACATGTTCTCTCTCATAATATCCTATAACTGCTTCTCACACCGAACTAACTACGGCGTGGACACATCACTAAACTACGGTCTCTTATGGGAATAAAACCCAATGAATTCTATAATTACATAGAATTAAAACACTGCATGGACCAATAAGTAGCTATAGAATTGATTTTTTCTAATACATGGGCACTGTGGAAAAACATTATGTATCACAGTGTGGACACCTCAAAATCTCCAGTGGCTTTGTAACTCCTCTGAAAACCCCTTTTCATCAAAACCATTTTTATTGCATGGACACCTCAAAATTCCCTTACAAAAGAAGTGTGCTCGTGTCTTAACTTTAGGTGAGGTCCAGTTTACTTTTATGCATAGAGGGATAAGCTTGTGTACCCTTACATAGTAGGTGATATAACCTTACTCATAGGGTCACCCTCTATGCTACACCTACCTACAGCATATCCGTATAACTTTGCATCCCACATTGGAAAATACTCTCTATTTACCATGGAAAATATATATTTTTTTCCTCTATTATCTATATGTGAGTAACAGGATCCTCTCCCAACCTCCTCCATGCTTCCATCCTACAATGTGGACCACTACCTCTATGTCACCACCCTATGGCATTTACCACTACATCCATGTGCATGCTTTCCTATGTACATGTTCACCTACCACCTGGTGATACCGTGGATGGCTAGCCTTTTAGGTTCCATTGTATGGTCATGTTTTTTCCCACATTTTCATGTTCAATCTATCTTGTCAAGGTAGATAAGGTTGGCATTATTTTTGGAATCCTCTATTGTTAATTGTAGTGAATCCATAAACACTATGGCATAGCCATGGTGACTACAGCATGGAAATACTTTGAAGTTTTCTTCAAAAATATCCTCTATGGTGTAGCTAGATTCACTAAGTCATAGGATTATTTTCTAAAAAATATTCTACATTATAGAGTAGAATTTGTGGTATAGATGGATAAACTCCCGTCTCAACATGCCTACCATGACCACCACTACGGAAAGGTATTTCCTATTTTAGATAGCTTTCACTCTTGTGTAACACACTCTATGAAGTTCACTTCTGGAATTTCTCTATACATCCTCCACTTGACCACACATCACTTTTTCAGCACATACTTTAAGTCTTATTTTCAATAATTTACCTTGTACATCATATTTGGGATCTATCAATATCCTACGAAACACTTCAACACTTTTTTCATCTTCAACGCATGTTGTCAACAATACTATTATCAAAAAATTCAACTTTATTTATTGAGATTCCAACACACATATTGGTCGTCAACATTGATTATATTATTATCAATTAAAATTGACCATTTTATTTTAAACAACCTTGAACAATCTTATTTTTAACAAAATTAACCAACCTTATTGTCAAAAAATCTAAAATCAAACCTTTGATATTATTAACAATATCCCCCTTTAGATTTTGTTTAAAATACAAAACATCCTTTTATCCCTTTATTCAATGCATCCATGGAATTATTTTTATCCCCCTTAATGATATATTCTCCCTACCAAAGTATCTTATTCTCCATGTTATTTTCAATAAAATACAATATTTCTTTTGAATTCAAAGGATATTTATAAACTTCCTTTTGCAAACATAGGGATGTACTTTTATTCCTTTGCATATTTATTGGACGGAACATCATATTTATATCATATTCCCCTTAACATAGGAAAGGATTCTAGGAAATACCAACTACCCCTTTGGGATATCTTCTATACTTGAGGATATTTTTTTCCCCTTATTTCAAAACAACTTCATTATTTGGCATCAACAACGTGTTGACTAGAAAAATCCTTTGAAACATCATGTCACACAAGCCAATCTAATTTTGTGTTGTATTTTATCTATAGATTCACTAAGTGAATTTACCACTTTCACTTTATATGTATATAAATCCTCTAATCCTACTAAGATAAAACTTGGTGTAATAAATAAGAGTTTATATATGTAAATCATGAATTCCAAGAAACACACATAACATCATTGGATTTTCCACTTTAAAAATAAAACTTGTGGTCTATATTACATCACACCAAACCATTAGTATATAACATTAACATACTTGGTTGTGAGAAATATACCACATGGTGAAATAATTGATACCACTAGATAAAAATTTGACACAACTTGTCACAATAGTGGTTCAAGCTGAACAAATGATATCATTTGAACTCTGTGCCTTTTAGATCTCCACAGGCATCAAAAACTTTGGATGGGGATTAATAGACTTTGATTTTTAGTATAAATCTCCCAAAGACATTGTCTATTAACACTATTTTTTATATCAATTATTGGTGTGTAAAATATTGACACGTCTTCTGCTTGAGTATATTTTCAATAAGTTGTATCCACTTGTTCTTCTCTAGCACAACCACGCATGTGCTTTTCAAGAACAAACACCCCATAGATCATTTATCCCTCTTAATTATACACCTCTTAAAAAATATTTAGTCATAATAAATAATATGGGGAGAGGGGTACCATGAAGTTCATATAGTTGAGGAATAGGGCTGGTCAAGATGAACCAACCCATCACCTTCATCTCCCCTTTTCTATTTTTTAGATTTTAGGAATAAATACAATCATTTCTTCATATTCTTCATCTTTACTTATATCTAGAAAAATAAACCTATTTCCAAAGGATATCCCTTTTATCACTACTAGAAAGTAGGGTATTTTGGAAGGGTTAATTGTGATGGGTAATTAACCTATTTAAAATACTCTATGAAAAGGACTTATTTGCGACAAATGATTTTTTATGTTGCAAAAAGTCATCATTTTTTATGGAATAAATCATTCTTTAAAAATAATTTTCATAGGAACTCCTTCAATCCATCACAAAAAGCTAAAAAATAGTCTATAGAGATTGAATACTATGTTTTTCTCTAATAGTCATCATATAGGAAGTATTAGCGACATATATTTATGTCCATAACAAATAATTTTGATGGAAAAATTATTTACGATAAAATTAATTCTGTCGCAAATAGTTTATCACAAATAATAATTAATTAATAATAAATGGCCCATTTTTTCCTCTCCCTCTTCTTCTTATACTTCTCCTGAATGGGTTGCAGTGCACTTCTAGAATCAAACACTCTAAAATACTCTACTGCAACTTGTATTTTAGAGATCCACGTTCGAATTGCCTTGGTATGGATTCCTCTTGTCTCCTTTTTCATTCATTTTTCATTTTATTCATTTTATCTTACATGATTTAGTTTGGGTAAACCCTAAGTTAATAAATTTATCTAATTTTCATGGTTTATTAGGTATTTTTAATTGATTCAAATTTAATATTCCCTATTTTCATGATAATTGGATTCGCATAGGTTATTTCAATTGATTATTAGGTATTTTTTCATTGTTTAATTTGGATATATGTATGTGTTTGTGTGTATTACCATGTGAATATATACATATATAAATGTTTAAAAAACATGTAAGATTATATATATATATATATTTGTATTTTTTTTTGTATCTATGTATATATAAATTTGATATGTATATTTTTTTTAACAAAATTGTGAAAATATATTTGATTTATTTAAATTAATTAAAAAATCTTGTAATATATATATAATACATTATGAATATACATATATAATCTTTTTAAAAAACATGTAAGGCTTTTAATATATATATATATATATATGTATGTATGTATGTATGTATGTATGTATATTAATAGGGGAATATCCAAACATAATGGGAAGTGGGATGGATTCGAATTTGAAAGCTGAGAACGCACTCCATGCGACCCCATATGTGCTTCTGCCCATTGTGGTGGCCCTGTCCTCTATGGGGGTGCCAGAACCATTGAATATTCCTACCTCAATGCTTCCCCCTCTATCACTAGTGGACCTAATCCTATATCTTTCTTCCCAGTAATCTATGTCTCCAGTGTTCAGGTTGTATATAAAATAATCTTTCCTCCATGGCCCTTTTGCTGCTCTTCCCCACCTCCCACCATTCTAAGTGGTTCAGCTAGAAGCCTATAGAATTAGTTTAGAGGAAGGATCCCTAGTGCTTAGCTTCCCATATCCCACTTTTGAGGAAGCCTCATACCTTCTCAAGTGTAACTTTGTGGCTCACTTCAGGGAGGAAAAACCCCCTATGGGTTTCTTTTAGAACTTTGTCAGCTCCTGGAATCTATCCTTCCCAACCAGGATCTCAGGGATCAAAAGAAAATTGTACCTCATCATCCTAGAATAGTGGGAATATTTTGTCCAGAAATGGGCCCATATCCCATGTTCTTTCAGCCAATGGTGCTTTCATCTCCTCTGTTGGTCCATGGAAGTGCATCGCGGCAAAGAACCCCCTCAGTCAGTGATCTGGGTGAAGCTCCCTAGCCTTACACTGACCTATAAAACCCCCTCATTTATACAGAATATCGGTGACTCATTGTGAAAATTTCTTTATAAATACAACCATACTCTTATAATCTAAGATTCTGTGATGGCTCATATTTATGCTTCCTTTGATCTATCTTCCCCCTATCTTAGATTCAACATCAGGTAGATGGAATTTTGTATTATCTACAACCTCTTCTATATCCATCATTGCCTCACTTAGCCTCCATGGTTATGCTCTATCAGAGTGTGGAAATCAAATGCTCTATTGTGAAAATCGGTGGAAGGTGCAACCCGAGGTCCATCCTACTTCCCCACCCCCATCAGAAAGCCCTTCCCACCTATCATTCTACCTATCCCAAAGCTCTGGTTGGTCAATTTTCAGACCGTCATTACTTCCCCCACATCCCCTCCTCCTTCCTTAGAACCCCCCCTCCATTTTTGGAAGCATCCATTTTTTCCATGTAAATCCATAGTAACCTTCATACCTCATGTACCCTCCCTCTTCAATCCTTCGCCTCCCCTACTACCCCCTGATGTCCCCTATTTCTAGACTTCTAAAGGGAAAGAACTAGTATGATTCTCTTCTCTACCAAGGTTAGTTTCTCCCTAGAGATCATTTACTTTTTCCTCCCCAATTCCACTTTCTAAAATCTATAGCACTTTATCCCATGAGTCTCCCCCCCACCCCTCTCATCACCCTATAAGAGTATTGGTTCTACCACCCAATCTAATGATAGGGGATCCTAATACTCACCATATCCTAAATCATTAGGGAATGGGTATGCATTCCTAATTAATCTTGGATAATTTTTACCTCCACTAACTTCCATGTTAATCGGTTGTTTACATCTGGGGCTAGTTCTAGATGAAAAATTTATCCTAGGTGCTTGGTTCAAAACTGACTACCTATCCTATGAGGCATTTGAACACAAATCCTCCATTGTAGTTTTCCTAGAACTGAATTAATGTCCATAAAAAATAATGTAGTTTGCAAGAATAATTTTATTTAGGCATTGGTTGCACGAAGAAACTATCAATGAACACATATAGGTGTCCTGGAACTCAGCTACAGTTGTGGATAAGATAGTTGTATCAGATCAACACATTTCAATTAGGTAATAAATTACAAGAGAATGTTGTCTCTTATACTTTGTTTATGAAAAATGTGAAGTCATGCTACGTGAGAAACTCTAGCTCGATATCAATTCCACCAACCTGGGTGACGATGCTTGGGTGGTGGGGGTGATTTCAACACAATTATAGAGGCTTTAGAAAATAAGGGGGAGGCACTCTTCCTTGTAGTGATATGTAAGCATTTATGTCTTTTGTTTCCTAGGAGGGATTAATAGATTCAGGTCACTCACGAGATAGGTTTACCTGGTTAAATAACCAGAAAGGAATCTAGTGGACCTGGTGTAGATTGGATCACTACCTCAGAAACCTTAAAGCTCTCTCCTCTTACCCCAATATAGAAGACATTCACTTAGTGTGTTTGATGGCAGGTCATTATTCCATCCTCTTTAACTAGAAGGTAGGTAATTTGGGTGGTATGTGGTTTTTCTTCTCCAAACGTTGGTCATACCAACCTATCTTTCTTCTACTAGTACAAAAATCCTGGGAGTCCCCCATCTATAGAGAAATTTGGATCAGCCTCCATAATAAACTAATCCTTCTAAAGTAGTATCTGACAGCATGGTCCAGCTCTCACCCACAATATAATGTCATATTAGAAGATATAAAAAGTTAAATGTATAATGAATAAGTTAGTGTTTAAGAAACCTGGGATCATGATCTCTTTGTTTCTCTTTGTCTCAAAAAACAACAATGAAATGAATATTTTTAGGATCATGAGAGGCTTCTCCATGAACAGTCTTGGGAAACCTATCTCAAAGAAGGTGATCCTAATTTGACCTTATTCCATGCATTCTTGAAGGAGAATCATTGGAATTTCACCCCCAATATTCAGTATGGATATGGTTCATTCACTATTGACTTGGATGAGATAGGAGGTATGGTTAATTATCACTTCAATTCCATTTTATGTGATCATAACCCCTTCATAAAGAATGGATACTTGGAATGATAGGGTAACCTCTTCAATTCTATTCCAAGGTTGTTATCTGATCAAGAAAATGCAATGATCAGTAGTATCCTAGGGGAGGGTGAGGTTTGGGATTCTATCAGATCCTTTAACCTAGAAAGCTCGATAGTACCCAATGGATTCCCCTGTTTATTCTATTTTCCTCCTGGAGTATCATTAAGAAATACCTCATTGTTGCCATCCAAGATTTTCTCTGAGGATGGTCTATTCACTGGGTGACATACACTATAATGTTTATTCTCATTCCAAAGGTTAAAGACACATCCTCAATAAACCATCTTTTGCTAATACACATGTGTAACTTTTCATAAAAATTGTTGGCCTCCATTATCAAGGCCTTGGTCCACCTCAAGGCCCTCCGGCCACCCAAAGACTTCAGGCTAGTAAGTCTTCAGGCCACCTCAAGGCCTTCGAGCCACCTCAAGGCCTTCGAGCCACATGAATGTAGATATACCAGACTGACTTATAAGGAACAAGGACCTAGATGAGGATTTAGATCATGTACATTCACCAGATCAGAGCTAATTGGACTTGGAATAATGATATGGTATGTATTTTCCATTGGTACTAGGACTGTGCATCCCTGCACATGACATCTAGCTGACCATTCAAGTGAAGGTGGAGTACTGATCATGATGCAAATGCTAGGGAGATACAGTTTCAAGTAGCCATTGTCTGGGATAAATTCTTTTAATACATTCGGGTATTGTATTGTCAGGAAGCCTATGTGTCATATATGAGTTCCCCTTCAACCCTTAAAAGCGGGATTATCAACAAATGAATAAAAAATGAAGGCCTTTGGGACATTCAGGTAAGGAGAGATAGTCATTGTTTAGGAAATGGTTAGTGATATCAATAATAAGGTGAGGAATTTTAATCTGATTATTAAGGTGGATATGGATAATCCCTATGATCATATTTAGTGAGGATTCATTCTTGGAGTCATGGGGTGTGTGGGATTTTCTAAATGGTCCATGGATTTGATATTTCATTGTTACAACTCACCTAGGCTTAGTCTCTTATTTAAGGGATCATAATTTGGATTCCTTAATTCAGTTCAGGGGATTAGGAAAAGGGATCCTCTCTCAACCAGTATCTTTATTGTGATCCAAGACTCTCTTGGAAGACATATTTTATAATGCATGAAATAGGGTCTCATAAGTCCCTATAATTGTGGAGGCCACTTCTCTGGGGTTTCACACCTCATGTTTGTTAATGACTTGGTTATTTTTATTAATTTCTATAACCCCTATGTCAGAAGATTCACCAAAATTATAGATGAATACTCATTTTGGGGTGGAAAAAGAATTAAATGGTACAAAAACCAAGTCTTATTTTCATCTTCTTGCCCAATCAGAAGACAGACCAGCATTGAATTCATCTTAGGTATCTAAGGAAAACCCTTCCCTATGGAGTACTCAGGTGCACCCATTTCCCCTAGAAGAGTCTAATACAAACACTTTGAAGGCACATCCAATAATATCACCAATCATATTAACAACTAAAAAATTTTCTTTATTTCATTTGGTGGAAGAATTGACCTTATCAACTATGTGATGTCATCCATCCCAATGCACATTCTTTTAGTTCTCATGGTACCCAAATCAATACTCAAATAAAATTAAAATCTCCTTAACTCCTTCATTTAGGATGTTTAGGGGGTGGTTACATTGGGCCTCTTGGTCCTGAATTTTAAAATTATTGGAGAATGTGGGAATTAACACAAGGAATGTGGGGGAAGCAATTTACTCTCTTCAGGATAAGTTGGTGTGGGAATTTATTGAGGGAAAGTATCTATGGAGTAAACTTATTAGATGTAAGTGAGAATATGGTCTTATAGAGAAAATAGTGTAGAATTACCCCATTTGGAACAACTTACGGGAACATATCCCGATCCTCCAACATTACTCCAGATGGATCCTTGGGGTGGGTGATATCAAATTCTGAGAGAGTGACTAAGATGGAGAACCCCTAGGGTATCCTAGTTGTCTTACCCCAGGTCTAACCTTAAAACAATCCATCTCTCACCCTTCTTTCATACAGGTTATTTTGAACCCCACCCAGTTGAAATCCTTTGAACAAATCAAGCTATAGAAGGGCCATGATCAGTGCATCTTCTCAAGCTCACCTTTAGGAAGATTCACAGACAAGACTTACAGAAAGCTGGTGAAAAGGGAGCCTCATTCTAATCCATGGGGGAGAATATTGTGGTGTAATTCTATCCTAAATAATTATAATTTCCTTGTTTGGCTTGTTCATAATTATTTCAACCCCATGCACATATAGGTGAAGAGAAAAGGTATCAACATTTCCTCCAAGTGCCCCTGTTTTTTGGCCCCCAGCGAAGAGACCACACCACACCTATTCTTTCAAGGTGAGTGGGAAATTATTACCTGGGGTGGTCTGGGGGAGTTCAAATATCAACCTAGTGTGGTTGAGTATATAGATGATTTCTTTCAGGTCTAGTTCAAGGGAGATAACAAGAAAAATCATGAGGATGAGGCGTGGGAAATTTTATTTGTGGTTGGTTATTGGTCTATTTGGAAAGCCCACAACCAAGCTCAGTACAGTAGACATCCACCATCCAGAATGGCCCAAGATGTGAAGGAATGATTCCTAGTGGAAGATCTTATGAACCTACTGTATCACCAAGATTTGGCCCCCTCCATTAGAAGTTTTTCTACCAGAAACTTCAGGGTGCCCAAGCCAATGGAGAGGGGTACATGGGTGTGCTGGTATCCTCCCTCCTAGGGACTTAAACTGAATACTAATGGTGCATAAAGATAGGGGTGATTTATAGGGGAGGAAAGGTGTGTGACTCCACTAGTTCAGTGGTGTATGCCTTTCACACTTCTTATAGACCTGTTGAATCTCTGGTAGTGGAGGAAAAGTCTATGAAAAATGTACTTGAACTTTGTCACTCTCACCAAATCCTGATCTCAATTATGGAAATGGATTCCAAGATCATTTGGTCCTCTCTTAAGGATTTATAAACTACCCCATGGTAGATTACCAACATAATTTGAATAAGCATGGCCTACATTTCTACTGATATTAAGCTTCTCCATGCATGGTGAAAAGGTAATTTAGTTGCAGACTTCTTGGCCTCACAGGCATCCTTGGACTCTCCTATTATGGAATTCAACACTCCTAAATCTCTTCCCTCGGGTTATGCTAACATTGTTATAGGTGATTCCCTTGGCCTCCATTATTTCAAACCCACGTGAATGCTTGGGTACTCTCCTTACTTGCTTTTAATAATAGTCATTTATTTACTGATTGCTAATATATATACATATCAGTTTTTAAAAAAAATTATATGTTTTTTGATACACACACACAGATATATAAATGCTTCCAGAAAACATATAAGGCTTTTGATATATATGTGTGTGTGTGTGTGTGTTGATATGATATGTATATTTGTTTAAAAAACATGTAAAAATATTAATAAATCATGTAATATATATATATATATATTAACATCTGAATATGTATAGACATGCCTTTTAAAAAACCTTTAAGGTATTATATATATATATATATATATATTTGAGTGTTTATATAGATTTCATATGTATATTCGTTTAAAAAAATAAAAATATATTTGATGTATTTATATTAATTAATAAATCATTATATATTTAGTAATTATTAAAAATTTAATAATAATTTAAATAATTAGTAATCATCATTAAATAATTTATAATAATTAATAATTTATAAGTCAATATTATTAATAAATAGTAAATATTAGTGTTAATTACAAAATATTATTAATAATTTGAAAAATTGAGGAAATTACAATAATTTGTAATAATTTGTAAAATAAAAAATGATGAAATACTAGTAATTGTTAAAAATTAGTAAGATTTTTTATAAATTCAGTTATAAATAAAAAATAATTAATATTACTTAAAAAATAATTTTATCAATGAGTAAAATCTAAAAAAATATTTGTAATAAATATTAAAAAAATCCATACATTGTAGAAAAATATAAACAATAATAACTATTAGAAATTAATAATAATTCATATAAATGATTTATTAATTAAAATAATTTTTATTAATAATTTGTATAAATATTGTGATATTATTATTATAATATTAAAAAGTTTACCCTCACATGTGATGTTACCAAACACCAGACACACACAAATGTTATGTCGTGCTTAGGGTAAACCAAGCATCCTCAATCTAATGGTGGTATCATATTTTTGATATGATACACCATTATTGAGATACTTTGATTTTTTGTAAAAAATTATAATAAAAATATTAAGTGAATTACCATCGTGCATGATGTTACCAAACTCTCAACGTGCACAAATTTTACGTCACATCAAGGGTAAACCCCACATTCTAGACCTAATGGTGGTCTTCAATTTTTCATAAAACACACAATTTGAGAGACACTTTATTTCTTTATAAAAAAAATAGTAAAAATATTAAATTAATTATCCTCACATGTAATTTAACCAAACACCCAACACACAAAAATGTTTTGTTGTGTCTAGGATAAACCCAACATCTTGGACCTAGCGGTGGTCTCAGATTTCCCATATAATACACTTTTAAGGAGATACTTAAATTTTTTGTAAAAAATTATAATAAAAATTTTAAATGAATTACCACCATGTGTGATGTTACCAAACTCTCAACGTGCATAAATTTTATGTCGTTTCTAGGGAAAACCCCATATCCCGGTCCTAACATTGGTCTTTTATTTTTTATATGATAAACAATTTTGGAGGAAATTAAATTTTTTATAAAAAATTATAATTTAAATATTAAATGAATTAACCTCACATGTCGTGTAACCAAACACCCGATGCACAAAAATGATATGTCATGCCTAGGGTAAACCCAAAATCCTCTATATAAATGTGATATCATATTTATAATCCAATAAACCATTATAGGGATACTTCAATTTTTTTTAAAAATATAATAAAAAAATTAAATGAATTACTATCATGTGTGATGTTACCAAAATCTCGATGTACACAAATGTTATGTTGCACCTAGGGTAAACCCCACATACTAGACCTAAAAGTATTTATATATTTTTCAGAAAATATTTTGTTTTAGATATACTTATATTTTTTATAAAAAATTATAATAAAAATATTAAATGAATTACCCTCTCATGCAAAGTAACCAAACACCTGACACACACAAAAGTTATGTCGCACTTAGGGTAACCCATGTATCCCGGACCTAAGGGTGGTCTCAAATTTCTCATATTATACATCATTCAGTAGATATTATATTATTTTTAGAAAATAGATTGTGCCTAATATAATATATTTAATAGTTTTATTCTATCTGTGTTGAGCCTCTACGGGTCTTGGAATGTAGTACTAACCCAGCACCTCACTCCAATCATATTCCATAGAATATTTCAAGGTGTTAAATTATAATATTAACTTTCAATTATTCATAATGATTATTAATAATTATTCTTATTTCGGTTGTTTTTTTAGACAACTATAGAATCAAGAAGTAGACACCAGTTTCTATTATGTGATCATTATTGGATAATTCATCACAAAAATCCCAAAAAATCTGGTATAATTCCTATTTACATTAATGGTGGTGAAACATTTATTTCATTTTCATCATAAAATTCAGAATTTTTTTCTTAAGGAACAATTAAATTTTCATGTAAAAAACATAATCTTAGGATATTCAAAACATTTAACAGCGTTGGAATTTATCTATTAAATTTTCGTTTTCAGAAAGATTATATTTTTAGGTATCAACATAGTGAAAGGAATTCAGTAGAAAATAAAAAAAATTGTTTCCAAATCCATAATTTCAGAATTTAATACATGAGTCTTATGGTACAATAATTCAGGAAATAATAACTCGGAATAAAATTCCAAATCTTGAATGAGAACCTTCTTAGTTTTATAATTTTTTTTAATCTACTGAGTAAGCCTTATATTTGGGATTCCAGATAAGAAAAATTGAAGCTATTAGAAAATTTATGGGTATTAAATAATATTTTGGAATTTCAAATAGTTTCTTTGATCAGATATTATTATTGGTTAAATTGTTGTTGTTAGAAGAAAATATATTAACCGTAAGTTTCTATGAAAGTAAGTGGTTGATCTGTAATTTGGGTCTTAGTTATTAAAATATTCATGTGTGTCAAATGGATCCAAATTATATTATATTTATTATTTATCTTTGTTAATTTTCCAACAAGTGGAGAATTGAGTTATAAAGAGGCACAAAAAGGAAATTCTATATTTACTATGGAACAGTTGAGGTATTTTCCAATTACACCTTTTTTACAATGTTTATTTATGTCTCGCAACACATTTTAATTGATTACATGGTATAAATAAATTATTTCCATCAATAAAATCTTAAATCATCCATGTGATGGTGATTTATTGAAACACATTGATTATATGGAACCTTCTTTTGCTTTAGAACCTCATAACATACAGTTGGGTCTTTCTACTAATGTTTTTTGTCCATTTATCATTTATAGAAGTCAATATTATTATTGAAATATTTTCATTACTCCGTATAACTTACCTCCTTGTATGATAATGAAGGAACCATATATATATTTGGCACAATTAATTCTAGGACATCCAAATAAGAATATTGATGTTTATTTGAAGACACTAATTGATGAGTGAATTTCATTACTGAACAACAGTGTGACTACATTTTATATAGTTTCATATCATAATTTTACACTAAAGGTTGCATTAATTTGGATGATTAGTGAATTTATGGAATATGGTGTGTTATCTGGAAAGAGTACACATGGTCTAAAATCATTTATGAACTACATGACTGAGAAAAAAATCATTTATTCTTAGTAATGGGAGAATGACTAGTTATTTTGATTATCATCAGAGATTTATTCATATGGATCGCCCTTTTCAAAGGAATGGATATAATTTTACAAAATATAGAATTTAAAGAGATGAACCTCCAGCAATTCTATTAGGTATTCAGGTAAAATCTATCATCTCTATATTACCTACTATTACTTTTGGAATAACCATAATTTTTTGGGAGAGATCATAATTGGATAAAGAGGATTATTTTTAGGATCATCCATATTGGTATGATGTGTTGGTTTATCACATGTTAGATGCAATGAATATTGAAAAAAAAATTGGTAACCTGTTTTATACTATGTTGGACACACTCGGTAAGACAAAAGATAATGTAATGGAATGGTTAGATCTTTATAAGATTTGTAGAAGTTCTGAATGCGAATTATTGAAAGATGAAACATCACATAATTTAATGAATCTAAAAGTATCTTACAAACATTCTAATGAAATTCATTTATTATTTTATCAATGGTTTTTATATTTGAGAATACCAAATGGTTATACTTCTAATATTTCTCACTGCATCATAAATGGGTATATTTATGATTTAGAGGGATGTTGAATTCTTAAATATAGGGTATGTTATCCAAAATATCATGTTTCTTCTAAGATATTTGGGTAGAAACATAGAGTTTTGATGCGTTGAGTGTTCTAAAAAATGATGTTGTTTTAATTTTCTGTAAATTGGAGAAAATATTCCCACTAAGCTTCTTTTACTCAATGGAACATTTAATATTTCATTTGACTAAATTATCATATTTCTTCTGAGATATTTGTATGGAAACATCTTATTATGATGCATTTAGTATGCTGCAAAAGGATGTTATTTTAATTTTATGTAAATTGTAGAAAATATTCCCACTATACTTCTTTGACTCAATAGAACATTTAATATTGCATTTTCTATATGAAGCTAAATGTGGAGGACTGGTATAATTCTGATAGATGTACCCATTTTAGAGATTTATGAAAAAGTTAAGAATAAATTACATAACAAAGCATCTGTTGAAGTGTTAATTAGATAAGTGTACTTGTTGATGGAAATTTAAAACTGCTGCTCTTATTATTTTCAATTGAAATATCCTTCAAAACATAACCAGATGGGTCATGATGATACAAATGTTGATGATGTTAGAGACCATAAATTTTCCATTTTTAATCATCCCAATCTTGGTTTTAGTTGTTATCATGAACAATGGCTTTGAAATAAAGAACTCTATAGAGCTCATACACATGTGCTGCTAAATTGTGATGAAATGAAATGATTTGTATAGTAAGTAATACTTTTCATTATTATGTTAAATTTTTATAAAATATATCTTTATTTGCATTAATTTTTTTGTAGACTATACGATGACCATATCAAAAAAAATTATACAAATAACATATTCTTCTCTTAAAGAATATCAAAAACAAAAAAAAAATCAAATTGGTTTCAAAGACTGGTAAGTTAAATTACATTCAATAGAACAATAAATCAAATTTTTAATGATATTTATTATTAATAATTTTTTTTGTTTTCAGGAAATACAACATGAAATTAAAATTTATAGCCAATTATGGGTTCTCAAAAACCCTCCAACAAAATTGGTAAAATCTTATAATGGGTATGTGGTTAATGGATTTCAATTCCATAAACACATATATGGTGAATTAATGAAATCAATGAATAGTGGTGTTTGTTTTAAAGAATATCATCATAAAGAAAGTGATTTTGACTTTTATAGTTTATTGGATGAAGTAATTGAGTTATTTTATTTGGGACCAAATTATATAACAATGTTTAAATGTCATCGGTTTGATACTAATCAAGGGTTGTGATTTCATCCATGACATAGAGTCATTAACATTAAATATAATAGCCTTCTTTCATCAAATGAACCATTTATGTTGGTACATCAAGTTTATTATGAAAATTACTGTGATGTTTTGAGATATTTGAATCAATGGTGGATTTTAATAAAAATGAAATTACATGACAGTAAATTTATTTAAAATGGAAATTTTTAGTGGAAGTGAAACATATTGAAATTTTTTAAGAAACATCCCAAAATATATCTATTACCCAAAGAGATATAAATATTGATGATGAAAACCCCAGTTAAGGGTTGATGGTATAGATAATATTGATGAAGTGATAAGGAATGATAAAACTGAAAGTTTTACTGAAGTTGATGATGCTGAAGATGAGAATGAAGACATTATCCTCAATGAAAATGATGATTAAGAAGATGATTGGTGTATTATTTTCATATATTTATTATATTTTTATATTTTATATTTTCATTAACAATTATTTATTAGTAAAATTATTTGCATCATATGTATGGACTTGATGATCTATTATCTTCCTCCATTGATTCCAGTAATTATTAATTTTTTATATTTGATATTAATATTAACATTTATTGATAGGTATTAATATTATATTTTGCATGATATTTATTAGTTTTTTATATTTTATATCTATATTAACAAATATTTACAAGTTAAATTATAATGTTCTGGTATTTATTTATTGGTAATTATTATATTATATTATTTATTAGTTTTCTTACAGGTAAGATTATTATATTCAAGCATTTATTATTTTTTTATGTTTTATATTTGTATTAAAAATTTCTTACAGGTGAGAATATTGTGTTTCATGTGGATGGAGATGCTCCCGAATACCTATTTTGTTATCTCACTAATGTCGCAATTCCTATTGATGAGCTTAATTCATCTAATCTATAGGATGCCATGCCTATTATGAGGGGCATGGCCTTGCTTGATTGATGATTCTAGATATTGTTCCATAGAGACATTCATCTGTTGATTTTGATCCTTGTTTACGGAGGTATGTTTAATTATTTAAGATATTTATTTTATATTTACTTGTTGTAATAATTTTGGTAATAATATTCTGGTCATTTGTTTTTATTTGAATATTTTCTTGCATTTAGCTATTGGCAAGGCTGGTGAAATTCTAAGAAAATATTTTTCTAAGACATGGGTGGCATGGGACTAGGTTCTCATCTCCTTATGTCAGTCGATGTTCAACCACTAGATTTTACATTAATAAATAAAATATACCTTTTAAAATTTATTTAATTACTGACATGTTGTTTTTAATTGTCTACAAAATTTATTTTCTCTGACTACTGATAGCTTGAGAGATCCTATCCAGGAGACATTAGATATTTGTATATCTGAGCACTTTTTTCAGTTTTTACACAACTTTAGAAAGAAAACTATGGATAAATATTCTACTACTATTTTCGACCAGTCTTTCATCTCCCATCAACCTAAATATATATCAGCTCAGGTATGGAATTAATTGTGCTCATACTGGCTAGTAGATACTTTTAGGAGGATTTCATCATCTGGATGTCAGAATCAAGGGGGTAGGAGGTCACACATAGGGTCGAAAGTCTTACATTTAACATACATCGATGACATATGGTAAGTGATATTTTCAATTAATGTATATATAATTTTAATATAAAGTTTTGGTTATATTATACAGGACACTATTGACCCATCTATTATAGAGTGTGAATTTTATAAGAATATGTACATTCATCCATGTAAATGAGAACTTGTAGGTGACCAATGGTGCCATATTGTGGTTAGTAATTTATTTTAAAAATCATAAATGTTAATTTTATTGTTATTTTAATTTCTAATTATATTTTAAGGAAACTTATGAGGCTATGACTTCTGATTCATGAGAGAGTCAAGAAGAGAGAAAAGAAGATTCCACTGGTGATTCAGGTTTCGATGATGGGTCCTAGATAAAGGTAACTTTTCATTGTTTCAAAAAAGGTCGGGTGATTGGTACTGGTTTCTGATTGACACCTACAAGTTATTATGATACTTTAGTGATGTCAACGTTGAGCTCGAAAGGAGCTCATGGAGGGTCTTCATCGATGTTTTTGTTCACTGCACAATATGAGGAGAGGTTAAAATCACAAGATGAGATGATACAATAGATGCAAAGAGATAGGGAGGAGGAGGATGAACAACAGCATCAAAGAGATGAGTAGATGTTGGAGTATACATGATGACATGCGCATGGTGTTGGTATGAAGTTTCCTCCCCCTGATCCTTCAAGTGATCCTCCACCTGACACCAGTTGATGATTTGTGAAGTTTTATGACTATTTTGTAATTTGGGGTGAAAAACATATTATGTTTGAAATGATGTATTGCTTTTATGTCTATTTTATTTTATTTTTTAAATTTTAAAAAAATTAATTATTTTTAATTTTTTAAATATTCGTTTTTTTTAATATTGTTTAATTTTTTAATTTTTTCAATTTTTTAACTTTTTAATTATTTAATTACCTTTTAACATTTTTTTTAATATTTTTAATTATTTTTAATATTTTTTAAAAAACTAATTAAATTAAATTATTTTTTATTATTTAAAATCTTGGTTTTTTTGAAATATTAATATTTGTAATGGAACAACAGTATATCGCAAATAATACCAATCGTGATGGGCCATCGCAATTGAGCATTTAAAAAAAATACGAACGTCATTTGCGATGATTATTTAATCTATCATAATTTTTCTCTATTTGTGATGGTTCTTCGCAAATAACTACATTTGAAATTCCATTTTTTGAAATGGTACATTAGAAATCGACTCCCATTGGAAATGACTTTTTGCGACGGATGTCTGTCACTATATTTTCGTCATAAAAACAAAAACTCTAGTAGTGTATGAGATCACTTGCATACTTCTTCTCATGGATGTAAACATTGTCATCCTTCCTTAGCCTGATATTTTCCACAATTTTGGAATCGATCACACTTGAACATGTAGATTCTTGGGTTACATCACTAGTGGTTCTCTATTGACTATAAAAACACATGTTATGGGAGAATTTGAAGATCACATGGGAGATTCTAGGTGAATCTAGTTTGAAATGGTCTCAAAATCGACCTAAAGGGATGGATTAGAAAAATAAGAATCCTTCATGAAACATATGGTTTTTTCTAAAGATATTAGACCACCAAAAACACTATCTTATGTGAAGATGGTAATCCTTTTCACATCATATGTCTCCACCTCCACAGATCCAATAAATACCCCCTAACCCTTCATTTAAGGGGACTACGAACTTTGGGCTTCTAGAAGAAACTCTAAATTCATGAAACTACCTCCTTCATGAGCTAAAGATGAAATGGATTCCTACATGTATCCACATTTCACTAGTATCAACCAATGAGTACTTTAGAACCTAATTCCACAGTAGTGAAGACATTCATGATGGATCATTCCCTCCGCACTAGAATCATATGCCTCGTGCATCGTAGGTTTCCATGAAACCTTTGTCTTTTGCGAAACCCACCCCATAAGAACTTGGGAACCAAACATAGGTATGGAATCCATGTTTCATGAAGGTCTAAAATTTTCACATATCACCTTTATTTATCCATTATATTTGAAAAAACTTACCTCAAAGGCCCCTACATGAATCCTCCCTTCAGTATTCATAGTTTTGAAAAAGGTGAGTGTCCATGGACATTGTACCTATCCAAGCTGGGTTTATTCATGCCTCATTCATCCGCAGAACTGGTATCATCAACCCTCATGTTCATTCCCTTTTCTCCAAGTGATTCTTGGACAATATTATTTCATTTTTCTCGTAAGTATTGGTACCCGAATCTAGGTACCCCTACTTTCAGCCCCAATGGTGGCATCTTTAAGGGAAGTCTCTTTCTTTTCCCTTTGAGGGTGCATGGTATCCCTGTAAACCCTACTCAAGAATGATATACCTCATGTGTAAGTCCCAATAATGATGTTGGGGTTGTAAGACATTAAACTACATACCATCCACAACTTATTTGCATGACATTAAACTGCATGACAATGTCCTCAGCACACGACATTAAATTATATCCTTACCCTATGTGACAAACATAGGATACCTCATGTGATGGGAATGAGATTCCCTGAGTGATGATCCTAGGAAACCATATATAATGAGCATAGGATTCGTGATATTGTGAGTTTTAGATTCCTCACATAACACATAATTAACATGAGTTTCTCTATCTAAAAAATATAGGATACTTGATTTAGTGATCCTCAGAAGCCTTATGCCCCTGGCACAAGTTTCCCCGTAATAGATATGATATACCATCCATAATCATGTAAATTATTATTCAAGAAGATAAAAGACAAATAACAAGGGCAGACCAAAAAACCAAGACAGAGGCCTAAGGAGTCTAAAAGTAATGGAGGCCAAGGGAATCCCCTCTGATGAGGTTGACCCCCTCTGGCTTCATGGAAATCACAGTATGGAAGCAAATGGGATCCAGACCAGGAACGTCAATAGAAGCTAGATGGTTCGTGACTTTGTTCCCCTCGCACCAAGTATGGTGCACACTTATGTTGCTTCTAATCATGCATTTGCACTTCTTAATGATGTAAAGGATAGACCAAGGGATAGCACTGCTACCTTGCATGGCATTGTGAAGAATTTGGGAATCGGATTCAACCACAGTTAGTATGATCCATTTTTGACTGCATAAGAGGAGCTCAAAAAGCATCGCCTTAGCCTCCTCCTGGAGTGAATATCTGTGCCCCAGACGAGCGGAGAATGCCATGATGACCGAACCCAAGGATTTACAAACCACCCTGTTGCATGACCCATCTGTATTGAGTTTAAGCCCACTGTTGGGCGGTGACCAGCAAACCCAATTACCTCTATCCATCCTGCTGCCTGAAGAATTGGAATTACTTTAGACGTGAAGCTTTTGAAGGGTGTGTGCCTCCTTCGATCTCCCTTAAGATCGGACCATATCCAGGAGAAGGAACATAGTTCGATAGATGAATCCCTGGCTGGAGATAGTAATACCTTCATGCCTGGCCTTATTCCTCGCCTGCCAAATCGACCAGCACCCTGTGTGAAGAACCAAAGATTGTGTTGTTTGCTCTGGATCTCTCTCCCCCACTCCATGGAACCACTGATCAAGAAAATTCTGGCCTGCCATGCGACTATCCTGGATGCCTGTGAACTCCCCAAAATACTACCACACCGCTCTGGCCTAGTCTCCTTCAAAGAGAAGGTGTCCCGTTCTCTCCTCCTGGTGGACCGAGCAACATTGGCACCGCGAAGCCAATGGGATACCACACTGCTAGATGTTTTCATCAGTGGAGATGGCCTTATGATGCAGCCTCCAGGTGAGAAAGTTGATTTTGATAGGGATACCTTTTGACCAGAGAATGTCATCCCACAGGTTGCTCTGTTCCTAGGTGACCAGCGTATGCTGGAAATCTTTTGACGAAAATGACCTCGAGGGAGACGAAGTGAAAGCGCATCTGTCTGGTTTGGAGTTGATCTCGATGAGGTTGAATATGTCTAGCTTGTCCTTGTCCAAGGTCGTGTTGATGAATGTCGGATGGAGACTGTCCTCTTTGAAGGTGATCAAAAAGGCCAGACACCCGAGGAATCCGAGGACAGTGCCAACCCAATTATGATGCTAGAAGGAAGTGTCCCCCCTCCCTACTAGCCACCTGGAGTGGGGTTTCATGGAAGAGATGAGAGGGGAGATGACAGACCAAAATGGAGAACCCTGGTTGGTGGATGCAGCCTCGATCCCAAGATGGGAGCTGTGCATGGTGGTCCCCTAAAGCGTCTGTTGATCCAAAACTTCCCATGCCAGCTTTGCATGCATCCAGAGGAGGGTGTCATCGAGCTGATGCATGTTGATTCCGCCCTCCCTGGCCGTTCTATCCAACCTATGCCAACAATCTCAGTGCCGCCTTCCTTCTAAACGCGGATCCCACATAAAGCCTGCCAAAATCTTATCAATCTTGTTAATAATACTAGAAGAGGCTATGATAGCCGAGAGAGCATGGATAGGAGTGGAGAGGAGAACGATGTTAACCAGCGTTATACTACCCCTGAATGAAAGATAGACGTTCTTCCAGTTAAGAATTTGGTTAGTAACTTTGTTGATGATATCATTGAAGTCGCCCACCCGTAGGTCACTTCCCTATCAAGACAACAGGCAGCATAATTAACCAGTGTCCTTTTCAATATGATGTTGGGAGTGAGATTTATGAAGTCTCAAATTTTACAGGGATTCCTAGACTAAGAAACAAACTCCATAGAGGAATCCATGGAAGGAAGAACCAATATCCCATCATTCCATTTAAATCAAGGAGTCAACATCATCACCCTTGGTGGTGGTAGTCCACCAACTTTTGGAAAGAGGTAATGTGGGGAAACCACACTGGAGGGGTTGTGACCTGTATAAATATGTATACCAATATAGAAGAGGTATGTAAAACTCATCTCCCCATTCACTCCCCATTCACTCCCCAAATAAAGTGTTAAAAAACACAATGGTGAACCTGATTTGAATATCTCCTCCTTTAACCGTGAGAAGATGAGTAACATTAGACATCATCAGTTTTGAACATCACCATATCCAATAAAATTTATTATCAGGCTTCACCAAACAAAATGGTGAACCCAACATAAACTCTTCACTAATAACTGGGGTTAAATAAATAATTTTGGGTATCCTTGATCTAAGACATCATCGATGTGGATCCTTTCTCCACCTTGGTGAGGATGAATATGGTTGGGCATGTTGGGCATTTCCTTCATCAAACATGTATTGATGGTTGACTCTATATATCCTATAAGACTGAAGATATGGAATATTATTGAAAAACCATCATCAATAGGTATGGGGGTAGGAGAACTGATGGTGCATATATCCCGCACCACCTCTCTTTTACCATAATGGCTACCGCGCCCATGACTATCAGGAACCCTCCCACCATTTCCCCCTTAGATCTCATCCAACAGAGGGTGATCAAAGACCTGGTTTGTCAATATAAATATAAATGGGTCATCCCAACTAGGGAAATTACCAGGAAGGATTTGTAAGTAGTGGTACCTCACTGACTTCACTTCCCTCAGGGGATGCATAGGGGGAATCCACCCCTCCCCTATCACAATAGTGAATCATTTTGGGAGTCACTCTCTATAATTGCTTAATAGATCAATCCCCAATACCGAACAAGTAGGGGATGTACAAGTTTCACCTTCCATGAACACAACTCAAGAACCACCTAGGATGGTTCCCACTTAGCTATACTGAAAATGATGAGAAACTCTATATGCTAAAGAGCAGGATGATCTCATCCCCACTCTGCTGGCCTCGGTCTAGAATACTCGACGATGACACTAAGGGAAAGTCATCAACCCTTCGGAATAAAATGCCTCTCCAATAGCTCCAGTGGACCCTTCCACTATTGGCCCACCTCTTCATTACCTCACTACCTCTACATGGGGTCACATATTTTCTTTATTGGGATCAATACCCCTTCCGCCTACTGGGTAGGCTGAGTTGAATCTCCCAATCATGGGTGCCACAAACAACTATCATGGGGCATCCCATGATGAAAACTTTCCCCACAGAGGTCCTCCCTACAACCCCATCAGTATATGTGGTTGTCTTCCCCATGTACAAGACTTCCCCAGACCTAAATATCCACCCTATGGTAGAATATTAGAAGACCGCTAGGGGGTCCTACCCATGATGCCAGTCGTAAAAATTGAAAAATAAATACTCATGACCCTTAAAGGATTATTCTTGGGGAACTCCTATGATAAAAGAGGAAGAAACAAGGAGAATAAAACATCCCTATTGACCTCTATGAATATAAGGTGCTGAATTACTAGATAGAAATACTTCCAGACTCACTACTAGGTCTAGGGAAAAGATCTTGTCGATTAAGGCTAACTGTCCCTAAGGAGAAGGTCTATAAGTTCCTAGATCTCTCTATAGGTATCTACATGCATAGAATATCATGGATTACTTCAAAATACTCTCTATACAACTTTCAATACCACCATCATCTTCACCCTCCCTACCCCCACCTTAGTAGGGGAGACATTAGGGTCTGGATTGGTTCCCTCAGATGATGGTGAACATTCTGTTGAGCCACTAAGTCATGAAAATATTCCCAATCAATAGGAGTTCATGGATACCCCCATAATATATAGACATGGTTATGAATCTAGACCTTCCTCTAGAATACACTCCTTCATTCCATGGAAGTTTGGACCATGTAACACCCCCTCTATAAGAAAATCAACAGCAAACCTAGTATGTATCACTACCACACCCAGTTTCCCAAATATCACTGATTGGATTCATGGGTGATCATTTATAATACTAACCTCTAGATAATGAGTAGGAGGAGATATTTTGGGAGATCCTAGACATCAATCAACTATAAGTCATGTTATGACCACCTACTACCCTATGCTTCATAATACTATAGTTCCTCCAAAAGGAACTTGTGGTTCATCTCCACCAAAATATAGGAATAACATTCAAACACCTATGAGATCCCTCACTAGACTATATAGGGAGCCTTGAGTACCTCTAGACCATCCATTAGTATTTTTGGAAGGTTGATATTGCAGCAATTCCGGTGGCACAACACCCCAACTCATATGGGTACCATTAGAGTTTCCAGTAGACTTTCATAATGATACTTACCATTATTTATTGGGTTATGAAAGAGGCATCTCCCCACATGTAGATCAGAGGCTGTTGAGAGTATTTTCCCTCCAATTTATTCCCCTATCATGGTGATGATAGGACCAATAGGCTAACCCGCCTACTAATGGTGAAAATTCCTCTCTAACCACTACCATAATGAACATCATTAGGATCAATCCTATGGATGATCAAACTAACCAGTTTGATGGCACATAGCATGATATAGAGAACCCATAGACTCATCCATAGATTGAGGGTAGACATAATATCAGGTAGATATTCTGGTAGGCACCCACACTCATCCATAGATTTAACATTGGGCCTCAAAAGTCCACCAACTGAGGCCCTACCACCTGATCGTCAGCATTTAAATAAGAGACCCAGGTTCAAAACCAGGAGGAGGCATAATTTTAGGAGTATTGTAGTAGTACTGTAGCAGGACTGTAGCAGTTACTGTAGCAGGTACTGTAGCAGGCATTGTAGCAGTTACTGTTCGGTACTGTAGCAATTGGAACTTTTCACCTTGGGCCACCGGTTTGGGCTTGGAGTCCTTAAGTCCTTCGGGCCACCCAAGGCCTTCGGGTCAGTAAGGCTTTAGGGCCACCTCAAGGTCCTTAGGGCCACATGATTTTCAGTTACACAGACAGATTCTACAAGGAACCACTCCAGAAGAGGAAAGAGCAGGGCACATCCACTAGAGCAGGGCTAAACAGACTTTGGAAGATTGAGAGGGTATGGAACATTCCATCGGTACCGCACCTGTGCACCCCTACACATGGACATTCTAGATGAACAGTCAAGAAAAGGTGGAGAGTTGATCATGATGCAGATGCTGGGGAAGAGCAGTTTCAAGTAGTCATAGACTGTATGATTTCCTTAAGACCTACGAGTCATGTAATGTCTCCAAGCCTACGGGCAATGTAATTCCTAAGCCTACGGGCCTTGTAAGGGTTCCCCCTCATCCCTTGAAAGTGGGTTTATTATAAAATCAATTAGAAAGAAGGTCGTCGGTCCATTCAGTCAGTTATTGGATACACTAGAAATCAAGTCAGATTCTAGGCTTGCTTCTTAAATGCAAGATCTTGAGGGCTACAAGTGGCTCACCATTGAGTTCATCACCAAACAGTTCCCAGATTGAGACAATATCATAGGGGACATTGTCCCTCCCACATATGAATATTTGGTCTTTCTTGGCATAGAACCTAGGGTGGAGGAAGGCGTTCATGTGTATATAATCAGGGTAGAGGTTTATGGGTCTATAAAATGACCAAGATATGACCTGCCTACTCCACCTGAGTTGTGTGGATTCCCATATTAGGACCGTGATTTCTTATCCTCTCGGGCCAGCAGCCAGTCAAAGTATTGGTGACCACCAACCTTCAACAATATGGGGTGATATCCACTATCACCACCCTTCTTGAGAATTTGGAGATCCAAAAAGTTTTAGTCCCACTCAAATGGATGATAGTTTCAGTATGGTTGGACCATGTATATCTACCCTCATAGTTTAGAAATCTGAGCTTCACCCCATTCAACAAGATAGATGATCCACTACAACATTAGGACCACTTTACCTCACAATGTAGCCCGATACTAGGAACTCTAGAGAAGAGGGTGGTAACTGAGATTTTTTATTTCTTACAGACCTTGGAGGTGTCCACCTTCATGTAGTATACTCAGCTAGCCCCAAGATCGATTATTGGTACCACTAGTATTTCCTCTAACAGTTTAGCTCCACCTTGAGAAATACTAGCATCACTGACCTATCCATGTGAAAGTAGAGGGATGATAAGTGAGTTGATGAATTCATTTCCTGATGGAAGGTAATCATGTACTCCCTTTATGTTCATCCTTCCTAGGAAAAATTGTTGGGGATTTTCATGGATAATTTCCTAGAAGATCTGGTCCCTAATCTCATCTTCCTAAGATATCTGGGTGGGATTTGGTGCTATACAGACTAAGGCCTTGTAGTTGGTCCACCTTTAGGCACCTCTACCGAACATAACTCACCAAGTGCAAACACATCATGATAATATCATCACAGACCCCCATTATTTCTAAGTTCCCATATTTCACTTTATATAATGGAAGAACAAGGTATACTCTTTTAAGGATGTATAGGTCCCTGGGTACTTCATTTTTACGTTGGAAAATAACATTCTAAAGCTTCCAGAATCTAGGAGACCCAAAGAAGGTAAACTAATGAATCATTACAACTACCACCCATACCATAGGGTCCCTGAAAAAACCCTAAAAGATTAATTTTACATCAAATATTGGCTCTAGGATCAGGTATGCCATGCACTAGTAAAGTTAGTTTATATTCTGGTATAGGTGGAATATGTCTCCACTACCCTAGATAGTGACAACGAAGACTCTGGTGAATGTTAGCAGGTTCCAGGCTATAGTATGCATAGGTATAACAATTGGTCAGCTCAAAATATGGTCACTCACACCCAAGTAATTATGTGTTCCCATTTTAGTAGACTAAAGCCTCATATAGTTGCCTCACATTTTCTGGACACCCATCATCATCACAACCTTCCAAATCTCAAAGGAATAGGTGTCAACGACACTAGGGAAATCAAATTCCCCCACCAGTTCCAAAACCATAGTGAACTCTCAAATAATTCAAGACCTTTGAATTATAATAAACCTCTAAAATTACTTCTTTACATGAATATTCCACTGATGAATAATGAGATTACAATTTAATGAATGTTTCCACATTGGTGTATCATTGTGTGCTACCCAGCGATGGGGAACACCATGTAACCCCTTCAAGAACTTCTATCCAACATAATTAAAGGAAGGGTAGGTTCTATGCTGGTTGGAGAGATTTCTAATCTAGTAGACTATAAAAAAATATTCATGACACTAATACCATATATCAAGCCTCACTTAGGGATCAGCAGGCATAATTCTCTCAAGTTGCTCCATAGGGTGAACCTCTGCAACTGACCATATTAGTTGATCATGCAGCTCAACCACAGTAGCCTGGAACTCAACCATGTCTAGGAAAGGCCTAATCATAGCTATCTAGTTCTCAAACTATTCCCTCAAATGAAAAATGAAACATGTTGAGCACCATCTAGGAATCAACACCTCAGTCGGTGGCACCAACTACACTCCTTGTTAAAGAGCATCCCTTAGCAGGAAGAAATATGCCATTTACCTAGAATTATGATGTATTAAAGCACCTAAATATTGTTCAGGTGATGATCTAAATACTTAACATGCTCCACCTATTAAATTAAATGTCTAAGGCCATCATCGAGGCCTTAAAGAGCTCTCTCCAGTTTGAGACTGAGGTGGATTTTATTGAGGCCTATCCTGTAGGGGAATCCAAGAATATAGAATGAAAATATGTTATTTTATTCTCCAATGAATGTGAGGGTGGAACTATTTAGGGGCACATATTCTTGATGTATGTCATAGTCTAATTCAATGGCACGGAAATTCATCACTTCCTGGTGGAAACTGGCTCTAGGATCAATCATATCACAACCTGTATGCTCCATAATCTAGGGCTCATAAAAGCAGATATGACCCCTTCCAACCTAAAAATTTAGGGGTATGAAAATAGTGTTCGGAAACCACATGAAATGTTTTGGCTAGAGACTTGGTGAACTGGTACCAAGCACTGATTTTATGGTTTTCTCATATGATACTTCCTATAACACCCTGTTAAGAAGTCCCTATCTTTATCTACACATAGTGGTCCCCTCTTCAAACCACCAATGCCTAAAATAACCCCTCAATAATCAAGTAGGGGTACTCTAGGGAAATATTTCTCCCTTTAACTCATGTGAAACCTTCTACCTAGATTCTAAATACTAAAAAAGGGAGGGAAAATAGATTTAGACTGATAGGTATGAGCGTGTCAATGCCCTTAATGATTTGACAGCCACCTCAACATATCCTTGGGTGGACTTGAAAGACAAATTCATCCTACCAGTACACTAGTTTGAACCAATAACCTTGTATTTGGAGCTTTTCGGTAGTCCGCAATAAGAAGCAATGCTTGCATATCACCTTGTATTCCTATACTGGATAGAAATGGTTAAAACTGTAAAGTCCTACTCTTATTGAGTACTGAGGGATTTTCTCCTTGGTTATTGACTTGAGACAACACCATACCTTCTAGAGAGCAGGGTTGAATTAATGGAGGTAAAATTAGCATCATTGTTTTTTTATCAAAGGTGGATCACATTGTTAGAAAAAAAACAAGATTGACTCATCAACCTTTTTCACTATGGTCTCCATAGAGTAAGAATCCATCATTGAGGATTCCACCCCTATCAATGTAGATGATAGTACCACTCCATGGTTTCCTTCTCCAAGAGAATTTTCTCCTTACTATGATCCTGATGTTTCATATGATGAATAATATTTGGATAATTCCCCTCCTACCTTTTATGAAGGTGTCTTCACCACTTTTGATGAGTTGACCCAGGTGAATCTCTACACTGAGGAAGATTTGAGGCTGATGTTGATTAGCACAGTCTTGTCTTCAAAGGATCATCTAAAGTACATAGCTTTCTCAAAGATACAACATGATGGTTTTCTTAGAGATACAAGGAAATTATAAGGCTCAATCCCTAGGTTTTTCTTTGTTACCTTAGCCTCCTAGTGGCCCACTGTTGGTTCAAACATCATCCCAAAAATATGAAACCTTCCCATAGTTCCATGATTGAGGCTAAAGTTGATGAGAATGTCAAGGATAACTTTATCAAGGAAGTAAAGTACCCTAAGTGACTTTCAAAAATCATCCTAGTCAGAAAAAAGAATAGATATATTAGATTATGCATTGACATATGAGACCTCAAGTGTCACTTCTTAAAGGATTGTTTTCCCCTTCTATTGATAGAGCTTCTAATCGATGCAACATTCGATTTCAAGGACCTATTCTTAATGGATGGGTACTCTGATTATAATAAAATCCATATGGCCCCTGAGGATGAATAATACACCACTTATAGGTTTTCTCAAGGAAAATTTTGTTAAATAGTGATTACATTTGGTTTGAATAATATTGGGGTTACCTACTAGTATTCCATGCACCACATATTCAATCTACTCCTTAGAACATTGGTGGATTTCTATGTGAATGACTTGGTTTCCAAATATTACCAAGAGTATGACCATATCAATAAACTTTAGAATGTGGCCTACTTCCTCCACTCCCATCACATGAAGATGAATCCCATGAAGTGTGCATTCAGGGTTACCTCTAGAAAGTTCCTTGTCTTTAACTTTGATTATATAGGCATTAAAATCAATCTAGATAAGATCAAGGCTATCATCTAGATTCCTCCTCCACACAACCTTTGGGAGTTGTGAGACCTCTAAGTCCATAGCCTATATTTGATAATTCATTTAGAATTTGGATGGAAAGTGTAATCCCATTTCATGGATCATGAAGAAAGTAACTGGTTATTAGTGTTATGAAAACTAACATGCCGAATTTGAGAACATTAAGAAATATCCACTATATCCTCTGGTCCTAGTTACACTCATCCCCATAAAACCTATAGTCCTTTATGTGACTTCTGTCAAATGGTCCCTTGGTTTCCTTCTAGCTCAAAATAACAATGAGGGTAGGGAAAACTACATGTACTACCTCAGTTTCATACTACTCGATACAGAGACCAAATATTATCCCATCGAGAAGAGGTACCTCACCTTAGTCTTCATGGATTATAAATTATATCACTACTTTCATCTCCATAAGATATAATTGTTATCCCATATCGATATGATGAAGTACATCCTCAATTACCCCATTTTGACAGGATGATTGGTGCATTGGGTAGTAATTCTTTTACAATTTGACATCAGGTTTTCCCTCAGAAAGATATCATGGTCTAAGAACTATAAGATTTCTTGACTACACATATGACCTATAAAGAAATTCTCCTATATTTTGACTTCCTAGATGATTACATCCCCTCTATTGATCATATTGTTCTTTGCTAGTAGATTCACTTTGATGATGCCTCATGTAGTCCGGTCAGTAGAAGGTTCAATGACCCAAACACAACAGGGTGGGCCTTGGGGTTGTCTTCATCACTCCCATATAGGTTTTATTTCATTAATAATTACATTTTATAGAAGGATTAACCAACAATGAGGATGACTATCAACCTCTTATCACTAACCACAAGTTGGATATCAAGATTAATGTTCCCTGACTGTATTTGAATGGATACTAAGAACTAGTCATCAAGAATGTAAATGGTGACTATGTTATTTGAAATAAAGAACTCATCCCCTTACTAGAGATAACTCATGAGAATATAGACCAAATACCTTGCCATCACAAAGTGACTCATATTCCTTGATCACATAATGACCAAGATGATTCCTTGTAAATTCTGGTTGCGTCCCTCATAAATCCTGACCAAGATGACTTATTCATTCATATGGCACATTGGTGGGCCACCGTCCTCATCACTTTTAATGACAAGGGCTGAAAGATGAACCATATAACCACCTAAAATTATAAATTAGTTCTATTAAACACCCCATTAGTAGAATAATCACTTGATTGGATGACTCCCTTCATCGAGTATATCAAACAAGGGACTATCCCACTAGATCGAGTCAATTGGGAGTGAATATGTCAACATATGGTGTAATTTACCCTCTAAGATGGCCCCAACTAAAAGAAAACCCTTTACATGTGGGTTTTGGATATAATCATCCTCTGTTTCATCCAATGGAAGTATATTCCCTATTTAATGAAATAGGTACACACTATCAAGCCGGATTAAAGATCTCTTACCAGATCTAGAGATTTGGGTATTCCTAGCCCACCATGGTTCATGACTTCATTGAGTTCACCATGAAGTTTCATTCATTCCAAATACAAAAAAATTGTACATTATCCACTAGAGATTCTCCATGCCACCAAGTACTCTTGGAAATTCATTATATGTGGACTTGATGGTGTGGGCCCCTACCCTCCAGAAACATCTCAATTGTGTAGGTTCATTTTGAACACCACATACTTCTTCTCAAAGTGGGTGGAATCCATCCATCTTAATGAATTAAATACATGGTCTATGAGTGAGTTTTTCAATCCCCATATCATCCACCGATTCAGGATCCCTCATGTTATTAATACAGACAACAACATCGATTTTCGAGCTTCTAAGCTGAATAAATTTAACACCACATACAAAATATGGTCCAAGAACACCTCACACTATCACACATAGGTGAATGGAAATATCCAATCATTCAAAAAACCATCTCTAACATCCTGAAAAATATGGCGGGCTAGAACAAGAAGAGTTGGCCCAATAATATCTATGATTACCTCTAGTTGTATCAGATGATAACTCAAAATTCCAACCAGGTGACCCCATACTCCCTATTGTATAGGAAATATGAATTATTACCTATATAGGTTCAGGTCCTATCTATTTTGATGGATATTTATGATCAAAAAATCTAGGAAAAATTGGATAGAGTCTATTTGGATGAGTTATAATCCCTCAAATAAAATAGCAGCCAATAACTATATAACCTAGAAAGGTATCAAAATTGTGTGTCATAGGAATTAAAAAAAGGTTTAATTTTTCTATTTCCTTCAAGGAAATATTTTTATTGTCTCTAAGGACATTGATGATACATGGTAAGAATCCACTAAATCTATAACATATATTTAAAGGACCTTGCATCATTTATAAGTTCTACTCCAATGGTGCATACTCAATTATCATCATAGATGGGGAGTGTATCACACCTCCCACCAATGATAGGTTCCTAAAGTAGTACATCGTGTGAATCTCTAAAAACAATTTGGTCTCATGACATTAAAATGTGGTAAAACATCCTGGTCATATGATGTTATACAATACAACACCATGGTCAAAGATATAAGACATTAAAATGAAGCAACCACTCATCTTAATCACATGATGTTAAACTGCAGGACAACATCCTTATCCCAAGACATTAAATTGTAAGATTCCATGTACTCACTACATGATGTTAAAATGTATTTTAAACATCATTTCCATATAATGTTAAACTATATGGTCCACATCCCTATCACATGAAATGAAATAGTGTGATACCTTGGACCCTCAATAGAGAGGGTTCCCCCTTCTAATGTTGGTCCCCTACCACATCACATTCCTAAAATATGCATATCTTGATTCCAATATCTAATGGGATATGTAGGGATTTCCAGGTCACATATCTCGGGCCTATAAAAACCACCAATCTATTTTATGGATATTCCCCTTGGGAACATAGTCAATCCTATCTTGTTGGTATTCTCATTCATCACATTCGAACGCGTGTCAGAATAGATCCTAGAGTGTTTAAATCTCTCATAAACATCCCAAAGTGTTTACTTCCACACTACATGACTTCCTTGATTTGGATTCTCATCATCCTCCTGGTATGAACTATCTCCCTTAATGATGACAGTTCCAGGACAAAATGGCTCACCAACTATCCCAAGCACATTCCATAAAGGATCTCTGGAGATAGATGGTAGTTCCCGTGTTTTCATCCTAGCCAATAATCGATCCTATATTTACTCACCCAATCCTTTATAGATGTGGTTATGGGACATATGTTTTTAACAGAGCTAGAAGTAGTTCCCTTCCTATCATTCTCCCCCATTTTGTGGTTTATATCTCAAAAGTCACAATTTATCTCATTTTTACCTCCCATTATTTTGAAAGAGTCTTAACACCCTCAGTGTTATTCCCTCAAGCATTCATACATATTGAACCAGAAATTCAGTGTTTTTGGAACCTTTACAAGCTATGTTGTTTTACCACTATCTTGCTCTCCCTTATGACAAGGAGAACTCCTCAGCACTCCTTTTTTTTCACACTAATCATAGCTCACTTGGTCTTAGGAGTCCTGGTGGGTCTACCCCAACATGGTTGATATGCATAGATGTTCCAAAATAGAATGTCACCCCTCGTACAGTCCAATATCTATGACTTTAAACTGGTATTATCCATCTTTGTTCTAAGAATAATGAACTTAAACTATGTAATTCTTATCTCAAATACATTTTTTTGTGATGAAATGCCTTCTTGGATCCCATATGTTTTAAGGTTTATACCCTTTTTTCTACATAAACATACCTAGAACACATCCCCATGGTCCGAGAATCATGACCTTACAATGCATGTAAACCTTTATTAAAAGCTATATGACCTTAAACTATAGTAACTAACATCTTATATGTATGATGTTAACTTCATGAACACATCCTCATCATAATACATTAAACTATATGATTTCATGTTCTGGCTACATGACCTTCAACTGCATAGTTTGCCTCTTCACGTATGATGTTTTAAACTACATAATCAGCTTATCATCCTCTCTTGAGAGGATACCCCCCCCCCCCACACACACACACACTTTCAGTATCGGTATCCTATTACTCCCCATTCTTGAACTACTGAAGTCTGGATTCCCAGTTTTTCCTAGGATATATAGTGATGACTAAACCCCCTTGTCTCAAGCCCAACCACAAGTTCTTCCCCCATATAAGACTACATTTTCCAACATTTGGCCCCCAAGACCTCCTTTCTCATTGATTTCACTATTTATGTCTGAAAAAATCATCTCACATGCACCTTCGATCCAAGAATCATGATCATAAACTATGTGTAACACATTAAAAATATTTTTTCATGCCACATGGTCTTCTTAGTCTCTCTTTTCATGTTGGGTTTGAACTCTATGACACTAAAAAAATCCTTATAGAATAAGACTCTTTTGTTTTGAGCTCCCTGAACTTAAAATGGTAGCAACCAATATGGTCCACACATCATAACGAAAAACTTTGTGCATTTTTTCCCCTGTGTCCCTTAATCCACACCTTATTTTCAATGCTTATGGTGTACCACAAACTAATATCCTCTTTCATCACATCCTCAGTCAAGAGGAATACCTCTTTTGGTTTTTTCCACCTACCACACCACATTCCATAACTACGTTTGGATTGATTCCCAGTTCTAAGAGATACATAAAGATGCTTGAATCTCCTATATTAGGCCCAGTTGAAAATCATCTCATCACACATGACTTGTTTGGTCATTACTCATCCCACTTTGGATCTTAGTTTCTTTTCATATACCAATGTGGTGTGGTGCTTAGATAAAGGCGGTCAGAAAAATATAACCTTAAATTGTGTGAAAACTTGTATAGTACTGGGCCTCCTAGGACCTCTCTTCATGTCAGGTTTATAATACCTTCTTTGTTCTACAATTTTTCCCAAACAGCCCAAGATATATGACCTTAAACCAGTATACTTGGTCAAAAATTTATGAACTTAAATTGTTTTCAACTTGTTTTGGAGATGTTTTTTTGGCATGAGGCCTCATTCTCCCTTTGTTCATATCAGTTTTATACTCTATTCCATTCTATAAAAACCTCCATGAAATTTCATCTTTTATTGGGTCTAATAATTAAAACCTTAGACTATAATTTTTGGTCCAATCATCATGACCTCAAACTATGTGAAATCATCCACACATATGCCCATAAATGTGTTCCCATTTGATCTGATTGGCATGACCCTAAACTACCCAAGGAAAGAGGAAAAATTATTATTAGGTTGTAAACTTGAAATGGAAACCTAATCAAAATTCAAGCTTTCACTTTCCAAATTGACCCTATGACTTAGGCCAATGTAAAAGATGTAAATCCATGAGACTCATAAATGTGACTTGAAGAAAACCAAGTTGTTCTTGTTGAATCCACTAGTTTGGAAAAAGAGAGAGATAATCCTCTCGTCTTCAAACCCTTTAAGAGGTCCTCCATGAGGTACCACCCTCTTTAGTCCCCTTTCATACACCCCACTACATTGACAGAGTGGATGTTATTCACATTGGTTCACACATCCCGGTCACATGACACAAAATTATATGAAACATTTCTCAATCACATGATGTTAAAATTTTTGATGCATCATCCTCACCATATAGCGTTAAAATATGTGTTCAAATTCCTTACCACAAGACATTAACCTGCATGTTCCTCATACTTATTTCATGAAATTAAACTGAAATTTTTTTGTCCCACTCTAGAGAGGTCCTTTACCCCCTTTGGATCTGATCACCTACTTCAAAACTAAAATTCCTTACCATCACTTGAAAAATAAGGTGATTCTCCCCTTTGGAGGTGAGTTTGACCCTCATTCAACCTGTTGTGTCCACCTAATATTCTCATAGACATGATGTTATAATCTGCATAGCATTAAACCCCATTCAAACATTTTCTTAGTTCTCCCACATTCTTTATGTATTCCTTGATTTGGATCCCAACCATATTCCATGTCTGAACGAGACCCTTAACGATGATGGTTCCTGGAAAAATTCACTCAACTCCTATCCTAAGAACATGCCTCGAAAGAATATTTTTGATAATTTTATTAGTCCTGTGTTTCAAACATGATCAACGGTTTACCCTCATTTGTATATCCCCACTCTCGATAGTGTGATTGTGGAACCTTAATTTTAAACATGGTCAGTAGCCATCCTCATTCATCTTATAAATTCTCTCTATGTTCCAACTCTGAGAAATCTTGATTTGCATCCTCTATTTCCCCCTTTCTTGGGTATAATCCAACACCCTCAACATTACCCTACTTTTACACTCATGCACACTGGGAAAGTAAGTTGGTTGTGTATAGTCCCTCTCTCATTCCAATGACTCCCAAGTTGGGACACTCTAAATGGTCATTGAACCATTATAACCACCAAACTTTCATTTCTTGTCTAGATATCTCATAAAAATTAGTGTCCTTCTATTCATCTCTTATTTCTCACACTGAAAATGAATCACATAGGCTTATAGATTTATGGTTGGTTTCTTTGTTAGTATGGTGGAGATGAGAAAAAAAAACAAGAACTTGAGGAAAAATGAACATTTTATTATTTAAAAACAAGTGTCAATGATGAGGTAAATCTACAGGATATAGACTCTTATATATTACATTAAAAACAAAATAAAATCCTACCCTAAGGCTCAGCCTTATAAAGGGACAAATCCATCAAGGTCAAACTTTTTCTGGTGGCCTCCAGAGCCTGATTCCACCTATCCAGCTTCATCGTCTCCTCCTCAGCCATAGGCAAAACCCCATCAACCTAGATTTTCACCAAAACTTGTTCATACCTACACTCACCGTCCAAGGATTCCACTCCAAATACTTTATCTTGGTACACCACCAATTATGTCCCCAACAACTGATGATTTCTTCCATGGCAGCAATGATGGCCTCATACAGTTGTGCCTATCCCTCCAGTCAAGTAAGCTCTTATTCAACCACCTAGAGTGACTTGGTGCCTTCTAAGGTATGCACGTACTATAAAGAATATAATTTATTCTATTATGCATATACTCCCTCGACTGGTTAGTCTCAAGATAGTTTATAGAGGGTGTGGTAGTCCACACCACCCATCCCAAAGTTTATTAACTAGTGGTGGAGGGAACCCATTCATCCAATCAGATCCACCCATGGGGTGCGGGTGATGATTTTATGGATTATATTTTATACTCTATTCCATACCACCTAATTATCCTCTAAAAATTGGTCCCGGAGTCTTTGATATATTTTAGTGGTGTAGGTTGGTGCTCTAAGAAGGTCAAAAGTGAATCAGTAGTGGGGTCCTCCATGGGAATCCTCTCAGATGGCCTGGGATTTATGTCCAGTGGGAGATTAGATTTTCCCAAAACATGAGCCTTTATATTCACCTAAAACATGTCAGGGGAGTGATCAACCATTACATCCTCCTCATACACCACCATTGAAGCCATGAATATGGTCATCTCCAATTTTTAAAAAGGTTATTCCTGAACAAGCATCGCCACTGGTGGATGGCCCCCCAATATATTTTTCACTTCCATTCAAGTATAAGATTAGTGATTCCAAACTTATAGTTGAAATGGGAAAAATTAATTAGGGGGAAAGAGTTATAGGAATTATAAATGTGGATAACAAATGAAGTTGTGATATTCTTGATGTAGGCTCCCTTGATGAAGGTGTCTCTATAATAGTTTATGTCTCAGTTACCAAAGGTTAATCCACAACAGGATGTATGGGATCTATTAAAAATAAACAAAAATTTCATCATGCAGCATCAAAAAAAGATATATAAAATTAACAGGGAAATGATTAAAAGTTATCATGAGGTAGCCCCTAGGGAGGATGATTCACTACTTCTACTGCAGGCAGAATCTCAGTGATGGGTGGTTGGATTCCTATGATCGCTGCATCATAGGGCAGTGCCACGCCTTCCACTTTGAGGTTCAAGTCCTTATTTTCCTTCCTCGTATATTATTCATGAATCTCTCCTTCCTTTGTACTAGTTGATTCCGGAAAAGGTAAAAGGGGGATGAGTTAGTAATTCCAACGAGTGAAAACTAGCTAAAACCCAAATACAACTAGAGACTTTATGAGAATTTAAGCCTTCTTACTCATAGGATTATAGAAAATAATCACTCCCCTAAGATTCCTCCTCGACTAATCCCTCCACCCCAGCCACTCCTTCAGTTGATCAACCCCCAAGAGGTCATTGGGAGAGGTAATGTCAAACATCACCCTCACCTAGTCTATTAGGAGTTGCGCCAAACCGCATGAGTGTGCCACATCTAATAGCTCCTACAAGTACTACATATAATCTAATTAGAGAGTTGGGAATATGTTCCAAACATGGCCTAATTGAGTAAGGACAATATCTTTACTCTGGAGGTGGATCCATGCCACCTGGAGGGAGTTGAATTATTAAAATAACTTGCAGTTCCTCATGGAGTATAGGAAGGAAGCATCTTTAGGCACCTCCACCATATAGAATATGAATTTCTTAGATCCACAACAGACATTCAGGTAATGATATTATAAGGTTTTCCCTTCTCCCATTACCAATTTCCTGGAGACTTGGGCCTTCTATTTCACCCACATGGGTAATGAAATTGGTGCGAGGGTGGGAGCCCTTGGATCCATCACTATTTATCTCCCCATCACTCTGACCACTATTCACTGGTGTTAACTCCTATCTACAACACACCCCTAGATATGTTTCTACAAGACCCCATATTTGGAATTTACCTAGATGACTGGATGTATCACTGTGTCCCTAAGGTATGCACTCTCCCAAATTTATGTACAATGTTGGAGATCCTGTAGGGTGCATCTCCTGATGGAAACTTTTTTTGTCTCCCCTCCCTTGCTATTAAAATTTACACCATATCTTTCAGAGGAATATAGGGTGGTTCTTATTGTATACTCCAGCATAGTCCTTCAGCATGAGCCTATAGAGATAGAATAATTAGTGAGAACATTAGTATGGGGTGTATGACTTTCAAACCACCTTGGAATACACCCATGACACTAGTAACACACTTAGAAAGTTCATGAGGTACAATCTCTACTCCATAATCTCTTCTCATTTTTCCACGATCACCCCCATTAGGAGGCGGAATTGGTGAAACAAGAACCAGTCCTGTAGACCAACTCTCACTAGAATGCTGGAACACCCTAACTAGAGAGGGTGTCTCCCAAAAATATTTAGCATTAATGGCCTAAAGTTGGTGTTGGGATAGAATATTAGTTTTTAATACACATACCCTCCCATGTGTGTGGACACATATCCATAAAAATAAGTTGAACAACCCATACAAATAGAAGGGGGTCTTCCTTCATTTGATGTTCCTCGTCACCTTACACCACATCACCAGCACTGCCACCTTGAGGTTGAGGCACTACCCCATCACCAGCATTTCATTAATGATGAATGTTCTCAACCACACCCCCATATTCACATAATAAATGGGAAACATCCATCTAGAGAGAAGTATCATGACAAACCTTTCCAACCTGACCTTAGGGATTATTTCCTTTACACTGTGCCCCCATAAGAAAAACTAGATCACCTCCAAGAGAACCTAGTAGGAGCCCTCATTCCTACATTACATTTCCCTAAATAATTGTCAGAGGATCTCTGGAATATTAAACTTAGTCTCATTTAGAAATAACTTGAACCATTACTTGAATTATATTTCCTTTATCTCAGGTTTTCTTTTCTTTCCCCCCTTCACCATGTCTAGAAGATCCTTGGTTAATAAAAACATATTATTGCAATTTCCCCATACATTATCTGGGTCAAGGAATTAATTGTATATATTCACTTGGATTTGAATTCCACTAATGTGGTTGAGGTCCCATAGGCTAATGACATCTTCCCCATGGTGAAAATGGAACGTATTTGTCCCTAGTGACCACATTCTTAGAATATTGGGCATTATATCTGGGTGGTGGTAGATGTGGAACTAGGAAATCTTGATTGCTTCATAAATCCCCACTCTCTTATACTCCCCCTAAAACTCATCACATTATTGGATTACTAGTATTCTATACCCCCACTCATCTGTGAATTTTCCACCCTAGTGTAGATCCAATTCTTTAGTGCAACCCGGGAGGCGATCTTCTAAGCCCACCTTGAAAATCATCTTGTATTATGGGGGATATTTCTATAACCATATACTTCCCATTTATTGTCCTGAAATTATTCAATAGGGATTAATCTATTATTAATTCATCTTCTTTGATGTAGTGACTGTTTGGAGCTCAGTTCCACCTATACAGTCTTGGAGAACTTCTAAACCGATAGGCGAGAGAGTCCCTATTGGAACTGGGGATCAATACATCATCCCTTAGTCTGAATCTATAAATAAATAGCCTTTAGTATAGTTAGTAATCATTTTAGTCATCTATCAATAAATCAAAGAGTGTGTCATGATCCAACATGGTTTAGAATCTCTCTCCGATTAGAATGTTCTCAGCCATCTCCCTTCTTTGAGTGGCGGTAGCTTCAGCACCCTCAAGATCCATCTCAAGGAATTTGAAAATTCTTGAAGTATGGTTCATGAAAGATTGTTCATGAATATTTGACCATCATGGAATGTGGACTTCATGAATTATTTTCCTCTGTAAAGTTATCATAGAAATTCTATTCATGGAAATATAGAGTATCATGATCCCTAATGATTTTGGTCACAAATCTCTCATGAAATAATTTGTTTTGTGAAAAGAGAGGATCAAAAAATCTTTTGTGAGAATATCACGGTCCACCCTAGGGCCACTTCTCTTATTTATAGGCCATGGGTGGGCTGAAATTCATAAACTTGTCTTCCCCCAATGATGGATTTCAACAATTTGACCTCATAATTTGATCCAACTATCTTGTGTTAGCTCCTATTCTAAGGGGTCATTTATTGGTGCTGAAAAACATTCATTATGGAAGAATTAAAAGATCTCCTGGATGATTTGAGGAAAATTTTGGCTAAATAGTCTAAAAATACAGCTAATGGGATAGATCCATGATATATTTTTCATTAATTAAAGAAAAGGGTTTCACAAATGACATAAAATCACTGTGAGACTCTATCTTATGTGAAGATAGTAATCTTTCATGAAACATTTGTATCCACCTTCATAACACCTATAAATAACCCCTTAACCCTTCATTTAATGGGAAATGACCATTGGAATTTTAGAATAAGCTATGAATTTGTGAAACTCCATCCTTCATGATCCAAAGAAAAAATGGATTCTGATAGGTATCTGTATTTGATGAGTAGCCTCCCATGAGAACTTGAGAACCTAAAATTGTAGTAGAGAAGAACTTTATAAAAGATCATTCCCTCCATGCTGGAGGGATATAACTCATTCATCATAGGATTTTGTTAAGCATCCATCTTTCACAAAACCCACCCCATAAGTACCATATAACCACCCTTAAGGTTGGGTATCCATGTTTCATGAAGGCCCCAACTTTGTGAGACTCACCTTCATGAACCCCCAAGCCTCCATGAAACTCACATAAAAGTCCCATGTATGAAACCTCATTTTAGGAGATATAGATTCATGAAATTTGAGTACCCATGGACTTTTTACCTATATAAGTTGGGTTTAATCATGAATTAATCATATACATGACCAGTATCATCAACCCTTGTGTCCAGGACCTTTTCTCCATGCGCATCCTAGAAAATATCATCACATTTTTCTCTTAAGCATAGAAACCCTAATCTCAAGGCCCCTTCCTATAGCCCCAACAATTGTGGAATCATAAATGGAATCCAATTTATTTTCCCTTTAAGGATGTGTGGGATCCCCGTACACCCTAATTAGGAATGGACTCCCTCATGTGTAAGTCCAAACAATTACATTCAAGATGTAAGTTTTTAAAATATATATCGTCCACATCCTAGTTACATGACGTAAAATTTCATTACAAAATCCTTGTTTCATGATGTTAAACCATGGCCTCACCATGTGTGAAAAACATAGGATACTATATATGATGAGCATGAGATAATATGGTTGATGAGCCTAGGAATACTTATACAATTAGTATAAGTTTCATGACATGATGAGTGTTGGATTCCTCACATAACACATAATAAATATGAGTCACCATGTCTGATAAATATAGGATTCTTGAGTTAGCGATCCTCAGATTCTTTACACCCATGGTGAAAGTTGACCCGTAATATACATGGTAATCCTTGGGTTAAACACATAATATTCCTAATAAATGAGATTACATCAACTACATAAGAGGATTAATTTTACAAATTCCAAACACACCCAACATCCATAGATATCTAGTCATGCCCAACATCACCATTAGCTCCGAATATAGGTAGCTACCCTATCGTGATAGTAAGGAGAATAATTAACCAATGTCCAATTTAAGATGGTTTTGGGAATAAGGTTCATGAACATGTCTCAAATCTATGAGGGAGACTCTTAATAGGCAATTAAATCCAATGAGTAATCCATGGAAGGAGGAACGAATATCCCATCATCATGTTCTAATTAAAAATCTGACATCATCAACCTAGGTGGTATAGCTCAACCGCCTTTGGAAATTTCAAATGTGGGGAAACCACACTGGAGGGTTCATGATCAATCCAAGAATTCATACCACTCTAGTAGAGGCAAATAAATCACATATTATGATGTTCACCATCATTTAAGAGTCATAAAAAATCCACCTTCATATTTATTCTTCATTGCATATTCCCCTTTTTCCTCTTAGTGGTTTGTGTAGGAACACTATGGAAAACCTCTTCCTTGATGGAAAAAAATTGTCATCATGGAATAAATATTCCTTGGTGGAGTTATATTTACATTCTCTTCCATATTCTTTACATTTGAAAAAACTTATTTCTTTTTATTCTAGATTTTATTTCTTTGCCTCTAAGAAATCTGTTTGAGAACTCAAATTTTGTTGCTTGATACACCCTTTATTGAATCTCATTTTCATTCTCCAAAACATTGAACCTTTTTTCTATATTAATAGAACTTCTTATAGTATAAACAATTTCCTTGTAATTCATAAGATTAGAGTGTCTCTATATGTATTCTTTACCCTTATATTCATTTATACAATTATAATACCTTTCTATATGATCGATTCTAGAAAAAATGAAACATTTAACATAATAATTATATCTCATTTGGACTCTCCTTGATTTATATGTAGGACTGCTGGAGTTATTATAACATATTTTCGGTTTTTGGATTCAAAACATCTACTCATGATGTGACTAAATATTACACAATAAAAGAGCTTTGGTTCTTTCATCTTTTTTAAAACCAAAATTCCAGATTTTTCATTGAACAAAAATTTACTTCTAGATTTCAAATATAAATTCATTATTTCCCCAAAGTTTACTTTTTGTGGGATTTTTATCTTCTCTTGAATTTTTTAAATTTTCATTCTTTTTTCTTTTAACTAGGCAGACATCACCTTCATATTTAAAGTATCATCCTTACCTAATTATCTCATTTCTCTAAGTTCTTTATTAATAGGTATGATGTTAACCTTAAACTCATACTACATGGATATTTTCTTTATTATTTCGTGTGAAATATTTTAAATCATGTCACTTTCCCCCTTAATCTTTGTTCCCATTTTCTTTATTATTGAATTCAAGGACACTTCTTCATCATTTAATCTGTTATTTTCCATGGATAAGTATTTAATAATTGATTATTATAATTGATGCATGGTAATATATTAATATTAATTGTCATTACATAATAATTTCTTAGAATAGAAACATGATTTTGATTCCATTTCATCTCCATAATCATGTATCCTTTTCAGCTCTAAGTGACACATGAGGGTTAGAATCAGAATTATCAGGTTAAAATTTTTCCTTGGATAAACAATGAAACTTTGAGGATGACTTTTTCTTACTCTTATTATTATTTCTTATTTTCTTAAGTAATTTCTCACTTGGAATTACTTTTTTTCAAAAAAAAGTTTCAATTGAATCCACGTGTCTTTAGAGAACATTCCATGATTCACCTATTTGTGAAATTCTTCCTCAACATCCTTGGTTAATTCCTCTTTGAACAAAGAATCAATTGCGATTTTTCTTTTATATGTTTCAAATATGTATATATATCAGTTGAATAGAATAATTCTATCTTCTACCTCTTCTTGAGAAACTCAAAGAGAATATTCCATGAACTGGATGAATTCCATTTTCCATGATTTTAAGTTCTTACCATCAAAGAAATGATCCTTAACTATGTATTCCATCTTCAAAACAACTTTATATCAATATAGAGAAATAAAAAATCCAAAATTGAACCTATATCTCTAATACACATGTTATACTTATACAAGATACTTAGCGTGAGATTTCCTTGAGAGGGGGTGAATCAAATTGTGCATTGTCAATGAAAATTAAAGCTCTTAATCCTTTAAAGTATCACTTTACCTTTAAGGATCTTGACCACTTAACCTTTAGGGTCATTTATTATTATCTTTAACCTGATATTCTTTATATTTCTTGATCTATTTTTGTGTGAATTCATTATGTGAATATGGACACGATTGTTTACTTGGTTCACCCTCACTAGGAAACATCTAAGGAGCATGCATTGACATTATTACATGAACCAAAATAACTATAAATGTTACTAATTACAAAGTTTATAGCTAGGTCACTCATATTCCTAGTCTCATTATCTTATAAGGTTTAAGGATAGATCACTACTTCACAAGGTTCACTCCCTTGAGCTTTCCTTCATTGGATAACTACCAGTGGAATGGATCACCTTCATAGTTTATGGACATGTAGGCACCTTACCTAGAATCACTTTAATGGATTGAATCATCATGTATGAATGAATTCTCTATTGAAGTACCTTTCACTAATCATTCATAAACTATGAAAAACACATCAACAACACCTTCTTATTCATTTTATAGATTCATTCTAGAACAATATCACTTTTTTTAGGCATTACAAAAAAACTCATTCTATTTTGGAAGGATCTTAAATAAATTCCAATTATTTATGAATTTCATCTCCTAAGTGAAATAATACATTTTTTATTCACAAAAATTATGATCTTCAATATGATATTTTTTTAGGTAACATTATCTAGAACTACTACATTTGGTTTTATAGATAATTCTTATCTCTCTCTCTCTTTATTCAATCTAATGGTTGTTATTGATTATTCTCTTACCAAGGATCATACCAAGTGTCCCATGTAATTTTATGGGATCATTATGTGACATTGAATATGATTTGGACACCCTAGAGTTAAAGTAATGACTTATTTATTTTAGTTTCTTGTAAAATCTCTAGTTAACTAAAAAAATTCCCGATATAGGGTATGAAGTATTATAATGTAGAACCTCCCATTTTGTAACTTAAAAGGTGATTCTGAGTCTAAAACGGTGCGGTATTCACTTTTCAAACTTATTTATGTCATGGTACATAGTATTGTGGTATGGTACTCAATTGTTGACTAGATCCAAAAAATTCATCCAGTAACTCCTCAATCACTCTAGCATGATCTCTAACATAATATCCTTAAACTGCTTTTCACACCAAACTGAATATGGTAAGGACACATTACTGTGGAATGGTATCATGTGGGAATGGAAACCTGTGAATTCTATACATTTTCAGAATTTAAACACTCCATAGTACAAGTAATAGTGGCGATGTGAATTTATTATTCTCTATGGTCAATACGGACTATAATTCACTACTGCATCGTGGACAACTTGAAGTCTCTAGTGGATCTAGAAATCTTCTTAAAACCCCTTTGCACCATTTCCATTTTTTATAGCATGGAATCCTCAAAATATCCTTATGTGAGAATAGATTTGGTGGATTACCTTTACATGATGCCCATTTTACCTTTATGCATAGAGGTATCGGGATGTGTTCCCTTATGTAGAAGGTGATCTAACCTTATGTTGTCTGGTACCATGGTGTACCTTCCTGTGGTGTAGCCTAACAACTCTGCATCCAACATCATAAACTCCTTCGGATTTCCCTCGACATATAATTCACTTTTCTTACTCCATTATCCAAATGAAATTAATGAGGTATTCTCTCAACCTGGTCTATGCTCCCATCCCACGGCATCGACCACTACCTCTATGCTTCCACCCTATGGTGTGGACCATTGCATCCATATGTGTATCTTCTCATGTGCATGATCTCCTACCTCCTAGTGCCATCACGATTGGATTGTAACAACCCAAACTTTTATCAATGGAATTTCTCACTTTTTATAGTAATTTCATATAGTATAAATCACATAGAGACCATAATTAAAACTTTATAAATGAATAATTAATTAGATAATAAGTATTTCTAGAAGTTAAGGAACCTATACTGATGATGTAGTTAACTTTACCTTAGGAATAGTAATATAAACCTTATAAATAGTAAACCATCCTAATGAATAGTAACCTCACCCGTGAAAGTATAAATAAAATTTATCTATCTTTAAAATTAAAGTATTGTATAATTATATCATAGTCTAAGTAAATAAATGTTTTAAAAATAATTAATTAAGTTTTGGTATTTGGGTAATTAATAAATATTTAATTACAATTTTATGATTAATTTAATAATTTAAAATAAAATTTATTTTCATAAAATGTATTCATAAATTAATATTTTGATTTCATGTGATTTTAAGATAATTTTATGAGACCTTAAGTAATTTTTCAAATTGTTATAAAATCAATTATAATTTTAAAATTTTTATTTTTAATGTAAATGGTGATTTGAATTAAAAATTAAATTTATCATATTTATAAAATTATTTTCATAAAATATAGTTTATTTTTTAATTCTACACATTAAAAATGGTTATGGTGAATTTTTGGTATTTTTCTAAATAACATGATTTTTTGTGAATGATAAATACAATACTTTTTTATAAATGGTATATGCATGAATTTTTTAGTCATTGTTGATGTAAGGAAAATGTAAGAACCTTAATATAGAACCATCCTTTATTATTTTAATATATTTAGTGATAATTCTCCAACTATTCATATTGTTGATCCAAAATAATAAACTAATGATTAAAATAATTAGAAAACATCCCTCTCCTCCACTATAAATATCACTCCTCGCCACCACTTCTCCTCACACCTTACAACCATTGAGTCTTTTATAAATTCTTCCCAATACTCTTACCAGGACCCTATACCACATCTATAATCCCATGGTCTCATAAAAACTCCAAAACCTTTTCCCTAAGGAGGTCTTCAAGGAAGATAAATTCTAGACGTAAATTCCTCTTTCTTTTCTCTTAATTTCTTTTCAAGTTCTTTTCTATTCTTATTCTCTCCTCACCTCATCTCATCCAAATGGAATGATAACTACAGTACATTAAATATAATTTAATTATATCATGTTAATGTAATATCCATCATAAAACTCCCCCTCTCTCTGTTTAATTTTAAAAATTAAATCATCACCCGTGATGTGTCAATTTATATACATCATGGACGATGTGCTTTCATTTTACTTTAACACATTAAAGGATGTTAATAAAACCATTATAATGGTTGCAATAGATTTTAAAATTTATTTTACAACCCTATTTATGTTTTTTAACTAAATTATATACATAATACTAAATGATAAAACAAAACAAGTTCATTTTGATTGAAACCCTCTAAAATCAACCTAAACGATCATCATTAACTATTTATCTAATGATTCATCCTCATACCATATAAAAAATGATTTATAAGATAATTTAATATTATGGAAGTTCATTAAAAACATATAATTTTAATTCTTGATAATTATACCCATTTTACATGACCTTCCAAACACATATACATGCGAACGGATCATGAAAACCAAGGAAATGAACACTCCCGAGCGATAAAATTAAAATTTATAACTCATAAAAAAGCCCATAAATTAAATTAATAAAACTATAATTAATAAAACTAATTTATAAAAGGTTATGTATTTGTTAATTAATTAATTTTATTTTATTATCTAGGATATTATAGAGAATAAATCATTTAGACATAATGTAAGGGGATTCTCAACCCCAATTTCCATTCTTTGGGTTATTCCTATTTTGTGCCAAATTTTAGTGTGGATGTTCATTTAATACTCATAAAATATTGTTTCATTGTTCTTAACTTTTCAATTATTAGATATACATGTGTCTAATCTGGTTTTATAATGAATACAAATATTTTACAAAAGAACTCTTCTTTCTTAAAACACACCTTTTACTTCTCGTGAGATTATTTCTTCTTCACTAAATATTGATGATTCATATACTAAGTATTTTATTCACTTTTTATTTCCCAAAGTTTATTCATGAATGTAAGATTTATGAAATGAAACCCATTTCTTTCCATAAGTTATTTTATGCTCAATGTTGATATATTCTCTATGTTTCATGCATGATAATGTAAAGGTTATAATGTGACAAGTGCACCCAGAATTATATAGCACAATGTAAATGTTATGATGTGATGGGTGCACCCAGGATTATATAGCACTCCAATGAATTTAGTAATGTGATTTATCTCATGAGAAAATTTTAAATATTCATGAACATGCTACTATATTTGTTCACAACTATGTGTGGTAGTTGACCACTATGACATGATGTTTCATTTTTTATGCATTGCCACATTCCATGAATTTATCTAATGCTTACTCTCTTAATTATGATGGTGATATTGTGATGATTATTATTATTATCACCCATGTTATATTGTTCATTTTCTTATCTATCCTCTTACTGGGCTTTTAGCTCACCCATTTCTTTGATTTATATCCTTAGGTGACTACTTGTACTAAGGAGAATTCAAGGGAAAATATGATACTAGAGAAGAAGGAATTAAATAATGTTTAAGTTTTATTCTATAAATTTATGTATGGTACTAATTTTCCTAGGATAATAAACCTTTGTATCCTGATTTTGTAACACTATTATGTTTTTTATCATTAGAATGATGTAATAGTATTGTAAGAAAAAGAAGAGATGCTATAGTTGGTATCAGAGCATGGTTTAGTTAATTTGGGAATTAGGATTATGGAACCATAGTGAAAACCCTTAGTATGAGAATAATTATATGTAAGAACCCAAGAATCTTTGTTTTAAAACATTCTAAACATTGGGATCCCACAATATATTCCCTTAGAGTTAATTTTACAAGAAAATAAATTATTTATTCACAAATTTTTGACTTATGTATTGTTATAACCTTTTCTATTTTAGAAAATAGTGGGAACTAAGAGAAACTAGGTCAACCACCTATAGGAGGGACAAAGCAAAAATTTCTTAAATGACATCCCTAGTGATTTTGGAGGTGTAGTTAAGAATTTCATGGTGATTCTTACCTAGATATATAAGGCTATGAACAATAACCTCAACAATGTGGAACATCATCCTTCACCTAAGAGGAAGAAACTGGATATTGAGTTGTTTATGCGATAATGAACACTGACCTATAGTGGATATTCTGATCCAGTAGTTGCAGAAAAGTGGGTCAAATTAATGGAGAATATATTTTATGTTCTTCACTATTCTAAGATGGAGAAGGTAAAACTGTCTGTTTATCATCTAGATGGAGAGTCCAATGAATGGTAGGATTTGGTTAATAACACCAATCCAAATGACAAAATTGAAGATAAGGAGTGGTAAGACTTTAATATAATGTTTCTTAACAAGTATTTCCCCTAATATCTTCATATAAATATAGAGAGAAAATTCATAGATCTAAATAAAAAGGATGTATAATCTTTCACATCCTAAGAAGAAAATTTCACATGGCTTTCAAGGTATTCTTCGGATTTTGTTATTAATAATGATAGAAAATTGATATATTGTTAAGTGGTTTAAAACCACCCCTTCAAAAGGGTCTTACAATTTGAGACTTTTAGAGTTATGGATAAATTTTTAGATGTTCTCTCAAAGTGGATTTGGAGTTTGGATAATGGTCCCATGGATATGGTTATAAGAGACAAAATATGGAATTTCAAGATAGAGGATATAATAAGAAAGGTGTAAAGAAATACCAACCAACCACATGTCAAAAATGTGGTAAGAAGCATCATGGGAATAGGATAAAAGGAATGGGCAATTGCTTCAAGTATGGGAGAGAATTCCACCAAGCTCATGAATGTTGAAAAGACATGAGGAAGAAGGATAATGTGGTGGAGGAAAAGAGAGAAACACCCATGGTTAAATTCTTCAATTATAGGGAGCAAGGGCAGTATGAAAGCCAATGCATTAAACCTTGAATCCTTGAGGGTAATGAGCATCATCATCCACCAAATCCAAAGGAGCAAGGGAAGGATTATGACATCACTACTATGTAATTAGATCAATAAAATTAATTCATACAAGGTACACTACCTATTCACTCAATAATGGAAATAGTCTTATTTGATTCTGGTTCTATGTATTACTTTATATCTTGCAAGTTTTCTATAACTATTGAATCAAATCCCCGAAACCTTGAAGTAGAGATATCTGTAAAAACACCTAGTGGTGAAATCATTGAAACACAAGTGTTGGAATATTCTACTATTGGTGTATGTGGGAATATTCTTACATAAAATCTCATTATACTTCACTTGGTGTAATTAGATTCTATAATGGAAATGGATTGGCTCTCATAATACAGATCACATGTTAACTATCAAGAAAAGGAGATATATTTTCATATTCCAAAACATCCCACAATCCTCTAAAAATGAAAGGAAGTTCATGAATATCCTTTGTAAATTCCTCCAACGGTGTGTGTATTGGTTCCCTGTGAAGAAGCATACCTCGCTCAAATGGTTGAGTCAAAGGAAGGTATCAACTTGGAAAAAATTCCCTTTGTGAGGGAATACATTGATGTATTTCTTGAAGAGTTTCCTAGAATTACCCCATATTGTAAAGTAGAGTTCTCAAATTAACTCATACTTGGACCTACTACTATCTCAAAGTTCCCCTATAGGATGGATCCTATCGAACTGGATGAGTTATTGAAGCAGCTGCAAGATCATTCGGACAAAGGGTTTATATGCCCTAGTACATCACCTTGGGATGCACCAGTTCTATTTGTCAAGAAGAAGGATAGATCAGTGCAATTGTGTATTGATTATCAATAACTCAACAAGATCACTATAAAGAACAAGTATCCTCTTCTAAGGATTGATGAATTTTTCGATCAGCTATGAGGAGCTCAATAATTCTCAAAGTTTGATCTCTATATGGGATATCATTAGTTAAAGGTAAAAAAAGAATATATTTAAAATATTTCCATCTATACAAGGTATGTGATCTATGAGTTTCTGGTGATTCCCTTCAGATATACTAATTCCCCTATACTCTTCATTGGTTTAATGAATAGAGTCTTTAGACATTACCTCGAAAAATTTGTGGTATTTTTTATCAATGATATTATCATATACTCCAAGATCAAGGAGGAGCATGAAGAACATATAAGTATTGTGTTTGAGACATTGAGGAAGGAGAAATTGTATTCCAAGTTCAGAAATTGTGACTTTTGGGTGAAGCAAGTCACATTATTAAGACATGTGATCACAAGTGATGGAATTTCTACAGGGCCTTCAAAAACAAAGGCAATTGAGAAATGGTCCAGATCCGCTAGTGACACAAAAATCTATAATTTTCATGGATTAGATAGGTATTATTGATGTTTTGTGATAAATTTATCATAATGGTAAATCCCACTAACTAAGTTAACAAGGAAAGGAGTAAAGTATGTATGGACGGAAGAATGTGAGGAAATGTTCAAGGAGCTAAGGAAGAGGTTGATCACTCCACCTTTACTCACATTACCAAAAAGTGAATAATGTTTTTTGATTTAAAGTGATTATTTAAATAAAGGATTGGGTTTTGTACTCACAAAAAATGATAATTGGATATCCTATGCCTCATGGAAGTTGAATATCCATGAGAAGAACTACCTGATGCATGATCTGGAGCTAGTAGTTGTGATTTGTTCCTTGAAAATCTAGAAGCACTACCTATATGGTGAGAACTTTGACATATATACTGATCAAAATATCCTAAAGTATATATTCACATAAAAGTATATCAACATGCCTCAAAGGATATGGTTGGATATAGTCAAGGACTATGATTTCTCTATTCACTATTATCCTAGTAAGAAAAACATGGTAGCTAATGCTCTTATCAGAAAAGAACTTGCCACTCTATCCATGTTACGGATTGAGAAAGACCCTATCTTAATGGATATATAAAGGATGGATTTAGAAATCATAATGGTAGGGAATACCTCCTACCTTGACCAAATTATTTCTCAACCATCTATACAAGAGAATATTAAGGAGTCATAAAGGAATGATCTAAAGTTAAAAAATATTGTGAATGAAGTAAAGGAAGGGAAGATATGAGAGTACTATATTGATGATGATGGTGTCATTTAGTTTGGAATAAGGAGTTTTGTGCCTTCATCACCTGGGATAAAGAAGGATCTATTACATAATTCACAAAGCTCAATTATCTCTATCTATCCAGGGAGTACCAAAATGTATTGTGATCTTCGAGAACACTTCTAGTGGGATAACATGAAGAAAGAGATTGTAGATTATATCTCAAGGTCTTTGATATGTTATCAAGTTAAAGTTTAAAGATAGAATACCAAAGGGAAGATTCAACCCTTGCCTATACCCATATGGAAATGGGATAATGTCACCCTTGAATTCTTCACTAGTATACTGAAGACATCTAAAGTAAATAATGTGATATAGGTTATGGTGGACCGACTCACCAAGACTTCCCACTTTATCGCTATACGAGAAAATTTATTTCTTAAACAAATTGAAAAGATATATTTGAAGGAATTGATAAGGCTACATGGGGTTTTAGTCTTGATTGTCTCTAATCATGATCTCAGGTTCACATCTAAATTATAAAGGAGTATTTAACATGCTTTGAGTACTGAATTAAATTTTAGTATGTCCTATCACCCCCAAACTGATGGATAATATTAAAGGACTATTTAGAATCTCGAAGATATGCCAAGAGCCTAATAATTATAATTAAAATGTGGATGGGATAAACATATACCATTAGTTGAGTTCTCATACAAAAATAGCTTCCACTCAAGTATTCAGATGGATCTATATGAAGCTCTATATTGAAAGCGATGTATAACTCCAACATTTTGGGATGAAGTCAGTGAAAGAAAGTTACTTGGACCTAATATTGTGAAAGAAATAACAATGAAGGTTCAATACATCTAGTAACATATCAAATCTACTCAGAGTTGTAAAAAGATTAATTCTTACCACCATCAAAGGGACTTGGAGTTTGACATTGGAGATAAATTCTTCTTTCAAGTATCACTATGGAAGAGAGTCATGCAGTTTTGAAAGAAAGGGAAGCTAATACCAAGGTACATTATCCCCTTTAAGATCATTAATCACATAGGAGTTGTGGCCTATTATCTTTCACTTCCACTGAATATGGATCAAATTCATGATGTGTTCTACATATCACTCCTGAGGAAGTACATACCAGATCCCTCACATGTACTGAACTCATAGGTTATACAGCTGGAATATTATCTCTATTATGAGGAGAAACAAGTAAAGATTATAGACCAGAGAGATAAGGTTATATGAAACAAGACAACCCACCTTGTCAAAGTATTTTAGAGGAACCATAAGTATGAAGAAGCAACTTGGGAACCGACGGAGGTGATAAAAGAGAAGTACCCTCACCTGTTTATGTCAAACAAAATTTTGACGGTGAAATTTAAAAAGGGGGAAGAGTGTAACAACCCAAACTTTTATCAATGGAATTTCTATCTTATTATAGTAATTTCATATCGTATAAATCACATAGGGACCATAATAAAAACTTTATAAATGAATAATTAATTAAATAATAAGTTTTTCTATAATTTAAGGAACACATACCGATTTATTAGTAACTTTGCCTTATGAATAGTAATATGACCCTTATGAATAGTAAACAAACTAAATGAATAGTAAACTCACCCATGAAAGTATAAATAAAATTTAGGCATCTTAAAAATTAAATTATGGTATGATTATATCATATTCTAAGTAAATAAATGTTTTAAAAATTATTAAGTGTTGGTAATTTTGTAAGTCATAAATATTTAATTCCAATTTTATGATTAATTTAATAATTTAAAATAAATTTTATTTTCATAAAATTTATTAATTAATTAATATTTTTATTCCTTATTATTTTAATATAATTTTATGATGCCTTATATAATTTTTTCAAATTGTTATAAAATCTGTATTAATTTTAAAATCTGTATTTTTTTACTAAATGGTGATTTTAATTAAAAATTAAATTTATCATATTTAGAAAATTATTTTCATAAAATGGAGTTCCTTTTTTAATTCTACACATCAAAAAAATTGAGTGATTTTTTTTTTATATTTCAAAAACACTTTAATTTTTTTGTGAATAGTAAAATATGATAATTTTTTATAAATGATAAATACATGGATTTTTGAGTCATTGTTGATGTAAGGATGATGTAATAACCTTAATATAGAACTATAATTAATTATTTAAATATATATAGTAATAATTATCAAAATATTCATAGTCTTGAGCCAAAATAATAAACTAATGACTAAAATAATGAGAAGACACCCCTCTCCTTCACTATATATACCACCCCTCTCCATCTCTTCTCATCACTCCTTACAAGATTTAATCCTTGTCTAAATTCTACCCTATAAACTTCCTAATCCCCTCACACATTTATAGGATCCATTGGTCTCATAAAAAGGCCAAACTATTTTCCCTAAGGCGGTTTTCAAGGAGGAGAAGATCAAGAGGTAAATTCCTATTTATTTTCTTTTAATTTCTTTTCAAGTTGTTTTCTCTTATTATTTTATCCTCGCCTCCCCTCTTATAAATGGAATGATAACTACAGTAACTTAAATATACTATAATTATATCATATTAAAGGAATATCCATCATCAAAATCCTCCCTCTCCCTCTCTCTCTTGTTTTAAAAATGAAATCATCACCTGTGATGTGTCAATTTACTAACATCATGGACGATGCACTTTCATTTTCATTTAAGGCCTTAAATTATGTTAATAAAACAATTATAATGGTTGAAAAAGATTTTAAAATATATGTTACAATTTTATTTATGTTCTGGAACTAAATTATATACATAGTACTAACTGATAAAACAAAACGAGTTCATAGTGATCGAAAACCGCCAAAATTAACCTAAACAATTATCATTAACTATTTATCTAATTATTCATCTACATGAAATATAACCAAATGATTTATAATATCATTTAATATTATGTAATTTAATTAAAAACATATAATTTCAATTCTGGATAATTATCCCTATTTTACATGAACTTCTGTACTCATATACAAGTGAAGTGATCATGAAAACCAAGAAAACTAACACTCTCGAATGATAAAATTAAACTTTATAACTCATCAAAAATTCAAAAAATTAACTTAATAAAATTATAATGAATAAAATTAATTTAAAAATCTTCTTTATTTTTTAATTAATGAATTCAATTTTATTATCTATGATATTAAAGAGAATAAAGCATTCTGACATAAGATAAGGGGATTCTCAAACCTGATTTCCTTTCTTTGGGTTATTCCTCTTTAATCCAAAATTTCAGTATGGATTTTCATTTAATATCCCTCAAATATAGCTTCATTTTTATTACTTTTTCTATTCCGGTATATACATGTTTCTAATCTGGTTTTATGAAAAATACAAAGGTTTTCCAAAAGAACTCTTCTTTCTTTCTTGAGATTGTTTCTTCTTCACTCAAGATTGATAATTCCTATACCAAGTATGTTATTACCTTTTTATTTACAAAAGTTTATTCATGAATGTATGATTTATTAAATTAAACCCATTTTATTTCGTGGGTTATTTTATGTTCAATGTTGATATACATTCTATGTAGTGTGCATGATAATGTAAATGTTTTGGTGTGGAGGGTGCACCTGAAATCATATAGCACAATGTAAATGTTATGATGTGATGAGTGCACCCAAAATTATATAGAACTCAAATCCATTGGGTAATGTGATATATATCGTGATAAAAATTTAAATATGCATGAATATGGTGTTATCTTTGTTCACAACTATGTGTGGTAGTTGACCACTAAGACATGTTGTTTCAATTTTTATGTATGGCCACATTCCATTCCTTTATCTAATGCTTTATCTATTGATTATGATGATGATCCTATGCTTATGTTGTGATGATGATGATTATTCTCACCCATGTTATATTGTTTCATGTTCTTATCTATCATCTTACTGGGCTTTTAGCTCACCCTTTTCTTTGATGTATATCCTTAGGTGACTACTTATACTAAGGAGAACTCAAGGGCCAATAAGAATATAGAGAATAAGGAATTAAATAATTTTTAAGTTTTATTATGTAAGTTTCATGTATAGTCCTAATTTACCCAATACACTAAACCTTTGGATCCTATTTTTTTAAGACTATTATTTTTTTTATCATTAGAATGATGTGATTGTAATGTAAGAAAAAGTAGGGATGCTATATGGATGGCCTTGTTGGTTCCCTGTGTGGTAGAGATTTCTCAGAAATGTGTAGGTTTGATATAGATTAGAAAGGAATCCAAGGCTTTCCTTCTTTTTGGAATCCTCCATTCTCTATTTTAGTGAAACTATAAACACTAAGGAATAGTCATGGTGACTATGACATGGATAAACTTTGGATTTTTTCCCCAAAATCTCCACTATGAAATGAATGGATTCACTATGGTGTATTATTCTCAACTAAAAAACATTATTTTTGATATATTAGAATCTATTATATATCTGGATAAACTCCCTTATCAACACACCAACCATGTCCACCACTATGGAGTGGTCTTTCGTATTTTGGTCGGCATACACTGTTGTACAACACACTCCAGGAAGTTCACTTATGGAATGTCTTCGTACATATTCCACTTAAATAGGCATCACTTTATCAACACTTATATAAATAGTATTGTTAAAAAAATACCTTGGACATATTCTTTTGTGAAATATCAATCTCCCAAGTGAACCTTCAAAACCTTGTTCATCTTGAACATATGTTTTCAATAATATTATTATCAAAAAATCCAAATTTCTTCAATGATATTCTAACAAACATCTTGTTCATCAACCTTCACCATATAATTGTCAATAAACCTTGAATATATTATTTTCAATTACCTTGCCCATTATTATTGTCAAAATCCTTAACCATCCTTATTTTCAAAAAATACAAAATAAATCCATTTGAATTAATAACATTTACCTTCTTATCCACATCTTCTATAAAGTACGGCATTCTCCAACTTCATCTAAACATAATGAAATTTGGAACCGCTTTTCATATAATGCCTCAAAAGGATCCATCTGTATACTAGAATGAAAACAAGTATTATAAGAAAATTTTAATAATTAAATATATTTATCCCAACTTTCCTAATAATAAAAATAGAAATATTGAAGCATATCTTCCAAATTTTTAATTGTTCACTCTAATTGTCCATAAGATTGATAATGAAATGATGTACCAAAATTTATTTCAATTCCTAATGACTTTTGAAGTACTTTCCAAAAATATGAGGTAAATCCAGGATCATATCAGATACAATTAAAATAGCGACTCAATGTAATCTAATTATCTCTTTAAGATAAATTCAAGCATTTTGATCTAAATATATAGTATCTTGAATTAGAATAAAATGCATATATTTAGTAAAATGATCGACAATAACCCAAATCACATTATTACCTTAATATAACTTTGGGTATCCTACCAAGAAATCCATAGATATATTATACCATTTCCATTCATTAACTGGAAAAGGTTAAATCATCCCCTTTGGTAGTTTTCATTCATCTTTAACCTATTTAAAATTCAATAATTTCATGGTAAAATCATAAATATATTTCTTCATTATACCCCACTAATTATAAGGAACCAACTTTAAAATATTACATAATATTTAGTTTTAAATCAAGAATTCATTTTCTTGCATCCCTAAGGACCATTTCATGTTTATAGTTTTAGATAATTTGGTCATAACTCTTACATAATTACCCCATACATTATAAATTGGATACTTCCACTCAGTATCCATTTTTTCAAAATATAGAGCTTTTAAAATGAAACATGTTTTCTTTTCATGATAAATATTCACAGTTTTCAACATGAATTAATTATTATTCATAATAATCCATAAATACTATGAATTTTTTTTGAAAAATTTGGATGAGGACAAAAATATTAGTAAGTGACATAAAAAATAATAAATTAAACCTGCAAGTCCATTTCAAAACGATGATATCATATAAGATATTTTTCCTTTAACATAATAACCTTTGAGATAAAATAATCATTTACTTTCACATGAAATCAGGTTTAATTCCCAAATATTTTCATAAAAACTTTATAAGAAAACATAAAGGAAAGATCATATTCATGGGGGTTTCTTCGAAAACAAGTGAAACCATGAAAAACATGTTCTTAAAAGCATAATGTTTTACCCTTAAAATGCATAATCATTCCTTTAAACAAAATATCATTATCTCACCTTATGAAATAAAAAAATTCCAAGAAAAATAATTAGAAATAATAGTAAATTCATATAGGTGTCTTGGAGAATCAGCTTCATAAGTTCTTTACAATAACCCTTAAAAGAAACCTTATATATGTAATAACTTACTCGATTAATTCCAACATAACTCTTCAAAGAACAAAATCATCACCCAATGTATTGAAGAGATATATTGGGCTCACCCATTATCATAAAAAATTTACAAGAACCATAACATACATAAAACACATAAAATATTTCATTTAACTTATAAAATATCATAAAATATTTGATTAAACTCATATGAATAAGAACTTTAAGACATTATATAAAAATAAGGATAAAAATAATTTTTATTTAAAGACTCATTTAAAATTTCCCAAAAGAATGGGAAATTGGATATTATTTTTGAAAAAACATGAAAAAATGAATATAAATCTTATTAAATAATAACATTCATGATGGCAGGAAATTATGCACATGTTGTATACATTAAAATATAAAATTCCTTTTTTGTAAATAAAGTCAAAACATTTTGTATAAAATATGTAAAAATATTCCTTTTGAAAAAAATTAATATAAATACAAAAGAGTCATAAAATTTCATTTATAATTCACATATTTACATATAAATACATCCATAAAATAATTTTATGAATATTTAAAAGAGGAAAAAATTTATCAAATAAATATTTTAAACATTTAAAATTAGGTTTTAAGGAAAAGTGTCCCTTACATTGATTCTAACTTGTCATGTCCATTCTTTATCATCCAAAATAATAAAGTTATGTTAATTATTTACTTACATAATAAACTTTTTAAATTTTATTATTTAGTTTATTTTATTTATTTCCATATTATATTCAATTACCTAATTAATTAATTTCACGTCGGACGCTTTGATGATATTCAGCTCATATATCAAAAATAACCACGGTACCTTGACTATGGTCAAATGAATCATCATTATATAACTTATTGAATATTAATAATGTTATAATTATCATTTTTATACATTATATATACTTTTAAAACCAACATTGTATGTTTGTTATGAAAAATTAATTATGTTACAATCTTAGAGACAGTTGCTCATATGTACACATGAGTAATGTTTCTATTTTCCAAAAAACATGAGGGAAATAAGGTAATTATTATTTTATCTTTATATAATTATAATTATATATTAAATATAATATTGTTTTTTTAAATCCAACTATATACAATACATCTGATATGTTGATGAAAAATAAAATACATCAATCTGCAAGGTGACAGTCCGCACGTACACACGAGCAATGTTTTTATTTTTCATTATATAATAAAGAAAGAATTAAAATATTTATTTACAATTAAAAAATAATATTTATATCATATATATCATATTTTTTCATTTTGATCAATTATTATTACTATCCATAACATTTGGTGATGAAAAATGAAATACATCATCTCGTGAGGCAGTAGTCCACAGGTATGCATGAGTGATGTTTTTATTTTTCATTAGATGGTTAATCAGATGAAAAAGGGTTATACCATAAACATAATAAAATTAAAGTATGTTGTATATACTGATGTTATTATAATAAAATGGTTAATAGATATTTGAATGAGGTAAAATAATAAATAAAAATAAAACACTCAATTAATAACGATAACTATATTTCAGAAAACCTCTTTAGGTTTATACGTAAATCCTTCTTAAGATAGTATTATGATAAAACCAGAAAATCTAGAATGTGAGGATGGATGTTAGGAAGGTATTTGGGTATGTATTTTCTAATACAAGAGGTTATTTAAGTGCATATAAGATAGGATAGGTGTGTCCTTTTATAAGTGAGGTAGGGGGCATACTTGGAAATTTTCAAAAGATTAAAATATATTAATCACTTACTCAAAAAATAGATAAAAATGGACCATTTTAGAATAATTGATGGGATAAAGTTGAAATATGGACATTAAATAGGATTTATAAAAGCTTTTAGGTTATATTAACCCTTATCATTTTAGTTTTAACCCTTTTAACCCATTTTAACTCTTACCATGGTATCTGACTTTTTTACCAAAGTTATTATTCATAATGACAAAGAATGAAAGTGTCTTCATTATTAAATTTGGAAATTATGATCTCAAATATTGATTCCATTTTATAAAATTCAATCTCTTTAAGTGGAATAAATTAATTTTAAATAAGCCTTAAAAACCTGATGAAAAATGGTTTTCCAGAAAAATGTCATTTGAGTGTAAAAATGTTTTTATACCAATTTCAAGTAAAATGTTGATTACAATGAAAATTATTGGATTATGTTTATTCAAAATTAAATAAATAAATTTTAAATCCAATATAAAATAAAATTAGACTATGTAAATACTTGAAAAGAAAATATAACTTTCTTAAAAATTGGTAATTTCTACTATTCACTCAAAAATCAATTGTTTCTGAAAATTCCCAAAAGTTCACTCTAAGATAATTTTGATTTTTTATATCAAAAATGTTATATTTTCTAAAATTAAAATTCTAGAATTTAGGAATTAATATTTTTAAATAAAACCAAATAATACTAGTAAACAAATTTAGTATGAATAAAATTATTTCCTTTTTTATTGGAAAATTACTTAATATTATTGTAAAGAATATAACTCTGAAAATATAATTCATTAATATTTATAAGGAAATAAATTGATCTATTATAAAAACTATAATGGTTTTTACATTCTTCCCCCTTTTAAAAATTATGTCCTTGTAATTTTATTAACTTATTAAACAAGTGGGGAGACTTTCCTCTATAACATTTTCACATTCCCATGTTGATTCTTCAATCATATGGTTTTTAAATAAAACATTAACTTGATGAACCACCTTATTCCAAAACACTTGATATCTATTATAAATAATCTAAACTAGTTATTCCTTAAATGAAATATTCTCTTCCAATTGTATTACCACGTGGCTCAAAACATGAGATGCATCTAGCACATATCTCCTTAATAATGAAACATGAAACACATCATGTATCTAAGATAAACTCAAAGGCAAGACCACTTGAAAAGAAACCAATAAAATATTCTAAATAATTTCATATGGTCTATTTAACAGTGTTCTTAAATTCCCATCTTACCAAAACCAATAAAATTTTTCCATGGGCATACTTTAAGAAAATCATGGTTGCCTACCTTGAATTAAAGATCATTCCTCCAGTTATCAGTATAATTTTTATGCATTATTTGAGCCATACTCATATGATAATGAATCTCTTTAACTTTATCAATTATATCTTCTACTAATTTTGATCCCAAATATATTCTTTCCCTAGATTCATCCCAACAAGATGGATTTCAGCACCACTTTCCATATAATACCTCAAATGGTGTCATCTTTATACTGTAAGTAAAACTATTATTATAATAAAATTCAATTATTTAAATATGTTGATCTAACTTCCCTGGTAAATCATTGAACGATCTCAAAGCATATCCTCCAAAGTATGAATCGTTCACTCTAGATGTTGATGTGGCTCAGTTTTGACTCTCTTTTCCACATCCTTTTTATTTTTTTATTAACCTTTTAATTTTAAAATGTTGTCTTTTGTTAAATAATTTAACAATTGTTTTTTTTAACATTCTTGTGTAAAATAATAACTTTTAGTGTAAATCATGTGTCTTAGTTTTCATTTTTTTTATTTTTTAAATAATTCTTAAATCAAATCATTCTTGTGAATTTGGATTTTATTTTTTATCCCGTTATTTTTATAAGTAAAATTTCTCATTATTTTCATTGTTTCAAGTTTTCATATCTTTTAATTTTCAAATAAGTAGTTTTGTTAATTCATTAATTTATTTAATTATTTCTTTAATTTTAATTTGTAAATAAATAACTCACTTTTTTTCATAGTATTTAAATAATTAAATTTGTTTTAAAAATTTAATAAAATTAATATTTTTACTTTTAATTATTTAATTTAGTTAATTATTTGTTCAATTAATTCATTAATTAATTGGTTAATTAATTGGTTAATTAATTTAAGCAAGGGACTGTAAATATTTTAATTTTTGAAAATTAATTTTTTTATAATTTTAATCCAAATTAACCCTTTTGAATAAGGAATAATTAATTTTATTCTGTTTTTAACTTTGTTTCATTTTTATTCAGTTTTTAATTATATTTAATTTAATTTATTAATTTATTAATCTATTTTTTATTAAATTATTGTTTTCTTTATTTATTGGTGTTTGGTGTTTGTTTTGGCAATGTTCCAATGCCACTATTAGCTTTCGAACAGTGCCACCATTAGCTGTCTCACGGTGCCACTGTTCCCCTCTGTTATTATCCCACTATTTTCCCCTTGCCACTGTTTCTTGCTACTGTCACTGCTCCTTCCACATCAGCTTAACGGTGCCATAGCAACCTATCTCAATGTTTCATCGCCCAATGATGGCACCGTTCCACACCACTTATTTTATTCCCTTATGGTTCCACCGTTCACCACTCATAGTGCTAACCCCCTATGCCATCATTTCATCAAACGGGGCCACACCCCATCTCACTGCAACCCCACTCACTATTTCACCCTCTTCTGTCTCACTGTTCCAACAACGGTGAGACCATTGCACCTATTCTCCCATTTCACCACCACCACAGTAAGATCAAAGCAACATTAAAACCATAAAATCAACAGCATCAATGACAACATAATAGATAAAAATCAAACCCACAGTAGTAGCAGATTCGAAGGGCAACAAGAAAATAATCACAATAACAAAATTGACATGCATCAAGAACTCAAATCATCTAGATATGTTTACCCCTATTGAATTTGAACCTCTTACTAGCTGCCACCAAATAAATGAACCTCACATCTGCACGTTGCCATCCATCGTAGCCTGAGATGACGCCCCTCTCCGTGACTCCCATCCTTGCGACCCTCACTCCATCTGAGAACCGACTAATCCCAAGCCCCCTGCTTGCAAGCCATCCACTATCATCCACCCGTAATCATTGCAATCCCAAATCCTCTACATTGTTGTCTGGCCGCCTCCCTTCCCTCACTACGAACAGGAACCGTCCACCCTGCATCTCGAACACTAGCCATCTTTAGCCTGAGTTGCTGTCTTCCTTGCTGCCATCTCCTTCCTCACCCGGGACCATGTTGAGCTGCTCACGCCTCTACTGACCTGGGCCAAAGTCGACGCCTTCCTTCTCCCTCAATCCGATCTGCCACATTCACCCCTTCCATCTCCCTCTTTGCACCGAACTCACCCCCTCCCACGTTCCTTTTTTTCTTTTGATTTATTCTATTTATTATTATATAATATAATACCTATTACGTATAATATATAACATATAATAAAATATAACATATATACAACATAATATAACATTTATAAAATCAATGTAATTAATATTATAATAATAAGTAATATAATTAATTGGTATAGATTAGTATATTAAATTTATATATTTTTATACGTAATTACTAATAGTTGATTTCAATTAGTATTTTAGTTTTAATAATATACATATATATAATTAATATGATTAGTTTAAAATTAATAATATATAATAAATATATATAATATTTCGTACATTATTTTAATAATAGTTAATAAGTAAATTTAGTTGTTTTAACATATATATTATTATAATAGTTATGATATACCTTTATTAGTAATAATATATTTTTCTAGTAAAACTTATAACATATATATACAAATACATATATATATATATTATTCTTAAGTTTTTACTTAATTATACATATATATATTTAATATAGAAATATTTTAATTCTTTTATGTATAATTATTTTATTGTAAATATTTTATTTCATTCATTTATTTTTTTCATTTATTATATGTATTTTAGTCTATGTACATATTTGAAGTAGCTAATTTAACATTTGTAATGAATTTATTCATTATTTATTTATTTATTTTCTTATTATAAATTAATTATTTAATTTCTTTTCTCTTTTTATTTATTCTATATATTTATGCTATAATATAATAATATGGAGTTTTTATTTTTAACTCTTTTGAACTTAGTTGTTCTCTGTTTTCCGGGGGAGGATCGTGGAACATATTTTTTTTGAGTCATTTAAGAGGGAACGCTTCAGTGACAGTTGAGGAGGGCTAACATCATGAAATCCATATGTGGAGGTCGGGGAAGATTTTGGAGTGATTCTAGAGAGTTCCATTTGTGGAGTAGAGGAGTAGGAACGTATTGCATGGGAGGAGGAGGGACAATAATTAGCACTACCATCCATCATTCACTTAATCTTGGACAGGAATTCACTCACTGGGACTTCCAGCATCCATCTAGATCTATTCATCGAGACTTCCAGATTTGACATCAGAGATCAAAACACCATTCAGGATTTGGTGCCAGAATCAACAGCGGAGTAGCAATCACTATTCTATTCCAGCTTCCCTGAGTGGGAGATCTGAAGACATTAATCAGCTCTTCACCACCATTGAGTAGCAGTGCAAAGAATTGGATTTTTCTAGAGATCAAGCAGGGAGACTAACATTTTATTCCTATTGTGCTCTATTTTTTGGAAACTTAAAGTATTAAATACCTTGTGTTTAGCTCGTTTAAATTGTTTAATTTGATCATGATATTATGCTGATATTCCTTAGGGGAATTGGCTGGCTGCCCAGAGTTGTTGTTCTATTTTTTATGCATTCATTTTCTACTGGATTTCTCTCTCTATTTCTCACACCTTCGGGATAGTCATATTTTCAAAAAAATAAGTATCAGTGAAAACTGAACTTTATTGGAACTAATTTCAAACTATTTTAAATATGAGGATTCAACTGAAAAGTTAATCAAGATCAAGGGATATGGAGATTCATTGAGTTCAAATGACAATTTGAACCCAGTGAATTCTGATTTTTAAACATTGGTTGATCAAAATATTTCTACAGTTGAAACAAATATAGAAATTATTTTTTCAAACGTTGACCAGATGACAAATCCATCCAACTACTTTTAATCAGATCCAGACTCTTCAATTTTAGTTCATAAATAAGGACAATAATATTTAATTCATTCAGTTGATTTCCCTTTCTCCATCATATTGATTGATCACTCTTTTTCTTAAAAATTTGTGTTTGTTGTTTCACTGCTAGTCTTTCTTGTATGCACTCACACACATTCACATTTACATTAAAACCTTCTGTTTTTCACTTCTCAACTTCATCATCACTTCCATTAAAATATCTTCTATGTTTTTTTTTTATTTTGTGTGCTTTTTTTGTGTGATTTTGTTTTGTTTTGTTTTTATTTGATCACTAAGCACAAATCTAGAACTCCCTATGGTTTGACCCTAAATTATCATTATACTAAGTAGTAAGTAGGTTATAAATTTTAGTTTATCGCTCATGCTCAACAATGTGCAAAATTCAAATTTTGGTACCATTTATGGGGAGGACACAAGCGATCTAAAAAAACAAAAACAAAAATTAAGAAAAATCTTCAAAAAGAAAACTCCTAAAAAAATTGTGAAACTCTTGTTGCATGATCACAAGGTCAAAGTCTGAGACCTTGGAACCTGTCAATCCTAAAATTTAGTGAAACTGGAAATACTTGAAAAATAATAAAGAGAAAATAAATATGGAAGAAGATATGGGAGCTGAAAACCAAAACATGAACCTACATGAAAATCTGAATCAACCTAGAAATGAGATTGCTGATAGGCACAACCTAAGAGAATTCCATCTACCTTCTGTGTCTAGAAACCCTTCTTGAATTAGGGTCTCATCTAGGTCTATAAATTATGAAATTAAGCAATCCATGCTTATTCAGCTTCCAACATTCAATGTAATGCCTAGTGAATACTCTCTTGACTTTGTTAGGTCCTTCTATTGTAGTTTTTACCAGTTTCTACTTAGGGGTCTAACTGAGGAAGAGCTTAAATTGAGAGTGTTTCCATTATTCCTTAAGGGAAATGACAGGACCTGTTATCAACAACTATAGGAAGAGATATTTTTCACCTAGGATCAATTCTATAAAGCTTTCACCAAGAAATTCTATAAAATGAGGTTAACATCAGAAATTAGGTACAAGATTGCAGGTTTTCTTCAAAATGAGGGAGACTGTTCCATGAAGCCTGGGATAGGTTTAGGGGACTACTTAGGTAGTGTATTAACCACCAATTCACACCCCAATTCCTCATGGATACTTTCTAAAACATATTTACCCCTTACCACCAAACCATAGTGGATCAGTTTGCTGGAGGAGACTTTAGGGATAGGACTACTGAGGATCTCAAATAGATTTTCAATACCTTAGCTCAAAATTCCCAACAAAAATTCTCTAGGAGAAGAACCATCATGAGGAAGGAACCCAATCCTATCCCTTAATATGAATCCCAATATTCTGGTTTTTTCAATGAGAACACCCACACCACACTTAGGGAGTAGTTCCACCATTGTGGCATGTATGGTCATTCTCAAACTTGTTGTCCAAACATTGATATTTCAGTCCAGCCTCATGAGAGTTCCATTTTTATTGGATATGGTCCTAGGATGCAACCTAGGGAAGATCCATTTTCAAACACCTATAATCAAGGGTTTAGGAACCATCCAAACTTGTCTTGGAGGGATCAGTGATTCCTTCAACCTGTTTCCCCTCCTGGATTCTAGTAGCCTCCTAGGCAGCAATTCCAACCCCAACCCCAACCCAAGGCTGAGTCATCTAACTCAAAATATAAGTTGAGAGACATGTTCCATCAGTTTATTGGGAGGTTTTATGAACAAAAGACTAAAAATAATTATGATAAAGTTCAAATGGATGCAATAATGAAGAACCTACAAATTCAAATGGGGCAGTTGGCTAGGGATGTGGGAAATAGAGAAAAATGTAGGTTTCCCAGCACCACTGAAGCAAATCTTAGGGATAATTCCATGGTTTTGACTACCATAAGTGGTCTCCAAACTCACCAAGAGACTAGAAAATAACACCAAACTACTTAAAATGAGAAACTAGATGAATCTATAAGCTCAAATTTAAAAAAAAAACTGAATCTAGAAAATTGGATAGTAGCACTATAAATCCCCTAGTTCCTACTGTTCCATATGAAAAACCCAAATAAAATGGATTAAAAAACAAAGAAAATAAAGGGAAGAACAACTTAAACAAGAAATTTTGGTTTTACCCCAAATTTTGAGAAATTATGCCCCTCTCATTACATTTTCTGAGAGAATAAAGAAACCAACTCGTGATTCTAAATTGTTAAAATTTCTAAAAGTGGTTAAAAATGTGAACATTGATATTACATTCCTTGAAGATATTATTCAAATCCTGTCATATCTGAAATCACTTAAGAAAATATATTAAAATAAAAATACATTGGAAGAGTTTTCCACATATAGCTTGACTAAGGAGTGAAGTTTTGTGTTGCAGAATAGGATACCTCCTAAGCTTCAGGACCCATGAATATGTTTTATACCCTTCACCTTTGGGGATAGAGGTGGTAAGTTCAACTGCTTGTGTGATCTTGGTGATATCATCAATTTGATTCCCCTATCACTTTTTTAGCACCATATATTAGGAGTTCCCCAGCCCACCACTTTTGTGTTACAGCTTTTTAATAGGTTCATTACTCATCTAGTGGGTAGGATTGATGATCTATTAATGGGAGTAGGTAAACTATTTTTACCTTATTACTTTATCATCCATGATATAGAGTGTGACCAGGAGGTCCCTATCATTCTTGGTAGGCCCTTTCTGGCCATAGGTGGAGCTATGATAGATGTGTCTAAGGGGAAGTTAATTTCCAAATTGGCTGAACCGAAATAGGAATTTAATGTTTTCAAGAAAATAAAAAACCCACCCACCCAATATTTCATAAATACATGTTAGTTGATGAGGATAGTGTTTATGATGAGGAATAGGAGTTCTTAAGGATGATAGATGAGATCAACAGTGAACATGTGATTCCTCCTACCACTTTCATGGGGATCAGTTCAAGCAAAGAGAGATAACCTATTGATGAGTTTGAAAGAGAGTTTTTGGAGAACCTAGATGAGTTTGTTTTGGAACACATTATTACCCCGATATAGGAGTCTGAATTTGAGGATAATTTGACAGGAAGTTCTAGTGATGAGAAGGAGGCCTTCTTTACTACCTTCTTCAAGAAGAATCATGAAGACCTTAGGACACCCAGGACCAAGTGTCTTCCCTCACGTGAGTCACCACCCATCCTTGAACTCAAGACCCTCCCTACCCATCTCAAATATTCCTTCTTAGAATCTAATTCTACCATTCATGTGATCATTACAACCAAAATAGAAGTTATCCAAGAGAAAAATATGCTCAGTGTTTTGAAGAAGTGCAATTCTATCATTGGTTGGTCAACCGCTGACATTAAGGGGATAAGTTTAGCCTTCTACATGCATAAAATTCCCATAGAACTTGAGTGTAAGACTAGAGTGTAATACCAAATAAGACTAAATCTAAACATGAAGGAATTTTTTAGAGAATATTTGATTAGGATGCTTGATGATGGAATAATTTTTCATATTTCTGACAGCCCCTGGGTAAGTCCTGTCTAGGTGGTACCTAAAAAGTGTGTAGTGACAGTGGTTACTAATGAAAAAAATGAGAAAATCCAAACAATGGCAGTGAACAAATGGAGAGTATGTATAAAGTATAGGAAGTTAGATGATCTCAAAAGAAAGTACCACTTCCCCATGTCGTTCTTGGACCAAATGTTATAGAGGTTGGCAGGAAATTAGTTTTTCTGGTTTCTTGATGGTTATTCTGGTTACAACCAAATTTTCTATTTCACCTAAGGACCAAGAGAAAACCACCTTCACCAATCCATTTTGGACATTCTCCTACTAGAGGATTCCCTTTGGCTTGTGCGGTGCTCCTACCACTTTTCAGAGGTGTATGATTGAAATATTCTTAGACATGATTGAAAGGATAATTGAAGTGTTCGTGGATGATTTTTCTGTTGTGGTAAGTAACTTTGATAGTTTTCTGGAAAATTTAGAACATGTGTTGGAAAGGTGACAAGAGACCAACTTAGTCTTAAACTGGGAAAAGTGCCAATTCATGGATACTAAAAGAATATTATTGGGTAAAAAGGTATCTAAGAAGGGTATGGAGGTCAATAATTACAAAGTTGAGGTCATAAAAAATTTTCCCTCATCTGAAAATGTAAAAGGAATTATAATTTTTTTGGTTCATGCTGGGTTCTATAAGAGGTTCATTAAATAATTTTTTAATATTACTAGACCCTTGTACTCCCTACTAGTTAAGGACACACCCTTTTTATTTGATGAGAAATGTCTAGATTCCTTTAATCTTCTCAAGGATAAGATGACCACCTCACCTATTATCACTACCCCTGACTAGAATCTTCATTTTGAGGTGATGTGTGATGCTAGTGATTTTGCAGTAGGAGTTGTTTTGGGATAGAGGAAGGATAGTAAGTTACGTGTCATTTACTATGCCAAAAATTTGTTGGATGATTCCCAAAAGAATTATTCTACCACTGAAAAGTAACTGGCTGTTGTAATGTTTGCTTTGGAAGAGTTTAGGTAGTACTTTATAGGATCAAGGATCATTGTTTTCACAGATCATGCATCCCTAAAGTACTTGCTGGCTAAAAATGATTCAAAACCCAAACTCATGAGAAGTACTTTGTAGTTGTAGGAGTTTGATTTAGTGATTAAGGATAATAAAGGGTCTTAAAATGTATTTTCATACCACTTGTCTAGGCTGCCTAACACCCAAATTGAGGAACCAAAAGAGATTAATACTTTATTCCCTGATGAAAAATTGGTTGTTGCTTCTGTGAAACAGTCTGCTTGGTTTGAAAACTGTTCCAACTTCCTGGTAGTAGGTTTCATACCCAAGGACCTCTCACATAACCAAAGGAATAGGATTATATCTTAGCTGAAATATTATTTTTGGGATGACCCTATACTCTTTAGGAGGTGTGCTGATGGGATTTTGAGAGGATTTGTTGCTTAGGAAGAGATGTTTCCCATACTTGAGAGTTATCACTCATCACCTTGGGGTGGCCACCATGGAGGAGACAGGACTACTCAAAATCTCTTATAGGTCGGGTTCTACTAGACAACTCTATTCAAGGATGCTAGAAACTTAGTGATGTGTTGAGAAAAATGTCAAATGATGGGAAACATTGGAAGAAGGCAAGAGCTACCTCAAAAAGGAATTCTGCAAGTTGAAATATTTGATGTGTGGGCCTTAGAATTCATGGGACCACTCCCATAATCCTATGGGAATGAGTACATTTTGGTTGTTGTGGACTTTGTGTCCAAGTGGATTGAGGCAGTAGCTCTGTCTAACAATTCAGCTGCTAGTGTTGTGAAATTAATCAATAAAAACATCTTTTCTAGGTTTGGTGTTCCTAAAGCTTTCATCACTGATAATGGGACTCATTTCAAGAATTATAAGTTCAAAATTTTGATGGATAAGTATGGTTTCTCACATATGATAGGCACCACCTACCACCCACAATCTAGTGGGTAGGTAGAAGTGTCAAATAGAGAGCTCAAACAGATTTTGGAGAAAATAGTTTCTAGCTCTCAGAAGGATTGGTCGGTGAATATAGATGAGGCTCTTTGAGCCTATTGAACTTATTATAAGACTCATATAAATATTTTTATGTATAGTCTTCTCTTTGGAAAAACATGTCATTTTCATCTTGAGTTACAGCATAAATCTTATTGGGAAGTGAAGGCCCTTAACATTGATTTCAAGTCTGATGGTGAGAGAATATTGTTAGATCTAAGTGAGTTAGAGGATATTAGAAGAGAGTCTTATGATAATGCTAAAAGTTAAAAAGAAAGAAAAATGGATTTTCCTGACTCAATAATTCAAAAAAAAGAATTTTCATATTGGTGAGAGGGTCCTCCTGTTCAATTCTAGATTGAAACTATTTCCTAGAAATATTAAGACCAAGTGGTAAGGACCCTTTACCATTCTTAGAGTGTTAGTTAATGGATCTATGGAGCTAGTTGGAGAATACAATCAACCTTTCTTGATCAATGGTCAGAGAATAAAACACTTTTTTAAGGGCATCCAAAGGGCATAGCTGTTATATCTTTAATAAAGGAATGATTTGTTTCAAGTCTAACTAAGGACTATAAACTTAGTGTTTCGTGGGAACTAAATCATGGTTGATTATTTTTTTCCTTCTATTTTTGTTCCTCAATAAATTTAACCCCTACTGCTTGTCCTCTAGTTTTTCCTCTTGACTACTTGATGGTGTCTCATTATTTGCTGCTACTTAAGAGAGTTGTGGCTGCTAAAAACTCAGTAAAGAAAAACCAAAGGGAGCTTCCCATTGTGTCATATGGATAACATTTATTTCTAATCACACCTTGGTTTACTTTTCTTGAGCTTAAAATGATGCATTATTATTTTACTTATTTGAACTTGTAGGTTAATAAAGAGGAGTGACCACCCAATTCTGCTGAAGAGGATTTGTCTATGGAAATCAATGTTAAAACTCCAATGATTTAGGGAAGTGTTGTTCTAATTTCTTCCAATTTTATTTTTCTACTCAATTTTTACTAGTCTTCTGCATGATTTTAAGTGTGGGGGAGACCCCATGTTTTTTTCTTGAAAATTGAAATATTGGTTGGGTGTTTTCTATTTTAATCTAGTGAGTTGAATATTTTGATGAATTGAATTGGTAAACTAGTTTACACCCACTGCATTCATTATGATTCAACTACTATTGTGAATTCACACTTGACACTCTACTACTGATGACACCATGAGTTTTGATTCTACTTTTAATAAAAAAATTAAAAAACGTCAAAAAAATCATCCTTTTGTTACTTTTTGTATATATGTTTTTGTTTCTCTTTTCTTTTCTTTTTGATGTGATAAATATTCTTTTTGAACCTTCATTCCACCCCTCAACATTATTTTAGGTGTTGAATTGTCAATATGCTTTGAATATTTTCTTCCAACTTAGGATTTAATATTGGGGAAAATGTTATGTTTTAAGTGTGGGGTAGAGGGATCATTCTAGTTCCATTTTAAATTCCTCATTCTTGAACATCAAGTTTGTTTAAAAAATGATGAATTTATTTTTCAAAAATTTTTCAAAATTTTTCAAATTTTTCAAAAGAAAATCATCACTTGATGGTCATTGGAGGTTTAGTGGTACTTCAATTCTGTTATGTTTAGTGGATAACTACATTCTGGATGTTGAGATTGGTACTTAGTTAGAAACTATTAATAATGAGTGATTTTTGAGTGGAATTGTTCATAGTTTTATGGATCGTTCTGTTTAGGAATTGTTTATGGGAGTGTGAAAGGATAGGTTTTGTGGAATGAGGATCATGAATTAGGATAACTAGAATTTTTCACTAGAACCTAGGGGACTCACATTTTTTATAGCAAATATTCAATCACTTTAGGAAGTCAACTCAAATGATTACTAGTTAAGTCCTTTGTCACTTGAGTAAATTGGGAAAATGGGATCCCATGGTGAGTATCTGAGAAAAGGTGCACTATGTGAATTTATGTGAATAAATAAATCCAATTTCAATTTTAATAAGTGCTATGAACAGTTATCTGTACAAGGAATATGGCTAGGAAAAATTAAAGTAAAGTTCCATTGTCAAAAATGAACTCATTAAGGTGAGGGGAATTTTGAACCCAGATAAAGAAGGGAGAAATTGAATTGGTTAAAATTTATTTGAGTTGAGTCAATAAAGTGATGAAATTAATGGATATTAATTTTTGGAACCTAAGAGAAGGTGGGAATGGAAGGTGCCTTTGGTTAAGTTTTTAGTTCCACTTGCTCTAACCTCTCATCACCCCTTGAATCAGAACTGGAATTGGAAATCGAAGTAGGGAAGTTAATGAGTACATATAGAAGGCATGACATACTGACAGTGTATGAGTTTGTGAGACTTTTGGATTCCAGTGAAATTTTTAATTTTGGATGGAAATCATTTTTGAACACCTTTGAAAAGACTAACCCACTATTTGGTCTTGTTCCTCTGCCTATAAAAGTTTTTCCATGCACTTGTTGAACTAAATCTCACAAATCATTTGTATATTTTAATGTCAAAAGCATGAACTTGTTTGAGGACAAACAAAGTTTTAAGTGTGGGGGGAGTTTGATGTGGCTCATTTTTTACTCTCTTTGACACATCCTTTTTATTTTTTATTCAATTTTTAATTTTAAAATGTTTTTTTTTTGTTAAATAATTTTACAATTGTTTTGTTTTTGAACATTCCTATGTAAAATAATCCTTTTTAGTGTAAATAAAGTGTTTTAGTTTTCATTATTTTCATTTTTTAAATAATTATTAAATCAAATCATTCTTGTGAATTTGGATTTTATTTTTTATCCCATTATTTTTAAAAAGTACAATTTTTCATTATTTTCATTCTTTCAAGTTTTCATATCTTTTAATTTTCAAAATAAGTAGTTTATTAATTAATTTATTTAATTAATTAAATATTTGATTATAATTTATAAATAAATAACTCACTTTAGTTCTTAGTCTTTAAATAATTAAATTAATTTTTACAATTTAATTAAATTAATATTTTTACTTTTAATTCTTTAATTTAATTAATTATTTCTTTAATTAACTCTTTAATTAATTGGTTAATTAATTAGTTAATTAATTTAAGCAAGTGACTGTAAATATTTAATTTGTTTTAAATTAATTTTTTTATAATTTTAATCCAAATTAACTATTTTGAATAATGCATAATTAATTTTATTCTTTTTTTAACATTGTTTCTTTTTTATTTAGTTTTTAATTATATTTAATTTAATTGATTAATTTATTAATCTATTTTTTTTATTAAATTATTGATTTCTTTATTTATTAGTGTATATATTTTGTTTTGGAGGTGTTTTGGTGCCATCGTTAGCTTCCAAATAGTGCCACCATTAGTTGTCTCACGATGCCATTATTCCCCTCTGTTATTGTCCCACTGTTTTCCCCGTGCCACTATTTCTTGCTACCATCATTGTTCCTTCTGCTTCAGCTAAATAGTGCCGCAACAACCTATCACATTTTTTCATCACCCAATGATGGAATTGTTCCACACCACTTCTTCTATTCCTTTATGATGTCATTGTTCACCACTCACGGTGCCAACTCCATGTGCCACTGTTTCATCAAACGGTGCCACACCCCATCCCACTGTAACCCCACTCACTTTTTCACCCTATCCTATCTCACAGTTCCTGAAATGGTGAGACCTATGTACCTCTTCTCCCATCTCACCACCATAATAAGATCAAAGCAATATTAAAACCATAAAATCAATAGAATCAATGACATCACAGTAGATCAAAATCAAACCCACAGCAGCAGCAGATTCGAAGTGCAACAAGAAAATAATCACAATAACCAAATCGACACCCACCAAGAATTCAAATCATACAGATATTTTTACCCCTTTTGAATCAGAACCTCTTACAAGATTCCACCAGAGAAGCTGAACCTCGTATATACACGTTGTCATTCATCGTAGCACAAGATGGCACCCCTCTCCACGACTCCCCTCCTTGTGATCCCTATTCCATCTGAGAGCCAACCAAACCCAAGACACCTGCTTGTGCACCATCCACCATTGTCCTCCCCTACTCACTGTGATCCCTTATCCTCTACACCACTATCTGGATGCCTCCCCACCCTCACTGCGAACATGAACCATCTTCCCTACTTCTCGAACCCTAGCCATCCCCAGCCCGAGCTGGTGCTTTCCTTGCTACCATCTCCTTCCTCACTTGGGACTGCACCGAGCTGCTCACGCCTCTACCGACTAGGGACAGAGCTTCCTCCTTCCTTCTACCTCAATAAGATCTGCCACCTTCACCCCTTCCATCTCCCTCTATGCGCCAAACTCACCCCCTCCCACTTTTTTATCTTTTTCTTTTTATTTATTCTATTTTTTATTATATAATACAATACCTATTATATATAATATATAACATATAATATCATATATCATATATACTACAGAGTATATCATATAAAATAAAATTTATAAAATCAATGTAATTAATATTATAATAATAAGTAATATAATTAATTTGTATAGATTAGTATATTAAATTTATATATTTTTATATGTACTTAGTAATAGTTAATTTCAATTAGTATTTTATCTATAATAATATATATCTGTATAATTAGTATAATTAGTATAACATTAATAATATATAATAAATATATATAATATTTTGTACATTATTTTTGTAATAGTAAATAAATAAATTTAATTATTATAACATATATATTACTATAATAGTTATGATATACTTTTATTAGTAATAATATATTTTTCTAGTAAAAATTATAACATATATATATCTGTGTGTGTGTGTGTGTGTGTTAGTCTTAAGTTTGTACTTAATTATACTTGTATATATTTAATATATCAATCTTTTAATTCTTTTATGTATAATTATTTTATTGTAAATATTGTATTTAGTTCATTTATTTTTTTCATTTATTATATGTATTTTAGTCTATGTACATATTTTAAGTATCAAATTTAACATTTGTAATTAATTTCTTCATTATTTATTAATGTTTTTACTTATTATAAATTAATTATTTAATTTATTTTATCTTTTTATTTATTATAACTATTTATACTATAATATAATAGCAAACAGTTTTTATTTTTAGCACTTTTGAACTTAGTTGTTTTCTATTTTCAGGGGGAGGATCGTAGCGCACATTTTTTTTGAGTCAGTTACGAGGGCATGCATTAGTGACGGTTGAGGAGGGGATGACATCATGAAATCCCTACATAGAGGTTGGGGAAGATTTTCTCATGATTATAGAGAGTTCCATTCGTGGAGTAGAGGAGCAGGAACATATTTCATGGGAGGAGAAGGGACAAGAATTAGCACTTCCATCCAGTATTCACTTGATTCCGGATGGGACTTCACTCATTGGGACTTCTAGCATACATCTAGATCTGTCCATTGAGACTTCTATATTGGACATCAGAGATAAGATTATAATTCAGGATTTTTCAAGTAGAATCAGCATCAGATCAGCAATCACCATTCCATTCCAGATTCTCAGGGCGGGAGATCTGAAGACATTCATCACCTCTTCACTACCATCGAGCAGTAGTGCAAGGAATTAGATTTTTCTAGAGATCAAGTAGGGAGATAAACATTTTATTCCTCTAGTGCTCTATTTTTCTGTAAATTATTATAGGATGTACTACCTTATGTTTAGCTCATTTAAATTATTGAAGGCGATCTTGATGTTAGGATAATCTTCCTTGGGGGAATTGGCTAGTTTTCCAGATTTGTTGTTCTATTTTTTATGCGTTCATTTTCTACTGGATTTCCCTCTCTATTTCTCGCACTATTAGGACAGTCGTATTTCCAAAATGTCAAGTATTAGTAAAAACTGAACTTGATTGGAACTAATTTCAAACTATTTTAAATATGAGGATTCAACTGAAAAGTAAATTGGGCTCAAGAGAGAGAGGGAGATTCATTGAGTTCAAATGATAATTTGAACCCAATGAATTCTTATTTTTAAACATTGGTTGACCAAAATATTTATATAGTTGAAATAACTATAGAAATTATTTGGTTAAACATTGACCAGACAAAAAATCCTCCCAATTACTTTTAATCAGATCTAGACTCTTTGATTTTATTGCTTAAATAAGGACAACAATATTGAAGTCAGCCAGTTTATTTCCCTTTCTCCATCATATTGATTGCTCACGCTTTTTCTTACTAATTTTTGTCTATTATTTCACTGCTAGTCTTGATTTCCTACACTCACACACATTCACATTCACATTAAAAACTTTTTTTCACTTCTCAACTTCATCACCACTTCCACTGAATTCTCTTCTGTTTTTTTGTTTGTTTTGTGTGCTTTTGTTTTGTTTTTTTTTTCATTTGATCACTAAGCACAACTCTACACCTCTCTATGGTTCGACCCTAGATTACCATTGTACTAAGTAGTTTTTAGGTTATAAATTTTAGTTTATCTCTCATGCTCAACAATGCACAATAGTAATATGTCCATCATATTGAGGATGAAAAGTTAATGTCATATTCAATTTAGTACCCAACGACTTATAAATTATTTTTGAAAAATCAGAGGTAAATCTTTTATAATGATTAAATTCAATAGAAAGAGGTGCTCCATGCAATATTATTATATCTTTAACATAAAATAAATAAATATGACCCAAAAATATATTATCTTGAATAGGATGGAAATGTGTGAATTTATTCAAATGATCAATAATAACTCATATCTCATGATTAACTCTAAATTTATGTGGTATTCTAACCATGAAATATATGGATATATTCTCCCATTTCTATTCTGGAACTAAAAAAGGTTGAATTATCCTCTTTGGTAATTTTCATTACACTTTAACCCATTGAAAATTAAAACATTTAATTGTAAATTCATTAATAATTTCTTTATTCATTTCCACAAAAATTATTCCAAAAGGACGATTTATACCTTACTTTTTCCAAGATAAATAAAAAATTAATATTTATGATCTTTACTCAATAATTTTTTTTTCAACTAGGAAACAAGATGCAAGAATAATATTTTTCTAAATCTCATAAAACCTACTTTTTCAATGTTAAATTCAGGAAACATACAATTACCAACCAACTGTTAGTAGTAACCTACTAATATAAGAAAGCTACAAATATATATGACATTTATAGGTATTAGCCACACTTCAACCACCTAATTTGTAGTTAGAAAAAAATTTATACAATATTTATTTATAATATATACATGTAAATAAATATGTTGAAACCATAATTCAAATTTAATAAATTTTATATATAACTTATTTTCTTTTAAGGTTTGAAAAATAATCCATAGGTGTTTTTCATTATATTTAAAACTTTTTAAATATACCAAAATATAATCAATGAATACAACCCAAAATTTATCCAAGAACTCATGTAAAACATTATTCACAATATCTATAAATACAGCTGGATAATGTTTTAACCCAAAGGGAATAACCAATAGCTCATAATTCCCATATCTTGTAAGAAATATCACATTTAGAATGTCACCCTAATATATCTTTAGCTAATGCTACTCAGACCAGAGATCAACCTTCAAAAAATACTAATATCTCTAGAGAATATCAGAAAAATCATTGATGTGAATAAAACTTTTAACAAAAAAATCTTGTTACTAATGTTTCAATTCCAAAAGTTCTAATCAATCTATTCTATAAGGGAGTTATCATATTATCTTAGAATCAATCACTAATTCTATAGTAAATTAAATCTCTCGATCAGGTATAACACCATGAAATTAATCTGAAAATATATCCAAATATTCATTTACTATAGGAATGTCACTATTTTGAATAATTTACTTTTTCTCAACACTATGTGCAAGATAAATTTAATTTCTATATTTAATAAATTTCTCAACTTCTTGATATCTAATCAAAGGCTTGAATTCATTATTGTATTCAAACTAAAACTCATTTCAAAAAACAAATTCTTTAACTCTACAGTCTATCTTATCATGATAAAAAAGAAATCTAGTCCATAACCATAATAACATAGAAATCTAAAATGGTAAATTCAATATGGTTTTTAGGTAAAACCATTCCGTATAAGATAACAGAAAGATTCTTATAATTTCTTCCTACCTTAATAATACCCCTAGGTGTTTTTACTAAAGTTATGGATTAATTTCTTGAAATGAAATTTCCAATTTATCAGAAGATTTCTTGGAAATGAAAGAATGTGTAGACCTTGAATCAAACAAGAGATTAGCATAAATAAAAAATTAACATACCTAACACCACAATGTTGGATGGTCCAACATCTGTTGAAGTATTCACAAAGGATTTATCTACACCATTCTACTTGTGATCTTAATGAATTCTATCCTTTATTCTCATATTAAAGAAAAGGACTCACATAATTACACAAATTATTATAATTAAAAAATATTATTGTTAGATTTTTATTAGTTTTTTGATCATTACTATTATTATTTTCCTTGATTTCATGATCATCATGTCTAATATTTCCACATCAAAAACATTTTCTAGTATTAAAAATCCATTAACAAGGATTCATTTTACCTCCCTCATCATAGAATAGAAAATTTAATTTCTTACCTTCATATTTCTTCGATGGATTATTACCCATTATCTTCTATCTAGACCTCTTTTTATTCTTGTTTTAATGGATTACATGGTCATAAAGAAACTTCATTTATACCTTCTCAGCACATTAAACAAAATTCTCGTTACTTTTAAATTCTGTATAAGTTAATGATCTTAGATATTTTGTCTTAAATCATGAGTAAAACCTATTAATTATACTATTAAGATACCAAATACAATTTGTGTGTGTACCTTGAAAATTGGGTGAACTTCACTTCATACTCGGATTCTGAATTTTCATCATCCTACCTTAATTCCAATAATTAATTTTCCATATTAATTCTAAAATCATCATGAAAACACTTCTCAATAAAAATATTCTTAAATTCATCCCATTATAAGGAATATATATCTTCTATATATCTAATATTCTTAACCATTTACTACCACTAGTCAAATTCACCTTCAAAATGATAAGTATAAAAATTTATCTTTTGATGTTTTGAATAACACATGACTTAAAATATATTCTCCAAGGTTTCATCCCATCCTTGAGCTATCAAAAGGTCAAATGATCCACTAAATATTGTAGGGTGTTGTTTCATAAAATACTCTACAATATACATGTTCCTTTGTAGCAAATGTGGTTACTATTTCATATAAATACCACCACAATTTATAGCATATTTCAACTCATACATCACAAAAACAAATAGATCAGTTCCAATTCCAACCATTTTAGGTTTCTAATTTGGAATGATATCATCCTCTTGGTGCCTTCCTAATTTAACTTCCCTATTTCTTTGGTGGAAAAACATTATGAACATACATAGTTTATATAAAGAAACATGGTAACCTTAAAATAATATATCATGATAAACATAAATTATAATATCTTAAAGGTACTTACTTACATTATACTAACCTCTAAAATTATCTAAACCCTGACTCTGATAACAAATATAAGGAACAATCCTAAAAATGATACATAATCTTGAGTTTTAAATCAATAATTCATTTTCTTAAATTCTCAAAGAATTTTTCAAGTTTATAGTTTTAGATAATTATTTTATAACTCATAAATAATAAACCCATACATTACAAAGTGTACACTTCCACTTAGTGTTTATTTTTTCAAAATATAATTATTTTAAAATGAAACACGTTTTTTTATAAAAAATCATCAATATTTTCAACTTGAATTCATCATTTTTTCTACTCATCCTTAAAACATATGAAAAACGTTTGAAAACATGGTATGATCACAAAAATCAGAGTAAGGTACATAAAAAAGGAAGAAAAGTGTCACATTATTCCCTTTCAAAACCATGATATTGTATAAGAGAGTTTGGCTTTAACAAAATAAACTTTGACCTCAAATAATCATTTACATACACATGAAATTAGCTTTAATGCCCAAATTTTTTCATAAAACACTTTATAAGAAAACATGGAGGCAAAATCATAATCATTAGGGTTTCTTAGAAAATATGATAAACCTTGAAAAAAAATTATTAAAAACATAACTTTTTACCCTTAAAGGGAATAACCATTCCTTTAAAAAAATATCATTAACTTACCTTATGAAATCAAAATATTCACATGAAAACTAGTTAGGAATAATATAAAATTAATGTATAATCATTGGTACATCATATTCATAGAATCACTTTTTGGATTTACATAAAAATTAAGATAAAAAAGTGTTTTCTTTGAAAACTCTTTAAAAAAAATTCCGAGAAGAATGGAAAATAGGATATTATTTTGAAAAATGATGAAAAATATTATATAATATCCTTAAAAAATAAAATTCATGATGGAAGTAAATTATTCTCATGTTGTATACATTAAAATAGAACATTTGTTTTCTCCTTTTATAAAGAAAGTCAAAGCATTCCATATAAAATACGTAAAAATATTCCTATTGAAAAAAATAAAGTCAAAAGAGAAATAAAATGTCTCTTATAATTCATTTATGTTTGAATAAATACATCCATAAATAATTTTAAGAATATGGATATGGAATAAAATATTTAGAAAATAAGTCTTTAAAATGTTTAAAATGATGTTTTAAGGTAATGTGTCCCTTACCTCGAGTCCAAGTTGTCATATATGTTCTTTATCTTTATGAATAATAAAATTATATTAATTATTTACTTTATTAATAAAACTTTTAAAGTTTATTATTATATTTACTTTATTTATTATAATTTTATATTCAATTACTTAATCAATTAATTTTGTGTTAGTATTTTTTATGATACTCAACTCAAATGTCCAAAATAAATTCAGTAAGTTAACTATGGTCAAATGGATTGTGATTATATAATTTTTATAATCTTAATCATGTTACAATTTTCATTTTTATAAATTATTTATACTTTTAAAACTAATCATCTAGAGATCCAAACTTTTCTTAAATTAATATAACCTTATTTTTTATGAATATCCATTATATATCAATACAATTTATGCCAAACCCATAAATATTTAGTGTCTTTGGAAAGTTGGATACATAAAAATTAGGTAAATAAAATATTTACATAATTTCTCATTAATTTCTTCAAAGATATCACACTTTTTAGAAATATCATACTTAAAACATTTCTTTATAACAAGGGGGAATTAAACATAAGAAAGGGTGAGATAAAATGATCAGTAAGGGTAAACATAAGAGATAAGAATCAATGATCATAAGTGAGAATAAGATAATAATAAGGGTATGGTAACATGATCATAACATAAAATAATCATACCCAATCAATCAAATATCATTAATCATAAATCATGTAATAAGGATCTATCATAGTAATAAACATAATTCATAAGTTTATGGAATTTTAATTAATCAATCATGAGATATGAGAACGTATCATAAGCATAAGACATAAATTTTTGGAATAAAAATAATCATATAGAATCACTTCCCTGGTCATGGTTCACTCCCAATACTGTCATTATGGACAAATTTTCATAATGGAAATTCCTACTTTTTCACTTCCAACATTCTCTTTGGAGTAACTCGCATCTAGGTAAATATATCATATATTAGGAGTTTATTAACTTCATTGTATCTTATGAGTTTCTCAAATTTTTCATCATTACCCAATTAATTATAGATTTAGTATGGAACCACCTATTATTAGGAGCTTTATTAGGCTCACCCTTCACATAATCATAATCCATACATATGAGTTTCACATAAAACATTTATTATTTTATCTTAGCATAACACTTGGAATGAAAACAGGTTTCATAAAAATTTCATAATAATATTTATAAAACTATATAGATAAGTAAAAATGATTGTAAAATTGGTTCATATACCTAGTAAAGTATAAGAAATATCAATGGATTTTGTTATAGATGATAATGCCTTTAAAAGATCACCATAACATTTCTTGAGGAAAACACCCTTTTCATTTTGAAATCACTTATTTAAAATAAAAAAAATAAAAATATTAAGGAACAAAATTATTGAAAATAACCATGTAAAATTTTAATGTAATATTAAAATTAAAGAAAATTCATGATGTTGGGAAAAAACTTTTTATGTGGTGTATGTTAAAACAAAAATTCCTTCCATATTTTTATTAAAAAGTCAAAATTACCTTATTTGGAAAATGAAAAAAGGATTCATTTAAAAAAATTAAAGAAAGTAAAACATGAGTAAAAATGAATTTAATAAATCTTTGGATAATATTAAAACCATTATTGAAAATATTTTAAGGAAAATATAGACTTGGAATAAAAAGTTTCCTGGACGAAGAGAGAAATAAAGTTGGTTTTCGATAAAAACATTCTTTCCGTCTCCTGAGTACTTAAAGAGAGTTAAATGAAATTAAAACATGTAATATCAAGAAATAAACATATCTAAAGAAAATATATAAGATTTTAGAGAGATAGATCATATATTTTCTACATCATAAATTTAATTATAAATAATCTCAGTAAAAATGAGTTTGTAACATAAAACCATTACTGCTTTGGTAACTTTTGATTCATAATAACATTCAAAGAAAAAAGTTATAATGAAAATTTAAATACCATTAAAATGAGGATATTCATGTTATGATATATCAAATTGGAAATATATACACCTTATAAAATAAAATAGGTGTATAATATAACATATGTCTTAAAGAAGACAATTTGAGATGATAAAACCTTACCACGTTGATATATTTCGAATCGAAACCCCTTGGATGAAATAATTTGAATTTTAAATTTAGGTACCACGAATTAATAATTATAAATTATATAATATGTAAACGTGTCAATATATTCACTTCATAAACATAAATAGGTTCATAACATCATGCATGTCTCAGTGAAATAATATTAAGACAAATAACCCTTATAAGTTTCATAATCTATAAATATGAACCTAATGGAAGAGAGAACCTTATATGGATTTTTAAATCCAAATAATATTCATTAAATACATAATAAAATAAATTAATTGAATTATTTATACCACATAAAGGAAACAAGTGGTGAATCTGGAATGTGTCTCATGGAAATTAACGTGAGATGAGAAACCCTTACCTCAAGTCTGTCTTACTTCTTAAGCACTCTAACCTCCAGTATAATAAATTTAAATTTATTATATATCAATAAAATAACTATATTAATTATTATAATACCATAAATGTTTTACTTATAATATTTTATCACCCGTTCATTAACAATATTTCAATATCATCATTTTTTTGGGTGTTAACTACATCGTTTTTCCTATATGTTTTGGTTCGATGATTATGGTATTTGATATTTGATCATGGTTACTTTATATATATTTTTTTAATATTGATATAAATATAAAATATATTCATTATATAGATATTTATAACCACAGTGATGAAAAATTAATTACATCACTTTGTGGAGACGGTCGTCCATACTTACACGTGAGTAATGTTTCCACTTTTTGATGGATGGAATGAAAGAAAATTAAAGACTACTTCAAATTTAATGATTAATTATTATATCATAAATATAATATATATATATACATTAAATCCATTATAATAACCAACCATGAAATATGGTTATATAAAATGAATTGAGTTGTGATGTGGAGGTGGTCATCTACACGTACGCACGAACGATACTTTTATCTCCCATTTGATAGAGAAGAGGTGTGAAATGGTTATAAAATAATAATAATAACAACTTATTATATTTATGATACTATATTCATAATTTTATTATGGATACAATAGTATTATAGGAAACATAATAAGCAATAAAATTGAAAGATCTCAGTTATAATTTATACCTCTTCTTGGAGAGACCTCCTTTGGCTTAAACCTTAAACCTTGAAAGATTGGTCTTAGAAGAAGAAAAAGAGATCTAGGATGAAGGGAATAAATATTGGAATATTTTTAAGTAGTAATTTTCCATGATATAAGGCTCAAATATTCGGAATAATAGAGGAGAAGTGGTTCCCTTTTGTAAGTGAGGGGAGAACCACACATGGAATTTCTTAAAATGTTTCAATAATATAGGGCCAGTTTCATGAGAAAGTGGCTCCAAATGGAAATTAATTAAAAGGAATTATGATATAAGGTTAAAATATATTCCAATATTAATAATTATACAATTTTATTTTTCTTTCATATGTTAATCCCTTAGACTAACCCCCCCTGCAAACCTATTTTAGCATTAATCGTGGTGACAAAATTTTATTATTTTTACTATTCATTATGACCAAAAAATAAGTTAAGACTATTAAATTATATTAATAATTATGATTAAAAATATAGAATCCATTTTAATATATTCAATTTTGTAACATCCCGATTCTGGAAGCCACCCAGAGATGCCCCGTACTTGGTTGGTCACATGGCCTCAAGCGCATTTCCCCAAACGCCATAGGGTTCCGACTAGTAGTGAGGGCCTTGGATGTGATAATGGGGTATCTATGCCCTCATTTCTGGAGTAACACAGTGGAAGGGAAACAAATACACAATAGTAGAAGTAGTAAATATACCAACAACAGTAATAGCGGAATACTGGAATAACAAACAACTGAAGCACATATATAAATGATGCATGGTACATGTGTCTAGGAAAACCGCCAAATAAGTCTCAATGCTGGAATACAAACAGTACTAAACCAAGGTACAGAAGAAATAAATAAATAGCTCCTCATCATCACAAGCCTAAGCTTATTCACATGCTCTCCAACTCCACAGCAAGTCAACTACCTGAAGCAGAAGGGTGCTTGACCTGGTCGATACCTGCCGTAATATAATCTGTTTGGGCCCAAAAGCAATGCCCAAATAGGGTGTGAGACTAATCCCTATTATCAACCACCTAAATATCTATGCCTAGAAGTCAGTGAATATATGTCAGGTAAAAGTACAGAAGCAGTAACAAAAAATTACTCATTAGGGAACAATTCCACATATCAAAAGCAACTAATCAAGCACGGTAACCCTCTAGGAAGTGAACATAGCCTATCCCTTCTGGTTCAGTTATAAGAATATATAAAGACTCTCTCATGAAGTGCTCACAGTCAATTCCCCTTATAGTCAAAGGTAAAACTAGACTCTCTAAGGAAGCTCACACAGTCAATCCACCTTATAGTCTAAGGTAGTCAAGTACTCTCTAAGGAAGCTCACATGATCAATTCCCCTTATAGCCCCAAGGTCAAGGACTCTCTGAGGAACTCACTCGGTCAATTCCCCTCATAGCCCAAAGTCGTTCAAGTAATTAAAATACTCTCTGAGGAAGCTCACACGGTCAATTCCCCTTATAGTCTAAAGCATTCAAGGACTCTCTAAGGAAGCTCACTCGGTCAATTCCCCTTATAGCCCTAAGTGGTTCTAGGCTCTCTGAGGAAGCTCACTCGATCAATCCCCCTTATAGCCTAAAGTGCTCACAAAGACTCTCTAAGGAAGCTCACTTGATCAATTCCCCTTATAGTCTACTACACCAGGTTCTCACAGCCCTGTTTAGGTCAACGATCATAGCAGAGCAATATGGCCCAAGTAAGCCTACATAACTACTTGGCTAACCAGTCTATAGCATATCAAGCATGTCAGAATTCAAACTCTCCATCCTACAGCAATAGGCATGGAAAACTAGCAAGGTGGGCAAAAGGCTAATCAGGACCAAATGGTCATAAACAGATCATGCGTGGGTAAAACATCCAAAACATAGAAATCAACCCTATTCATATCCAATTAACCTCTACACAAGCATACAAGCATGGAAGGAAATCAACAGGGGTAAAATGGTAAACACGCAATACCCCGATCAAGGGTATTGGTCAAATACCACATAATACTCAAAGACTTTCAATGGAAAGGCACAAACCACCTACCTCAACGTTGTGAGATTGATATACTCTAGTGTCGGCCCTTGGATCGACCTAGAGCGTGGTAGATCTACAAAAACGTCTAAAATGTTCAGTGAAGGATAACATGTGGAAGAAGAGGAATCCTGAAACGAAGCTCCAATTGAAGAGAGAGCTTACTAAGGTTATCCCAACACAATCAATGGTGATTGAATTAGAGATCGGATGGAGGCTCAGGGTCTTGGAGAAGTATTGCGGTCGTACGGGTTCTCTCGGATGAAGAAAACCTAGAAGGAGACAGTTCTGGCGATTTGATGCTGCCTCGGTGCATTTAATGAAAAAAAGTACATGGAATGTAATTTTGAAGTACATGGAATGTAATATCCATTTCTATACTCTGCTTTAGGCGGCTTCCAAGTCACCCCCACACGGTCGTGTGCATAGCCGCTACACGACTAGCACCAGGCTACCTGCGGTAACCGAGTACACAGCATGTACTCATAAAGTACACGGCGTGTACTTAGAAAATTTCCATAATTTCTACTTTTTCTCAAAAATGACCAGAAAAAGAAAAACATACCTGAAAAGAAGGTTCGGGTTCTTAAAAAATTCCCCCATTAAAGAAATTTGTCCCTGAATTTCCCTAGCGCGGTGTAGAAGAAGAAACCTCAAACAGTTCTGGCCACTGTGCTCATACATCGGCCTCCCTCTCCCAAGTCTCATCTCGTACCCACCCATGCTACCATAGCACTCATACCAGAGGAATATAATGGCCATAGAGAACCTTTGTACTGTGATCAAAAATCCATATAGGATGCTCCTCGAACGACGCATCAACTTAGAGCTCAACCTCCTCAGGTTAAAAGACATGAGATGGGTCTGAAAAGTAACATCGGGGCTGAGAAACATGAAAAAAATTGTGCATAGCCCGGTACCTTTGGGGTAACTGCAACTGATAGGAAACAGGCCCAACTCTCTCCACAACCTCAAACAGTCCGACGTACCTCAGTGAAATCTTACCATGTCTCCTAATCCTCTTGTGTCCCAACATCGGTGTGACATGCAAGAAAACTTGATCTCTGACCTTGAACTCCAGAGATCGTCTCCGCTGATTAGTATAATACTTCTTTCGAGACTGCACAGTATCCATATTCTTCCAAATCAACTCTATTTTCTTTGTGGTCTCCTGAATATGACGAGGTCCCAACAAAGATGCCTCTCCTGCCTCTATCCAACATAAGGGTGATCAGAATGGCATATCGTACAAAGCCTCATATGGTGCCACCTAAATAGTTTCTTGAAAACTATTATTGTAGGAAAACTCCACAAGAGGTATATGTTTCTCCCAAGAACCTCCAAAATCCAGGATTCATGCTCAGGGCATATCCTCAAACACCTGAATCGTACGCTTGGACTAGCCATCTGTCTGGGGGTGGTAAGTTGTACTCAAAAGTACCTGTGTACCCAAAGCCTTCTGAAGCCCCTACCAGACCCGAGAAGTAAAACAGGCATCCCTGTCTGAAAAAATGGAGTGTGCAACTCCATGTAGATGTACAATCTCTAGGATGTACAACTATCCCATCTCATCAACACTGAAGGTCTCTTTGATCAAAAAGAAGTGAGCAACCTTCGTAAGTTTATCAATGACCACCCAAACTGCATCATTCCCTCAAGGAGACCTCGGCAACCCTATTACGAAATCCATCATGACGTTTTTCAACTTCCACTCAGGAATAGGTAACTACAGTAAAATCCCTACTGGCCGCTGATGCTCCGCCTTCACCTACTAACAAGTGGAACACATCATAACAAAACCAGAAAAATCCCTCTTGATACCTGGCCACCAATAATGGCGGTGTAGATCACTATACATCTTGGTGACACCAGGATGAACTGACCAAACTGAGGAATGAAAACCCCACATCATCTCTTTGCATATATCTGTTGGCACCCATTCGTGCCCCTGGAAATGCAAGATATCATCCCCACCTACTGCCCATCTAGGAATAGGGTCCTCTTCTAACACACTCTTCTGTAGGAATAGGCCTTCTGAATATAATAGTTTCCTCATTCACACTCGATCAAGAAGAGTAGAGGTAACAACTACAGAAGAAAGAAACAGCTGCCCCTGACTGTCGTGAACTTCCAAATGCATCTCAGTGAACAAAGCCATATGTTGTCACTCACTGTTGGCCTCCTAAACTACCTGTATCTGAGTCCTTCTTCTCAATGAATTAGCCACTGCGTTTCCTTTCCCAGGCGTATAGGCAAGCTCAAATTCAAAGGACTGTAGGTACTCAACCCACCTTTGATGTCTCAAATTCAGATCACACTATGTGAAAATGTACTTGAGACTTTTGTGGTCGGTGAAAACCACAAAATGCTCTCCTAGAAAATAATGTCTCCAACAGCACAAATCATGAACAACTGTCGCCAACTCGAGATCATGCATCGGGTAATTCCTCTCATGTGGCCACAACTACCGAGACCTATACGCAACGACTCCATCTCTTTACATAAGCACAGCTCCCAGCCCGATACATGATGCATCACAGTAAACATTATATCTCTTTACCGGATCTGGAAAGACTAATATAGGTGCTGAAGTAAACCTCTCTTTAAGCTCCTGAAAGGCTGACTCACAAGAATCTGACCATAGGAACTTTTTACCCTTCTTAGTCAAACCCATCAACAGTGATGCTAAGCATGAAAAGTCCGGTATGAAATGTTTGTAGTATCCATCCAGACCTAGAAAACTTTACACCTCAAAGTCGTTCTTCTAATTCTCCCAGGAAACTACTACTCTTACTTTCTCTGGGTCTACTGATACTCTTGTATCTGAGATAACATGACCCAAAAAGTGAATTTGATCCATCCAAAAGTGGAATTTTGATAGCTTAGAATATAACGGATGCTCTCTTGGTGTACTCAAAATGATCTCAAGATGAGTAGTATGGTTGTGTCGAGTGTGAGAGTACACCAAGATATCATCCATGAAAACCACCATGAAGGAATCCAAGTATGGTTGGAACACTCGGTTCATTAGTTCCATGAAAACTGACAGTGCGTTCGTGAGACCGAATGGCATAACCATATACTCGTATAGACCATACCTACTTCGGAAGGCTGTAAGAGGTATATTTGATGGTCTAATGTGAAAATGATGGTAATCATACCTCAATTCAATATTCTAAAACACCCGGGCTCCTCGAAGTTGATCAAAGAGATCATCAATCTTATGTAAGGGATGTCAGTTCTTGACCGTCAACTGGTTCAGCTTCCGATAATCTACATAAAGCCTGAGGGTACCATCTGCCTTCTTCACAAACAGGACAAAAAAACCCCAAGGATAAGTACTGGGTCGGTTGAAACCCTTTTCCTATAATTCCTCCAACTGCTTCTTGAGCTCCTGAAACTCAGGTGTAGCCATTCTAAAAGGAGTAATGGACACCGATGTCGCCCCTGGCACAAGCTCAATAGAAAAGTCTACCTCACGCTCTGGAGGCAACCCTGAAAATTCCTCTAGAAAGACATCTCTGAAATGATCCACCACTGGAGTAAAGTCTAACTGTGATGTACCCTAGTCATCCAGATATAGACTAGAAATTTGGGCCGAAACTCCTCTCAGTCCATGATGCTCGGGTCCTGCTCTACTCGCCTGTACATCCCACTCGCTCCTATGAAGAAACGATATACCCTCTAGTGATGTGAAACTCACCCTACGATGATAACAATTGACAACTACTTGAAATGGAACTAACCAGTCCATCTCGAGAATGACATCATAGCATATCATCTCTAGGACATAGAGGTCCCATAAGAAATGACACCCACCAACCTATAGAGGGCACTCTCTGCACTGCCGTACACTAGCCATTATAGTCCCCAAGTGAGTGTCTAGCATCAAGATATTTTCAAAGGAAAATATGCAGAGACCAAGGATCTCCACAACAACAACAGATATAAAGCTATGGGAAGCCCCTATATAGAAAAGATCAGAAGCTAAAACTAAGGCTACTAAGATCGTACCTCGAACTATAGAGGGTCCAAGATCCTACTCATGTTGGGTCGTCTCCACTGCAAAAGTCTGGCCTATACCACGGCCCTATGACCCTGCCTGACCACTATGAGCTAATCCACCCGGATGTTGCTGAAATCCTAGTGACTGACCACCATGGCCATGACCTCCACCTCAGCCTGAATGGCCAGAAGAACTCCAGTTCCCTGACTGGTGAGAAACTGGTGGTGCTGCTCCTGAATGCGGAGTCATAGAAGAACCCCTATCACCAGCTGCTAGTGAGAAGATCTGACATAAGCGCTGAAGGTGGACTATCTGGCCACAATATCATCACTCCACTGGGTCTCTCGGGCAATGTGGCCTCGTATGCCCACTCTTGATGCACTGGTAGCACACCACCTGGCTACCAGAAGATGCATCCCGCTTACTCTGATCTCCTTGAGCAGTCTCCCTGTGGCACTTCCTACTATCAGTAGCAGTAATACTAACTCTGGATGCTGAACCGCCCTAGCTCACAGCTCCAGAATCCCTCAGATTATACTCTTTGATCAGTTTCCGGTTAATGATAGAGGATATCAAAGTCAACCTGAATATGTTCACCTGAGATCGGATGTTGTGCCTCAAACCATCCTCAAACTTCCATTCAAGGAACAACTCATCACCTCCTGGAATAGGCATGAAACATTGCAGCTCTGTGAAGTGAGAGGAATACTCCATAACAAGAAGAGTACCATGCTCCATACTCATGAACTCTCAGGCTCGATCGTCCCTCAAGGACTCTGGATAGAATTAATCGTAGAAGATGCACTGAAACTCATCCCAAACCATATTCTGCTAGCATCCTGCCTATGAGATCACATCCCACCACCTCTTGGAGGAGTCTCGAAGCATGTAGGTAGCGAGCTTTACCCTCTTCTCTGAAGGTATCTCTAGATTCTTGAAAATCATCAACATGTCTTCTAGCCATGACTCTACAGCCTGGGTTCCTCCATCCCCTAAGAAAGTGGGAGGATGTTTCTACTAAAAGACCCACGTAAATTCTACCATCTATGGGGCAAGAGGCGTCACTCCCTGAAAGGTTTTCATCATCCTCAAAAATCCCTCTCTGAACTATGCATCAGCACCTATGTCGGGTATAACGGTTGGTGCCAAGACTGACATGACAGGAGGATCTGTAGGTAGCCCCTAATCAGCCATGTCTGATGTATGATCACTGCCTAGAAACTGGCATACAACCGGAGGACGTCTCGGTGGTATGACTTTGCAAGGTCAAATGCACAACTTAGAACAAGATTATAAAGTACTGAAAACTATAATTGTAAGAAGGGAACAGGAGAAATAAAGCACTCAAGTTTCACAAAACATGACTACATGGCATGTAAAATTCCTACACAGTGTGTTCTATTAAGTCATTTACATGGGCATGTACTCTTGCCTAAACTGGTCGTGTAACACCCCAAACACACAGCGTGTTTCCTTAACACATTGTGTGTACTTGAATCCTCCTTCCCTGCCTGAGTCCTTCTACACGGTTAAGCCACACGGCTCTCCTAAGACAAGACTACACGGTGTGTTCATGGTAGACACGGCATGTACTAGACAAGCTTCAACTGGCCCATGTTGTTAGTGACACGGCCTGACACATTTCTCAAACTACTCGGCGTGTTCAAGGCATACATGGTGTGTATGTGAAAGGATAACACTGACCCGTGTTGTTAGTGACACAGCCGGGTACCTGGGTCAAACTACACGGCGTGTTTGATCTTGACATGGCGTGTATAGCTTAAGGTTTATCCATCTATGTTGTTTGTAACATGAGCGGACACAGGGTCAACACTACACGGTGTGTTCAACTGGTCCATGGTGTGTTCTCTTAAGAAATTACCTATCATGTGTCTCTACCCACACATCCTATGACACGGTTAGATACTACACCGCGTGTACATAAAGTACACAGTGTGTACTCAAGAAAAATAGTTTCTTCCCGAACTGAAGAACACATGGCGTGTACTTAACATTACACGACGTGTATTCTGGATTTTTCTGGATAGTAAGCCTTAGAAACTACTCTGGAACCCAGAAAAACACTGAAAAGAACATTGAAAGTGCCAAATGCCAATCTGTGAGGGCCCATACTCCCCGCGAATCAATGTTTGGCATCTTATATATGTTATAAAATGGAAAACAAGGCAATGATCCATCAAATTCTGGTCCATGAGGGCCCATAACACCTCAAGAACCAAAGTTTGGCATTCATTCAAACAAAACCTTACACAAAAATACCCAATCAAACAACATGTATTTTTATCAAGGCATCTATCACAACAGCATTCATATTCTATACAACATCTATCACAACAACATGAAATTACTAATGCATCCTAGATGGCATGGCAAGAATGCATGACATATGATTTCTAGTAAGTTCCTATATGATGCATGAGATGGAACACCCTCATCTCATCGGGTTGCGATAGAAATAGAACCTTAATAACATTAATGGTAACAACACAAGAAAAAAAATGCATTAAACGAGGTAGATTGGATTTTCCCTATACATAGGTTAGCTACTCCGGGGCATAGCTTATTACCAAGTACTTACTCCATCCTATCCCTGGATATAAGCTCCAAACAAAAAGTCAAGAAGAAAATAATTTCTCTAATACCACTTTGTAACGTCCCGGTTCCGGAAGCCACCCAGAGATGCCCCATACCCGATTGGTCACATGGCCTCAAGCACATTTCCCCAAATGCAAGAGGCTTCCAACTAGTAGTGAGGGCCTTGGGTGTGATAATGGGGAAACTATTCCCTCATTGGCAGAGTAACATAGTAGAAGGGAAACAAATACACAATAGCGGAAGCAATAAATATTCCAATAATAGTAATAGTAGAAGACTGGAATAACAAACAATTGTAGCACATATATAAATTATGCATGTACATGTGTCTAGGAAAACAACCAAACAAGTCATGATGATGTAATAAAAACAGTACTAAACCAAGGTATAAAAGAAAAAAATAAATAGCTCCTTAGCATTGCAAGCCTAAGCTTGGTCCCATTCTCTCCAGCTTAATAGAAAGTCAAGTACCTGAAGCAGAAGGGCACTTGCCCTTATCTATACCTACCACAATATAATCTGTTTGGGCCCAAAAGCTTGGCCCAAAAAGGGTGTGAGACTAATCCCAGTAGGCAGCCACCCAAAGATCTATGCCTAACAGTCATTTAATATAAGGAAGGTAAAATTACAGAAGCAGTAACAAAAAATTACTCATCAAGGAAAAATTCCACATATCAAAAGCAACTAATCAAGGACGATAACCCTCTAGGAAGTGCACACAACCTATCCTTTCTGGTTCAGTTATAAAAATATATAAAGACTCTCTGAGGAAGCGCTCAAAGTCAATTCCCCTTATAGTCAAAGGTAAAACAAAACTCTCTGAGAAAGCTCACACAGTCAATCCCCCTTATAGTCTAAGTTAGTCAAGGACTATCTGAAGAAGCTCACACGATCAATTCCCCTTATATCCCCAAGGTCAAGGACTCTCTGAGGAATCTCACTCGATCAATTACCCTCATAGCCTAAAGTCGTTCAAGTAATTCAAATACACTCTGAGGAAGCTCACACGATCAATTCCCCTTATATTCTAAAGCAGTCAAGGACTCTATGAGGAATCTCACTCAGTCAATTCCCCTTATATCCCCAAGTGGTCCTAGGATATCTGAGGAATATCACTCAGTCAATCCCCCTTATAGCCTAAAGTTCTCAAAGACTCTCTGAGGAATCTCACTCGGTCAATTCCCCTTATAGTCTACTACACTAGGTTCTCATGGCCCTATGTAGGTCAATGAGCATAGCAGTGCAATATGGACAAAGTAAACGTACAAAACTACTTGGCTAACCAGTCTACAACATATCAAGCATGTCAGAATACAAACTCTCCATCCTACAGCAACAGGCATGGAAAACAGGAAAGTCATCGAAAAGGATAAGCAGGACCAAATTTTTGTAAACAGATCATGCGTGGGTAAAACATAAAAAGTATAGAAATTAGCCCTATTCATATCCAATTAACCTCTACCCAATCATACAAGCATGGCAGGCAATCAACAGGGGTAAAATGGTAAACACGCAATACCCCGATCAAGGGTATTGGTAAAATTTCACATAATACTCAAATAATTTCAATGGAAAGGCACAAACCACTTACCTTAGTGTTTTGAGATTGATATACTCTGGCATCGGTGCTTGGATCGACCTAGAATGCGATAGATCTACAAAAATATATAAAATGTTCAATGAAGGATAACTTGAGGAAGAAGAGGAATCATGAAACGAAGCTCAATCAGAAGAGAGAGTTTACTGAGGCGATCCCAATGAAATCGACGGTGGTTGAATTGGAGGTCAGATGGAGGCTCAGGGGCTCGGAGAAGGATCGCGGATGTATGGGTTCTCTCGAATGAAGAAAACCTAGAAGGAGATGGTTCTGGTGATAAGATGTGGCCCCGGTGCATTTAATGAAAAAAAAACGTACATGTCATGCACGGTGTGTACTCACCATTTCGGTACTCCTCTTTAGGCGGCCTCCAATTCACTCCCACACGGCCGTGTGTAGGACCGCTACACGGCCAGCACCCGGCTACCTGTAATAACGGAGTACATGGAATGTACTCATAAAGTACATGGTGTGTACTTCAAAAATTTCCAAAATTTCCTTTTCTTCTCAAAAATGACCAGAAAAGGAAAAACATGCCTAAAAAGAAGGTCCGGGTTCCTACAAATTTATATAATTTTTATAATTTAATTTTAAATATGCATACAAACCACAAAGAAAACTTGTTTTAGAATAATGATTTTTTAAGCATAAAATTGAATTTACTTCCATTATTTGCCTTGTAAAGACCATAAAATGAATTTTAAAATATTTTATTTAATATATAATATATAAATTTTATTAAAATAATTAATAAATAGAGATTAATTAATTTATTAATACAAAATAATATTTCATGTATAAAAATAGTTTTTAGAAAAATGTGTTGTAAATCCCAAGAATGAATTTTTACCAAAATCAAGTATAATGATTCCTATGTAATAAATTATTTTTTTAATTAAATTATTATTATGTTACTTTAATACCAAATTAAAATAATAATGGTAATTTTACTTAAAAATAAATGATATTTTTTATAAAAATTGATATTTTTCACTTTACCCTGAAAAATAAATATTTTTAGAAAAAGGATAAAAATTCACCATAAGATAATATTAAAATGATGGATTAAAATATGATATTAATTCCCTTAAAAAATTATAAAATTTTTGTAAATTAATTATAATTTTCATGTGTAAAATGAAATAAAATCCATTTTCGATGAAAATATATCTTTGAAGCAGAAAAATCACTTTACTAAAAATTGATTGCTTATTTATTATGAATTAATAAATAAAATTTCATTATTTAAAATAGTTATTCATATTTTTCATAATTTTTTTTTATTATTATTCATTCCTTTTAATTTAACTACTAGATTGTAAAGGATTAATATATCACTAATCATTTAGACTATGAGTTTCATGTAAAGAAAACTATCAAATACCTCGGGTTTATTTTGAAGGAAATACATATAAAATCATAGGGTGTTACATTATACCCCCCTTAAAATGATTTTTGACATTAAAATTTCATCACTCTAATATAATTAAATGGGGATATCCATACTTCATCACATCCTTAGGTTCCCATGTAGCTTCCTCGAATTCTCGATTCCTCTATAAAACTTTAACCAGGTGAGTAGTCTTACTATATATCAATTTATCTATGAGATCCAAGATTTATAATAGATATTATTCATAGGAAAGATCATTATCTAGTGGTAAATCCTATAATTTCAATACCTATGAAGGATCATGTATGTGCTTCCTCAAGGGAGATACATAGATCACATCATGAACTTAAGAAAGTTTTGGTTAAAGCAACAAAAGATGAGATACAATCCATACTTGTCGAGGAATATTGAAGGTAAAAATATACCAAGGGATCATATTTCCCTTATTTTTAAATCTCATAACCTTATACAATGTATAAATTCATAGGTATACCTTCTCATACTCTTTGAATTACAAAAATTTCTAATAAATTTAAGCATAAATCTTCTGTCAAATATGTTCTACCTTAATGTGTTGTTGAGTGTATTTAACCTTATCTCACATTTTATCATATAGATAATGTCCCAATATCTTTATTTCTCCAAATTAATTGATGTATATTATATTTTTACACTTCTTTTCATAGATATATTCATAAGGTTTCATCTGAATGCTCAAGTTGTTGTAAGACAACTTGACTATAGGAAAGTGTTGTTCCCAAACACCTTTTAAATTTATAGAACATGATCTCAACATATAATCTAGGGCCTAAATGGTTCTATTAGAATAACTATATATTTGAGTATGGTAGGAAGTACTAAAACATAACTATGTATCTAGGTCTTGCTGAAAACTTTTCTAGAACTTCAAGGTAAACCTCATATCTCGATTAGATACAATAGAATATTGTACTCCATACAACCTTACCACTTACTTAATATATATCCTGGTACTTTTTCCAATATATAAATCTTCTATGATATAAATTGTGTGTTATTAATTCATAACGAGATCTATTACCACCAAAATAACATTATGAAATTTTGATGTTTTGGGGAGTCTGATGAAAAAATCAATGGTGATGTTTTCCCACTTCCATTCTAGTATGGGTAATGGTTGTAACATGCCCTTGTAATTATATCTCTTAGCCTTAACTTTTTTATATACTAATCACTGATATACATACTCCGTAATATCTCTCTTCATGTTTTCCCACCATAAATACTCTTCTAGATTTTTATATATTTTCATATTTCTAGGATGAATAAAAAATGTTGAGTTATGAGCTTCTTCCAATATCTCATTCTTAAATTATTGTATTAGTGGGGTAAATAGTCAATTTTTAAACCTTTTCACTCCAATAAAATCAAGGTTTAACTTAGGAATATTTATCACCATCTTGTAATGCTCTACATCCTCATTTTTCACATATTTAATCTTCGTATGGATAGATGGTTGAAAAAACATTTGGGAAAGATAATATTTCTCCCCATACTTCAATTTTTCAAGTTCCATACTTTTAAAATACGTAAATATTATATCATTTTTATCCTCATCATATATAATCTAACATATCCTTTTGAATCAGAGAATTAACAACCTTGTTATCTTTTCTAGGCTAGTAATGTATTGAGAAATCATGATCTTTAATCAACACCAACCATCTTCTCTAGAGAATATTCATCTATTTATGGGTGAATATATACTTCAAAATTTTATGATCAGTATGTATGTCACACCATTATCAATAATGATAATGTATCAATATATTTAATGAAAATATTATTATTTCTAACTCGAAATCACAAGTAATATAGTTTTTCTTATGAACCTTCAATTGGATTGAGGCATAAGTTATCACCATATAATTATCCATAATAAAACATCTCAATCCCTTATTTTATGCATAAATATAAATAACAAACCATTATCTATTTAAGGGTAATGTGATCACAAGTGAATTGACATACCTTCTCTTTAGATCCTTGAAATTTTCTTCACATTCATCAGTCCAAAGGAACTTGAATGCCTTCTGAGTTAACTTGGTGAGTAGATTAGATATACATGAGAAATTATTCAAAATGTTTCAATAATATCCATAAAATACAAGAAAAATATGGATCTTAGTCACAGTTTTTGGTCTAAGACAATGTTTAGTAACTTGCATCTTTAATGGATCCATCGATATACCCTCACTTGAGATTATAAGACCCAAAAATAAAAAAAATTGTAGCTAAAATTCACACTTGGAAAATTTTTCATACAACTTCTACTTACTTAGGGACTTCATTAAAATCCACAATGGAAATTCATGCTCTTACTTTATCTTATAATATATAATAATAACATTTATAAATACTGCCAAAACCTGGTTAAGGAAATATCTAAATACTCTATTCATTGTATCTATAAACATATCTAGGGAATTAGTAAGACCAAAGGGAGTCTCTAAAAATTCATAGTTTACATACCTTAAATGCAAGTATTTCATGTATGTTTATTCACATTCGACCCTTAACTAATAGTATCCAAATCAAATATCAATCTTGGAAAAATATTGATTTCCTCATAATTGATCAAAAAATCATCAATATGGGGTATAGGATACTTATTCATGATCATGATCTTGTTAAAATCCCAAAAATCAATACAGAGCCGCATTGATCCATATTTCTTATTATCAAAGAGAATAGGTTTACTCTGAGGTGATGTACTTAGCTGAGTGAATCCTTTATCAAGATTTTCTTAGATTTTCTACTTCAATTATTGTATCCCTATCTAAGTAATTCTATATAGAGTATTTGAAATAGGTGTTGCACCAAGTATGAGTGCTATTAAAAACTCAAATTAATGATTTGGTGGAAGACTAAGAAACACTTTTGGAAAAAAATCAAAAATAAAATAGGCATATCTTCGATGTTGAGTTTCTCCCCAGTCATCTAAGATAAATACACATTTTGATTAGGAATTAAGACCCATTCAATAGATTTAATTTCCATTTGAAGTTTATATTTATCCTCGCATGGATATAAAATCATAAGTTTGTCTGAAATATCAAATGTGACTTCCCTTCCATGATAATTGATATAAGTTTTATATAAATAAATCCAATTCATTCCAAAAATCACATCAAATTTAACTAGTGGAAGAATAAAAAAATTTATAGGAAGCTCATTCCCACAAACTTCAATCAGAGAATAATCATAAACTTGACATGATATCATTGTACCAGTATTAGTTTTTAATATTAATTCAATGTCTAATCATCGAGGATATGAATTAATATTCCCTATCACTTTTCATGAAATACAGGAATTCATATTAATAAGCTAAAATATGGTACTTCAATATTTAAACATACTTGTAGCCACGTAAACATTATATATAGTGAACTATTCTGAACTTAATATAAATAGTATATTAATATCATGATTTAGATTATATATCTCACAATAGTCTCACAAACCAAGGACTGAAAGGTTTAGTTTACTAAAGATTATAAGCATAAAAATCTTATTTTACTAAACTTGTGAACATTTATACATAATAATTCTCCTTTATAACTTTTCTATACATATCACATGATATAATCATATTTATAACCAATATATTGGAAACATAATAAATAGGTGATATTAAACGCTTGGTAAGGGAAATATGTACCATAAAGTATTATATCATAAATGTGAAGGAAAGTATGAGTAAGACATAAATATCATAAAAAAATTCAAAATATCATTGATAATAATCATAAAACATGATGGATAAACATAAGATCATAAAAATATCATTAAGGAATCATTAAATCTATGGCTTGGTATAAAATACATATCAAAATCCAAAAAACATGTGAGTAAGAAATAAAAGGGAAAAATACTTTAAAAATAAGGAATAATAATGAAAACATGGAACTACATGATAAATAACTTGAAAATGTATCATAATCATAAACATATAGAAATTATAGCATCATGAACAATCAAAGTGTATCTACTTCATATTATGAATAAAAAATGTCACTGCTTCAGGTTATGAATAAACAAAATGCCGACACATTAGGTTGTAAACAAAAAATTTCACACGCTTCTTGTTATGAATAATATAAATTCCTATACTTAATTTTGTGAACAAAAAAATGTATATTCTTTATATTTTAAATAAAAAAAGTACAACACTTAATATTATGAAAAAACAAAATTCTCATGCTTTATATTGTTAACAAACAAAATGTCCACATTTAATATCCTTTTCTCATGAGTTGTAAATCCTTAACCAATGTATTATAGGGTGACATAGGACCCCACCCTTCACCATTTATACATATGAGTTCCATAAGAAAATAAAACATTCATAATCTCATAAATAACCCATAGAAAAATATTGGGTTTTTTAAAATGTTCAAAACATCACATAACATGAATTTAAGAAATAATAAAATCCCAAAACTCTCATTTTCCAAAGTAAATAAAATCATAATAACATATAAAGGGTTATTAAAACATATATTTATTAAATATAAAAAATTATTATAAATATAATTGAAAATATATAAGTTTATAAAAATCATTTTAGATGATTGAAGTAAAAACTACTTTTTAAAAAACTATGAAGGGAAATATAAGACTTCTGAAAAAATTATTTCAAAATAAAATATCCTCGAATAATAAAGACTTGAAAAGGAAATAATTATTTAAAAAATTTTAAGTGAAAATACTTTGAAAACATTTACTTTTAAAATAACCTTTAATAATGGAGACTTGAAAAAATACATAACATTTTTGAAAAAGATAAGTAAAAATACTTTGAAAACTTTTACTTTTAAAAATAATATTTAATAATATAACCTTGAAAATGACATAAAGTTTTCAAAAAGGTAAGTTAAAATACATTGAAAAATTTTACTTTTAAAAAGAATATTTATTAATTTAAACTTCAAAAATGCATAAATTTTTCAAAATTGTAAGTGAAAATAATTTGAAAACATTTACTTTTAAAAAGAATAATTAATAATAGAAACTTTAAAAGGACATAATGTTATCAAAAATAGAAAGTGTAAATACATTCAAAACATTTAATTTTAAAAAACATTAATAATGAAAATTTTAAAAGGATATAAATTTTATCAAAAGAAAATGTGGAGTGGATGATAAAACCTTCTATTTTGAAAGGGTAAAAAACATTTTGAACATTTTGAAGTATTCTTGTTGAAAACCCACATCGCTTAAAGGATTTTAAACCTTCCAATTTAACATGAGGTAAATATAAATTTAATTTTAGAATATATATATATATAGGAGAATAAAATTACATATGATTTATAATGAATGGGTATAAAAATTCTCCATATGGATTATCATATTTGAGAGATCTTTATTTTTGTAAGGAAGTTGAAAATAAATCCCTATGACTTATGTAACATTTAAATCAAAAAAAATAGATAATAATGAACCATAAATTTAAATTTTAATACCAAGAATGAATGATTAATTCATGAGATAATATATTACATAGTAATTATAAAAAAATTAATAAAAAATATGTGTGTGATACAAACAATGTCTCGAAGAAGTTAAATTGAGATGAAAATCCCTTACCTTGTTTCCTTAATTAGTTGATCACACACATACCTACTATCAAAAATTATATATAACTTAATAATCTATTCTATAAACTCAATAATAAATATTAACTTTTTATAATACTTATTATGATTCTTTATCTTTATTACATTAATTAGTTATAGCGTATTATGACCATTTGATGTTAATAACTTCAAATATTTTCCACATGTTTAATAATTTTGAAATCATTACCCATCATTTGATACCAAGTTAGTTATCGATATATAATTTATTAATATTTAATATATAACTTATATTGATTTAAAATGTTCTTATTTCATTACACATGTGTTTTAGTTATGTTATGTGAAAATCGAATTGATAACGACCTATTTTGGTAAATTTAATGAAAAAAAAATTGTACATTAATAATAAGTTAACTACTTAATATAATATTTAAATAAAAATATAATAATATTTATATACTTAATAAATATTAATATTATTATTTTTCATGTTCTCGTAGTCATCCATTATCAAAATTTAAAGCATTTTTCACGTATGTTGTTAAACCAGTCCAAACCTAAAAATGCTTTAAATCGGTTTGGGAATATGGTTAAAGAGGTGTTTATTTTAATTTAATATCATTATAAGAAAATTATAATGATTTAATTTTAATGTTTTTATAATTTTTAAATTTATTTTATGATTTTAATTTAATGTATGAAAATCTAAATGAAAAATGAAAAATGTTTTATTGCGGAGGAGGTAATCGGCACTTACACACGATTAGCCTTCCTATTTCTCAAAATGTGAGAGGGGTGAATGTGAATATTAAATAGATAATTAAGAATAATAATTATATTATATATACCATATTTATTCATAATTACTACCATTAATTCCATCCATGAAATTCAGTAATGAAAAACAAATGACTTCTCTTTGTTGAGGCAGTAGTCCGCACAATGCACTAACAATGTTCTTTTGTTATTTATATGTGGATTTAAATGAATAAATAAGGGTTATACCATTAATATATAATCATATAAATATACTAATTATAATTATGTCATCATATTATTATGTTTATATTCTATTTGTATGAGTAAGATTAATAATAAAAGCTTAAAAAGAAGATAATACATACGTTGGAGACTTGATTTTTCCTTAGAGGTTACCCTAAAATTGAAGGTCTAAGGATAAATATGATTGAATAGTGTATTATTTATGTGATATTTGGTTTTATTTTTATAGGAAAATTTATGATTTAAAAGTATAAATTATAAGTATAGGTTTAACTTTTAAAGTGTTGTAAGTGATATCCTTTTATAAGAGGAGAAGAGGGATTTACTGGAAGCCCACATCATTTTTCAATATTACCATAACACTATTCAATGTTCAATCAATCAAAAGTAGAAAAAATTATATTTTTGGATAATATAAAGTATAAAATAATCTCAAAAACTAATTTCAAAACAGGTTTTTGACATTTACCCTAAGTAAAACTCTTTTTACTATTTTTACTTTTTACCGGGGTAACTATTTTTTAACCTTAGTAATTAATTTTTTTAAAAAAAAATTTAAATTTAAATTATTAACTAATTTTAACCTTATAATTTTAAATTTTAAAATAATTTTATCATATAAAATTTTTGAATGTGTGAATTTTTAACTTTAAAATAAACATACTTAATCATGTAAAAGCAGTTTTTATAAAAATGAAGTTTTTCATCTTTAAATTTATATATAAGATAAAATTATAATTACTATAGATTTTAATGACATAAATTGATTTATTATACATCAAATTAATTTTATTAGTCTTTTAAGGAAATCCACAACTAAATATCACATTGAAAATACTTCATTCAAAGAAAATAAAGAAATCAATTTTTATTAAACTAATATTTTTATTTAGTTTTAAAAATGTTTGACATAGAATTTATAAGCTCAAAGAATACATTAAAATGAATAATTTTATGCATTAAATATATATTTATTTCTTAAAAGATTTTATAAACTTCTAGGATAAGCTTACATAGTGATAAAATCGCAAAAGCTTTATTTTCGACAAAAAAACAATCTTTTCAGAAAAAAAAAATCAAAAATTAATACTAATTTAATTTTCATCAGAGTTAAAAAAAATATTTTATAAAATTTACATTTTCAAATTTATAAATTCTGTTTTTGAAAAAAATTGTAATATAAATAAAATGACTTTCATTATAACCTTTTTCAATAATAATTAATATTAATTATTTATTCTCTAAAGGTAATAGATATTAATGTTCTACCATATTAGTGTTTATTATATATTTATTATTAATTTATTATTAATATTTTGTAGTTTATTATGTTATTTTTATCATGTGACATAAGTTATGGAACATAATATGTATTTTAAAGGATCTAAAATATCATTTTGTTACATACTCCCCTTAAATAAATTGTATCCTTGAAATTTTAATTATCATTTACTAAAGAAAGAATCTAAGAGATCCATTAAAAACTCAACATATATTTTCTAATGAGATATTCACCTCATTACCCTTAGTAAGACTAAGAAAATTCTTGTCCCAAGTATTCTTATTAAGAATTCTTAGGGACATACCTTTCATAGCTTTTTTTATTTGATCTTGATTCAAACAAATACTAAATCCAAAAAATTTATGATAATAAAAAAAATAATTATTGTATATGAAAATTAAATTGAAATCCTAATATTTATTCTCCAATGGTACCTTTATTTCAAACTAAGATACTTTCTTTTCAACTATGTCATGCTTCGTTAATCCTCTAAATCTCTTGGTTCTAACTAGGTTAATTTAAGTTGTATTATCTAATACTTATCAACCTAATTCCTAAAAGTAAATAGGAAATAAATAATTTATAGTGGTTCTTCTTGAGAATGTGATCAACCAAATCATATCCCATGAGAGTTTCAAATCATTTGTGAAGTTAGTCCTCTTTGTGTTGTACCGGATGACGATCAAGTGACTACCCAATATTCCCAATTTAGGGTCATTACCCCTAGGTACAACTATGCCAAATCCTTTATCCACTTATAGTATCTATACAGGGATGTAATTTATTACAGAACCGTACAATTTCTACTTTACCAAAACAAAGGTATGTTATCCTATACTTAGACTCATCCCTTGGATTTTCCTTTGCGTTTTCACTAAATTTATATAAACTAATCTCTAAAAATAACTAAAATAATCTTCAAAATAACTAAACCCTTTTATAATACTGACTATATTGACCCATCATAAACATAACATAAATAATACAATAATCAATTTATTTAGATTATATAACTCATAATAGACTCACAATCCAAGGACTGAAAGGTTTAGTGTCTTGGAGATTAGATACACAAACAAATTATTTTATTACACTTGTGAACATTTGTCCATAATCATGATACTTTAAATATTTTCAAGACACATCACGTGATATAATCATGTCCATAACCTAGGTATGGGAAATATAAGAAAGGTGTGATATCGAACACTCGGTAATGGAAAGATATATCATAAAGTATTAGATTAGAAACATAAAGGAGAATATGATGAAAACATAAATATCTTAACAAAATATCAAAATACCATGGATGATAATCATAAAACATGATGTAGAAACATAAGATAATAAAAATATCATTAAGGAATCATAAAAGTTATGACCTGGATCAAAATATATAACAATAACCAAAAACATGTGTTCATAACATAAAAGTGTGGAATACTTTAAAAATAAGGAATAAACATGTAAATATGTAATAACATTAAAAATAACTTGAAAATATTAAACAATAATAAATATAGAGAAATTCAAGCATTTTGAACAAATAAAATGTCCACACTTCATGTTGTGGAAAACAAAATGTCCCCACTTCATGTTATTAACAAAAAATGCCCACATTACATGTTGTGAACAAAAAAATCCCAAACATCATGTTTTGAAAAAAAAAATACATTACTTCATGTTGTGAACCAAAAAATGTACACTCTCCATTTTTTGAAAAAAAAATCCCACACGTTATATTGTCAATAAACAAAATGACCATGCTTCACATTATCAATAAAAATGTCCATTCTTAACATCCTTTTCTCAAGAGGTATAAATCATTAACCAATTAATTAGTGAGTGATACATGACCCCAACCTTCACCATTCATACATATAGGTTCCATAGTAAAATCAAACATTCATCTCTCATAAAGAACCCATGGAAAAAAAATGGGTTTCTTAAAATGTTTAAAAATATCACATAACATGAACTGAAGAAATCATTGAATATCAAAAGTATGATTTTAAAAATAAATAATATCCTAATAACATATAAATGGAGATAAAAATATATATATATATATAAGATAAACCTTATAGGTTAAATAGAAGTGAAAATACAAAAGTTTTTAAAAAATCTCTTTAAATATTTGTAGTGAAATTTACTTTAAAAAAATTATTTTTGTAAAGGGAAAGAGAAGAATTTTAAAAACCTATTCCCAAATAAATGATCCTTGAAAATACATAAAGTTTTCAAATTTTATAATCTGAAATTATTTTAAATATGTTACTTTTAAAATAAAATTTAATAACAAACGCCAGAAAAATATATATTTATTTCAAAAATGGGAAGAGAAAATACTTTGAAAACTTTTAATTTCAAAATAACATTTAATAATGGAGAATTGTAAAAATCATGATGTTTTAAAAAAATATAAGTAAACATACTATAAAAACAATTACTTTTAAAAATATTTTTTAATAATAGAATCTTGAAAATTACATAATGTTTTCAAAAAGGTAAGTAAAAATACTTTGAAAATTTTTAATTTTTAAAAATCATATTTAATAATGGAAACTTAAAAAATTCATAAAGTTTTCATAAAGGTAAGTGAAAATACTTTGAAAATATTACTTTTAAAAATAATCTTTAATAATGGAAACTTTAAAAATAGATAAAGTTTTCAAAAAGGTAAGTAAAAATTCTTTGAAAACATTTACTTTTAAAAATAATCTTAAATAATGGAAATTTGAACAAAAAAATAAATTTTTCACAAAATTATTTTTCATGAACCAACCTAGTTAAACCCCAAACCAGTCACTTGATCTAGACCACAATAAATCTCGGGATTCATTCCCAATCCTCTCACACTAGAAACTAGTGTTGGGCATCAAATAAAACTCAATTGGAAATGGTTTATCCTATAAATGGAAGACAAAGAAACAAAATCAAAATAAAGTAACAAAATAGAAGTGGGAAATAAATAAAAACTTAACAGCTAAAAATACATCCATGTGACTTCATAGGTCACCTCCAACCCTAGAACCACACTCTCTCTATGATAAGTCCATGGCTGAAAGAACCTGAAGCTGAAAAATGATAAAGAAACTAGGTGTGAGTACCAAGATTCTCAATAAGGATTCCAAAAGAAGAACCATAACCTATGCCTTACCATTAAAAAAAATATGTCATGACATTTTTAAATACATATATTTAAAAAAAGTTTTCTCATTATTTTAAAAACAATTAAAAATCTAATAATTTCAAAAGTACAAATTTCCTTTCCATTTTCCAAAACAGTTTACAAAGAATGAAACATTTTCTAATAAATAATTTTGAAAAAATAAACATGTGATGAAGGATATATCTCAGTGAAAATAAAATAGAGGGAATCATATCACTAGGTTCTAACAAAATAAAGTAAAGGAGAGTACAAGTAAATAACTACTCATATAATAATTTCAAGTAAAAATATAATAGTTTAAATGATCTTATTAAAAACAACACAAAACTAGGGAAAGTAGAATACATGTGAAATGGTTATAATGGGATATACCTAGAGACCAAGTAAAGAGACCCTAGAAGTACTCAGTTCGGAATACATCTTCTAGCATATCGATATGATTTAAATTCAAATACCAACCTCACTGCTCTCAACTAGCCTCACTGATGGAACAACCCACATGGCCACACCATGGGGTTCTTGTAAATCTAATCAGGACTAAATAAAAACCATCTCTCAACTCTCACTATGATGCCTATGATCCCATGAATTTATAAAAATTGGGAGGTGAGGAAACAATCAAAATCACAACATCTCATTCATGAAAAATCATTATACATGATAAGCCCACATTCCAACACCATCCATGAAAATTCACCCTATAATAGAGAGTATCCATAGAGGTTCCCTATTTTCAAAAAAAACATTAAAAGGTACCTACTAGGACTCATCATTTTAAAACAACCTTTTTACTATTTGAAAAACAATTTTTAATCTATTTGGAAAATCAAAAATTCCATTAACCTTTTATGGAAAAAATTTCAAAAGGAAAAAACATCTTTGAACATTCTAAATTCATCCAGTACAAATTATTTGAAAACCAATTAAACATTTAGAACACTTTAAAATTTTATATAAGCTTAAAATTTTATTAAACAAAAAACCCATATTATAATATTAGGAAAATATAAAAAGCAGGTGAAAACTTATTTCCAAGAATTACACAATTTCACATAGAGTATACACATTATCTAATAATGAAAAAACCCTTCAAAAACACCTAATAAATCAAGGAATTGAATTTAAAGGCTTGGGAATAGGGAACCTACCTTAAAACATGTTTCATTCAATGAAGATCACTTCACACTTACATGCATCTACACCTATATATATATATATATATATATATATATATATTCACCTCTTGACCCAATGTAAATATTCCTATCTTTATAAGGGAATACATACATAGAAGGTGTGTGTGTGTGTAATTACCTATGTATATGCACAAAATCAGTCTTCAAAGATCCATAAATCAATGCCTATTATGAGCACTATAATAACGGGCCTCATCTCAATCCTTTCAAACTCTAAGAACTATAGAAAAACAAAAATAGACACCGAAATTAGGTTAGGATTTTACCCTAGGCTGAACACACCATAAGGTAGGAAAATAAACCAAGAGATATTGGAAGGAGGAGGATGAGGAGAGTAGCTAACTTGAGATGATAACATTAGAAATCGTGAGGAAAAATGAAGAGAATAGGAGTTGGGATGAGGGGAATCATGCACATGGGAGACCACTGGTGGGAAAGGGTAAAATGATAGGGGGTGGGGGTAGGATGATCATATGTGGGAGTACCCATTTGGGGGTCTTAATAATATTATTATTAATTTATTTTATTTTTTTAATATGAACACCATGCACAGTTTGGTCACATGGTTGGCCAAACTATGTGCCAACCATATACCCCTCACTGGACCCCTACATCACCTCACATGGGTTGGTTGCATGGTTAGGTAAACCATGTGTAGACCATTAATTTTGTGCTTATTAAAATTTCAAACACCCTCACATGGCTTTCACATGGTTTCTACTAATAGTGCACCAACCATGTGCATATACTAAATATATAAAATTTTAAAATTTAAAACTAGTTTGACTTGAAACCTGAAAAATAATATAATATTAATTAACCAATTAAAAAAATTAATATACCATGTTCAAAGTGTGAAATTTATCCCCACCATTGATAATTTATTGCCCTAGAAAGTACCAAATAACTCAGTTTATGAAGATACGAGGCAAGGAAAAAATTCCTCCAAAAATAAGACCTCCACCACACGATGAACGAAAATGGAAAAATCGCTTCCCTACTACAGACTGAAACCTTAAAATCCCAAAATATGGAAATATTTCATCCTTAAAAATGAAACAAAACCTAAAATAACAACTTAATATTCCAAAGGAACTCAAACATAAAATCAAATAATGGAAATATAATGACCTTTATTTATCCAAACACAACCTAAAACAAGAAACACCTTTAACCCTACCATAAAAATCACCAAAAAACTCATCAGGGTCAAGCGGGATGGTGATAGAGAATTACCCCAACATGAACTCTTGAAGATCCAATTCACCGTTATTCTATTTTATAGAGATCTCACTACCATTTTAAGACTCCAGTCAAACACCAATTCTTATGCCAAAATGAACTCATGAATCCTATTGAAAATTAAATCTTTGAGAAACATGGAAAAAATGGGGAAAACACCCATTTTATGAAAAAAAATCCAGAATTTCCCAAAATACATTTCCATTAAAATCATAGTCCCCAAAAGATACATTGCATCATCCTTCATACCCAAAAACAATACAATACTGAAAAATACATCAATTACAACAAAAAACATTTACAACATAAGTAAGGTTTATATTGATCTTGTTCTAAAACTAATTACATCCAACTGAGATAAAAGGTTATCTAATGGAGTGGATTTGGCTCTACATCGCTTCTTGGAAGCACCCTGTAATAACATTTTCAAATGACCTAAATGGACACAGATATGATAAATATTTGGGGAATTACAACATGAAGACTTCATATTCCTGGGCTTCACACACTGATAGAAAAACCAAAACTTACTCCTAGATGAATCTGGAAATAAAAAACACAATGGCATTTTAATAACACTTCTCAACATTCTATACATAGATAAACTAACTTTGACCTAAACAAACTACCTCAAAACTTCTTCATAAGTGTTAGGGAATGAAGACATTGCCTGATAAAATTCTGATTGGAGGCCCCATTCAAAGAATCAAGCCTTCAAGAATTCATCTCTAGTGAGATTTTGGAGATATGGAACCAAGATGGAAAAGATATTCTCATAATCCAATACCATTGAATCAACCTATTCGAGTAGGTAAAATGAGAAACTCTTTAGTATCCTCACTGAATTAGATAAGGACTACTAGATGAACAAGGATTTGAAGCATTCCCACAAGTGGATTTTTTATGTATTGGTCTAAAGAATATACTTCCACCACTCCCAAATTAGTTATTCTAATATGAAGGCAGAAAAATCAAGATTTTGAGGTTCAGGAGACTCAAGAAAAATAAATACCTTCTCAATTTTTCACAACCATTCCTTATCTTTCACTGGTTTGGACTTATCAAAGAAATTATGAGGGTTTGACTCTCAGAACCTATGTAAAAACTACTGATATCGATAAATTGAATATGTAATACTAGGTTCCATATTAAAAATAGATAAACCAAACAATTGAGATGATACTTGATCAACTGAACAACATGAAATGGAGGATCCCACCATAGATTCTTTTCAATATTCCTTAGAAATTTGTGGGGGCATACTCTAGAATAATAAAAACAAAACCAAAAAAACTCATCACAGACCAAAACTCCATACTTCAATTGAAAATTAAATATCCATACTTGAAATATCATTCCAAAAAAATTTACAATACAACAGAACTAAAATCCAAGAAAGTAAATCTCCAAACTAAAAATGGAAGCATCACTCCACACCCACATTTCAAAACATTGAACACCCCCCCCCCCCCTTTGAAAACACTTTCCAAAAAAAATACAACCACAAGTAGTTAAGTACTTTCCATTGGTATTCCATAAAGCCTTATATATATATACTTATGCTAGCTCAATAACACATCCACACATACCCACATATATCCATGTACCACATATATACATCAACACATGTGAGTATTCATAAGAATGCTAAGGGTCAAAACAAAACATTTCCATTTCCAAAACAAAACTTTCAACCCAGATTTCAAATTCCTAACCAAATTCTAAATCCACTTATTATCATTAAATAAAAAATTCCCAAATTACAAATTCACTTTTCTTCCTACATTTTTCAAAACCTTCCAAAATCCCAAAAAAATCCCCTTCCATTTTTAAATCAATTTCAATTTCATCTTTAAATAATTCAAAGCTTTCATTTTGAAATCTAATTTTGATAAACCAAAAATTACTTTAAAATAAAAGGAAAAAAATAAAATATCCCAAACCAATACAATGAACAAAAAAAACTTATTACTCAATGGATCAAAAATCACAAAACATAGAAAAAACATCTTCCACATTCTTCTTGTCCACGTGGTTTGGTGGACTGTGTTCCTATCATCTGAGCACACTAGAGGTCAATAAAGGTAGCTACATCATTTAGTCAAGGTTTTCCATACCCTTCATAGTAACCATTCACCCTCTTAATCCCTAAAAAATAACCACCAAATCTAAAGACCAAATATAAATCTCAAACAAAAACCAAAGACCTTGAAAACATCTGAGATCCAATATCAAATTTTAAGGCACAACCATCATGGACCACCCTAGAAATTCAAGTGTGCTTCCAAATTGGTGGTGATAAAGAACTTACACATGATTGACCAATTTAATTCTAAAAATAATATCCCAAAACTACCAAAAATCCCCAAATAACATGGGATAATTCATTGATACCATTTTGTTATGAGCCAACCTGGGTCAACCCTGAACTGGTCACACGAGCTGACCCAGGTTAGTTCGTGACAAGGATAGTGAAAATAATTTGAAAATTTTCACTTTTAAAAAAATTATTAATAATCAAAACTTAAAAATATATAAATTTTATCAAAATAAAATGAGAATTGTATGATAAAACATTCTATTTTTAAAGGGTACAAAAAATCATTCAATCATTTTGAAATAACCTCTTTTAAAACCACATTGCTTAAAAGATTTTAAACCTTAAAATTTAAAATTTGGTAAAGAGAAATTTAATTTTACCATATAAATCCATAGGATAATAAAATTATAGAGGGATTAATATTAATGATCATTAAAATTCACTATATGGATTATCACATTTGAGAGATCTTGATTTTTGGAAGGAAGCTGCAAATAAATCCTTACAACTTGGGTAGCATTTAAATAAAAACTCTTGAAAAATAATGACCATGAAATTGATCTTAGAATACCATTAATGAAGATTTAATTAATGATATAATATATCATATAGAAAGTATACACACCACTAAAATAAAAAAATATGCGTAATATAAACAATGTCTCAATGAAGGGTAATTGAGACAGAAATCCCTTACATTGTTTCCTTGCTTAATTGATCACACTCTAACCTAATTTAAAACAAAAATAGATAAGTTAATAAAATGTTTCATAACATTAATCATAAATATTACCCTTTTATAATACTTATTATAATTCTTTATCATGATTACATTAATTAGTTATAGCATATTATGACCATTGGGTGTTAATAACATTAACTATTTTATGCATGTTTAATAATTTTGATATTATTTCACATCATTTTATACCAAGTTCGTTATTGATATATAATTTGTGATTCTATAATATATAACTTATATTGTTTTAATATGTTATTATTTCATTCCATTTGTGTTTTGGTTACATTATGTTAAAACTGAATTGATAATGGCTTATTTTAGTAATTCTAGCAAACAAAAATGTTACTTTAATAATAAATTATATACTTTATTTAATACTTCCATAATAATATAATAATTATTATTTTCTTAGTATATAATAATATTATTATTTTTCATGTTCCCATAGTTATCCATAATCATATTTTAAAGCATTATTCACATAGGTGGTTAAACTGACCCAAAATTGAACACGCTTTAACACTGTTATCGAGTATAGTTAAAGAGGTGTTTATTTTGGTGTAATATCATTATAAATGAATAATAATGATAATTATTTATTTTTTTATTATTTTTAACCATATTTTAATTTTTTTTAGAAAATTTATGAAAATCTAAAAGAAAAACAAGCAACATTTCATCGTGGGGGTGGTAATCCACGCATACGCATGATTAGTGTTCATGTTTCTCAACACATGAGAAGGGGTGAAGGTAGATATTAAATTGAAATTTCATAATTATAATTATATGAGATATATAATATTTATTTATCATTACCAACATTAATTCCCACTATGAAATGCAATAATGAAAAACAAATTATGTCGCTTCGTGGAGGTGGTAATCTGCACAACACACTAGTGATGCTCTTTTGTTTTTTCTAAGTGGATGTTAATAAATTAATAAGGGATATAAAATTAATATAAAAACATATCAGTATGATGATGATACTAAATTTTTTGGAGACTTTATTTTTCCATGGAAGTTCCCTTGAAATCAAAGGTCTTAACCTAAATATGAGTGACCATGGGATTATGTTTGTGGGATGGGGTTATAGTGAGATAAAAATGGAATATATTAAAGGATAAATTCAAAGATTAAGTATAAATTTTAAAGGGTGTGAGTGATATCCTTTTATAATAGGAGAAAAGGTAACTTTTGGAAACACTCATCATTTTTCAATAATTTCATGACACAATTCAAGGTTTACAGGCTCAAATGTGGAAAAAGTGGTGTTTGAAAAAATATAAAGTTGAAATTCTTCAAAAAATATTATTTTAAAACATATTTAAAAAGTTTTTTCTATTTACCCTAAGTAAAACACTTTTTACTATATTTAATTTTTACCATGGTAACTATTTATTAACCTGAGTAATTAGTTTTGAAAACTAAAATTAAAATTTACCTTATTATCAAATTTGAACCTTATGATTTTTAATTTTAAAATAATTTTATCATATTAAATTAATAAATGTGTGAAAATTATATTTTAAAATAAACACACTTAATCACATAAAAATAGTGTTTAGAAAAATAAAGTTTTTCATATTTAAATTTATCAGTATTACTGATTTTAATGACATAAATTGATTAATTATAAATATAATTAAATTTATCATTATTTAAAGTAAATAAACTATCAAATATAACCTTTAAAATATTTCCTTCAAGGAGAAGACCGAAATCAATTTTTATTAAACTAGCATTTTTATTAAGTTCTAAAAATATTGGAAATTGTATTTATGAGATAAAATAATATATTAAAATATATAATTTTATTCCTTAAATATTTATTTTATTAATTAAAAGTTTTCTTATACTTTTAGGTTTTTCTTACATAGTGATAAAATCACAAAAACCTTATTTTAGACTAAGAAATCAATATTTTTAGAAAAAATTAAAAATTAATACTAAGTAAATTTTCATGAGAGGAGTTAAAAAATGAATTTTATTTTATCAAATTTAAATTTTAAAATTTTAAAATTCAATTTTTGAAAGAATGTACAATATAAATAAATAGATTTTATTATGAACTTTTTCAATATTAACTCATATTAATTACTTATCTACTAAAGGTAATAGATATTAATGGTATACCATATTAGTTTTTATTATATATTTATTACTAATTTATTCTTAATATGTTTTGGTTTGTTTACTTTGGTTATATATTGTGACATAAGTTATAGAAAATAGTATATATTTTAAAAGGGTCCAAAACCTCAGCTCATTACATTATCATTATATCTTTATCCCATACTAAAGAAAAAATGGTTAGTATGAAAATATATAATCATTAATCAGAGTGATAAATCATGGAAAATAATTCATAGGATTTATAAATCATGACACCTTCATTTTAATCTATGAAAACTTAGGTTTAATCTAGGTCATCAATGGTTATTATCTATTTAAATCCTACATAATGGCTCATAAATAAAATTTGAATTCACCCATGCATATCTCCTAGGAGTATCTAGAAATTTTTTCAGTCTTAAAACCACTCGACATGCACCAGTGATGATCAAGTTAATACCTAATCCACCACATTTAGAGTTGTAACCTGTAAGTGCATCTGTGTCACAGTTGCTTATACTTACTAGTATCTAAACAATGATGTATTTCCTAGGAAAATCACACTTCTTTATTTACCATAAATTAGGATGCTCTATTATACTTAGGATTATCCTAAGTTTTGTCACTAAATTTTTCTCATCCTAGTTTCCAAAAATTAATAAAACTTTCTCTGATTCCAACTATAGCAACCTAAACTTTTCATATATAAATATTGCCTAATTTTATATTAATATTCATTGCATATAAATATGATCCATTCCATTCCCATAATGATTTAGTGTCTTTGGAAACTTGGATAGATAAATCTATGGTAAATAAAAGATTTACGTAATTTACTATTAAGTTCTTCACAACTATCACCCTTCTTGGACATATCTTAATTAAAACCTTTTTTCATAAACTGGGGAAATGAAACATATGAAAGGTTTATATTAGATTCTTGGTAAGGTTAAACATGATATACATAAATAAATGATCATAATTGAGTATAAGATAAGTATAAGGGTATGGGAACATGATCATAACTTACAATAATCCTACCCAATCATTCAAAGATCATTAATCATAAATCATGGAATAAGAAATTTCCACAAAAATATATATAAGTTTTAAGTTTTTTGAATCATAAATAATCAATAATGAGTCATGATAATTTATCATAAGTATAATACATAAGTTTTTGTAATACACATAATCATATAAAATCACTTCCCTTATCATGGTTCAATCCCAAGATTATCATTGTGGATAAATTCTCATAATGTAAATGCCTACCCTATCATTTCAAAAAAATTACTTGGAGTAACTTCCATCTAGTTAACTCTATAATATCTTAGGAGTTTATTAAATTCATCATATATTATGGTTTTATCAACTACTTCATGATTACCTAATGCATTGTAGGGCTAAAATAGACCCACCTTTCATCATGAGCTATATTAAGCTCACCTTTCACATAATCATAATCCATATATATGAGTACCACATAAAACATTAATCATTTCATAATAAATAACCCATGAAAATAAAATGGGTTTCATAAAAATTTCATCATCTTAGTCATAAACTATCCATAATAAAGAATAAATATGGTAAAATTATATCATATTCCCAGTATAGAATGTGAAACATCAAAGGATCCTATTATAGTTGAAAATGCCTTTAAAAGATCATTGGGTCATTTCTTGAGAAAAATAACTTTTTTATTTTGAAATCACGTATTTAAAATCTAAAAATTTATAATAATATTAAGGTAAATGTTTCTTTAAAAAATAATTTTAGCTTTTAAATGAATCTTTAATGTAAACAAAATCCTTAATGGTGTGAAAAACTATTAATGCGGCGTATGTTAAAACAAAAATTCCTCTTACATTTTTAGTAAAAAGCTAAAAGTGCCTTGTTTGGAAAATAAAAATATTTTTACTTTATAAAAAATTAAAGATATTAAAAATTGTGTAAAAATATCTTTACTAAATCTTTATATAATTTTATAAACATTCTTGAAAACATTTTTCAGAAAATATGGGCTTGGAAGAAAAATATTGTTGACTGATGAGAGAAAGAAAGTTGGTTTTCCATAAAACAATATTTTAGCCTCTTGAGTAATTAAAGATGGGGAAATGAAATTAAAACATATAATCACTAGAAATAAATATATGAAAATAAAATACATAATATTTTATTGAGAAAAATTATATAATTTCATCATTGGAAATATAAGAATAAACAATCTTGATAAAAATGAGATTGTAACATAAAATCATTACTACTTTGGTAACTTTTGATTCATAACCCCCATGAAAGAGGTAAATTAAAATAAAAAATTAAATACCATTAACATGAGTATATTAATGATACCACATATAAAATTTTTATTAGATACACCTCATAAAATAATATGGGTGTATAACATAACATATGTCCCAAAGAAGATAATTTGTGATGATAAACTCTTACCACTTTGATAACTTTTGAAGCATGGCACCTTGGATTAAATAATTTGAATTATATCCTTAAATAACATGAATTAATAAGGATACATGATATAAAATTCTAAAGGGTTAGTGTATACACCTCATAAACATAAATAAGTTCATAACATAAAGCATGTCTCAATGAAACAATATTGAGACCAAAAACCCGTACTGCTTTAGTTAACTCTAAATAAAAAAATAATGATAGGGATAAACTTATATGTATTTTAAAATACCCATAATTCTAATGAAAAACAACATATAATAAATTATTTGGTATTATATACACCACACAAATAAAACAATAGGTGAATATGGCATGTGTCTCACTAAAATTAATGTGAGACTATAAACCTTTACCTCAAGTCCATCTTAATTTGAAAGCACTCTATCCTCCTATATAATAAATTTAAATTTATATAATTTTATATAAAAACCTTATTAACACCTATAATAACAGTCATGTTTTACTTATAACATCTTATCACCCATTCATTAATAATATTTCATTATCATTGTCATTTCAGGTGTTAACTGCTCAATTTTTCTTGTATGTTTTGGTTTAGCAGTATGGTCTTTGAGAATTGATCATGGATCCTTAATATAAAAAATTTTAATCATGATATAAATATAATATATATTAATTATATACATATCGATAACCATGGTGAATAAAAATGAATTACATCACTTCTTGAATATGGTAATCTATACATACAAAAGGGTAATTTTTCTACTTTTTGATGGATGGAATGAAAGAAAGATAAATAATAATTCAACTTTAAAGAATAATTATTATATAATAAATATATTATATATATATATATTAAATACATCACAATAACCAACCATGAAATATGGTTATGGAAAATGAATATTATCACTGCATGGAGTGGTTGTCCATGCATATGCACGAGAAATACTTTCATCTCCCATTTGATGGAGAAGAGGTGGGAAATGGATGCATCATCATCATAATAAAATATAAGTATATTTATTATAATTTATTAATCATGTTATTAAGTATACAATTGGTTTTTATAAATTATAATAAGAAATAAAATTGAAAGATCTCAATGAAGATTTCTACCTCTTCTTTGAGAGACCTCATTTAGTTTACACCTTAATCCTTGAAATATTGATCTTAGGAGAAGGCCAAGAGCTCTAAGATTAAGGTAAGGATTATAAAAAAAAGTTTTTTAGTAGGTATTGGCTGATATATAAGGATCAATTTGTGTGAATAATGGTGGGTAATAGGATCCCTTTTATAAGTGAGGGAGGGACACACATGGAATTTCATAAAAGATTCCAATAATATAGGGTCACTTTCATGATAAAATGGATCATAATGGACATGAAATATAAGGTAGGATAATATAAGATTAAAATATATTTAAATAATAATAATTATACAATTTTTTATGGCATACCTACCCTAATATCTTGGTTTAACCCCCCCCCCCCCCCCGATAAACCCATTTTAACATTAACCGTTATAACAAAATTATATTGCTTGTACCATTCATTATGACAAAAAATTAAGTTGGACATACTAAATTATATTAATTAGAATTATTAAAAAATTTAAATCCATTTTATCAAATTCAATTTATATAACTGCTATAATTTAATTTTAAATAAGCATATAAACCACAATGAAAATCCATTTTAGAATAATGCATTTTTAAGCATAAAATTGATTTTACTTCCATTATTTGTATTGTAAAAATATAAAATTAATTGTAAAATATATTTTTTAATATATAAACCATAAATTTAATTATAACATTAATAAATATATGTTAATTTAATTCATTTAGATAAACATTCATTGCATGCATAAAAATATTTTTTATAAAAATGTATTTTTAATCCCAAAAAATGAACTTATCCCAAAATAAATTATAAATATGGTCCCTATATAATTAATTATATCATTTATAATTAAAGGATACTTATTTCAATTTAAAATAAAATTCAAAACATAAAGGTACTTTTAATTGAAATGTAATGGTTGTTTTTATAAAAATCAATATTTTGTGCTATTTATTAAAAAATAAATCATTTTAAAAAAATGCTAAAAATTTTCCCAAAGATAATATTGACATGATTAATTCAAAAAAGATATTTATTAACTTAAATAAAATTTCTAAAAATTATAGAAATTAATTTTGATGTTCATGCATGAAATAAAATAAAAACCATTTTCAAAGAAAACATATCTCTGGAGCATAAAATGAATTTATTGAAAATTAAGTACTTATTTATTATGGATTAATTAATAATTTTTAATTTTTTTAAACTTTTATTCATATTTTTCATATTTTGGTTATTACTATTCATATATGTCTATTTAACATCTAGGATATGAAAGATTAATATATCACTGTTCATTTTGGCATGTGGTTTCATGTAAAAGAAGGTATCAAATACCATAAGTTTATTTCAAAGTAAGTATATATAAAATATTTGTATGTTACAAACCATGTAAGGTGATTATATAAAATTAATTATGTTACAATCATGGAGATGGTAGATCATGCCTACGCATGAGTAATGTTTCCATTTTTCAACAAACTTGAGGGAAAGTAGGTAAATATTATATTAAATTTCCAAAATGATAATTATATCATAAATATCATATTATTTATTTAAATACATATATATATATATATAAGTCACATGAGGTGGTGATGAAAAATAAAATATATCGGTTCGTGAGGTGGTAGTTTGTACGTACACACAAGCAATGTTTTTATTTTTTGTTGGATTGTAAATAAAGAAGTAGAATATTTATTTATAATTCCAAAATTAAATTTATATCATATTATTTAATTTTGAAACATTATTATTATCATTCATAAAATTTGGTGATGAAAAATGAAATACATCATCTCACGAGGTGGAAGTCTTCACGTATGCATGAGCAACGTTTTTATTTTTCATTATAAGATTAGATATATGAAAAAGGGTTATAAAATAAACATAATAACACTCCAATATATGGTATATAATTATTTTATTACATGTAAATGGTTAATAAATATTTTAAGAATATAAAATAAGAAATAAAAAAGAAAACACTCGGTTAAGAACTATACCTCTTTTTTGGACAACCTCCTTTGGATTATATGTAAAGTCTTCTTAGGATGGAATTATTATCAAACCATGATTTCTGGGGTGTATTGATATATTTTAGGAAGGTATTTTAGAAATTTTTGGTGGATAAAAGCGGATATTTAATTACGGAGAAGAGAGTAAATGGGGTGTTCTTTTATAGGTGAGGGAGATGACACACTTGGAATTTTTCAAAATATTAAATTATATTAATATCTTACTCAAGGAAAATAGGTCCAAAATGCTCCATTTGAGAATAAGGGATGGAATAGGGTTGAAATATGACCATAAAATAGGATTTATAACATTTTTAATTCATTTTAATCCTAATATTTTTAGTTTTAACCCTTTTAACTTATTTTATCACCTTTCATGGTAAATAACATTTTTATCAAAGTTATTATTCATAATGAATGAAAATGAAATTAGAATAATTAATAAATTTAAAAATTATGTTTATAAATATCTTTTCCATTTTATCAAATTCAATTTCTATAAGTGTAATAAAATACTTTTAAAATAAGCCTATAAGACACGGAAAAAAACAGTTTTCTAGAAAAATGATTTTTTAATTATAAAAATTGGTTTCTACCAAATTCAAGTATAATATTAATTATAATGAAATTTATTGTATTATTTTAAATAAAAAGTAACTAATTTCATTTTAAAACCAATCCAAAACAAAATTATACTATGTAAATTCTAGAAAAGAAAAGGCAGTTTTCATAAAAATCGATATTTTCTACAATTCACCCAAAAATAAACTTTTTCTTAAAATTAAGAAAAAATAAATCTAAACTTATTTTGAATTTATAATATAAAAATGATATCTTTTTTTCAGATTTAAATTTTGGAATTTATAAATTAAAATTTTTAAATAAAATCATATTGTTCATGTAATCGAATTTATTACGAATAAAACTATTTTATTTTTTATTGTAAATTTACTTAATAATATTATAGTGAATATAAATCTATAAAATATAATTAATAAATATTTATATGGAATTAAATTGATCTATTATCAAAATTACCTAGGTTTTTACACTAATAATACTTCTGGAGGTCTCTATACATTTTAGTTATTTTGAGAAGAATGGAAAATGGAGACTTATGAGCTTCACTTAACAATGACTTGTTTAACCGGGAATCACTTATTACACACAACCTATTTATAAATATAAAAACACATAATTTTTCAATGTTAAATTTATGAAACTTACCCTTCTTGTCTAATTCTAAAATTTCTTACAAATCATGATCTTATATTTGAGCATGCTTAATTCTATTTGAAAAAATATGACTACACTGACACATGAACCAAAAGAGAGGGAATTCATGCATAAAAATTTTCTAGGCCAACATCCATCAAATAATTTACCAAAATATCATATTAAAAACATAACATAGTTAATGATATATTATGTTTTCAACTCCAATTATCCAATACCTATTTTTCTTTACCTAAATGATAGTGAATGTGAAATTGTAATCCTTTATCAATTAAAAATATATTCTCTACCTCATGTTTAACTCTTTTTGAGTGAATATATATATTATTTGAGTGAATTTATTCTTTAAACGTTGACTAAATTGTATATTTCACATTTTACCCCATATAAAATATTCCACCAAAATTTTAAATAAAAAACCACCACTATTAGCTCAATATCATGTATAAGGTAATTATTTTTATAGAGTTTTAATTGACTTGGATAATTTTAAATTACCCAATCATCTTACATCAATACACGACCAACTCCCTTCAAAGAAGTATCTTTTAAAATAAAAAATTCACAATTTCTTGTTTGAAAGGATGACACTAGAGAATTAACCAATCTTCTTTTCAATTCTTAAAAATATTCATCACATTCCTTTTTTCAGATGAATTTAAATCAATTTCAAGTTAACTTATTTATTGGGCTATATAATCAAGTAAATTTTTCATAAAACCATTGTTTTTAACCCACTTGTCCAAGAAAACTTCAAATATTAGTGAAATTTTAGTTCTTTTCCAATCTTCCACCACTTTAGTTTTTTTTGGATTAACAGTTATGTTAGATTTATAAAAATATTCCTAAGGATTGAAATCTATTATAACCAAATTTTATTTTAAATTCTAAAAAAACCTTATATGTTTTTAATGATCCTCATAAATTTTAGAATAAATCATAATTTAATTGATGAAAATAACCAAAAATTTATCCAAATGCCCCTATAAAAATATATTCATAAGATCCATAAATACAATGGGTGCATTTTTCAGCCAAAAAAGAGTAACTAGAAACTCATAATGTCCATACCTAGTATGAAATACCATCCTCATAATGTATCCCCCTTCACCTTTAGCTGGAGATACTCAAACTTGAGATCCATCATCAAAAAATAGTAAGCACCCTAGAGCTAATCAAGAAATCCATTGATATGAGGCAACAAAAACTCATTATTAATAGTGATGTTATTGAGTACACTATAATCAATGAAAAAAATCATGTAACAATCCTTATTTTTAACAAACAAAATAATATCACCCCAAGTGAAGTGCTTGGATGGATTAATACCTTATGAAGAAACTCTTTTAACTATTTATTAATTATAAAAGTTCTACTAGATCATTTGATAAGGGGTTTTAAAATTAGCATCAGGCACTAAGTCAATAGTATATTCAACCACTTGATCAGTAATAAAACTAGAAAAATCATCAGGAAATAATTCCAAATATTCATTTAATATTGGTGCATCAATAACTTTAAAAATTTCATTCTTTTCAAAAATATGTGAAAGATAAATTTCACTTTCATATTTTATTAGTTTCTATGCTTCTTGATATGTTATTAAAGGTGTGAATTCATTCTTATATACTAACTAAAACTCATTATGAAAAATAATTTCTATAGATCTATAATCTATATTGGAATGATAAACTAAAACTATATAATGGGAAGTAAATTAATTTTTGTAGGAAAAAACATTCCATAGAAGATAACAAGAAGATTCCTATAAATTGTTGATGCATTTATACTACCCCCAATAAAAAGTTATAACTTCATTTATTCAGATGTTATTTCAATTTTACTTTCAAAATTACCAAATATAAAAGAACTTTTTATTCTTAAATAAAACAATACATTGGAATAATTTGAATAAAAAAGTAGTATACATGTCACCACATCATTTTATGTTCATGTATCTATCATAGTAGTAGAAAAATAATTTTTTGAACCTTTCTATTTCTGATATTGATGATTCTCACCTTGAGTAACTAAATTTGGATATGTGCTAGTATGATATTCTGAATCATTATAATTAAAATATCTTATTGTTGGTTGGATATCTGTTTTTCCATTACATTTCTGATCAAACCTCTTTTCTTTATAGTCATGATTAAAATTACTAAGCTTACCACATTATTAACACTTCCATGATCATATAAAAATTTAAATTTATTTTACCACATTTCTAATATTTTATATACCTATGTCTCAATTAGAGACACCCCGATAGGGGGTGAATAAAGGTAATGGTATAATTAATATTTTTCTTTAAGTTTTATATATATTTTTTAGGATCGTGTTCCCATGTTGACATGAACTATGTTCATCCTGTATCACTTAATAGAAAAATCACTAAAATAAAAAAAAAATGTAGAAAATTAGAGCATATTTAGAATGAAAACATTTTACTTGGTTCACTACAAAGGTCTATGTCTAAGGAGAACACACTGACGATGCATTGATGTTCCAAAATCAACTAAGATTCATTAATTATCTGGACTTAGATATTTTTTCATGACCACTCCATGATAGTATCATTGACTTTATAATTTTTAGGGTTAAATCACTCTTCTCCCAAGGCACACATCCTATTCTTTACTTCTATGCACTACTTACATGGAGGATCTTCCATATTTTATAGACTTTTAAGTCCATTCAATAGATAAGAAACATGGTGGTCTATATCATTTTAGAATGAGACTCTTCTTGCATCATAACTCATGATTTGATTCTATGTTTCTCTTCTACTCCACCATACAATTCTATTATTCCATATAATATTAACTCCTTGATGAGAGAATTAAATCTTTTCCTTCAATAACATAATCTCAATATCACTTCTTCTCCATATTAGTATAATTCCAAATAGAAATTCTCATATTTCCCTCTGTCTAATTATACTACCAAATATAAAAAAAAATATAGTCAATATTCTTCCTTATGGATCACTCATTGATCCTATATATACTATTTAATCTCTAGAATTATGATTGGATATATTCCTATGAAAATACCAGTTTGAATCAATTGGGAAACATTTTTCACTACAAAACCCTATCTGTAATGCAACCCTTGGCACATAACTCCAAGCATGATACACTTGGGTGTGTAACCTATGTGTGTGTAACCATGTTCATGTAATATTAATTAGATAACCTTGTCATTATACCTATGAATATTCCTTAAAAAAACAACTTTTTATGATCTTGATCATATATCCTCAATCAAGTGATCATGGACGCAAGACTCTGAATTCATAATCCTAGGCATGAGAACCTATGTATGTGAACTCTTCTACTTTGTATGGATTACTTTATGTGCTTCACATAGAAACCCTTACTTCTACCCAAAATTATAATCCAAATTAAACTCTAATACTTTATTAACTCTACTTAATGACATAAATAATGCAGTAATTATAGCCAATTTCACTGACTTAGTCTCTAAAAATCATGGCCAGTTGGTCATTCCATAAATCTTACTTAGGTTCATTTCTTTCTTATGAAAAAAATCAAATGGTTCATGGGTCCCTTGAATAACCTACTCTATATCATATCTATAGCTAATTCAAGATATCATGAGATCACTTCAAGCTTATGTAGTCATTTGAACAAGTGCAGTTGAGTGATCTATAAGGATTTACGCACTCAACCTTAATTGTACGTCACGAGATTCACCATAAAAACTAGTGCATCTTTTAATATGTGATTAACAAGACCCCATATCAGGATCAATTCAAACATATTTCCATACTTCATGCACGTTCCATGACTTCCTTCATTAACTCATTCCAATAAACTCATTTGTGACTCAATTTCATGAAGTCTTTGTTAATTCTAGAACAACTCCCTTTATGAAATTTGTGTGACCACACCACCTGATCAAACAAACATGGTCATATGACTTGATAGGATTTACATGATTTTATGATCCTTTTTTCTTATGTAATTTTGTAACCCTTAAGGGTTTACATGATTATATTTTAATCATATCTTTATAAAATGATTCCATTTTAATTTCATGTTCCATGATTCCAAATTTTAAATGAATATAAAAGGATTCCAAATATTCAGTATCTTACACTCTGCTGGACTACACATATTCAACAGTTTATTTTTATTTTTATAATTAAATATTCAAGACAGTCTTCATTTTCATCCTAGGTAAATAAAGAACTCACCATTAATATGTTCATACTAATATAATATGCAATAAACTCCCTAGACCAAAAACTTGGTTCTTGATATATAAAGATATCAAGTATCCCTTTGTATTTCTCCACAAAATTTCCTGTAAAACCTCATGTAATGAATTTATCATCTAATAATTACTCTATCCATACTATATGATACAATTATGGGAAAAAATCTAACACCAAACATAGTTTTGGGTCTAACATCTTACCTTTATATTTCTTGGTTTTCTACTTCTCTATTACATGCCACCTTAACTGCTTCTTACTTTTTTCATGAATTATTTAAGTGTCAGAAAACTCCATATTAACTTTATCAGTACAAAAATAAAACTCAACATAAATTTTAATTTCTTAAGAGGCCGATGGTCTTCATAAAATTAGTTTTATTCCTATATGAAATCTATCGATTTTACTCTCATGATCCAAAACAAAATTCAGTGCATACTTGTCCAATATGGTAAAATTTGATTCATCAGCAACCCCTTGATTCTTATTTATTTTAATTCAAATATAAAAATTTTCTTTCTATTCTCACTCAAAGAAATTTAGAAAAATAATTCTCAATAAAAAATATCTATAAAGATCCTCCTCTATATGGATTCAATCTCATCCTTTTCCTTAGTATTATAAATTAGAGATCATCATCGGTCAATTTCACCTTAAAAATGATAAATAGAAATAATTACCTTTTAATTTTTGGTACATCAAAAAACATTAAATATTTTCCTTAATGAATTTATCTGTCCTTTATCTTTCACTAGGTCCTAAGATCCACTAAAAGTCAGAGGGTGTTGTTTCATGAAACTATACACTATAGATATGTTTCGTGTCAAATGAGTTAACACTACCACAAACTATTTTATTCTAATAATTATAGGTTTCTAGTTTAGAAGGTTATTATCCTTTTAATGCCTTCCTACATCAGCTACCATGTTTCTTATATGGAAAACCATTCTAAACATACATGTATTAGATGAAGAAATTTGGAAAACCTTTAAAATCTATCTCATAATAATATAAACATAGATCTGAATCTCTTAAGTGTGTTTTTTAATATTCTCCTAACCTATAAAGGTATCTAAACCTTGTTCTGATACCAACTATAATGACTTGTTACTTTAAAAACCTATAAATATGAATTTAATAGAAATGATTTCACATTTTTTACATTCCCAATATATTTTAGGTTTAGATTTTTAAATAATTAGTAAAACCATTACTTAACAAAGTGTACACTTCTATATAGTCTACATTTTTTCCCATAAAAATGGTCATTAATCATATACCCTTATTTCATTAAAGAAAATTTTTCTTCTTTTAAGATAATTCCAAAGTGGAAAGTTTAACTATAGTTATCACTTATCCTTATATCCTATGAGAAAAATTTAAAAACATGGGATGGGCATAAAATTTTCATTAAGGGATATAAAAATAAAAGGAACTTATTAGTCCAGTAAAAACATGAAAACCTATGAAAATATTTAACTTTTTTCCAATAAAATCTTTAGAACATAAATAAAATATTTCCACATATCAAAATAAACATTTTATCAAATAAAAAATTTTATAACCTGTTATTAAAAATATAAAAAAATAAAGGCATCTTTCATCGTGCTGGAACTCAGGAAAACAATTCAAACCATTCAACTTTAAAAGTTCATAAATTTCCTTACCTCATGAAATCAAAAAACATCCATAAAAACACTTTTTACAATCATAATATTGGTATCTTGGAGAAATATATTCATAATCCATGTTCACCCATGTTTAACACTTGTTAGAATAATTGAATCCCATTTAATTCCATATGAGTAACCAATATGGATATCTCCCTCATTTTTTCCTTCAAATACTAAATCATTAGGAAATTAATTAGGGAGATATATTGGGCTCACCCATAATAATCTATAATTATAAAGTACTATATAATGAATAAAACATTTTTAATATTTCATTTTTTTTATCATAAAACCTTTTAATAATCATTTTAACCCCTAAGAAAAACACTTTACATTTTTACATAATTATAAGGACATATATCATTTTTCAAACTCTTAGAAATGAAAAAATACTAAAGGATAAGGAATATTAAATACTTAGAAAACCCATTTTAACTTGTATATGGATATTTATAATGAATAATATCTATAATAGTGGTAAAAATTTTAAGTTGTATATGTTAAAAAATATTATTTTTTTTCTTTTATAAAAAGTAAAAAATAACCCATATAGAAAACATTGAAATGATTAATTTTCTAGAACTTTTTATAGAAAGTAAAATATAGTATAAAATGACATTTATAAACCTTTTAATAATAAATAAGAATATTCTTAAAACCTATAAATGAACATGTACATGGAGGAAAAGAGTTGGAAAGGAAAATTTTAAATAATATTTTCTAAAGAAAGACCCTTATTTTAAGTCTGTACATATTTGTACATTCTCTAACTCCTAAATAATAAAATTATATTAGTTATTTAGATTAATAATAACATTTTTCATGTTCATTACATTATCATTATTCCATTTATTTCATTTATTACCATATTTTATTTAGTCACTAAAATGGTCAAGTTCATGTTGTTCATTTTTAGGTCGTCTTGTTTATAACCTCGAAACAGCATCGGTAATTAGACTATGGTCAAAGGGTTTATGGTTAAATTTCTTAAAAAAATATATAACAAATTTACAATTATCATATTAATACATTAAATATGCTTTTAAAACCAACCAGGTAAGGTGGTTATAAAAAATCGTGTCATTTCATAGAGACACCAGTCCATACGTACACATGAAAGAAGTTTACATTTTTCTATTGGGTGGAAAAGAAATAAATTAGATAATATTTTATTTTTTCATAATAATAAATATATTATAAATTTCATATTTATTCATTATTTCCAACCTTATGACTACCCTTGTAAGGTGTAAATGAAAAGGGAACCACATTACTTTCTGGATGTGGTAGTCTACATATATGTGCGAGCAACATTATTATTTTACAACTAATGAATGGGAAAGAATTTAAATAATATATTATATTTATAGAATTATTATTATTTTATAAATATCATATATATTCTTTTGATCCATCATTTTAACCAATAATATGATTTGGTAATGAAAAAAAACATCGCTTCATGGAGGTGGTAGTCCATATGTATGCACGGTGATGTTTTCATTCCCCATAGGATGAAAAAGGTGATGAAAATGGGTTATTCCATAAACATAATTACATTTAAGTATATGTAATATATTTATGTTATTATATAATCCTATTTAAAATATATTTTAAGGATGTAGAAGAATAAATAAACATAAAACAATGTGTTAAGAATTATATATATTCTTTAGAAAACCTCTATTGGTTTACACATTAAGCCTTCTTAGGTTAGACTTTTGGTGATACCAGAGCCTATAGGATGTGGGGAGGGATATTGGGAAATTATTTTGGTATGGATTGGATAAGCTAAATGGCTTAGATTGTGTGAATAAATTATTATAGGAGGTTCCCTTTTATAAGTTAGGGGAGTGGCACACTTGTAAATACTTAAAGATTTTAAATATATTATATGTATTTATCAAAAGAAAGTTGTGAAAAATTGAAATATTTTTAATCTAGGAAGATTATAAATTAATATAAACCTATATAATCAAAAAAAATTAAAAAAATACAATACATTAAACTTTATTTCTAAGTTTTAACCCTCATGTTAACTCTTTTGACCACTACTGTGGTGACAAAGTTCTCATGTGGTTACTATTCATAATGTGAAAAAAATGAAATTAACTTTATTAAAATATTTCAAAATAATGATTCTAAATATTAAATAAATTTTACCATATTCAATTTCTATAATTGGTAAAAATTAATTTTAATATAAATGTTCAAATTGTAACAAAAACAATTTTTATAAAAATTCCCTTTTAAGAATAAAAATTATTTTATACCAAAATAAAGTATAATTATGATTAATTTCAAATTAATTATATTTTTTTAATAAAATTTGTCCTTTGTTACTTTAAAACAAATCTGAAATAGAATGGGACTTCTTAAATACTTTAAAATAAATGACAGTTTTAATAAAAATCCGTATTTTTTCCTATTCACCCAAAAAGAAATATTTTCATAAAAATATAAAAAATTCTTACTAATATAAATTCAATATGATGGCTAAAAAATATTTCTTTTTTATAAAATTAAAATTCTAAAATTTATAAATTTTAATTTTAAATAAAACCATGTAATATGTGGTAAAACAATTTATTTTTCAGTTGAAAAATTACATAAAATTATTTAAAAAACATTGATAAATATGATTCCATAAAATTAATAAATATAAATAATAATATTTATTTATTTCCAGGATTACCTATGTTTTCAAATTCACTATCTATCCTAATGGTGTCTTGATCTGATCAAAAATCATTTGTACTAACTCAATACAGTACTCTGCTGCCTGGGGTTTACCCTATCCCTGTAAAAAAGAAGGATATCATGACTAGAATTCCCATGTAAAGAATTACATGGAAAAATTAGCTCCATGGGATTCCCAATATATGATCTAGATAACCCTCACCAATCTCACCTTGAGTTACTCATCCAACCAATACTCAAAATCCATTGTTCATTATGACTAACCTACATGTCTCAAAGCCTCTTTATGTGGCTCATGCTCACCTCCACCATCAGGGGCCTCATTCAGTGCATGACTCCATGAAACTAAATATCTACCCTCTTGATTCTTTAATGGATTCCCCCTAGGTTTAAATAATCTCAGAATAAAATATTATACTCCATGGGGATACAATGGTTTTAATATCGCAAATAATAAAAATTATAACATATAACATGACCCATTAGCCATCACACTTCCCTACCACACCCACGACCATACCATACAACCTCATAGTCCACATATTTATGTCATAGTTAGGAATAAAACACATCATAAACATGTTGGATCCACACATCTTGGGTTGGATCAGTATAATGGAATGAAAAAGATATATGGAGATTCGGCATATAGGTTTTACTGACATTTTAAATAGTTTAACCCTATTTAATTTCCAAAATCACAACCCTTCATTGGTTAGTATAGTGTCCCAACCTGGGTTTCATGCACTGGTTCTCGAGATACACCACCACATGACCTCAGGCACACCTCACCGTACGCCAGAGGATTCCAACTAGCAGTGAGGTTCTAGTGAGTCAGTCATGGAGAGACCATACCCTCTTTTATCAGAGTAAAACACCAGCTAAAATAAATAGACAATAGTGGAAGAGTATATATTCATAAACAATACCAATATCTCAAGATAAACAATACAAGAAATATAATATCCAACTGAAATATAAAACATGCCATGTTGAAGTACGTGTCAAGTGTCTAAAATGAAAAATAAAAATAAAGACACAGATGACTCCCAATTGGGTCCTGAACCACATCCAGTTCCCTCATCCAAGCTCCATCCAAACTCATCCATCTAACTTAAGTCTTTTTCCTTAACCTATCTAGAAAACAAAAATTCTATTTGGGTATCGATTAGGCATCCTGGGTAGGGTGTGAGTACAACTCATTAGGCCACCACCAATGGTGTCTAAAACAAATCCAGTCAAAACAATTTATATAGTTGTATAAAGAAATAATTAAAATTCATAAGTAAATAGTTATCACATTATTAATTAACCTTTATTTAACTAAATAAATCCCTCAGCTTCCTGAGGACACCCATACCTCAATACTTGCTTTGGCCCGTGCCGGAGTCTAAACCATTTCATGCAATCAATTCACAATTCATTAAATAAATTGGCTTTCATTATCCATTCTATTTCAATTAATAAAATGGATAATTGGTACTATAGTATAATGCCAATAATTTGAGTCTAGATCGTCAATTCTAAGACCTAGTGGTTATTTTAAGCAGTAGTCTATGACCCATAACACATTCATTAATGAATATCACAAGTGGGTGTTTAAAGCAGCAGTCCATGCCCCACACTCATTTCTCACTATGGGTTTTTTGATGCAACAGACCATGTCCCACCCATGAATATCAATTTATCAGTGTGGGATTTTGATATAGCATACCATGTCCCATGAATATTTATCAGAAAAATTAACAATACAGGTTTTGGATACAACAAACCATATCCCGCACATGTTTATCACATATATCATAATATCACATACATCAAATTAATTAATTATATAATTAATTAATCATAAAACCTAAATTAATTAATTCAATAATTAATTAATCATAAAAACCCCTTCAATTAATTAATCAATTAATTGATCACAACAATTCAATTAATTAATTCACCAATTAATTAATCCCATTACTTTTATTCAATATTCTAACAATTAATTCAACAATTAATTTTCCTGAGTTTATAATTAAAAAATATCAATAATTAATTACACAATTAACTATTCCAAAAGAAAATTTTCACAAACCAAAAAATCTCATAAATTAATTCAAAAATTAATTTATAGAATTAAATAATCTCAATATTCCATAATTAATTTAATAATTAATTATTCCTCAAATCCCAAAATTTTAATATTTCAATAATCAATAGAATAATTAATTATTAAATCCTCAATTTCTCAATCTCAATAATTCACATAAATTAATTCAAAAGTTAATTTATACTATTCATGTTCTCTTAATTAATTAATTCATAAAATTAATTAATTAAATTCAAAAATCTAATTGCTAAAAAACTCTATCAATTGTACAATTATATATACGTAATCAAAATCATGACTATGAGATTTGAATAAGATGCCAATGACCTTGAAAGTGGAGGAAGCGGTGATAAAAACCCTACATCTGTGATAGTAATCGGCTTCTAGATTCCTTTCAAAAAGAACCAAATAATCTGTTAGCAAAGGATCAATAAGCAGTTCAATAACCAGAAGGCATACCTTAAAAATCTAGTTCGGAATATCTAGTATCTGATGTAATATCACTTCCAAATTGAAGTGGACTCCTATAAATCAATAACAGAAGACTCGCATCCAAGAGGGAGGTGCGTAGAGGGTATTCGGTCAAAGATGGTGGTTCATGAAGGAGTTTCGATCTATGGAGGAGGTGTTTGGGGCATTTATAGAAAATAAAAGAGGGTTCGGAGGGTTACACAATGATAGAGATGAGTTTTTAAAGTGTTGGGTTTCATAATTACCTGATGTGAATTTCCATTTAATTCCATGTAAAATTCATAACCTATTTCCCCTTTTTTTAAATAAATCCCATCACACCTTTAAAAAACAATAAATAAGAATTACGCATGGTGTAATATGGTTTCATGACATGTCTACATGTGGTTAAAACTAGTTACAGGGTGTGTAATCTAGTTTCATGAAATGGCGACACATGGTGAAAACTACTTTTGTAAAATGTTGACATGTGGTGAAAAACATTTATAGGGCGTGTAATTTTTTCAAGGATTGAATTAATTCAATCCATGAATTAAATTCACATGGTCTTCCACAAACTGTTAAAAGGAGTCATACCTAGAAAAAGATGGGATCTTACAATCTACCCACATTATAATAACTTGTCTTCTAGTCGTACTCAAAATCCTCTCTAACATTCCAAATAAAAAAAATATTGGGCCACTTAGATCGCATATCCACTTCCCTTTCCCATGTTTCCTCCTTCACACGTCCATGTTTCCATAATACACAAATTATCAGCACTATCTTTCCCCACAACACTTTATCACTGTGATCCAACACACATATTGGATGCTCCTCAAAGGATGCATTTACCTCAAGATCAACATCATCCACATCGATCACATAATAAGGGTCGGGGTGAGACTTCTGAGGTTTTGATAAATGAAAAACATCATTCATAGCACTGTATTTCTATAAAATATCTAATAGGTATGCCACCAGCCCGATTCTCTCTACTACCTCAAATGGTCTAATGAACATGGGTGACAACCTTCCATGTCTTTGTATCCTGTTGTGACCCAACCTAGGAAACACCATAAGGAATACATGATCACCCTCTATAAACTCTAGGGGTCATCTCCATCTATTATCATATGACTTCTCAATACTTTGAGTCATATCCATGAATTTCTAAATCATTTATACCTACTCTAGTGTCTTCTTCATGAGACTCAGTCCCAACAACTCTAACTCACCTACCTCTATCTAGCATAGTGATGATATGCATGGCCTACCATAAATATCCACATATGGTTCCATATGTATAGTTTCCTAATAACTATTGTTATAGGAGAACTCCACTAAAGACAATTGGTTCTCATAAGACCCACCAAATTCAAGGACACGTGCTAGAAACATATCCTCAAGAACCTATATAGTACACTCTAACTACCCATCTATCTGTGGGTGGAAATTTGTACTCAATAATACTTGTGTACCAAGTGATTTCTACAATCCCTTCCAAAATCATGAATTAAAACATGAATTTTAGTCTGAAACTATAGTCTGTGGCACCCCATGCAGATAGAATATATCCCAAACATATAGTTCTCCCAACTACTCTACTGTGTAGGTTTTCTATATTGGAAAGAAATGTTCTACTTTGGTCAATCGATCCACAACAACCCAGATAGCATCCTTCTTCCTTGGAATCTTCGGGATACCCACCATAAAATCCATTTTCACGTCATCCCACTTCCATTCTGGAATGAGTAATGGCTACAGAAAACCACCAAGTCATTGATTTTATGCATTTACATGCTGACAGGTGAAGCATCATGTCAGGAACCCTACTATCTCCTTTTTCATGGTTGGCCACCAAAACTATTTTTGAAGTTCATGTTAAATTTTGGTGACACCTGGATGTACTACCCACTTTGAGGCATGAAATTATTGTATGATATCTTATCTCATGCTCGTAGGTACAACAACCCAGTTTCTAACATAGATGATCTCATCCTCATCTATGGTCCAATATTAAGATGAATACCCACCTCCAAGTCTTTCCCTCAAGGTCAGACACTCTGGATCTTCATATTACCTTTATCTAATCTGGATCAAAAGTGTCAACTCCACTGAGACTGATATGAGATTCATATGCTCCTGACTCTCCTGTACCACCACATTCATCTTAGCCAAAAAGGTCATTATCTTCCATTCAACACTAGACTCTTAAACCATATGAGTTTGAGTTTTCCTACTCAAAGTGTCAGCCACACTATTTCCCTTCCTGAGCATATATGCTATCTCAAAATCAAATGACTACATATACTCAACCCATCTCCACTTCTGAAGACTCTAATATCAGTGTGAGAAGATATACCTTAATCTCTTATGATATGTAAACACCATGAACTTATCGCCCAAAATATAATGTTGCCAACACTTCAAGGCATAAACCACTGCAACTAGATCAATTTCATGTGTGGGTTAATTCTATTCAAGAGGCATCAACTATCAAGACCCATACAATATAACTTGATCTACTTGCATCAACACTACTCCAAGTCTTATCCTAGAATCATCACAATACATCGTCTACTTCTCACATGACTCAGGTAGTATCAATATAGATTTCGAAGTCAAACACATCTTCAAATACAGGAAAGAATTATCATAATATTATGACCATTTGACCTTTATCCATTTCTTGGTCGATCTTGAAAGTGGTGTTTCCAAATAAGAAAAGTCCTGGATTAATCTCAAATAATATCCAGCCAACCCTAGAAATCTCTAGATATAAAACATGTTCTTAGGATACTCCCAAGAAAACACTACTTGAACCTTCTTCGGATATACTGATAGACCTTCCTTTGAGATGATGTTCCCTAAGAATTGTACCTAATCAATCCAAAATTGACACTTAGATATCTTTGAATATAACTGATACTCTCTTAGTTTACTTAGGAAGATGTCAATATGTTTGGCATGATCATCTTGAGTCTTAGAGTACACCAAGATGTCATCCATGAATAATATAATGAAATTATCTAGGTATGAGTGGAATATTTTTTTCATCTATTCCATAAACACTACTAGTGCATTTTTTAACCCAAATGGCATTACGAAAAACTCGTATAGGTCATACCTTCTTCTGAAATTATTCCTCGGTATATCAAAAGTCCAAACTCTCAATTGATGATCCCCTAATCTCAAGTCGATCTTTAAGAACACAAAATCTCCTCTCAATTGGTCAAAAAGATTGTCGATATGTGGAAGAGGATGTTGGTTATTTATATTCTTACTATTAAACTTCCCTTAATCAATTCACAAATATAGATTCCTATTATCCTTCTTTGAAAACAATAAAGGTGATCCCCAAGGTGTCATACTCGGACGAATAAACCCTTTATCCTCTAACTCCTATAGCTAAGTTTTGATCTCTTGAAGCTCTATCAGTTCCATTATATATCATGGAATAGATACTAGCTCACCCCTTAGCATGAGCTCGATAGTGAATTCCAAATCTCTCTTAGGTGGAAACCCTGATAAGTCTTCAAGAAACACATCCCAAAACCATTCAACTACTAGTGGAAATATATAATGATTTATACCTTCATTAGGCAGAAAAATACTAGCAACCTGGGTTGTGAGCTCTCCCACTTGCTGAGTAATTGGCCCTGCTTGGACTTCCTGGATATCCCACTCCCCATGGTTAATGTATTGGTCACCCTTAGGAGATTTAAAATTAACTCTCCTTCAGTAAGAATATATGTGGGATTGGTATGCGACTACCCAGTCTATACCCATTATCAAGTCTAATCCGGACATTTCAAGTATATAGAGATCCCATAGAAAATGATACTCCCCAACTTCAAGATAACAACCTTTTCAAAAATATATTTCTCTATATTTTACCCCCAATGGTGTATCAATAGTCATTTCACCACTCAAAAACTCCACCACCAGGCTCAAACCATTAACAATTTTTATAGATATAAAGGAATGAGAGACACCAATATCAAATAAGGCACTAGATAAAGTACAAGCTACTAAAATAGTACCTCTCACTATTGATGTCCCATCCTCACCATCCACAAGTGTAGGTTTCACCGCATGTAACTATCCTTAACCTCTTCACTATGATGTTGTATAACTCCCCTAAGTTACACCACTATGATGATGTGGTCACTCTTTCCCTGAATCACCATGTCCACTTCTTCTACCACCTCAGCTAGTAGAACTCAAACTAATAGAATGATATGGTGAATAAGATCACCTCCCTGCACCCTAATTCTTCATAGCTCCTTAATTACTGACTTTTTGTCTCAGGTTACTACAAGCCCTCTATAGGTGTCCCGTCTTGTTAAAATCCTATAACTCCACTTGTGTTTGGGGAAAATGTTTCCAGGAGTGTCCTTCCCTACCACATTTGTGGAAAAACACATTTGTAAGGTTCGGAGTGACTGATCCATCTGACTGGCCACTTTACTTCCCACTACTCTGACTAAAGTTCTCATATCGGCACTTCCTGCTCTTAGAAGCCACACCCCCTGATCATCCATTAGAAACCACCTATCCTCCACTAGAATCTACCTTCAGGTTCCCCTCTAAGATGAGATCCTAATTTATGACTTTCAAAATTATCTTTAACCTAAAGATATTTTTCTGGGACTTAATTTCACAATTAAGTCCATCCTAAAACCTCTTTATCACAATATCCTCATATCTTGCCAATATTGTAAAAAAACTATTGCATATCTATGAAGAATCTAGCATAGTCCACCACAGTCATATTCACCTAAATCATCCTCATGAACCCATCTTCTCTCTCCTTCCTGGGCATCTCTAGATAAAATTACTCAAAGAACTTCTCCTGAAAGTATTTCCATTTCATAGTATCCAAATTTCCATCCAAAGTATGAATGTTCCACTAACGCTTCACTTGTCCATGTAACATGTAATTAGATATCATGAACTTCCTCTTAGCAAGAGTCTCTAAGTGGTCAAGTAAAGTCTGGATGGAATTGATCCAGAACTCAACCCCCTCAGGCCCACCCTCTCTAGTAAAATTTGGAGGGTGTTCAAATTGGAACTCCCTCATCAGGTTATACATGCCCTTAATATCCTATTTTGGGTCTATTTCTATGAATTTCATGAAGAGAGCAAATTTATCTTGGAACTACTGCCATAATTCCTCATCCAGCACTAAATGTGTCTCATTTTTCACCACTGGAGGATTTTCCATCGCTATGTCCTCCAATCATTCTCTCAAAAAACATCATCATGGAGGCATAACTCTACAATTCGAAACACATGTCTTAGAAAATATTTGAAAATATTAACACATTTAATAAAAATAAAAATCCCAATTGGCCACAATAAGTCTTTTCCCTAAACCTCACCATGAAATCAAAACCATGGTGATATCACTACCCTTAACCATCCTACACATAAGCCTTGGTTATAAAAGGGAATTATTATTCTCATAAATCAAGTTTCTCATTTATACACTCATTTATTACTATTTTCATCATTTTAACATTCTCAGTTTTAATATTAGGCACCATTTTAATTTTCATTTCATAAGAAAGGAAAAATAATTCAATTTCAAAAACTTACGCAAAACCCATTTTCTCATGCATGCCTAAAATGATGCATGTCACAAATAATACTGAGTTCTTAGAATGATCCATGTAGACTCAACTCTCATTAAATTCTAGTCCATGATTCAATTCTAAAAAAATATCAGAAACAATGATCACATAACACCACAATTGCATCACCCAAGGTGAAATCATATTCAACTATAACAACAAATAGTAATAACAAAAATCCCACCCTGAGTACTTGGGTTTTCCCCCGTACATAGGTTTGAAACTCCCATAAAAGACCTCATTTCCAATCCCTAACTCTTCCTAGTTTTCAATATACCTTTACCAAACAATAATACAAAAGAAGAAGAAAATTAAACTGTATCACTAATACCACTTTGTAACATCTCGACCCAGGTTCCACACAACAATGCCCTAAGTCGGACCACCACATGACCTCGAGCGCACCTCCCCATATTCTAGAGTTTGATGACTGGCAACGAGGGTCTGGTGAGTTATTCATGGGGATATTATACCCTCTTTTACCTGAGTAAAACACCAGTAGAAATAAATAGACAATATCATAAGCATATATAACCATAAATAGTACCAATATCTCAAGATAAACAATACAGGAAATATAAAATCCAACTAAAATAGAAAACACGCCATGTCAAAGTATGTGTCAAGTGTCTAAAATGAAAAATGAAAATAGAGACACAAGAAACTCCCAAGTGAGTCTTGAACCTCATCCAATTCCATTATACAAGCTCCATCCTAACTCAACAATCTAACTCAAGGCCTTTTCCATTAACCTGCCTAGAAAACACAAAGTCTATTCACGTATCGATCAGGCAGACCGAGTAGGGTGTGAATAGAGCTCAGTAGTCCACCACCAATTATGTATAAAACAAATCCAGTCAAGAAAAGTGTATGTAGTTGTATAAATAAATAATTACAATGCGTAAGTAAATAGTTATCACATTATTAATTAACCTTTATTTAACTACATAAACCACTCAGGTTATTGACGAAACCCATACCTCAATACTTGTTTTGGCCCATTCCAGAGTTTGAACCATTTAACATAATAAATTCATAATTCATTAAATAAATGTTACTTCATTATCCATTATATTTTAATTAATAAAATGGATAATTAGAACTATATTCCAATACCAACAATTTGAGTCTATATCATCAAGTCTAGGACCCTGTGGGTATTTTAAGTAGTATTCTATGACCCAAAACTCATTCATCAATGAAACACATGGGTGGGAATTTAAATAAGTAGTCTATGTCCCACACACATTTATCACTATGGGGTTTTGATGCAGCAAATCATGTCCCACCCATGAATATCAATTTATCACTATGATATTTTGATGCAGCAGAACATGTCCCACACATATTTATCAAACAATTTAACACTATAGGTTTTGGATGCAATAGAATATGTCCCATACATTTTTATCACATATATCATAATATCACATACATCACATTAATTAATTAAAAAATTAATTAATCATAACAACTCCATTAATTAATTTAACAATTAATTAATCATGAAAACACCTTCAATTAATTCATCAATTAATTGGTCACAAAAATTCCATTAATTAATTCAAAAATTAATTAATCCTATTACTTTTATTCAATATTCTAACAATTAATTGTCCCGAGTTCATAATTACAAAATATTAATAATTAATTCCAAAATTAATTGCCCTGAATGAAAAATTTCACAAAACAATAATTCTCATAAATTAATTCAATAATTAACTTATACAATTGAATAATCTCAATATTCCATAATTAATTCAACAATTAATTATTCCTCAAATCCTAAAATTTTAATATTTCAATAATCAATTCAATAATTAATTATTAAATCCTCAATTTATCAATATAAAAAATTCTCATAAATTAATTTATACTATTAATGTTCACTTAATTAATTAATTCATAAAATTAATTAATCTAATTCAGGAATCTAAGACCACTCTGGTGGTGGAGGAGTGGTGAAGAAGAGTGTAACAACAACGCCATTCTTTGGGAGGTGCAGGGTTTGATTCCTGGGAGTTCACTCTTGGGAAAATTTATCCTTCCCTCAGGATCCACTCTTCTTTCTAGGTCACTTAGTCTCTTACTGGGTGGGCAAAATGAGGTGTGACCCATCTGTTCTGAGAGATTTCTATGTCAAACCATCACCGCTCAGGTCATCACCCTCTAGGATGCTTTGCCATCTCAGTTGGAAATGGCTCCTTCTTGGATGGGGCTCTCTCCAGAGTGATCCCTTCATGGGGTGGGGGTTTCCTGGTATGGAGGGTTCGAAAAGGCCACACCTAGGGATTCCCTATTAAAAAGAGAAAAAAAATCCAGGAATCTAATTTATAAACAAACTCTATAAATTCCACAATTATATACACATAATTAAAATCATGACTATGATATTTGAATAATATACCACCTACAATTAAAGTGGAGGAAGTGGTGAAAAAATCCCTATATATGTGGTAGCAATTGGCTTATGGATTCCTTTCAATAAGAACCAAATAATCTGTTAGCAATGGATCAAAAAGTAGATGAATAACTGGAAGTAAAACCCTAAAAATCTAGGTCTTTATATCCAAGATCTGATGCCAAATCACTTTTTAATCAAATAAGACTCCCATAAATCAATAAAAAAAAGACCCATAGCCAAGAGGGAGGTGTGAAAAGGGTCTTTGGTTGAATTTGGTGGTGGGTAGAGGAGTTTCAATCTAGAGAGGAGGTGCGTAGGGCATCTACAATAAATAAAAGAGGGTGTAGAGGGTTACGTGATGTTGGAGAGGAGTTTTTAAAGTGATGGGTGTCATAATTACACAATGTGAATTCCTATTTCACATTGTGTAAAATTCATAACCTATTTCCCCTTTTTTATAAAGAAATACCATCACACCTTAAAAACAATAAATAAGAATTACACATGGTGTAATATAGTTTCATGACATGTTGACACATGGTGAAAAATAAATACAGTGTGTGTAATTTGGTTTCATGACATGTTGACACATGGTGAAAACTAATTTCTTGACATGTCAACATGTGGTGAAAAAAATTTATAGGGTGTGTAATTTTTTTCAAGGTTTGAATTAATTCAATCCATGAATTAAATTCACATGGTCTACCACAAACAATTAAAAAGAGTCATACTTGGAAAAATATGGGATCTTATAGTTATCTAAGTATAATTTCACCAAGAGACTATGAAGGAAAACATTTTTTATCATTTTTTTGGAAATTTAAGAAGCTAAACCCTTTTTCTATTCTAGGACCAAAATATTAATCAAAATAATCATATTCATGTCATGTGTTCCCTACGTGCCTATAATAATACATGAGAAATACCTCTTACCACTTAGATCCATGAATTTGAAACCATATATTAATAACATAAAATAATAATTTATCCAAATAAAATAACTTTTCTATAACCATGAAAACCAAAACAATAATCCCAGTTCCCTTAGTAACTTGGACTTCAACTAATATAGGTTTTTCCCAAACAAGAAACACAAAAAATATCGTATGTTTGATTTTAAAATACATGGGAACTCATTTCCTAAGCTTCTATCCTTCCATATCCCAAATTATAAAACAAGACCCACATGATATAATTTTACCTCAACCTTCTCTAATACCACTTTGAAACACCATGAACAGACTCACTCCACAGTAAAGATATTTGAGTTTCACTAAAACGTAGGCACGCCTCCATGTACACTAAAGGATACCACTAGAAGTGAGGGTTTATGAGATGATAATATATATACTATATCCTCTAAAAATAAATAACAATATTAATAACAATAGCTATAAAATATAAAATATGTATAGTATAATAGATATCATAACATACTACATGATGAAACAATTTTTACAAGGTTAGGAATTTCATACAAAATATAAAATAATGCCTAGAGGATGATCACATATGTACATAGAAAAATAACCAAAATAAATCACTATCCCAACACCAAGGAACCACCTAGACCAATTGTAAAACCATATCATCCATCTTTTACACCTTCCACATTTCTATATCTAATAGGTTCTAGACATTTAACCTCTACCCTTACCTATACCATGAGATAAGTCATCAAACGTCCTAGAGGGATCATTCAGGGTGTGAGTATGAACTCATTTGGACACCACCAATGGTGTCCCTAGGTAATATCCATACATATATCGGTGTATAAAATAGAAATAAATAAAAAACTAAATACATTAAAAAACTTTGTCAACTCAATATTGACTATCCCTGAGTGATCCTTTAACTACCTTGGATAGTTTTGGATTGGAATTATGCACCCGTAGTTTATCATAGTATAAATTCCCTCATCCTTCCAACCCAACCCATATCATTAAATTCATAAACTCTCCATAACCAATTTTAAATTCATAGGTCAACTGCAACACCCCATTAGAAAGTCTGTATAATGCTCCACAAGATATTCCCAACACATATTCCAAATTGGTGAGTAGTACACTCCCATCTAGTGATTTCCCTATCATCACCAGCCATGGCTTCCCATGGTGTACCCATCCTCTATACCAATGGTCAACACCATCACCCCTAAGATACTCAAACTATAGAGGTTATCAACTATAAAGAGTAAAATAAACCACAATATAGTCCATTCCCTATGTACACCTGACCCTAATGGACTCATCCTTATGATTAGTGGGAAACAATAATAACCTACAACACACCTCAATGACCCTCCACCACCACCTATAGGAATGGTCAATACCATTTTCACATTACTGACAAACCAAATTTCCTTATTACCATGATCAACATCATCCATAACCACATAGGTTACACCCAACATATTCCCAAGGAACCACATCAGTCATCACAACCCAAGAATATCCGCTTTACAACACACGGACCCAATCCCAGCATGAATTAAACCCACAATACTAGGAAAGTATTCCATACTAGATCATATCCTCGATTTTATACATAATACAACCTCCAAGTATATCTTAAGGACAAAAAAAACCCCAAGTGATTATTTTCCTGTCTATACACACACAACCCTACCCATTCCTATTTTTTACACATCACATAACACATGTATAAAAAAGGAAATGGTTTTACACCTATACTTTCAGTATGTAGGAATACACTCATTGTAGAACTTTGGATACTCTGGATTCACTTAGGATAAATTTTTAAATATTTAAAAACTTTATTTTAGGAAAAATTTGATAGAAACCATAGAGACAGTGAGATAAAATGATAATAAATATCCAAGATCACATAGCCTTTCCTACAAAAACTCCCTCAAAAAAATTAAATGAAAAACCAATAAGAATCAATGAAGAATTACCAAGAAACAAGTGGAATAATAGAAAATTGGAACTCGGGCTCAAGGATTTATTCTAGTCGAAATACCCCTAATTTCCCTTTTATAGTAAAATTTCCCATTTAATATTTCATTTTAATAATTTTTTAAAAATTATGGAATAATTCGTCATAAGGAAATTTTTAAAAACATCATTACCCTTATGTATGGTGTACTGAAACATAAGAATAATCCATTTACACTTATGTACACCTCCTGATGACCCTTAAATCTCACATATTTCCCCCAAATAAGTCTTATGTATTGATAGAAAATACACTTATGTATAATAATTTCAATTTTACACATGAATAATTTACTTTTATATACAATGGAAATTCCACTTACTTATTCCATGGTTACTCTTACATAAAAAAGGTGACTCAAGAGTTACCCTTATGTATAAATTTATCCATTTTTATTAACTCCTCACAAATTTACTATTACATGTGAAAAACTTACTCAAACTCATCAAGAGTTTACTTTTACACATAGGGGGTTTACTCTTATGTATTACCTTAGCCATATATTTATTTTTATAGATACAGGAATCCAATACTTTTCTAAATTTCCCAAACTCATAGTGGGTTACTTTTACTTGTTAGAAATAACATATCTTTAAAACATGATGAACTATATTCATGGTACTCTTTCACAAAAAATGTTTACACTTACATACCAGAGTTATCTAAATTTTAGGAAATCTACTGCAACTTTTAAAAATGCTAAAAATTACCTCAAAATACCTACATAATTTAAATTTTAGTAATTTCATTCCCAAAACGATAGAACTCTTCTAAAAATTACCATTAGTATAACTTTATTACATTTTAACCCTTAAACCCAGGAAAACTTTTGAGGATCGATCCATATCCATTACTGACACCCCTAACACCTTGTCAAGGTCCAATATCAAAAGTTTAATCCAAGATCCATCCCAAATCACTATTCTTGAATACTCGGGACCTTACACCATTCTCTTTACCTCTCAGTTACTTTGGTTTCATTACATCACACTACTTCTTCAATAATATTTTTAAACTCTATCATTATTATAGGACTATAATAAAGAAAATAAAAAAAATCCATGTGGAAATAACTCGGGGGTCTCCCAATTAATGTGATACAACACCCTATGAATTTGTAGGAGGTTGTGTAGTTGTACTCCAAAACTATACACATCAAAAAAAATTAACATCATTGAGGATAGTGGTTTAATTTCACATTTTAGTTTAAATTTCATATATAAAATAAAAAAAAAGTTCATACACTCAATATACATTCCACATATTCATTTATTTTTCATTACATTGCACTTATTAACACATTGGTATGGTTTATAGGTTTATGTACACGAGTAGATCTCTAAGTATTGAACTTTTTCCATTAATACCAAATATTGAAGGAAATTTCCATAAAAGTAAGGATAAAACACTAAAGACATGGAAGTAGTTAATCCTACCAAAATTCCACCAAGAATAAAGGGGTAATAGTTTCTATATGACATCTTATATAATGAATATCTTTCACCAAGGATTAGGTACTTGAAGGTTCCAAGAGTCATTGTAAATCCATATTCCATCAGACATACTCCAAATATAAGAAACTATGAATAGAATCATCATCACATGAAATATTTTCCTATTTTCAATGGGATACATATGAATATGCATTTCAATTTATCAAGGATTTTCTAACCACAATTCAGTATGTGACACTTAATAGGATATAATAGGATGAACTTAGGATGAGGTTTTTTCATTTCTATATGAAAAGAACAATCAAAGAATTGGTTATTATAATTATCAAAAAACTCATTCAAAACATATGATGACCTTTATAATTAATTCATAAAAGGATTATACTTAACTTATAGAACTATGGATCTGGGAATCTAAATTTCCACATTTGTATAAAATGATCAAGAATAATTTCATGAGGCCTAGGAGAGATTTTAAGATTACTCTTAATGGTTACCTCATAATTAATTCCATCATTCATGGTTTATTTAATTCCTCTATGAATGATTGAATGTCATGGTAAAAAATTTGGTTGATTCAGAAGAAAGAGTTTATTATGGTTACAAATTTATAAAATAGCTCAAGTATATACAAAACATGATTTAAATAAACTCCAAACAAATGTCAATCAGAGGAATAATGGTTATTGTCAATGAGGTGATATTGAGGATGATGTGAACACTCATATTGTATATTACACAAGTAGTTACAAAATATTATTTCAAATACACAAGGAAATAAAGAACAGTGTCATTATTATTGAATGTTTTGTCACATTTCCATTCATTGAATTAATTTTGACTTTTCATCACTAGATTCATAAATAAATCAAGTAGAGGATGTGAATTAGGTGGGTAAATATAGAAGAAAAAATATGAGGGTAATCTATTTTCAAACACCTATAATATAGTGACCTTGACCCGATTACTCGAATGGCACCAAGATAATCCACCACAATACCACAGGCGTACCTCCCAGTTTCTAAAGGCTAGCATTAATGAAAGGGATTTCAAATAAAATAGGTTGGAGGGGGTTTCACCCCTTAAATAAAATGAATACAAGAAAAAATTGATCGGATAAAAATTAGGAATGATAACTAGGTTAATATACATTTGGCCCAAAACACAGTAACCCATAAATGTGGTACCTATTCTAAAAATAACATGGTATATTATGATTATAAAACTAAAAAAACACGCATATGTCTCATAAAAGTCTAAAACTCAAATAAATTCTATAATATAGGTGAAAAACCTAATAAATATAAATAATTCCAACCAAATGTGGATTTAAGGTCCAAATAGAGGATCGTATGAAGAAACTCCAAGGTAAATCCCATGGAAAACTCTTGCACATCCAGTCCAATTTCCCATTAAGAACTCCAAGGGAGTCTACCCCATCACCAAACCCAAATAACACCACAAACCAAGGATACACAAACCCTGAAATATATCCAATGAAACTATATCTCCACAAAGGTGTCTATACAAGGTGTTATCATATATATATATAGTAAGGAACCACCAAAAATCCTTAATACATTAGTAAAAAAAATTGTATGCATGAACATAGCTACTCATTTACATAAATGTAAGGAAACCAATTTTTTAGTCAATAAGAAAATCATAAAAACATATTATCATCAAGATAATGTATAAAATTATTAGTAAAGTTGTACAAATAATTATAGTAGCTACAAATAGTTATCCCCATACTAGGAGGGTTCATACTTGAACTCACAAAAACATACATGCCTTGGTAAATCCCAGTATCAATCTTAAGATGCAGGAAGGGAAATCATAAATCCCATCCATGTCAGGATGGGGGGTAGGGAAATATTTTAGCCTATACCACCCAGGTTCACTTATAGAGTCAAATTTTATTCCCGTCAAATGAAAATGGGAAGGTATATACAAAGTTAGGGCCTCAACCTATCCCATGGAAAAGGGGAAAGGGTATACTCCATCAAGGATAAAAAACTAAACCCATGTATGCACCTATACATCAATTGATAGAGAACTTACTTAATAGTTTATAATAATTAGAACAAATATAAACATAACCCTTCTAGCATGGTCATAAAATACTAAGTAAATCTAGATAAAAATATAAATTAAGTAAAATAATCATCATTCTTATCAATATAAAATGGTAGACAGAGTCCTCTATGTTATACTAGTTACCAAATCATCATGGAAAGTTCATAAATTCAATGTAAACATGAAATAAATATACACATTTCAAGAATGATATATCATGAATCTGAACAAGTTTACAAGTTACAAACTATAACGTCCCAGACCTGGATTCCACTGAAAGGTTCCCTAAGCCCGGTTGTCCACATGGCCTCAAGCACATATCCCCAAACATTAGAGGCTACCGACTAGAATTGAGGGGATAGGGTGGGTCTTTAAAGATATTATGACCTCTTACTATAGTGTAACACAACATAATCAATAATATACAAGTAGAAGAAGCAGTATAATAACCAAACAATATGTAAATAGTGGAATACTGGTATATAAGAAATTCCAAAAACCACATCATATACAAAATGATGATACATGTCATATGTCTCTAATAAAGTATAAAAAACATGTATATAGGGTAAATATACAATACATGTAACAAAAGTAAAAAAAGGCCAAAATTTATCCAGCAAGAATCACGAGCCTTAACTCGATCCCATGATCCTGCTCCTAAGCAACAGTCAAGAACATGAAGAAGGTAACTTTCCCTTATCCATACCTACAATCATATAGTATGTTTGGGTACCCAAAGGTGGTCCAAACAGGGTGTGAGATATAATCCCAATAAGCAGCCATCCAAGTTCAGGTGCCAATCAGTCAATGAATATATATAACAATAGTGTGTAGGAAAAATATATAAGCAAAGGAAGTACTCCAATGTGAACATCCTATAAACCTAGATTCCCATTTTATAAAAAAATCATTTAATCATTTTCATTTAAGTAATAAATATATAATTTAATAGTCAGTCCCATGTCATTTATAAGAATTCTCAATTACCCATTCATTATCATATAAATATTAAGTCTTTAGACCCAGCGCATAGCTCAGAATCCCCCATGATAACATGATCAAGGAAGCCTAAGCAATCCATCCATAAAGTATAAAGAAGGACCAAATCCAAGATTTTTCTTTATCTTGGATGACGCATCATGGAAACCATTTCATTCTATTATTCAATTTAGAACCAGATTATATCCATGATAATCCTAGTTTGGAATTAATGTATCACTCTAGCTATAATATAAACCATGAGCCTACAATCCCATCCATGGTTATACTCAAGAACCCAGGTATCTCTCTAGGTGTGGTGTAGCATCTCTTCCACTTGATTACATCCTTGACTATCAACTAATGGAGCCCAAGTATCACCCATGGCATGTAAGTTAAATTCCCTTTGAGTTTATCCCTAGAATTATCATATGAATCCATGTATCACTTGACATATAAAGGTTATCCCCATTGATTACATCCTTGGAAATCCATATTAGGAGTCAAAGTGTCACTCAGTCATAAGAAAGGTTAGATCCATATGAGTCCATCCATGGAATTCTCATTTGAATCCATGTGTCACCCAAGGCATAAAATAATTTAATCAATTCCAACCATTTAATCAAATTCATTTAAACATGTCAAGGTCAATACCAAGAACATTTCAACTCAAACCTCACCTTGAAAGGTGGAAAAAGGCACAGGCCAATATTAGAAGTCTTGGCCTCTAAATACTCCCATGGGAAAATCTTTACAACATGATTCTAAAGATTAAATAAACTAAGACATGGAATAGTCTCTATCTATCTCACATGGTCATAACAATACAAAGGGAAATTCATTCTTTATCAAGCAATTTCATAGAAATGGATAATCTTAGAAGGTTTTCCTCTCAATTAATCACATGGGAATTTTATTTAAATAAGTAACTCAATATTAACAATCTATTGCATGGAAATGATTTAGGGTCATGGAATTCATTCCCTACTTCTTATCAATTCAATTATAATTCCATTTATCAATTGAAAATTCAATTATGATTATCAATTTAACTTTGAAAATTCCAAGGAAAAAATAAAAGGGGAACACTTAAAGGCATCCATTCCTAAGAGCCGCCCATGGTGGTCTAGTCCAACTAGTCAACACACCCATGGGGTGGTTCCATTTCAAGGTTCTTCACCACTTATCATTTATCAATGAGTATCTTTAAACACATAGGTCATGCTTATAAATTCAAGAATTTAATTTCATTTCAAGTCAATGCCTGGAAATTGGATATGTGGCACAACGACATATATAAGCAACTGTACTTTTAAGTTAAAGACATGATACCACCTACGTTAGGTCTGTAGTTGATAGCTCATCCAGTATCATCTCCTAATTCATCTCAAATTGAGAGAAAATCAAATAATGGATGAAGAACCTAATAATAAGTCATATTAGGTTACACCTAAATAGCACATCATATATCCATAAGAATGAAGAATGGATAAAAATGAATCGAGAACTCACCGATACAAATCAAAATAGATTAGTGGCGCTTGAATTGGAGATCACACGGAGGTTTGGTGGAAATTCCTATATTTGGCTCAAAGAGGGATCTCAAAGAGTATCCTTTTTTTTGCATAAGAGGAAATAATTAGATTTTTGGTTTAAAATTATTTTAAAGGTAAAATGGTTATTTTACCCAAAATACCTGGGTTACACAGTTTAGGTGCACAGTTAGACAAAATGTGCATTAGTCGTACATGATTAGATATAGGAAAGGGCACCCCACATGGCTTCCTTGCATGGTTTGACTAACCATGAGGAGACCAAGAAAAACCCCACTATCAAATTTGTATACCTAGGCATATGGTTGTGCAGCCCAACCCACATGGTTTTCTCTAACTGTGTGTTATTCCATTTCACCACAAAACTTGTGTCCCAGGCTCCAAACCATCCCTAGACACCCTGATACCTCCATGAACTCAAAGGGAATTAATATTAGACCATATTTAAACATATAAACTAGGAATTTATGAAAATTAAAGGATTTATAACTCAAATAAGAACCATGTTCTTACAAAATTTCTCCCTTAAATCAATTTGTCCCTGAATTGCCTTCTCAAGGGTGTTCAAGCATTTTTGAGAGTAACTCCAGCCATTACGATCGCAAATTGGCCTCCCACTCCCAGGTCTCATCCTATATTCATCCATGCTTCCATAGAACCCATACTAAAGGAACTGACCAGCCTCATATAACCTTCATTATATGATCCAAAATACATATATGATTCTCGTCAAATGATGCATCTACCTATAACTCAACCTCCTCGAGCTAAAAGTCATGATACTAATCTAAATAATAGTGTCACCGCTAAGAAACATGGAAGGTGTCATGTATGACCTAGTACCTATGATTTAACTGTAACCAATAGGCTATTAGTCTAACTCTCTCTAGAATCTTGAACGTCCAGACATATCTCAGTGAAATCTTACCCTATATCCTGATCCTCTTATGTCCCAGCCTTGGTGAGACATGCAAGAAAACCTGATCCCTGAACTCAAACTCTAGAGTTCATCTGTGTTGATTGGCGTAGGATTAATTATGAGACTACACAGTATACATATGCTTTCAAATCAACTGCACCTACTTTGTGGTCTCTTGATCTAGACGAGGTTCAAGCATAGATGTCTCTCCTACCTCTAACCAACACAAGGTTGATCAGCATGTCCTACCATAAAAAACCTCATAAGGCTCCATATGAATAGTATCCTGAAAACTATTATTATGGGATAATTCAACTAGGGGTACATGCCTCTCCCAAGATCCCCCTAAAATCTAGGACGCATTCCCATAACATGTCCTCTATCACCTGAATCATGCGCTCTGAATAACCATCTATCTGGGGGTGGTATTTTGTGCTCAGAAGCACCTATGTACCTAATGACCTTTGTATCCCTCTCCATAACCATGAATTAGACTAGGAATTACTATATGAAATGATATTATGTGGGAACCTATGAAGTTATACTATCTCATGGATATAAATACTTCCAATATCATCCACACTAAAGGTTTCCATGATTGGTAGAAAATATGAAACCTTCATGAGCCTATTAATAACAACCCATACAACATCATTACCTTGAGGTGGACATGATAAACACATCATGAAATACATCGCGGAATCATTCCATTTCCACTTAAGTATGGGAAGCTACTATAAAAGTATGGTAGGTTTCTGGTTCTCTTCCTTCACTTGCAGATAGGTGGAACATATCACGGAAAAACTAGATATGTATTTATTCATACCCATCCACCAGTTTTGTAGATGTAAAACCTGATACAACTTGGTGACACTCGGGTGCACTGCCTAAGATGAAGCATGAAAATCCTACATCATCTTCTTGTGCATGTATTTTGAACCCCATATATGACCATGTACTCACAAAATTCCATCCTCACTTATGGTCCAACCAGGAGGAGGGTCCTCACCTGCCACACTCTCCCATAAGACTAGTCCCTTGGAATCTGATAGATACCTCATCCTTACTCTATCGAGAAGTGTAGAGGTAACAGCTAAAGATGATATAAAATTATATCCCTGACTATCCTACACCTCCAAGTGCATCTCATAGAAGAAAAACATGATATTCAACTCACTATCGGCATGTTGCACTTCTTGGATCTAAGTCCTCCTGCTCAGTTCATCAGCCACTACATTGCCTTTATCAGGTGTGTAGGCAAGCTCGAAATCAAAATACTGAAGGTATTTCACCCACCTTCATTGCCTCAAATTCAAATCATGCTATGAAAATATGTACTTTAGGACTTTGTGGTTTTTATACACCACAAAACACTCTCTAAGTATGAAATGTATCCAATAGCACAAATCATGAAAAACTACAGCTAACTCGAGATCATGCATCAGGAAATTCCTCTCATGTGGCCTCAACTGCTAAGACCCATACACCATGAGTCTATCTATATCTATAATAATTATTCCAAGCCCAATACTTAATGTATTGTAGTAAACCATGTAACACCTGCCTAGATCTAGTAAAATCAGTATCGGTGTTGAATCCAATCTCCCTTTAAGCTCCTGAAAGGATGTATTGAAAAAATATGACCATATTAAATTCACACCCTTCTTATTCAATCCCATAAGTGGGTCTTCTAGGTGTGGGAAGTCTTGTATGAAATTTCTATAGTAACCAGTTGGCCCTAAGAAACTCCTTTCCTTAAAGAAGTTCTTGGGATGATCCTATAAAAATACCGCTCTAACCTTATATGGGTATACTAATAGTCATATCTATGATATAATATGGCCCATGAGGTTAATATGATCCACCTAGAAGTGGTGCTTTGTGATTTTATCATATAACTGATGCTCTCTCAGTGTATTCAAAATGATGTCAAGATTTTTTGCATGGTCGTATTGATTATGAGAATACACCAAGAATTTATCCATGAAAATCACAAAAAATGAATCAATATAAGGATTGAATAATCAGTTCATTAGTTCCATGAAGACTATTGGTGCATTCGTGATACCAAATGGCATAACCAAATACTCATATAGACTATACCTTATATGAAAGGATCGGTAAGGTATGTCTGATGGTCTAACACACACCTGATGATAACCAGATCACAAATCAATCTTTGAGAAAACCCAAGCTCCTTGAATCTGGTCAAAGAGATCATTTATCCATGGTAGAGGATACCAATTCTTAATCGTAATCTGGTTTAATTTCTAGTAACCTATACATATCCTAAGAGTTCCATTCACATTTTTTCTCAAAAAGGACCGGTGAACCCTACGGAGATGTACCAGGCCACATAAAACCCTTTTCCTCTAAATCCTCTAGATTCTATATGATATATTTCATCTCAGTAGTATCCATATTATAAGGAGGAATAGATATAGGTGTAGCTCCTATAAATAGATTAATAGATAACTCTATCTCTCTTACTGGAGGTAATCCTAAAAAGTCATCTGGGAAGACGTCCCTGAAATGATAAACTACTAGAGGGAAATAATCCTGACCTATTCCTTGATCATCCAGATATAAACATGCAATATAGACTATCATCCCACCCTACCCATGATTTTTAGGTCCATCTCAGCTCTTCTGGACATCTCATTCACCCTTGTGAATGAACTTGCCACCCTCTAGTAACATGATGGTCACCTTTTGGTGATAGAAATTAACAAAAACATGAAAGGGAACCAACCAGTCCATCTCAAGAATGATATAAAAACTTTTCTTCCAGAGGAAAAATATGTCTCATCGCTAGTATAAAAATGGTCTTTAATGTCATAATTTTAACATCAGTTCTTATAGACTGATGTTAAAAGTCTTCCATAAGGACTTTTAATGTCGTTTTTTTTCAAGAACCAATGTTAAAAGTAAATTTTGACATTGGTTTTTTCAAAACTAACATCAAAACTATTTACATATATTTAGAAAATTATCTAAGCTTCGATTCGACTAGTCATGGAGATAAAAAATACTTACGGATTAAAATTTATGGACATCAGAAGATAAACATTAAAAGATTTTTAATGTCGGGTTTTTTCAAGAACTGATGTTAAAATTCTCTTTTGAAATAATTTTTTAACAAAAATTACATCAAAAATGTTTACCAATATTTATATAATTTCTTAATTTTCACTTTTACTAGTGATAGAGTTAAAATGGACTTATAGATCAAAATTTATTGACATCAGAAGTCGAACATTAAAAGACTTTTAACATCAGTTTTTTTCATGAACCAACATTAAAATTCTATTTTTATGTTGGGTTTTAAAAAAACTGATGTCAAAAATGTTTACTAAAATTTAGATAATTTCAAAATCTTCTATTTCAATAGTTGTGGAGCTAAAACGGACTTATCGATCAAAAGTTATGGACATCGGAAGTCGAAAATTAAAATATTTTTAATGTCTTTTTTTTTCAAGAACCAATGTTAAAAGTATCTTTTGACATTGATTTTTAAAAACAATGACATCAAAAATGTTTTCCAAGATTTAGATAATTTTCTAATATTCTATTTTACAAATTGTGCAGCTAAAACGGACTTACATATCAAAGGATATGGACATCATAATTTGAATATTAAAAGTAAAAAAGATTAAATATGCGGGTTTAGTATTTCAATTTTTTCACAACGCACATTTTAATATTAAAAATCCTGCCTAAATTTTAATACATCACCACCAAAAACATTCTAATTTCAAATATATAAATCCCCATTCTATTTCTTTCAACATTTTCGACATCTTGGATTCAATCAAAATTTCAAAACTTCTTTAATCGATGATTTATACATGGTATTTATTCTCATCATTTAATTTCATTATTATTATTTTCCTTATCCCTAAAACTCTTGATAATTTTTCTTATGATGATGAATAATTATTTTGATCGAGATATAAAGATAAAAAAAATTCTTGAGATTCACCAACTGAGGTATGAAATTATTTACCAATCATCATTTTATCGATCACCGTTTTCATTACTATGTGAGTTCATAATTAAAAAAAGATAATTAACAACAAAAAATATATCAATTCAAAGGAAACCAATAAAAGAATTGAAATTATATTGAATCTTTAATTTTATTCTCTTTTGTTTTCATTTGGTGATTGTAATTTTTAGTACTTTTTTCTCATGTTTTTTTTAAAGTGAGTTGTATCCATTGAAACTTAAATAGGTAAAACTTACAACGACCATAACTTTTGATCTAAAATTACATTTTAGCTCCACGATTAATCAAATTGAATTTTGGGAAACCAAATACATTCTGGTATTATGTGTTTTTAATTTTTCACATTGGTTTTTACCAAAACCGATGTGTAAATTATATTTTTTCTATTTGACATTGGTTTTTTTGTAAAATTGATGCTTAAGACCAACGAAGGCCAACTTTCGGCATTAGTTTATATAAAAACCGATTTTGAAGGCCACCGAGGCATGACTTTTGGCATCGGTTTTTATAAAAACTGATGCCAAAGTCCCCCTTCGACCAACTTTTTATGTTTTTTTTATGAAACTAACATTGAATACCCCTAGGGGCTGAGTTTCAGTGTTAGTTTTTATAAAAACCAATCCTAAAAATGCCTCTAACTGGATTTTTAATTTATTTTTAGATATTATTTTTATAAAAACCAATGTTGAAACTTCCATTCATAACATCACCTTTATAGACATCAATTAAAAATAGAAATCAAAATATAAAAAACCGATGTGGAAACACATTTTTCCACTAGTTCATATAAAGTGACACCCACCAATATTAAGGGGCACTCCCTAGACTAATGTACACCCACCGTTATAATCCCTAACAGAGTGCCAAGATTCATAACACTATCTGAGGACTGCACACTGAGCCCAAGGATCTTCACAATGGACATAGATATAAAGCTATGATAATCCACTATATCAAAAAGTACATAAGTTAAGGTTGTGGCTACTAGAATAGTATATCTGATAGTAGAAGGTCCAGGATCCTGCTCTCAAGGGTCTATTTCACTGTGTATATTTGGCCTGAATTGTGACCCTATAATTCTAATTGGATACTATATCGAACCTAACCTTTTACATATAATATTAAATGTTTTTAATCATAATTATACATCATTGTAAAATCCAATGATCGAAAATTCTAGTGTCTTGGAAGACTAGGTACTTAAAACTGAAAACATGAAAATAAATAAAACATTTATTTATTTAATCTTCAAATAGTTCTCCTAACTTCCATTGAGCTCAAAATCTGTATAGGGTACCTTGGGGAACACATGAACAAAGGGATGAGCTAAATTTCCTAGTAAGGGAATAACCATAAGAACAAATCATTAGCACATGGGATAGAAGGCATGACATGATGATACAAAAAGGCATGAAACATATAGAATCGTAACATATAAACATGGAATCATATAAACAAGGAGTCATAATAATATGGCAGAAACATAAAACATGACTTTATCATGATTCAAGGCTAACCTCCAAGACTATTTCACATGGTAGCACAAGCTAAGGCTAACTGCCAAGACCATCGCACATGGTAGCACAAGCCAAGGCTAACTGCCAAGACCATCACACATAACGCCTCATGAGACTAAACTTTACTCAATTAATTGGAGCACTATCTAGGAGCACCCATATTAACTTCTCCCGAATATTTTTTCCATATAAATAATCATACATAATCAATCTTACATAAACATAAGTGTTTCCCATGGAAAGAATTGGGTAACATAATCATGTCATAAATCATAACAAATGGGATATCATAAAAGTTTCCATTAAAGAAAGTAACTAAAATATACATGGAAATTAATAAGGGAAAATAGGCATGTATCATGGTAAGTGATGTCAAATAGAAGTGACAACATGTAATAAAATTATTTAAAAAAAATTAGCATTAAAACATTTTTGTGCGGTTTTAAGGAAAATACTATAGAGCCTTTAAAATAGAAAAAGGAAAATCCTTTATATAAAACCCAAAGTGAACCGAGAATTTTTTCATAAATAAAAAGAATTATTTTATAAATACAATTTTGGTTTAAAATATAAGATATAGTTCACTTGAAATCGGGTAATAATTTGGGAAGTTCCCTCAAAACAGGTTTGCTTATCGGGAAGTATTGAGGAGGGAATCACTTAAAAATATGTATATCCCAAAAAGATAATGATGAAATGTTATTGATAAATGAATTTGTTAAATTTAAAAAGAATTTATAATATGAACATAAAAATATAATATAACTTCATTTTGGTAAAAGGATGATAAGGCAACCTGAAGGAACAAAGGTAGTTCGGGTAGAATCCCTTATGGATTATCGACATGGTATCGGGTGTACTTAAGAGGGATTAATGAGAGATAAAAGGGGTTTATCATCACTTATAAATCATGATAGAAGTATTGGGGAGGTGCTAAATCATACCCCATCATTAGGTCTTACACATAAAAGGGCATAACATAGAGGACATTCTTGAATAAAAGTGAAATAGAGAGGATCCCTTACCTTAAGTCTAGTGGTGTTCTCCACTTGATATTAATGAAATGAATAATCAAATTAGGTTCATTAATTAATAATTAAATAAACCATTATATATGTAAAATATTTATTATAACCTTTTTAAGTTCATTCATGACCTTATTTATGGGTTAAGTGGTTCAATTTCATTGTTCATGTTCGTTTGTTTTGTTGGTTTTTACGATCAGTTTACTTATTTTCATGAATGGAGAATCATGTAAAATGTGGATGGTTTCCAGAATTGAAGTTATATTTTATTATTTAACATACATAATTTTACATGGTTGTAAATTTAATTTGGTTACTTGGAGTGAAGTTGAATCATTATATAAAACTTTATTGATAACCTTTTGGGTTTATTGGTGGTTTTTGATCACTACGAACTCATTTTGCATTATAAATTAATATCATGTGTAAAAAAAGATTAAAGAACCTTAAATAGGATATATTACATAATAATCTGGTTAAACCATAAAAAAAATGGTTTCATGAACAGAATTTTACATGGTAAAATAAATAGAATACCCATCATCCTTGAATGTGTTAAATTAACACGTCTTGGATGGTGTCTTTACTGCTAGTATAAAAGAAGAGTATGGGAGAGATTATAATAACATATTACATTATCATAACAAAATTACATTACATGTAAGGTACTGGAGTTTTCATAACATTTGGATTATGAGATTTAAGGATATAAAAGAAAACAAATGAACTTGAAAAGAAAGTAAAAGAATTGAAAAGAGGAATTTACTGCTTGAATCAATCTTTCTTGAGAGCCTCTTAAGGGGAGAGGATTTGGTATTTTTAAGAGAATAAGGCCTATAAAACATGGGAGAGAATCTTGGGGAGATATTTGGGTAGAATTTAGGCAATTCATAAGGATTGAGAGAAGTGAATAGAATAGGTAAGGAGGGGTTGTATTTATAGTGGAGGAGATGAGGATTTTCATAATATTTATTTCCTTAGTTTATTAATTTACCTCAATACCAGCAATAGTGATGATTCCATGATTAAAAATAGTAATAATTTCATGTGAGTTAGACACAATTGGGCTTACATCAGCACAACATCATCCATTACCCTATAAATCATGTATTTAGCTTAATAAGAAAATTATTATATTTTATTATTCATCAAAAATTCAAGTAATTTAGAAAAATCCCAAAAATTCACCCTAACCATTTTTTGATGTTTAGAATCCAAAAATGAACTCCATTTTTAAAAAATAATTTTATAAATATAATTAATTTAATTTTTAATTAAAATCATTATTTACTTGAAAAATACAGATTTTAAAACTATAACCGATTTTATGATGTTTTCAAAAATTACATAAGGTCTTATTATATTAAAAACAGAAAACATAAAATTGATAATTTATGAACATATTTTAGGAAAATAAATTTTCCTTTAAATTAATTAATTAATTTTAATTAATTATTTATGACTTAAAAAATACCAATACTTTTACTATGGTCGTATTATCACTTATAAGATGCCTAAATTTTATTTATACATTCAAGGGTGAGGTTACTATTATTTTAGATGATTTACTATTTATAAGGGTCATATTTCTATTCATAAGGGTAAACTTACTATTCATAAGTTACTATTCACATAAAATTAAGTTTGTCTTATCAGACTCCAAACATCTTACTGATCACAACCGTGTATGTCAGATTTTCGAAATTCAAATCATAGAAGTGACAATATTATTTTTAAAGGTTACATAGTACTTAGTAGTTCATTATAATTTTATTTCATATGATTATATGACATAATTATAAGAAAGGAATTTCCATTGATAAAACATTGAGTTGTTACATTATTCTCCCCTTATGAAATTTCACCCTTGAAATCTCATTTTGAATTCTAAGTCATAAACAGGTGCGGGTACTTTTCCTTCATTACCTCCTCCAGTTCTCATGTTGCCTCTTCGTACTTATGGTTCCTCCATAGTACTTTGACCAAGTGAATATTCTTGTTACATATAACCTTATCTCAATGATCCAAGATCTTCACTGGCTTCTCCTTGGAAGAAAGATCATCCTCCAATTGTACCACCTCTAAAGAGAGTACATGTGAAGGATCTGGTATATACTTCCTTAAGAGGGGTATATGGAATACGTCGTGTACTTTAGACATGGTAGGTGTAAGTGCCAGTCAATAGGACATAGCTTCAACTCGATCAAGGATCTCAAAGGGGCCGATGTACCTAGGACTTATCTTTCCTTTCTTCCCAAACCTCATGATCTTCTTCCATGGAGATATGCATATAAATACCATGCCTCTAACTTTTAACTCAAGGTGTCGTCGACAATTGTCTGCATAACTCTTTTGTCAACTTTGTGCTATCTTGATGTGCTGCTGAATGATTTTCACCTTATCCACCATTTATTCGACCATTTTAGGTCCTAGAAACCTATGCTCATTGACTTCATCCCAACACATCGGTGTTATTCACCTTTTCCCTTAAAGGGCTTCGTATGGTGTCATTTGGATACTCGAGTGGAAACTATTATTGTAGGAGAATTAAAACAGTGGAAGATGTTGGTCCCATCCCCCTTTGAATTCCATGGAACATGCTATCAACATATCTTCTAATGTCTGAATAGTTAACTCAGATTGTCCATCAGTTTGAGGATGATAGGTCGTACAGAAGTTCAGTTTAGTTCTTGGAGCATGTTGGAGACTTTTCCATAACTTCGAGGTGAATCTCAGATCTTTATCGGATACAATAGATAGTGGTACTCCAGGAAATCTCACCACCTCTTTGATATATATCTAAGAAAGTTGATCTAATGAGAAGTCTTATATAATTACGATAAATCGATCTGTATTTGTAAGATGATCCACAATGACCTATATATCATTGTTTCCTCTAGATTTCCTTGGAAGACTAGTGAAAAAGTCCATGGTGATGTTCTCCCACTTTCATGTTGGTATGGGTAGTGGTTTCATCATCCCCTTAGACTTTTGTCTTTAATCTTTAACTTTTTGACATACCAGGCACCTTGATGTATATTCAAAAATATCCTTCTTCATATTATCCCACCAAAAGTTCTCTCAGAGATCTTGATACATCTTTGTGCTCCCTAAGTAGATAGAGAAGGTTGAGCTATGTGCATCATTCAGAAGATCCTTATTTATCTTTGGATAGGATGGTACACATAATCATGACCCAAATCATATAAATAATTCCTCATCAATCTTGAACTCTGATTATTTCCCATTTTTAATGGCTTTCACCATTTTCGGAATTTCCACGTCTTTTCTTTGGGCATCCCTTATTTTCTCTATGAGGGATGGTTGAGCAATCATTTTACAAAGGATTGATGATGTTCCTCCCTTAATGATTATCATGTCCATCCTTATAAAATCTAATAATATTGGATCCTTTTCAACTCTCATCATTGATAAATATGTAGGATCCTTTCTACTCAGAGCATCCCCCACATTATTTGCCTTACCGGGATGGCAGTGGATTGAGAAGTCATAATACTTGATGAGATCTATCCATATTCATTAGTTCATATTAATATCTTTTTGTGTGAATATATATTTTATACTCTTGTGATCAGTATATATCTCACACTTCTCCCCATAGAGATAATGTCGCCATATTTTTAACGCAAAAATCACAGTCTCCAACTCAAGATCAGACGTTGGATAGTTCTTCTCATGGATTTTCAACTACCTTGAGTCATAGGCTATCAATTTATCACTTTTCATTAGAACACAACCTAATCCCTTCTTTGAATCATTATTGTACACCACAAAGAGTTATCCACTTGTTTGGAGTGTGAGTACTAGCACAGTGATTAGCCTCTTTTTCAACTCTTTAAAGCAGTCTTCACATTCTAAAGTCTAGAAAAAATTTACTCCCTTATATTTCATCTTGGTTATTAGGTTTGAAAATTGTGAAAAGTTCTTCAAAAATAGTCAATAATAGCTGGTTATACCTAAAAAGTTTCGGATCTTCGTTACAGATGTTTGCCTGAGAAACTCTTCAATTGCATTTGTCTTGAAAGGGTCCACATATATCCCTTTGTTGGTGATAACATGCCCCAAGAATGATACTTCCTCCATCCATAACTCACATTTATTGTACTTTTCATATATATTCTCCCTTCATAAATTCTTTAACACAGTATTCAAATGCTCCTCATATTCCTCCTTGATCTTGGAGTATATCAGAATATCATCAATAAAGACTACCAAAAAAATTTCGAGGTAATCTCTAAAGACTCTATTCATTAAATCCCTGAAATTTTTTTGAGCATTAGTGAGTCTAAAGTGCATCACTATGAACTCATAGAGTCCATACCTCTTTTGAAAGGCAGTCTTGGGAATATCTTCCTTCCTCACCTTTAATTAGTGATATCCCGACTGAAGGTCCACTTTAGAGAAATAACTAGCCCCATGGAGTTGATAAAACAAGTTATCTATCTATGGTAGTGGATACTTGTTCTTTATCATGATTTTATTAAACTTGTGATAATCAATGCAGAGGCGCATTGATCCATCATTCTTTTGGATGAAGAGGACAGGCGCACCCCATGATGAAGCACCCGGGTGTATAAAACCCTTCCCCAGATTCTTCTGTAACTACTTCTTCATCTCTTCTAGATCTACGATGGTTATTCCATAAGGTTTCTTTGATATAGGCAGAGATCTGGGAATAATTTCAATTGATAACTCAACCTATCGATCAGCAGGAAGACCAGAAAAATCTTTAGGGAATACATCAATGTAATTCCTCATGATTGGAATGTCTTCAAGCATGATTCTCTCCTTTATCTCAATAATTTGAGCTATAAATTCTTTCCCATAAGGAATTAATATCCACACTTGAGACAATGATTCTAAAAAATATTCATCTTCCATCTTACACTTTTAAATAATTGGATGATGCTTCAGGATGTGAAGAGTGATCTCCTTTTCCCAATAGTTGATGTTGTATTTGTATAAAGATATTCAATCCATGCCCAAAATAGTGTCGAACTCCACTAAAGGAAGTATGAAGATATTTGATGGGAGGTTCAGTCCACAAATGTTAATTGGGGAGGATTTATAAACCATGGATACAATAATTTCCCCTCTTTGTTCTCACAGATATATTATCCTCCAAATTTTGAGGTGGTGTTTTAATAGTTCTACTAAACTTGAAAGATATAAAAGAATGTGTAGAAATAGAATCAAATAGTATGTTTGCTATTTTTGAATGAATAACTAGCGTACCTATCACCATATCATTTTATGACTCCACCACAGTAGTAGTGATAGCATAAGACCTTCCTTGTTTCTTTGGAGGTTTTTTTATTACTTCCAATAACCCTCAGCTTAGGGAAATTGTTATCATAATGCTCATTCACCATGTAGTTGTAACAATGCACTATAGGTTGAGTGTTGATATAAACCTTCCTTTCTTCTTCCACATTATCATTGTCATGACCTGTCCCCTAGGGAATGTGTCGTGACTCACCCAAGCCTGCCTCCTGAAGGCCAGGGGTTGGTGACTAGCACCGAAGGCATCAACCTACAAGTGGTAGGCATTTTCTTGAGTACCTGTACACACGCACATACAACCAGGTCCCAAGAAAACTATAAAAGAGAATATACATGCTACAAAACAACCACTTAGTTTAATGGTACAACTGAAAGTAAATGGTCTAGAATACAAACCCAAAATAATACAACTACAACAAGAGCAAGTACAAGATCGATGGCAAGTTGTCCGCTAAAAACCCCACCTAATGGGTAAGTACAAAGTAGCTGCTAGAAGTTATAGAAGCATGTCATGTTTTCCTGATCTCACTAGAAACCACCTGGTCCTGGGCAACCAAGTCCCCCACCAAGTCTTCAGTCATCTGCATCATAAACAATACGTGCGAGTGAAGCCCGTATAGGGTTCAATAACAATATACTCATTAGGGACCCCAAACCAACAAGTAAAGACCACAAAGAAATCCAAAAATAAAAACGCAAAGCAAGACAGCTCATATCAAGTATAATATAAAGTAGGAAAGTAATACCATCAGTCATATCATTGAACACCTTGTCCTACTGGATAACTTCTCCTCAATGAGTATAGTGGGCCTACCGGGTCACACAGAGCTGCTTCCCACTAACCTTGGACTACTGTGGTATTAGAAATGCAAAATGGGTGGGCCGGGGTGGGGTGGGCCAAGCCCATGTGGGTTTTACCCCACACGGGTTTGTCCACAAAATCCCGCATATAATGAGAACAAAAAAATTCAAACTCGCCTCGCCCCGCATAAGCCCGCGGGCTGCTCGCAGGTTTCCCGTATTTTTAAAAATATATACTATTTATAATTATTTAAGTATTGTATTTTTATCTAATTATTAATGGTTGTTATTGGGATAATTATGGATTGAAAATACCTATAGTTTTAAGGGATATGATGAAACATTTTTCCATTGGTTAATGGTGGCATGTGGCGATGACGATGTGGTGGCGAACTGTTGCGATGTAAAGTAGGTGAGTGATCTGTGAGGGGTGATGAATGATAATGTTGGTCATGTGGTGATGTGAATGGTTGGAATGAATGATGAATTTCCAAACAACAATCAGTTTCAAAGGAGGCTATTAGGGTTCTCATGAGATCCTTTCCTATTTTCTTAATAAAAAATAAAATTAAATAATAAAAAAATTAAATCGGCACAAAAAATATTTTGATTATAATAACTCTTTTATAATTGAAACCATGTAAAGGGGAGATGAGTTCTATTTTTCGATAGGTGGGATGACACATCATGTGAATATGGTGAATAATTATAATATAAATATTATAATATCATATTAAAAAAATAAATATAAACCTGTTTAAAATTCACATATGAATGAATGGTGAATTAGTATGATAATTATGATGAGAAATAATATTTCATGGTTTAATCATAATTTTTTATTAAAAACTAAAATATTAAAGAAACGTATATTGTAAAAAAATATTTTTTTAAAATTAGGCTTGCGGGTAAGCCTGCACCTATGCGGGCTCAACCTGCTTTAGTTCACACCCACACGGGCTCAACCCACATTGGCCCGCGCTCTAAATGATCAAAATTTTAGGCCCGCCCCACCCCGCATCCACCCCATACCTGCGAAGCCTATGGGTCGTGGGCCTGTTTTGCATCACTATGTGGTATTCATCCCTGATGAGTACCATGGGTATGTTGGGTCACACAGAGTTGCTCCCCATTGTGGGCATGTTGGGTTACACAGAGTCATTTCCCACCTTGGTCATACTGAGGTACTCCTCCTGTCGAGTACCATGGGTCTGCTGAGTCATACAGAGTCGCTCCCCACCATGGGCCTACCGGGTCATACAGAGCCACTTCCCACTAGGCCATCGTAGTTGATCCACATAGGGTCTCTTTTCATCAATCTTCAGGTCTCATCCAACTGTAGGGTTTCCGCACATAGTGCGCTTGATTCCAGGAGAACTACTCCTCAAGCCATTCTTTACATTTCAAATTCCATGAAAGCCTCCTTAGATTATTCCAAAAGATCTACCTCATCATTGGGGTTCCAACACCACAAATTACTCATCAATTACATGCTTGGTTTATAAGTTGGTGGCGTTTTAGTAAACAGGGTTTGGTTGTGTCTAGGCCCAGTCTGACCTAGTCGGACCGACCCAACCAACCTGGCCAAGGGGCCCCACATGCCCTGGTTTAGTTAATCTGACCTAACCCTACCTGATTCGAGTCTGGGTTGGCCCGGTCTTGCCTGGCCAGTGGCCCAGCCCCAGTGGGCCTCGCTGGACCAGGTCCTGTTCGGTCGGGGGTCCATCTTGGCCCATTGGGCCGTGGGTCTAGCCTGACCCGATGGGGCGGGTCTGGCCCACCCTCTGCCCGGCCCGTTGTGCGGGCTGGTCATCTCTCACCTTGATGCCCCAATGGCATTTGGCTTGTGTGCCACGCCGCCGGACAATGCCGGCCACACCTCCCATATGAACACAATCGAGGGACCACGTGCCATCACTTATGCCACAGCTCCAGCTACGTCACACTCCACCGATGTGGCTAAGGGTCGCATCCCCTATTCATCAGTCATTTTCCTACTATCAGTGACTCTTGTCTCACCTCTGTGGACTAAGTCATCTGCCAGCATCGGCGTGCCTACAGGTTCTTCCACAGACCACCAGGTCTGCTCCTATGGTCTATTCTTCACGTCACTTAAACCTATGGCCTCCGGGGAATTCCATATTCACTACGATGGCCCTGAATCCTCCTTGCCTCTATTTCGAGGATGCGACCACAAATAACACACAATAACGCACAAGGTGGGGTAGCTCGGGCATTTTTCGTGTCGGCTCACACCCTCTATGTTAGTGTTTAAAACATAGGGAGGTTTGGGATTGAGGTTCTATCACAATTTAATCAATATTTATACAAGAATACTAAAAAAAGGCACTCTCCCACAAGAATGATCCATCCATGGATCAACCTATTCATGGGTTGACCCGTGTTCATAATTTTAGAGTGAAGAATGGGGAAACTTAAAACAAAACAAACCCTTACCTCAAAGGTGTTCTCCATTGAAGTGGTTCGTCCATGTGGGTTTAGGTTCCGTTGGCATTCCTCACTTCCCAGTTCCATTATTTTAGGTTTGTCGAAGTTTTTGGGGATTCACCAGCATTCATCATTTGTCATTGTATTGAATTATCATCATTGTTTCATCAGAGGAATTCCACCAATTGATCCTCCTTTATCCAATGATTTAACCCATTAAAAGAAAAAACATTTTAGTGTTTCTATTATGCTGCGTCATCACATAGTTACATTGTTTCATTTATAAAACAATCCATCTATTATGCTCCATTTTATGTGTCATTATGATATACATTTACAAGCCATTAATGAGCTTCATTTAATATGACTAGTCACCACTTTTTTTCTACACTGCATCATTGCCATGTCACTGCCCAGTGGTTGGGAAAACAAATAAAATAATTTTTAAGATATTTTATTTTTTTCCAAAAAGTCCAAAAATTAACTTTTTTGATTGACCATTTCCATTCGAAGTTTGGTCCATTCTAGAGAATCTCATCATTCTGAGTTCAACAGTGCCCTCAGATTTTTGATCTGATCACCATTTTAAAAGTTATAAAAAAACCCACTCACACGTTTACTTAAATGAACTTAAAAAAAGTTCAAAATTCTATTCCAAGCTCACTGGGCCTCGGAATCAGGTGTCATCAAAGTGTATGGTATCTAAATAATTCCATATAATTTAAAAAAAATACACATAATTTCTGGGACATTACATTACTCCCCCCCCCCTTTGGTATTCACATCATCATAAGACAAAACAAGCCTAAACAAACAAATGGGGGTACTGAGCATGAATCTAAGCCTCCTGCTCCCATGTACTCTCTTGAAGATTCTCATGCTACCACTGAACACATAACAGAGGAATTGACCATCCATGAAGGACTCGCTCATGTCGATCCTCTATCTCCACTGGGAAATCTACAAACGTCACTCCATCATCAATGTCTAGGTCTCCCCAGTCTATGACATGTGATAGATCATGCACGTACCTCCTCAGTTGCGACACGTGAAAATCATCATGCACCCGATGCATCTGTGGGGGAATATATAGTTGGTATTCCACCATGCCAACTATTATAAGAATCTGGAAAGGTCTGATGAACCACAGATATAACTTGCCACCCCAGCCAAATCTTCGTAAACCCCATCAGGGAGAGACCCAAAGGAACACATGGTCACCCTCCTCGAAATCCAAGGGTCTTCGTCTCTTATCATCATATGATTTCTTCGTACTCTGTGCAGTCCTCATCCACTCTTGGATGATCTTCACCTACTCATTGGTAGCCCGTACCAACTCTGGATCCATGAATGTTGACTCCCCTGGGCTTTTTTGGTATATAGGTGATCTGCAAAGCCACCCATACAAGACCTCAAACGATTCCATACCAATGGTGGAGTGATATCTATTGTTTTCTGAAAAACTCCACCAGTGGTAGGTGTTCCTCCCAACTATGACCAAAATCATGGATGCAAGCACGAAGCATGTCCTCCAAGGTTTGTATGGTCCGCTCTGTCTGACCATCTGTCTGAGGGTGAAAAGTTGTGTTCAAGCGTAGTTGAGTCTCAAACGCCTCCAGTAATACCTTCCATAACTGGGATGTAAAACAAGCTTCATGATCTGAGATGATTGTTGAAGTCACCCCATGAAGTTTCACTATCTCTTGGATGTAGAGGTGTCCCAATACCTCTACCTATCCCTACTCCCAGATGGGTAGGAAGTGAGCTGACTTGGTGATTCGATCAATGATCACCCAGATAAACTTTTGGCCCCTAGACGTTAGTGGTAACCTCATCATGAAGTATATTGAGATACCATCCCATTTCAACTCTAGTACCTCAAGTGGCTAGGTCAATTCTGATAAAACCTGATGATCAGCCTTCACTTGCTGACAGGTGAGGCATCATGAAACGAACTTTGCCACTGCTTTCTTCATACCTAGCCATCAGTACTGATGTCGAAGGTCCCGGTACAACTTCACCACACCAGGATGTACCACCAAAGGTTATGTATAGAACTCCCTCAACAACTCCTCCCACAATGTCATTGGTACTACGGTGCATCCTCTAAAAATGATGATGTGTACCCCACCTATCAAAAATCCATCAGGTTTATATCCTGATGATAACTGAGCACGTCGGGTCTCATAGTAAACATCCATAATTTGTGCCTCTATGACTCACCATAAGAGTGGAGGAGTCATAGTCATCAACTGAAGGTAAGTTACTCCATTATCATCCATGAATAATGTCTAGATCACAGATAGATGCTCTGTCACCTTACTCAGTAACTGCAAACTGGACCTCCTGCTGAGCACGTCATCCACCACGTTCTCCTTCCCAGGAGTATAGAATATTTTGAAGTGATAGTTCTGGAGGAACTCCATCCATCACTGTTATCTCAAGTTCAGGTCTTTCTGTGAGAAGATATACTTGAGACTCTTGTGGTTATAGTAGACAATAAAACATTCACCCATCATGTAGTGTCACCACATCTTCAAATCAAAGACCACTGCTTCTAACTCTAGGTCATGGGTCGCATAGTTTTGTTCATGATGTATCAACTTTCATGAGTCTTAGGTGATCACTTATCGTTCCTGCATCATTTCACAACCCAATCCAACCCCTGATGCGTCGCATAAAAGTATGTACCCAATGCCCTCCTCTAGTAGTCTCAAGATATGGGCACTCGTCAATCTTCACCTCAGCTCCTGGAAATTCTGTTGTAACTTCTCCATCCATAGGAAGGGTTGTCCCTTCCATGTCAAGGATGATAAAAGTTCTACTACTCTAGAAACTTCAGGCACAAACCTCTGGTAGTATCCAGCCAACCCCAAGAAACTCAGCACCTCGGTCACGCTCTTGGGTGGCTCCCAAGAAATCATTGTCTCTATCTTTTCCGGATCCACTACAACTCTAGCCTCTGAGATGACATGTCCTAGAAAGTGGACCTCCCGAATCCAAAATTGGAACTTTGAGATCATACCATAAAGTTTGTTCTCTTAGAGTGTATCTAGGATTATCTGTAGGTGTGTAGTATGCTCCTCATCCAATGTCGAGTACACCAAGATTTCATCAATGAAGACCACCACGAAATGATTTAGGTAAGGCTATAATATCCTATTCATGAGTCCCATGAACACTTCTGTGGAATTAGTCATGCCTAAAGGAATCACCAAAAACTCATAGTGGCCATACAGAAATCTAAAGGTTGTCTTTGATACATCCTCATCTCGTATATGAAGCTGATGATAGCATGATCTGAGGTCGATCTTCGAGAACCACCTCACTCCCTTCATCTAGTCTAAGAGGTCATTAATCCTTGGAAGTGGATACTTGTTCTTCACGGTCACCTGGTTCAAGTGTCAGAAGTCCATGCATAGCCTCAATCTCCTATATTCCTTCTTGTAAAACAACATTGGGGCTTCTCATGGTGAAATGTTGGGCCTCACTAATCCCTTATCCTACAAGTCCTCCAACTGTACCCTCAATTCACAAAGCTCCACAAGAGCTATCTAATATTATGGTGTGGATATCAATGTCGTTCTGGGGTATAGGTCGATGTCAAAGTCTACCTCCCTGTGGGGAGGTAGTCCTGGAACATCCTCAAGAAAGACATCCTCATACACATCCATCGCTACAGGAAATCTTGGACTCATCTCGTCTGTCGCACTGAGGTTGAGGCTAACCAATTAGTGAGTGATCAGCTACACCCTCCTTCAAGAAATTCCATCTGGTGCTGAAAAAAATATCTTCTCATCAGTGAAGGAAACCCTGGTCCCATCCTCACAGACACACCTCAATTTGTGCCTAATAAAGTCAATTTGAGCATGGACTGTAGATAACTAGTCCATACCCAAGATGACGTCATAAGGCCTTGATGTCACTACTAGGAGATCTCAGCCGAAGTTCTTGCCTCTTAGAGTATTCTCACACTTCTGGCACCAGTGTGTAATCATAAAATCTCCTCCCGTAAGAGTATCTAGTCATATGGATTGAGCTGACGGCTCCACCAGAATCTTCGATCCTCGAACAAGGTCTGTGGAAAGGAAAGAGTGACTGGAACCTGTGTCTATAAGAACTGAATCTAAGGTGGAGAATACATAGATCATACCTCTAATCATCTCTAGAGCACCGTGGTCATAGGCCTCCACTACCTGAAGCTGATCTCTCTCTTTTCCGCCTACTCCCTAAGGTCGTGGTGGACCCCCTAGGGGTGGTGGAGGTAGTACCTCAAACTATTTCCCACCGCATACTGCTCGGACTTCTCCCCTACCATGTCTGCTACCCTACATACCTTCTCACTCGAACCTTTGTCTCTACCTTGTAGGTCCCTTTAACTTCTGTTGATCGTCTATGTGGTGGGTTGGGCAGTCACGAGCCATGTCCCCCTAGTCGTCGCACGAGTAGCACACCCTATTTCTTTACTGACCCTCACCACCCTGGTGGCCTCACACCACTGATATTGTGTCCTGGTGCCACCCTCTAGATGATCTGGCTCACTTGGACCTCTACATCATTAATCATCCCCCTACCAAAGATGGTTCGACCACCTGTTTCTTGGTGGTAGCTCCCACCGTCGGTGCCTGTTCTGTGAGGAAACTCTCTACTAGTGGATCTCACCCTATCACTCCAGCCTACATGGGGATGCTGAGGGAAATCATAGATGCCCTGATCTCCTGTCAAAGTCCCTACTCAAAGGTCTGGGCCCTAAATAAAGGGTCCCACACCATGTACGTAGAGTAGAGGGAGAGGTTTGTAAACCTCACAGAGTACTCATCCACTGAAATGATGCCCTACTATAGGTGAAGCAGCTCCTGTATGTGCACTGAGCGAAAGGTCACGGGGAAGAACTCCTCCTGGAAAAGCTGCTTGAAGTCATCCCAAGAGAGTTTCGCCTCATCAAAAGTCTAAATATTTAGGCTCCACTATCTTCCTGTTGAGCCCTGAAAAAGGCTCGTAGCTAAGATCGCCATCTGGTTGAGTGGCATCCTCACTAAGCGAAAGACTTGTGTCACCGCCTCCAGCCAGTCCTTAGTGGCCTAAGGATCTATCTCTCCCCTGAACCTAGGAGTTCTCTATCTATGGAACTCATGAAAGGCACTGAGCCTGTGTGCGTCCTCTACCGGTAATGTTGGTAGTAACTGTCGATAAATGGGTGGTGGTAACGCTAGTGCACCACTTGGCAGGGCCATCTCTAGCACTGGTCCCTGAACTGATACCTCATCGCTAGGCGGGCTATCCTCATGACCAAGTATCATAATCCTAGATGGTCGTCCATGTGGAGGCATCCTAAAATGGATCAAGATGGACCACATTTAATAGATTATACCTAGTGAGCTGACTCTTATTCAAGAAGAACATAAGGAAGCACTAAATTTCTATATGATGCATGAAACCAGGGTTTTTATGTATAGAGTCGAAAAGCAGAATTCAAGGTCCTGGTGTATGGATACATCAACCACCACACAAAAACTAAACTCCCTAAATCTAAAAGTAAAACTCAAAATATTTAACATTGTTTCCCAAAAACAAAACAACATACTCTTGGTCTTTGAGGTAGAACCGAAAACCTTTGATACCACTTTGTCATGACCCGTCCCCTAGGGCCTATGCTGTGACTCCCCCAAGCCTGCATCTCAAAGGATAGGGGTTAGAGACTAGATCCATAGGCATCAACCTATAAGTGGGAGGAATTTTCCTGAGTATTTGTACACATGCACATACAACCACGTCCTAAGAGAACTAGAAAAGAGAACATGCATGCTACCAAACAACCACTGAGTGTAAAGGTACAATTGAAAGTAAATGGGTCAGGATACAAACCCAAAAAAAGACAAATACAACAAGATCAAGTACAAGATCGATGGAAAGCCATCTACTAAAAACACCACCTGATGGGTAAGTACAGAGTAGCTGCCGGAAGCCAAAGAAGCACGTCCTACCAACCTGATCTCACTGGTCACCACCTGGTCCCGGGCCACCAAGTCCTCTGCCAAGTCGTCGATCATCTGCACTAAACACAACACATGTGGGCAAAGCCCGTGTAAGGGTGAGTAACAATATACTCATTAGGGACCCCAAACCAACAAGTAAATACCAAAAATCAATCCACAAATAAAACGACGAATCAAGACAACTCACACCATGTATAATCTAGAGTAGGAAAGTAAGACCCTCATTTGTATCATCAAACACCTTGGGATACTGGAGAACTCCTCCTCAATGAGTACAGTGGGCATGTCGGGTCACACAGAGTTGATTCCCACTAACCTTGGACTGCTATGGTATTCATCCATGATGAGTATCATGGGTATGTTGGGTCACACAGAGCCACTCCCCACCATGGATATACTGGGTCACACAGAGCTGCTTCACACCTTGTTCATACTGAGTTACTCCTCCTGTCAAGTATTGTGGGTCTGTTGAGTCAAATAGAGCCACTCCCCACCATGGTCCTGTCGGGTCACACAGAGCCTCTTCCCACTGGGCCATCATAGTTGATCCACATAGGGTTTCTTGTTAGCAGTCTTCAGGTCTCATCCAACTGTAGGGTTTTAGTACATAGTGCGCTTGATTCCTGGAGAATTGCTCCTCAATCTATTCGTCATATTTCAACTTCCATGAAAGCCTCCTTAGAGTATTCCAAAAGATATACCTCATCTCAAGGGTTCCAATTCCGTAAATGTCTTGTCAATCAGATAGCCGGTTTGTAAGTTATTATCGTTTTAGTAAATAGGGGTTGGTTATGTCTGTGCCCAGTCCAACCCGATCAGACCTACCTGACCAACCCAACCTGGGGTCCCCACATGCCTCGGTTTAGTTCATATGACCCACACAGACTCAGTTCGGGTCTGGGTTAGCCCGGTCTGGCCTGGACAGTAGGCCAGGCCCATTGAGCCTCGCTGGACCTGGTCTGATTTGGCTGGGGGTCCATCCCGCCAGGTCACCTAGTGACCCGGTCTCATCCGGCCCAGACCGACCTGATGTAATGGGTCTATCCCACCCTCTACCCAGCCCACTATGCAAGCTGGTTCTCTCTTACTCGAACGCTCTGATGGTGTCTGGATTGGTCACCACATGGTCGGCCAAAGCCGACCGCACCTCCCATCTACACGCGGTTGAGGGATAGCGTGCCAGTACCTGTGTTGTGGTTCTAGCTGCGGTGTGATCCACTGACATGGCTGAGGGCCATGTCCCATGTCCGCCAATCGTCGGCCTACTGTCGGCGGCTCTTGCCACACCGTCGTGGCATCCCCCTCTGGTGCGCCGTCATGGAACGCTGCCAATACCGGCGTGCCGGTGAGTTCTTCCACAGACCACCGAGTCCACTCTGATGGTCCATTATTTGCACTTCTTGTTCCTATGGCCTCCAGGGAATGTCATATTCCCTACGATGGCCTCAAATCCTCCTTTACACAATTTCGATGATGCATCCATGAAGAACGCACAATGACACATAAGCTGGAGGGGCTCCGACCTTGTTCGAGTTGGCCATCTCCCTCCACGTTAGAGTTTTAAACATGGGGAGGTTTGATATTGAGGTTCTCTCACAATTTAATCAATATCAATACACCAACCTAAGAAAAAGGCACCCTCTTTCAATAATGAGCGATCTGTGGATCAACCTGTTCATGGGTTGATCCGCGTTCATCATTTTAGATTGAAGAAAGGTGAAACTTAAAACAAAACAAACCCCTACCTAAAATTTGGTCATCTTTGAAGTGGTTTATCCGTAGGGGTTCAAGTTTCATTAGTGTTCGTCGCTTTTTGATTCCGTTCTTCAAGGTGTATCAAAGTCTCTGGTGATTCTCCAGCATTCTTCATTCATTATTGGAGAGAATTATCACTGTGGTATCATCAGAGGAATTCTACCAATTGATCCTCCTTTCTCCAACACGTTAACCCATTAAAAGAAAACACATCATAGCGTTTTTTTTATGTTGCGTCATCACATCGTTACGTTGTTTCATTTATGAAACAGCATATCTGTTACGCTTCATTTAATGTGTTGTTATGTTGCATGTTTATAATACATTAATGAGCTTCATTTAATGTGAATCTTTTCCACTTTTTTTCTACACTACAGCGTCATTTTGTTACTGCCCAGTGGTTTGTAAATACAAATAAAATAATTTTTAAGTTATTTTATTTTTTCCCGAAAATTCCAAAAATTAACATTTATAGTCGACCATTTCTAGTCAAAGTTAGGTCCATTCTAGGTGAATCCCATTGTTTTGAGTTCAACGATTCCCTGGGATTTTTTATCTGAGTACCGGTTTAAAAGATAGAAAAACCTGCTCTCTCTTTTACTTAAATGAACTTTAAAAAAGTTCAAAATTATATTCTGGGATCATCGGGCCTCAGAATCAGGTGTCTTCAAAGCTTCTGGTCTCAAAATAATTCCATATAATTTAAAAAAAATACATTTAATTTCTAGGACATTACAAGTGGGATTCTTCATATCTCATCAGTAGTTTTTAGCCAGATGTCTCAACTTTCCACATTTTAAGCAATTCTCGGTTCCCCTTAAATAGTTCCTGAGTTGTTTCCTCCCACAATTTCTATATGTGGGATGATTGTACTTCTTTACATCATGGAATTTTTTTGTGATACCACCCACATTAGATTAAATTTTCTAGTTCTTGTCATCAATCCCACGACACAACTGAGAGTCTCTGATCTCTATTTTAACCTTGAGGGTACAACGGACAATCTCCTCATAGCTTTCGAAGTCTCGAATAACCAAATCTTTTCGTATACTCAACTTCAGTTCACTAAAGAATATATCCACCTTGATTTAGGTGTTCAAGACAAAGCCATAGGCATGCCTCTCAAGCCTTGTGAAGTTTGCTTCATACGCCCCGATTGACTCATCTTACTTCTTCTTGAGTCTAAGGAACTCTTTTTCCATCTTAAGATGGAGGGTTCAAGGGAAATATTTACTAAAAAACATTCTCTTTAATTCCTCCCAATCCATGGAATCAATTTCATCTTGGGTATTCGTATTCTTGATCATTTTCCACCACTGATCAGCTTCCACATCAAAATGATAGATAGCCAGTATGAATTTCTCTTCTTCTGAGCACTAGAGGATAGAGAATATATTTTTTATGGAGTTAATCCACTGTTCTGTGAGGAGGGTATTAGAAGATATACTAAACATGGGAGGCCTTTTCTACATGAATGATTCAAAGTAAACTTTCTTTTTCCTTGGAGGAGGAGGGTGTTTCGCATGATTCAAGTTATTATTAATAACTTGATCTAGCTGATCAAGTACTATTATGAAGTTTTGAGCACCTGTTCCCATCATATCAGGTATATCATTAGTGCAATATTCACATTCCCTATCAAATTGATTTTTGGCACGTTTTCTTCTGTTTCCTACCATTAACTAAGAAAAATATCATACAATTAGAGGTCTTGAATACTTAGCTATTGAGCATAAAAAGGAAACTTTGAATATAAGAGGATAAACTTGTAAAGGATAAGTATATACTAACTTGTGATTCCCTATGTTTCAATCTAGGTTATCCTTGATCTATTTCTTAACTTATATTCTTATGGGATTTTTTTTATTCCCTTAATAATATTTTATACCAAACTCATGAATTTATCAAATCATATCCCCCGATAGTGTCAAACCAAGAGTGTAGTAAGGCCCGTTTTCGTGCACCAGTTCATGTTCGAGTCTAGATAAAAGCGGTGTTTTTTGGTTTTACCCCTAGATATATCTGTGTTAGATCTAACTCTACCTATATTTATCCAAAAAGGGATGTATTTTCTTTACTTATACTTACCAAAATTTAGGGGTGTTTTATTATACTTAATCTTATCCTTAAGATTCTTATTAAAGTTATCTATTCCTAATATCCAAAAATAATTAGACCATCCTATGATACCAACTATAGTGACCCTAACCTTTTACATATAACATTACATGATTTTAAGAATAATTATACATCATATTATAATCCAATTATCGTAAATTTTAGTGTCTTGGATGACTAGGTACTTAAAATTGAAAACATGTAACTAAATAAAACATTTATTTATTTAATCTTAAAATAGAGCTTCTAAATTCCATTGATCTCAAACATATTCATAGGGTACCCTAGGGAAAACATGAATAAAGGGATGGTCTAAATTTCCCAGTAAGGGAATAATCATAATAACAAAGCATTAGCACATGGGATAGAAGGCATGACATGATGATATAAAAAGGCATGTAACATATAGAATAATAACATATAAACATGGAATCATATAAATAGGGAGTCATAATAATGTGGAAGAAATATAAAACATGACTTTATTATGAGTCAAGGATAACCACCAAGACTGTTTCGCATGGTAGCTCAATCCAAGGCTAACCGCCAAGACCATCGCACATGATAGCACAAGCCAAGGCTAACCACCAAGACCATCTCACATAACGTCTCATGAGACTCAAATTTACCCAATTAATTGGAGAACTATCTAGGTTCACCCATATTAACTTTTCATGAATATTTTTTCCACATAAATAATCATACATAATCAATCTTACATAAACATAAGGGTTAACCATGGAGAGAATTGGGTATCATAATCATGTCATAAAGCATAAAAAATGGGTGTATCCTAAAATTTTCCATGAAAGAAATGAACTAAAATATACATGGACATTAATAAGTGAAAATAGGCATGTATCATGGTAATTTATTTCAAGTATAAGTGACAACATTTAAGAAAATTATTTAAAAAATTAGCATTAAAACATTTTTGTGCGGTTTTAAGGAAAAAACTATAGATCCTTTAAAATAAAAAATGGAAAAATCCTTTATATAAAACCAGAAGTGAACCAATAATGTTTTCATAAATAAAAATAATGATTTTATAAATACAATGGTGGATTAAAACATAATATAGAGTGCACTTGAAATCGGGTGAGAATTCAGGAAGTTTTCTCAAAACAGGTTTGCTTATCGGGAAGTATTGAGGAGGGAATCACTTAAAAACATGTATATCCCTAAAAGAGAATGATGAAATGGTATTTATAAATGAATTTGGTACATGTAAAAATCATTTATAATATTCAAATAAAAATATAATATAGCTTAATTTTGGTAAAAGGATAATATGGCAACCCGAAGGAACAAAGGAGGTTCAGGTAGAATCCCTTACGGATTATCGACATGGTATCAAGTGTACTTAAGAGGGATTAATGAGAGAGAAATGGGTTTATAATAACTTATAAATCATGGGGGAATTATTGGGTAGGTGCTAAATAATACCCCATAATTACGTATTACACATAAAAGGGCATAACATAGAGGACATTCTTGAATAAAAGTGAAATAGAGAGGATCTCTTACCTTAAGTCTGATGGTGTTCTCCACTTGATATTAATGACCTGAATAGTAAAATTAGGTTCATTAATTAATAATTAAATAACCTATTATATATTTAAAAGATTTATTATAACCTTTTTAAGTTCATTCATGACATTTTTTATGGGTTAATTGGTTCAATTTCATTGTCCGGGTCTGTTTGTTTTCTTGGTTTTTACGATCAGTTTACTTATTTTCATGAATGGAGGATCATGTAAAATGGGGATGGTTGTAAAAAACTGGATTTATATTTTAATATTGTAAATCCATATGGTTACATGGTTGTAAATTTAATTTTTTTACTTTGAGTTAATTTGAATCATTATATAAAACATTAGTGATAACCTTTTGGGTTTATTGGCGGTTTTTTATCACTACGAACTCATTTTGCATTATAATTTAATATAATGTGCAAAAAAAGATTATAGAACCTTAAATAGGATATATTACATAATAATCTGGTTAAAACATAACAAAAATGGTTTCATGACCTGAATTGTATATGGTAAAAGAAATTGAATACTCAACGTCCTTGAATGTGGTAATTTAACACATCTCAGATAGTGTCTTTACTACTAGTATAAAAGAAGAGTAAAGGAGAGATGATAATAACTTATTATATTATCATAAAAAAATTACATTAAATTTAAGTTATTAGAGTTTTCATAACATTTGGATGAGGAGAGGTAAGGATAGAAAATAAAACAAATGAACTTTAAAAGAAAGTAAAATAATTGAAAAGAGGAATTTACTGCTTGAATCAATCTTCCTTGAGAGCCTCTTAAAGGGAGAGGATTTGGTATTTTGAATAGACTAATGGATTTATAACGTGGGGTAGGATATTGGGGAGATATTTGGAAAAAAATAGCCATGGAACAAGGCTTTATATAAGTGAAGAGAATAGGTAAGGAGGGGTTGTATTTATAGTGGAGGAGATGAGGGTTTTCATAATATTTAATTCCTTAGTTTATTAATTTCCCTCAAGACCATAAATAGTGATGATTCCATGAAAAAAAAATTTAATAAGTTCATGTGATTTAGAACCAATTGGGATTACATTAGTATAACATCATCCATGACCCTATAAATCATGTATTTAGCTTAATTTACATATTATTGTATTTTACTATTCATCAAAAATTCATGTATTTAGAAAAATCCCAAAAATTCACCCTAACCATTTTTCAACATGTATAATAAAATAATAAAATCCATTTTTCAAAAATAATTTTCTAAATATAATTAATTTAATTTTTAATTAAAATCATAATTTACTTGAAAAATACAGATTTTAAAACTACAACTGATTGTATAATATTTTCAAAAATTACATATGGTCTTATTATCTTAAAACTAGAAGACATAAAATTAATAATTCATGAAAACATTTTAGGAAAATAAATTTTATTTTAAATTAATTAATTAATTTTAATTATTTATTTATGACATACAAAAATACTAATACTTTTATTATGGTCATATTATCACTTATAAGATGCCTAAATTTTATTTATACATTCAAGGGTGAGTTTACTATTCTTTTGGATGATTTAATATTCATAAGGGTCATATTACTATTCATAAGGGTGAAATTATTATTCATAAGGGTCAGTTACTATTCACTAAAAATTAAGTTTGTCTTATCGGACTCCAAACATCTTACTAATCGCAACCGTGTATGTCATATTTTTAAAATTCAAATCACAAAAGTGACAATATTGTGTTTAAAGGTTACATGGTACTTAGTAGTTCATTGTGTTGTGATTTTATTTTATTATGTTACATAATTATAAGAAAGTAATTTCCATTGATAAAACATTGGGTCGTTACAGATACCTTGAGTAGATCTGCTCTGTTGTCACTACATGATTGGGATCTAACTACCACGACCACCACCTCAACCTGATCGGTCAGCTGTACTCTAACTCCCTACCTGATGAGAAGTTGTTGATGCTACTCCTGAACATGGTGATGTTTTAGACCCTCTCTCACTAGATTTCAAAGGAAATGTTCAGTAGAAGTGTTGTAGATGGACCATATTTCCGAAAGATCAGCACTAGACTGGGTCCCTCATACACTGTGGCCTTGTATGTCCTAGCCTACCGCACTAGTAGCACCTCCCCTAGATACCTAAGTGTTTTATTTGTCTACTGGTATCACCATGTGGAGGATCCAGAAGATTCTTCTTACTATTGATGATTCAGTACCAGATCTAGATGCCAAATCTCCCTAGCTCACACCTCCAGCCTCTCTTGAGTTACACTTTATGATAAGCACCCGATTCACTATCCCAAAAATGGTAGTCATCCAGAAAAAAATTTACCTATAATTAGATGTCATACCTAATACCATCCTCAAATATCCTAGATTTAGATAACTCATCGCCCATCATAATAGGTGTGAAGCACTGGAGCTTAGTAAAATGGGCCAAGTAATCCATAACTAATAGTATGCCCTGCTCTGGGTGAAAAAAACCCCAGGATCTATCATCCCTCAACATATCAGGATAAAATTAGTTATAGAAGGCTGTGTGAAAATCCCTCAAGTCCATCTCTTGATGAATATCCATTTGAGTAATGAAATCCCACCATCTCTTGGAGGAATCATGTATCATATACATAGAGACAAGTACCCTCCTCTTAGGAGGCATTTCTAGATGCTCGAAAATAGATAAAATGGCCTCCATCCATGACTCCATAGCCTATGGTCCTCCATCCCCAAAAAATGTGGGTTAATGTTACTGCTGGAACTCACACATCAACTCTTCCATAGTCTGGTCAAGTCACAATGCTCCCTGAATAGTATTCATGAACCACATAAGGAATTTAAGGAACTGTACCTCACCACCTGTGTCTAGTACAACCCCTGGTGCATTATCTAGCACTAATAGATGTTCCATTGGTAGACCATGGCCCACAACCTCTAGATTGTGTTCATCTCCACCCTCATGGCATACGACTAGAGGTCTTCATGGTGGAATTCCTCTATAATTCCAAACACATGCCTTATATCGATATTTTTATCAAATTTTTTAGATCAAAAGTGCAGACATTTTAATAGGATAGGTACAAGACTCCCTATATTAGAACACATACCTCTTCCTGATCCTTGAGATAGGTTTGGATGTTATACAAATCACATATATGCAAGAGACACTACTAATTTCCCACTACTAAGGTCAAGTCTGGTTAAGTTCTATTCCATAAGAAATTCAAGTTTCCATTTCATTTATTTCATATTCAATTTCACTTCACCATAATTCATTTCATATTTCATTCTCATTTATATATCATTTACTTTATATATGTTGAAATAAATGGTTCTCTATATTTCAATCAATGATGGACCATACTCCTTAGGAACCAAATTATGGAATCCACCTAATTCACACCATAACACAAACCAGAATACTTATCACAATAGTAGGTATATGTATTACAACAGCATGAAATAAGTAATTTCGCCTAAATGGAATATCATAATGCATGGAAAATTAAATCTAGAAGGTGCCTAATATTGTGCATGAGATGTAATACCCTCGTCTTATTACGTTACAACACAATAGATCCCATAATCATATCAATAATAATAGAAAAATTCAAGTGCATCACCCAATAGTGGAGTCAAATCAATTGTAATAGTCAAAATCCAGAAAACAAAATTTCATTTGAGGAAATTTATCTTTTCATATACATAGGTTAGATATTATCATGCATAGATCATTACCAAATCCCTGTTCCTTCTTATACCTATCTATTGTATCCAAATAATAAATCAAACCAAAAAATAATCCTATGATATCACTTTGTAACATCTCAAACCCAGATGCCACTGAAAGGTTCCCTGAGATTGGTTGGTCACATGGCATCAAGTGCATATCCCTAAATTCCAAAGGCTTCTGACTAGTAGTTAGGTCCTAGTATGAGTTTTTGGGGAGACTACTCCCTCTTACTAGAGTGTAACATAGTGTAATAAATAATATAAAAGTATTAAAAGTAGTATAATAACCAAAAAATAAGTAAACAGTGGAAGACTGATATATAAGAAATGTCATAAACTACCTCATATAAAAAATGATGATACATGTCATATGTATCTAATAAATCATCCAAAACATGTGATTTCCCTTATCCATACCTATAATCATATAGTCTTTTTGAGTACCCAAAGGTGGCCTAAATAATTTGTGAGATATAATCCCAGTAAGAAACCACCCAAGGTCAAGTTCCAATCAGTAAGTGAATATATATATATATATATAACAACAGTGTTCAAGAAAAATATACAAGTAAAATAAGTACTCAAAAGTGAACATCCTATAAGTCCAGGCTATCATTGTATAACCAATTCATTTAATCATTTTTATTTAATAAATAAGTTTATGATTTAACATCCATGAATGTTTCATTTATAAGCATGCTCAATTAACCATTCATTCTCATGTAAATATTAAGTCTCGAGACCCGGCGTGTAGCGTAATGTCCCCCGTGATAACATGATCAAGGATACCTAAATAGTCCATCCATAAAGTATAAACAAGGGTTAAATCCAAGCTTGTGCTTTGTCTTGGAAAACATGTCATGTAAACCATCGCATTATATTATTCAATTTATAACCTAAGATCATCCATGACATTCCTAATTTGGAATTCATGTATCACTCCAGGTGTAATATAAACCAACACCCTACAAGCTCATTCATGGTGATCCTCAAGAACCCAAGTATCGCTCTGGGTGTGGTGTAACATCTCTACCACTCGATTTTGTCCTTGGAGGTCCACTAAGGGATCCCAAGTATAAACCATGGCATGTATGTTCAATTCCCTTTGAGTTCATCCATGGAATTATCATATGAATCATTGTATCACTTGGAATATAAAGGTCATCCCCATTGATTTTGTCCTTGGAAGTCCATATCAGGAGTCCAAGTGTCGCTCGGACATATGCAAGGTCAAATCAATATGATTGCATTAATGGAATTCTCATTTGAATCCATGTATAACCCCAAGGAATATAATCATTTAATAAATTCCAACCATTTAATAAAATTCATGTTAACATGTCAAGGTCAATACTAAGAACATTTCAATTCAAACCTCACCTAAAAAGGTGGCTAAAGGCATGGGCCAAGTATAAAAGTCTTGGCCTCCAAATATTTACATGGGAAAATCTTTATAACAAGATTATCAAGATTAAATAAATTATTACATGGATTATTCTCTATCTATCTCACATGATTATAAAAATACAAATAAAAATTCATGATTAATCAAAAATTTCACAGCAAGGGATAATCTTAGAAGTCTTGCCTCTCAATCACTCACATGGGAATTTAATTTAAAGAAGCACTTAAAGATTAACAAGCTATTTCATGGAAAGGATCTAGGGTTATGGAATCCATTACCTACTCTTTATCAATTCAATTACAATTCCATTTATCAATTGAAAATTCAATTACAATTATCAATTTAATATTCAAAACTCCATGGAAAAAGGTAAAAGGGTCACACCCAAATGTATATATTCCTAAGATCCACCCATGGTAGTATAATACAACTAATCAAAACACCCATGGGGTGGTTCCATTTAAAGGTTCTTCACCACTTATCATTTATCAATGATCATATTTAATTACATAGTCTATGACTAGAAATTCAATAATTTAATTCCATTTCAAGGCGATGCTTGGAAGTTGGGTGCACAGAACAACAACATATATATACAACTCGACTTTAAGAAAAGGCACAAGACCACCTACATTAGTTCCATAGTTGATAGATCATCCAGTATCAGCTCCTGATTCAACTTAGATTGGGAGAAAATCTAAGAATGGATGAAGAACCAAATAATAGGGAATATTATCTTGCACCTAAATAGCATATATGATATCAAGAATAACTAAGAATGACTAAAAAGGAATTTAGAACTCACATATTTAGATCCAACGAGATGAGCGGTGCTTGAATCGGATATCAGACGGAGGCTCGGCAGCAATTCCTAGATTAGCCTCAAAGAGGAGCCTTTTTTGTGTGTAATAGAAAAGAATTATATTTTATATTTAAAAGTATTTTAAGGGTAAAATGGTCATTTTACCTAAAATATCTAGGCCTCATGGTTTAGGAACACAGTTAGACAAATCATACACCAACCGTGCATGGTTAGCTGTAGGAAAGGGCACCCCATGCGACTTACTCACATGGTTTGACTAACCATGCGGAGACCATGAAAAATCCCACTATCAAAGTTGAAAACCCAGGCACACGGTCATGCGTACCAACCTATGTGGTTTATTATAACTATGCACCATGACATTTCACCCCAAAATTTGGGTTCTGAGCTTTGAACCGGGACCTAACACCCCTGATATCTCCATGAACTCAAATGGAATTCATATTAGTCCATATGTAAACATTTAAACTGAGAATTTATGAAAAGTAATGGATTTTTACCTCAAATAAGAATCGGGTTCTTACACAAAATAAACATGGATTAAGAACTAATTATAGAAAGTAAGTCCCAAAATATCATAAAACTATGGTGTAATAAACACATTATAATTTCATTATCTTCCACATCAAACATGTTACTGAGTAGAATAAGATAGTTTTATGCAATAATTAGGGTTAAACAAGTAAATAATTTACTATAGGATTGGACATTGTCCAAGATGACTAAAAATAGACTCATTAACTTGTCAAATTTAGTATTAAAGTTAAGTATAAACATTCAATTAAAATTATTTTTTTTTCAAAAATAATATTTCCATATTTTAAATCATTTTTTAAAGAGTTAAAAAAAATTAAAATGTATTCTTAATTGAAAATTAAAAATATTTGGAAAATATAATTATGTATTTTAAAGAAAATATTATTCAATGAAAATCATTATAAAAATAGTAGAAAAATTTACCCCTTACCTTATTTGAATAGAAGAACTTCACTTTGTTGATTGATGGAGGCACTATTTTGTAAGTTAGAAAAAAAGGTTAAGTTCAAATTATAAAATTTAGTTTTTCAAATTGAACTTACCAATTAAATAATTTGATATTTAGCTTGAAAAAAGTGTGTCATTTTTAAGGAAAGGTTTTTTGATCAAATATTTAAAACATTAAATTTTATTTAAAATACAACCTAGTTCAGGAAATCAAGGTTTCATAAGAGTTTATCACTTCCTTATTCCTATATATCACATAAATTGTAGGTTCCTAGTGTAGTAGAAGCATCAGATCAGGAATGTCCAACTTAGATTTTTTTGTAATCAATTATTAATCTGAGATTTACATAATGATAAATGTAATAATCAATAAAAAATAATCAAATAATAATTGATTATTAAACATCGGAACCAAGATGTAGGATTATCACATATTATTTATAATTAATTTAAATAATTAAAGAAATTATTTGTGATTAATTATTTATTCATTGATGGTTATGAAAATGTTTCTACATTGTACTGTCATTTAGTTGTAGGAATTAAGAGTAGATTCCCTCCATCTGTAATAACTTATACCTTCTTGGCCCATTTCATTGGTAGTTTTGGTGATTGGAGGTGTTTTGGGGAGGTTATGTGAGTTTTCTGTGGAGGATGGAGCTACAAAAAAGATATTGTAGGATGTTTACATCATGTAAGTGGAATTCACAACATGTAAAGGTGATTCATATATTGTATAGCTGGTTGGTTCACAGATTGCATGTGGTTAAGGGAGGACATTTGAGTTATATTATGCATCGTTTAAGTGTAATTTACAACATATATTAGATAAAGGCTGAGGCGATGTGTTTTTTGAAAAAAGATGGAATTTTTTGAATTATTGTGGAATTCATGTCATGTGTGTATATATATATATATATATATTAAACGATGTAAAAATGGTGGTATCAAAGATTTAAAGTCATTTTCTCAGCCGATTTGTTTCATTTAGTCATGGACTCTTCCCCTTTAATTTTTTATGAACCCTAGGTTCCCTGAGAGGATCTTTTATCCCCTTCCTCCTAATTTGATCTTTTGGATCTAGTGGATGCATGTTCACAATCAATAGTAAGCCCTTCCTTCTTCTTTGTTAGTTTCCTCTTGTTATTCTATTGGGGATTCACTATGGAAATGTTGTTTTAGTTTTGGGTGTGAGTTGGGATCTTTGGTGAAATATAGGTTAATTTGTGGTTTCCCATGTGTAGTTGTGGTTTTAGGGTGTTTCTTATTCACCCTTCAATGCACAACGAGTCAAAAAATATCTTTGACGTAGAAAATATCTCGTTTCTCTTCATTGTGTATCATGTGGGAGGGGTTTACTCTTGATTTTCTATGGGTTATAGTTGTGATGGATTAATCAATGATAAAGAATTGGTTAAATTAAATTTAAGGGGGAAAGGGTAATGATTAGAATTTTTTTACAAATTTTTTATTATTATGTTATTATGACATGATGGGTTGTATTGGATTTATGCACCGATGAAAATTTGTGTTGTTAGGGGATTGGTTTATACTAGATGATATGTGTTGTGAATGTTGTGTATGTTGTGAGTGTTTTGATATCAATCTAAAATGGAAATTTACTAACCAATTATATTTGGATAATTAAATGGTTTCCCTAGGATCATGACTTGTGTGATAACACCCCTAAAATAAAGTGGAATGTGATTAAAATCACCTTCGTTAAATCTGAAAAATGATATTTTAGTGTTTTGATGTGAGGTTGTGTTGTGGGATGGTGATGTGTGTTTTCAATAAAATGTGGAGTTGATGGGTGATATGTGGTCGTGCTTTTGGGGTGACAAGGTGGTGGTTGTTTGGCTATGCTTTTGGGGTGGCAAGGTGGTGTTTTTTTCATGCTTTTGGGGTGGTGAGGTGGTTATTGTTTGTCCAGGATTTTGGGGTGGTGTGGTGGTGGTTTTTTGGTTGTGATTTTAGGGCGGTGAAGTGATGGTGTGATGGAGATGATGAGATACTTGTTGTGTGTGGTTTCTTTGTGCTAGAAGCCCAAGTAGTGATGGAATAATTATTTAATAATGATTGAAATAGTTGGGGTTTGGTTTGGTTAAGGGGATGGAAAATGATAATGAATAAATAAATGATGGGTTGTGTGTTGAAATGTGTTTGTTTCTTAGTAATTAAATGAATGGGTTGGATAATGGGTTTGGTTGGAAATGTGAAATATAGCTTATGTTTATTGTGTGGTGTTATGAATTTAGTGGTGGAAGTGAAAGTGGGGATGTTTTGAGATGATTAGTGTTTGGTTGTGAACCCATAGGTTGGGATTATGTGTGCAGATATATGTATATACTTGTATATTCTTTGTGATTTCTATATTCACCAAACCCATATCGAGCATTATGTGCCAATATCCATATATTCACACGGGGGTGCTTTTCCCAATATCATGGTGATGAGTATGGATGGATAGCTACCCACTCTTTCCTACTCTCTCTTCCAAATGAGTATATATACATAGGATGTGATGGTTAGAGGTCTGTTAGTGCACTAGGCGATTACCCAAGTATTTTTAGGTGAGATGTGATGTGACCATGCTATGGTGCAGTAGCCCAGGTGTTTTTGGGAAAGATTTGATGTGACCAAGTTTTGGGTGACATATGGTGGGGGTCATTCATGTTAGGTGGAGGGCATGAGTTTGATATCCTTTATGGTCACAATACCCTACTACTCTGGCTACGGTTATGATGTGATGGACCGGGTATTTTCAAGTTAGATGTGATGTGACCATGCTTTGGGGCAGTGGACCAGGTGTTTTTGGGCATGATATGATGTGACCATGTTGCGGGGCAGTGGTATATGTTATTCAGAAGATATGGGAGCACTGGGACATACGATGTTGGGTTTGAGAGTGAAAAATCAGTGGAAAAGATCCATGGGGTGACCTTTATTGATATAATTCTTATTATGTTATTATACTTGGATTTCATTATTTGGTGAAAGTTCCTTGGTGAGATTGAGATGTATAATTGACTTTTTTAGGTGTTGTTGATTCTATTGTTTTCTCATGGGTTCATTAGTATGCTTCTTTCACATGTGGATGATAGACTTTGGTTTTCCTACTGAGTATACTTGTATGCTCACCCTACATATATAAACTAATTTTCAGGTTTTCATGAGGAATACATGGACTGAGTTGGATAGTACTATCTTGGACCTTTTAGATATTTTTTATGTCACTTATTTATCTTTGCTTTTGGGTATTTACTTTTAGAGACTTTTATAAGTATCAGTTTCATTTATACATGCATGTGGGATGGTTTTGGTTTCTTTTTATATCATGACATGGAGTTTTTTGTTGATTATTAATCTTATCTCCCAATATTATATTATTATAGAAGTTAATTCCACCCATTTCATGAGATTTTTATACCCTTGGTTCTAGTCACCAATGCAGGACCTACTGGAGGTGGGACTCAAGGGGTCATTATCTCTCTCCCCTCATTGTAGTAACTTTGGCAAGAGGGGGTGGTGACATAGTGATATCAGATGTGGTTATTGAGCTATAGGATGGAGTTTGGAGTTAAGAATAGTGATCATTTCATGGTTTGGTATGGAAGAAATTTTAGTTGACCTTGGTATGTGACATAGTCCTGGTAGATCAGCTAGGACATGGGATTTCAGGGCCCCCCATGATCTGTTGTGTAGTACCCCCGGTTTCTGGTATACAACCCTATCTTTATACTTTTTAAGTATATAAAGTGTAAGTGTGAAGTTTGGGAGAGTTTGGATAAATTTTTTATAGTTTTTGGGTCTTTCCTATAGGAGTACAAGTGGTGCATGGTTTTTGGAAACCATGCAACACTTGTAGGAAATTGTGCACAGTGAGACAGGGGAAAATGGAGAGTGCACGGGTTGCGCACAGTTTTCCAAACCATACTGAAGCCTAAGAGAAACTATTTCATGTGGTGAAATTGTTGGACAATGATCATTGGCAGGGTCGTCACATGGTTTGGAGACCGTGCGAGGTAATTGTGAGAGGTCTCCCTTAATAAATAAGCAAGAGCATGGTTAGCATACGGTTTATCTAACTGTGTGACTAAACTATGCTCAGGTCAAAGTTAGATCCTTAAATTGTGGATCTAACTTGTTTTTATCTCTAAGTTCCTTGTTTTTACCCCAAAATATCCCTAACTCGTTATTTTTCTCTCTCAAAGGTTGGATAATCTCTCCCAAGTGATTTAGAAGTGATCCAGAGCCATCCTATGGTGCATTGAAGCCCAATTATTGTGGTAAGGCTTTGTTCTTCATCATTCTTGATGTGTTTTCTTAGATCTACTTCACTGTTCATCTAGGTTTCTTAGATATACACCCATTTTTGGTATATATAAGGTTGTGGATTCTAAATATGTTTATATTTGTTCTTTTTAATGATAGGGGAGGATATCTAAGGTGGGTTCATGGAGATTCAACCTGGTTTTGTGATGTTTTTCATGTTGTTTATCATTTTATCCAAAACTTTCAAGGTAGGTGGCTTCACTCTCAACTACTCTATCTTATAACTTGAATTATTAGTTTCAAATTGATTTTTTTGATTGGAATTTATTGTTTATTCACTTTGAAAATAAGTTTTTAAACCTTCTTGAGTGATGGTTTGCGAAATTGGGAAATTTGGTGTGTTGTTGGAAAGTTTTTTTATAATATGATTTTAAAATGATTATTTTAAAATGGTTGTTGGTTTTTTGTATGGAAAAATGGTTTTCAATAAAAATAAGTATGTTTTATTGAAATGGTTGAACACACTTGGATTTGGCATGGGTTGGCATGGATTGTGGCATGTGTTGATATGCATTAGGATGGATAAGGGTGTGAAGTTCCCCCATCAAAAGTTTGGGATAGATAAGGGTGTGAGGTACCCCCATCAAATTGGTCCACTAAGTGATGGATTAGTGGAAGCATGACTCACCACTCATGAGTTTATAGAGGTCCATGGATTTCATGCATAGTTATATGTATGGTTGTGTGGAAAGGAAGGGCTTATGCCAAAGTGGAATGTGAAATCGTTTAAAGAATTTGGTATGTTCTTTCCTTGGAAAACTATTTACTTTAATATTGTAGTCTTATGTTGTGGCACTTGATTTTTGGTATGATTTTGATAAATGGAATGTTGATTTATCTTTCATTATTATCATGCATCATATCATGGTTGTTTGGCAATGGATTATTTGGTTAGTGGTTTTATTATTAAAGATAAAATTGTCCCCCACATGTATTGAAGCCCTTTGGCATTTATTACTAGACTTTGGAATCTTGGGGATGTCTCTTAAGTTAATTAATTCCCTACCACCCTCTCAAGACAATGATGAGGGGAAGTAATTTACAAATGGTATTAGTTTTGTTCAGTCCAAAAGAATATGTATGAGACAAATGGTATCAACTTGTTCTTTTCCTTGTGGAACAAGTATTCATCGATTCTGTTAGTCTTAGAGTTGAATTCATTCTTGTCTATTACTTGTGTTCGGATCATATAAAGGATTAGGATTGTTTGTAATTTAAATTTAAAGAATAAAAATATGTAGCTAACCTTTTTTATGCTAAACTTCAAGTTACCATGGAGTTGGGTACATAAGTGTTTTGGAGACACTTATAGGATTTTGAAATATCATTGTCATGGGTTTATCCAATGATACGAGCATTCTATTAATTAGAGGATGACTTCCCACTAGGAGTGCATACATAATTTTGAGTGATGATTTATGTTTTGGGAAAAAGTGATGATTTTTGGAAAAAAATTGTGAAAGTGTTTTCAAATGAAATATTTTGAAAATGAGCATGATGGAGGTATTTTAAAAATGGTTTCATTTTCAAAAATAAATTAAAATTTTTCAAAAATGGTTGAATATGGAAAATTTTGATTTTGGAAAGTAATGTTGTGATAATTGATGTGTTAGAATTTGAAATTTTTAAGACTTCAGTTAATAAAAAGTTAGACTTACTGAGTTTGTTGTTATTTAGAAAATGGCACCCAATATACGTTATAGAAACCAACTGAAAGAAGCTACGAAGAATGTGGTTGCACCTAAGCCATAGGTGAACCAAGAGTTGGTTCAGAGTATCATACAAGCATTTCAAGATATGGACACAGGGAATCATAGGTATCATCTAAGGAAAGTTGATCATTAATTATAGTTCTAGAATCAGAATCCACCCATATTTTGGGGTGATTCTAAACCAGAAAAGGCAGAGGTGTGGCTGAATAGGATGAATCATATCTTCGATTTCATCGGCACACCAGCAGAGCTAAAAGTAAAACTGGAAACATATTTTATTGAGGATCTTTCACACTGGTGGTGGGATCTATAGGTGAAATATAATGAATATCAAGGCCTTAATTGGGATGATTTTGAGTAATTGTATAAAAAATAATTCTATCCTCACACGTTTAAGATTCAGAAAATGATGAAATTTGTATCCTGAAGTAGGAAAATCTCTTTGTCACTGAGTATGTGGCTAAATTCATGAATTTAGTATGCTTTTCACCTGAGGTTGTGTCTAGTGCATCCTTGAAGGCATGAATATTTGAATTGCGGCTAAGGGATGAGATTATCTCAAAGATAGTTGTTCTTTTTATTACAGACTATAAAAATATGGTGAATAAAGTGACGGTGGATGAAAGAGACATCTCAGGATCTACGGGAGGAGGAAGTATGTTGATACCCATGGGAAATTGTGGGAACTCTAATTCTCAAATAAAGAGAAAGAGGGAAACCTACTTCCAAGGTGGGAGTGTGAATCAAAATCAGATGTCTAGATCAGTGAACCTTCCTCCACAAACCAAGAGAAAATTAGGGTGTTTCTAATGTGGTTCTCTTGACCACATAAAGTGAGAGTGTACAGAAAAACCTAGATCATTCCCCAATTACAACCATATGGGGAATCTTTAGCACTATTGTCATAGTGCTCCAAGGTTAGGTGCTCGAGACACTTCTCAGGTGTCGCAGACATCGTATGCTTCGATGATACAAGAACAACAGATCCAATATCATCACCAGAAAAGAGATAGACATGGTGATTCTAGGAATACCATGACTCCTCAAGCATAAAAATTTCAATATATAAATAAAGACCAAAGTGAAATGATGAAGCAATTATATGGAGTTGAGCAGGTGATTGTGAATGATCATATGGAACCATCTATGGTGATAGGTACGATTCTTTTGAATTCTACCCTTATGAAAGTGTTGTTTGATACTGGTGCACCGCATTCATTTATCGCTTCTCATGTTGTTGATTTTATAAGTTTAAAACTTGAGATGATTCCCTCTATGATAAAACTTCAAACTCATCTTGGGGAAAGAGAATGTAGAGCCTTCCTATGTAAATCATGTTCTATAACTGTTGATGGGGTTGAGCTGAAATGGGGCTTCTATGTATTGGATATGTATTTCTATGATGTAATTATGGGTATGGATTGGTTGAAAACTCTCAAGGATCACATCAACTGTTATATTAGAATAGTTAGTTTTGTGAATGATAATGGCACCAGGCATCTCTTTAGAGGAGAAAGGGTTTTAAAGATAGGCACAATGGGCTTGTTCACACCAACATTGGGAACTATCTCATACTAGTTGGCAGTGTTGACTTTGGCATCGATGGAATAGATCAAAAATAGCAGTTTTTCAGTAGTCGTAGAGAAGTTTCCTAATGTGTTTCCCAAAAATTTCTATGGGTTACCACCGGTAAGGGAAGTGGAGTTTATGATTTATCTCCTCCTAGGGACCAATCATGTCTCAATTCTATCTTATCGAATGGCTCCAAAATAAGGGAGATGATAGTGCAGTTGGAAGAGATAGAAAACAAGGGTTTCATTCGGCCAAGAACGTCTCTGTGGGAAGCCCTGGTTTTGTTCGTGAAGAAAGTAGATGGAACTTTACAACTGTGTGTGTATTATCATAATATTAACCGAGTTATGATAAAGAATAGGTATCCACTTCCATGTATTGATGATCTATTTGATCAATTTAGGGGATCCTACTGGTTCTCGATGATTTAATTGTGATAGTGATATCACTAATTACGAGTTCATAAGGAATATATTACGAAGATAGATTTTAGAAGAAGATATGGCCATTATGAATATGTGGTAATGCCTTTTAATCTTACAAATTCACCATCAGTTTTTATAGAATTGATGAATCATATATTTTAGTGATATTTGTATTATTTTTTTGTGGTGTTTTTGGATGACATATTGGTGTATTCAAGGACAAGGGATGATAATGAGAAACACTTGGAAACGGTGTCATAAATATTGAGAGAATATCATTTGTATAACAATTTATCAAAGTGTGATTTTTGGATACAAGAAGTACACTTTATTGTCCATGTAATTTCTGAAAGAGGTGTTTCAATGGATCCAAAAAATATAGAAGTTGTTATCTCCTAGAAATCACCAAATAATGTCTTTGAGATACAGAGTTTTCTTGGTCTAGTTGGTTATTACCATTTCTTTGTGAATGACTTTTCACATCTAGCCTCATCAATGATAGCTTTGACAAAGAATAATGTTTCATTCCAATGTAATGAGTAATTCCAGAAATATTTTCAAGATCTAAAGGTTTTCCCTACATCCGTACAGATCTTTATTTTTCTAAAACCAGGACAAGGGTACATGGTGTATTGTGATTCTTCAGGATCTGGGTTGGGGTGTGTTCTCATGAAAGGATACCATGTTTTTGCTTATGGATCAAGGCAGTTAAGATTTCATGAGAATAACTACCCAACACACGATTTGGAGTTAGATGCAGTCTTCCATGCCTTAAAACATGGCATCATTATATCTTCAGTGAGAAATTTTTTGTGTTCATAAATCATAAGATCTTGAAGCATATTTTCTCACAAAGTTATTTGAATATGCGGTAAAGAGGATGGATGGGGTATCTCCAAATGTTTTAATTTGACTTGATGTATATACTGGGTAAAGAAAATTTGGTGGTTGATGCATTAATCAGAAAGTCATATGCTCAGTTGGAAAAAGAATCTTGACTTGAGTGGTAGCTTATGTCGGTCCTAGCCGACATGCATGTGGAATGTGAAGACCGAGGTGATTTTGTGGTTTTATTTTTAGTTACGGTGGTTCCTAATTTGGTAAATCTAGTAAAGGAGGTGCAGACATTCGATGTTGAATGTGTTTCTATAAGGTCAAAACTCAATGGGGGGGAGACCATTGAGGAATGAAGGCTAGATGAGAGTTTAGTTTTTTGGTTTCGAGATTTTATGGTTGTACCTGTGACTTCTCAAGATCAACTTCTTCATGCTTACCACCATTAGAGATGATTTTTTTATCCTATAATATAAAATATGTATATGGCATTAAAGGAATAATTTTGGTGGATTGGCATGAAAAGGAAGACAACTGAGCTTTCTTCCAGATGCCTAACTAGCTAGCAAGTTAAGGCAGAAAATTAAAAACTAGAAGGTATGTTATAGTATTTTCCTATCCCAATATGGAAATGGGAGCAGATATTCATGGATTTTGTTGTAGTTCTCCCAAGAACAGTTCAAAAGCACAATTCCATATGGGTGACAGTGGATCGGCTTACCAGGATAGCCCATTTCATCCCTATTCATGAAACTCATACGGTGGAGGATCTATCAAAAATATATATCCAAGAAGTGGTAAAGAGACAAGGAATAACAGTTTGGATCATATCAAACAGAGATTATAGGTTTACCTCCCATTTCATAAAATCCTTACAGAAATCCCTTGGGACTTAGTTGACTATGAGTATGGAATATCATCGTCACACAGATGGGAAATATGAAAAGATGATACAAACATTATAGGACATGTTACGGGCTTGTGTAATGGATTTTTGTGGATCTTTGGAAGATCATGTTTCGTTGGTGGAGTTCTTATATAACAACAGCTAGCAGGCCTCGATACATATGGCTCAGTTTGAGGAATTGTATGGGTTTCCTTGTTGTTCTCCATTATTGGGTGGTAATAGGTGATACTTCACTAGTTAGACCGAGCCTTGTCCAAGAAACAATGGAGAAGATTCTATTGATCAAGAAACAAACAGAAATGGCTCAGAGTTGTCAGAAATTGTATGTGTGTCATCTTCGATGGTTGTTTTCGTTTTCAGTGAGTGATCATGTGTTCTTGCAAATTTCTCCAATTATTGTACATCGATGTTTTGTAAAGTATGAAAAGTTATATCCTAGATACATAGGCCCTTTTGAGATACTATAATGGGTGGTAGAGGTGTCATATCGGTTGGTATTACCACTATGGTTCAGTGTAGTGCACAATGTGTTCCACGTATCTTATTTGAAAAAGAATCAGCTTGATCCTAATCATGTGATTAGATGGGATCACCTTGACCTAGAGATAGATGCTTTGTTGGTACATATCCAAGTGCGGATTGTGGATAGGAAAGATAAATCCTTGTGTTCAAAAAGCATCGGTCTAGTGTGGGTTTTGTGGTAACATGTTCAAAATCAGGAAGATACTTTAGAACATGAGAAGGAGATGAAAACGAAATGGTTGAAACTCTTTCAAGACACTGATGGGTTTTTACTTTCTAGGGATGGAAAGACCAATGGTGTGGATAATGTAGCACCCCCTATTTCTGGTATGTAACCCTTTATTTATGTTTTTTAATAATAAAGTATAAAAGTGAAGTTTTGGAGAATTTGGAGAAATTTTTTAGGGTTTTTGGGGCTTTCCTATAGGTTCACAGGTGGTGCACGTTTTTTTGAAACTATACAACACTTGCAGGAAACCATGCATAGTGAGACAGTGGAAAAAGGGAGGGTGCATGGTTTTTCCAAACTATGCAGAAGCCTAGGAGAAACCATATCATGTGGTGCAATTTTTGGATAGTGAAATTTGACATGGTCAGTGCATGGTTTAGAGACCGTGTAAGGAAAACATGTGAGGTCTCCCTTAAGGCTGAAGTAGGAGCAAGGTTAGCGTAAATTTTATCTAACTGTGTGACTAAATCATGTTCAGGCCAAAGTTAGATAGTTAAATTGCAGATCTAACTCATTTTTACCTCTAAGTTCCTTGTTTTTTCCCCAAAACAGCCCTTACTCGAGATTTTTCTCTCTCAAAGGTTGTAGAAACTCTCCCAAGCAATTTGGAAATAATCTAGAGCCATACCTTGGTGCATTGAAGCCTAATTCTTGTGGTAAGGCTTTGTTCTTCTTTTTTCTTGATGAGTTTTCTTAGATCTACTTCTCCCTTCATCTCATTTTTTTATATCTACACCCGTTATGGGTGGATCTAAGGTTTTAAATGCCAAATATTTTTAGATCTAGTCTTTTTAATGATAGGGGAGGAGATCTAAGGTGGGTTTGTGGAGATTAAACTTGGTTTTGTGACATTTTTTGTGTCTTTTATCATTTTCACCAAAACTCTCAAGGTAGGTGGATTCACTCTCAACTCTTCTATATTATAACTTGAAGTCTTTGTTTAAAATTGATTATTTTGATTGGAATTGATTGTTTATTCACTATGAAAATAGTTATTGAAACCTTATTGAATAATGGTTTGTGAAATTGGGAAATTTGGTGTGTTGTTTGAAAGTGTTTTGATAATATGATTTTAAAATGATGATTTTAAAATGGTTGTTGGTTTTTCTACATGGAAAATGGTTTTCAATAAAAAAGAAGTATGTTTTGTTGAAATGGTTGAACACACTTGGATTTGGTATGGGTCAGCATGGATTTTGGTGTGTGTTCATATGCATTGGGATGGATAAGGGTGTGAAGTACCTCCATCAAAAGGTTGGGATGAATGACCGTGTGAAGTACGCCATTAAAAGTGGTCCACTAAGTGATGGCTTAGTGGGAGGATGAATAACCACTCATGAGTTTAGGGAGGTCCATTGATTTCATGCATAGTTGGATGTATGGTTGTGTGGAAAGGAAGGGGTTATTCTAAAGTGGAATGTGAAATGATTTAAATAATTGTTTATGTGATTTCCTTAGAAAATTGTTTACTTAGATATCATAGTCCTCCATTGTGGCACTTGATTTTGGTATGATTTTGATAAATGGAATGTTGAGTTGTCTTTCATTGTTATCATGCATTATATCGTGGTTGTTTGGATATAGAGTGTTTGGTTAGTGGTTTTATTCTTAAAGGGAAAATCGTCCCCCTCACGTATTGAAACAACTTCGGTATTTATTTACATCATTTGGCATCTTGGGTATGTCTCTTAAGGAAAAGTAATTCCCTACCACCCTCTCAAGCCAATGAGTTGGGGCAGGACATTACATGGTGAACAAACTCTGAGCTTATTGAAGAGACAAGTGAGGTGGACCTATTTGTAGGGTAAATAGCTAAGAGAGGTACATGTATCATGATGAATTTTGTTCCTATTTGAGTTAGGATGTTTTGGGAAGGTTAAAATGAATAATTTTAATTAAAATGAATCTAAATAAAATTCCATGTCATTGGGCTTAGGATGTTCTCCTTATTTTTATGAATGGATCATGTTCATCATCTATGTGTGGATCAGGTTGTTGAGATTCAGTAGGTTGATCCGGTTGATCATTACAGGTTTTATCTAGTAGAGGAGGATGAGACTTGGTAGAGTTAATTGTTCACTTTATAGTGGAAGTAATTGGGGATATATATGGGTAGTTTTTTGGATGTGGAGATAGAGATCTAGCTGGTGGAGCTTCCGATTTCTTTCAGTTTGATTCGATCCCTGGGGGGATATTGGGTCCCTTTGGCAGTTATTCAGATACGAGGAGCTTCACGTTAGTGGTGGGTATAGTATATGGGTGGGAGGAAGGTAATAGATGTTTCATGGTTTGACTTTCAAAAAGAGTTCTAATTGGTGTTCCTTTATTCGACTATGAAGATAGTGAATATGAAGGAGTTTCTTTCTCTTCATCAGGGGAGTATGTCAGTGAAAGAGTTGGGAATCAAGTTCAAGGACCTCATACACTTTTATATAGATCATTTTACAGATGATGAGTCTTGTGAGAGATTTCTTGATGGGGCACCCCATCCTTCTATCCTGTATGAAATCACTCCTTTTACATTGACAAAGTATCTAGAGGTTCAGAAATAGGAGGAGGTGATCGAGTGGATGGACTCATGATGAGTTTTACTAAGAGATGGAACTAGTAGTGTTCCTCAAGGATTAGGGTTGTTAGTGGCAGGCCTCATGAATTGGTTCCTTTTATGTTTTGACCCGTGGGGATTCAAACTCATCAGTTTCCATTTTCACCTTCTAGGGCCAGTGGTTTCCATGATTTTCTTGGAGATATTAAGCTAGTGTCTTTTGGTTGTGGGGTTCATGTCCATCACCAGAACCAATTCCCAATGGTTCTCTAAGCTCTGTTTCATGGAGGTGGATAGGTTCAGTTCCATCCTTATTAGCAGTTTCTAGTAAGACCATTTTAGATATAGGGACAATAGGCTTATGCTCTGCCGAGGGGATATGGGATAGGTAGAGGTTGGACTCAGGATGTTCCTTGTGTTTAGGTACCTCAACCCAAGCATGGTTGTGGAGGTGTTCATTAGTAGAGAGTTCGAAGAGATGGGTGTGGTTGGTTTCACACAGTGGAGGCGGTGGTGCCAGAGGGGCCAAGGATCATCAGAGTTATAATCATTTTTAGTACCCTTGTTTGTGATTTTTTCATTCAGGAGCTTCACACTTATTTATAGCACCCACACTTGTTCATACTTTGGTACTATACATAGAGAGGCATCCCATTCCCCTAGTGTTGGATACACCAGTTAGAGGTCAGACCAGCTTATTTGATGTGTGTTGGGGTGTAGACTAATGATGGGGTCACATCAGTCCTGTGGGGGTCTTTTCTTGCTATAGATTTATACATAAGATGTCATACTCAACATAAACTAGTTATATTTCATGTGTGTTGTTGTCTACTTCCTTCAAAGTAGAGTCATTTTCTCATATGTGGATGGAAAACATGTGGTTTTCATTGGTAAGAGGGGTTTTCATGTGGGAAGTAAACATGTAGAGCCCCTTATTTCTTTTATTGCTGGGTTATCAGTGGAATTAGTGGATGTTGGGTAGTGGGGGTCCCCATGGTTGTGAAGGATTTCTTAGATGTTTTCCCAAAGGTGGTTATGACACTACCCCCTCAACATGATGTTGAGTTTGGGATAGACTTATAGTCTGGTGCTTCTCCTATTTTAATGGATCTTTATCCGATGGAACCTTCTAAGTTATGATAGTTGAGAATTTATATAGATGATTTAATGAAAATGGGTTTTATATGGCCTAGTGTGTCGTTGTGGGGTGCACCAGTGTTGTTTTCTAAGAAGGTGGATGGTATTATAGTACCAGAGGTTAAATCAGGTGACAGTCAAGAACGGTTACCCTCTTCTGAGGATATACAATCTCTTCGACCAGCTAATAGGGGAGAGTTGGTTTTCTAATATTGAATTGTGGTCTAGAAATCACCAGTTGTAGGTGAAAGAGGGTGATATCCCAAAGACTGCATTCAGATGCAAGTATGGAAACTCTTAGTTTATATTCATGTCATTAGGTGTTATGAACACACCATCCATGTTCATGGAGATTATGAACTCCATGTTCTATGAGTTTCTAAAATGGTTCTCCATCGCATTCATTAATAAATTATTGATCTACTTGAATCCAGAGGAGGATCATTTCGATCATCTCAGAGTTATATTATAGTTTCTTCAACACCACCATATCTATAGGAAGTTATCAAAGTGTGAGTTTTGGATGTGAGAGGTGTGTCTCCTTGGACATGTGGTGTCTTAGAAGGGTGTGTTAGTGGACTCATCGAAATTTGAGGTAGTTGTTTCTTTGGAAACACCCAAGAACATGGAATAGGTTCATAGTTTTCTTAATATTATAGGATATTATTAGAGTTTTTTGCCCAATTTGTCTCAATTTGAAGCCTTTTTAATATCATTGACTAGGAAGGACTACGCTTTTGTGTGGATTTATTAGTGTCAGGCAGTGTTCAGTTACCTAAAGGGGAAGTTGGTCAGTGCTCCAGTGCTTCAGTTTCCTGAGGAGAGTGTGACATTTGAATTGTTTTGTGATTCTTCTCATATAGGATTGAGATAAATGTTGATTCATCAAATGGAAGTGATATCTTATAGATCTGGGTAGTTACATCTCCATAAGCATAAATATGCCACCCATGATATAGAGCTAGCAATAGTTGTGTTTTCACTAAAGTTATGACGGAATCACCTCATTGGGGAGCGCTTTATGGTCTTAATAGATCATAAGAGTTTGAGGTATATCTTCTCTCAGAATTACCTAAATTTACAAAAGAAGTTGTTGATGGAGTTTCTTTGGGATTATGATTTTGATATATCCTACACCTCGAGAAAAGGGAATGTTGTGGTCAATTCTTTGAGCAAGAAGTTAGGGAAAGATGTTGTTTAGGAGTTTGGGGATTCTTAGAGGGCCATGGAGGAGTTGTAATCCTTGCACTTAGATGAATATTTGGATGATAGCAGAGACTAATTATTTCAGATGATGGTTCAATATTCTCTAATTGGGAAGGGGGGATTCTTAGTGGGGAGACTCATAGGCAGAGGTGATTCACAATCATGTTGGCATGTGTGATGCTCCAGAGGGATGGTCGGAGGATGTTCAGAACCATATTTTATTTCATGGGAGGTTGTTTTTTCTGGTAGTGATTCATGATGGATTCCTTTATGAGTTTCATATATCACCTTTTATGGTAAACCTAGGAATTTCCAAGATGTACCATGGTTTGAGGATGCAGTTTTGGTGGTCAAGGATGAAACAAATAGTGGATGAGTTTTTTGTGAAGTTCTTGGTTTACTAGTAGGTAAAGGTTGTAAATCGTGTTCCTAGAGGTTTATTACAGCCTTTGGATGTTCCCAAGTGGAAATGGGATGAAATATTGATGAATTTCATTGTAGGATTACCCTGAGCTTAGGGATGTTCTGATACAATCTTGGAGATCGTGGACTGATTACAACGTGCTTTTGGAACTCAGTTATGCCTCAGCACTACTTTCTACCCTTAGAAGGATGGGAAGATGGATCGAACCATCAAGATGCTAGAGAATATGTTGAAGGTGTGTGTCTTGGACTTTGGTGGTTCTTGGATATGACACTTACCTTTGGTTGAGTTTTCATATAACAATAATTATCACTTGTCTATTGGCATGGCTCCATTTGAGGAATTGTATGGGATATTGTGTTGTTCTCCATTATACTAGACATAGGTTGGGGAGGCAGTAGTTTGTGATCCTGATGTGGTTCAGAGCAAAAAATATAAGGTTTGGTTGGTTCAAAAAAGGTTGAAAGCAGTGTAGGACCAGAATAAGTCTTATGTCGGTCACAGGAGGAGGCCCTTGGGGTTTGAGGTTGGGAGGCCACATTTTCTTGAAGGTTTCCCCTCGATGTGGGAAGTAGAGGTTTGGGAGGTGGATTAATCTTTCTCCCTAGTTTATTGGGCCCTTTGAGGTTTTGGGGTGAGCTATCATGGGGGAATATCGGTTGGTGTTGTCATCCCATCTAAATATGATCCACAACATATACCACATTTCTAATCTTTTTATTAATCTTCATGATGACTCCCATGTCATTGACTAGGGAGATTTGGATATTGAGGATGATGTGATTTTCATAGAGTATCCAGTATATGAGGTTTTGTGAGGTGTTTTGTGGTCGTTTGGTTTGGAATGTTTGGATGGTGTTAGAGTTTTAGGAGTATCGAGATCCTTGAGAGGTATCTCATGGGGTGGTTGTTCGGGCCCCTTTCCTTCTGGGATTGGTTTTGGATTCTATAGGTAGATAATCATTTGATAGGTATCTGATGTAATGAACCATACATTAATGACCCATTTCTTTGCTATTTTTTGTGGTTGGAGGTGTTCTGGGAAGGTTCTGGGAGTTTTTTATGGAGGTTGGAGCTGCAGAAGAGCTACTACAGAAAGTTCACATCATGTAAGCAGAATTCAAGATGTGTAAAGGTGATTCATAGCTTGTGTAGCTGGATGGTTCATGGATTGTACATGGATAAGGTGGACCCATGATATGTATTACACATCATGTAAGTGGAATTCATGATGTGTATTAAATAAATACTGAGGCATTACATTTTTTGGTGAAATTTGGAATGTTTTGAATTCCCATGGAATTCACATTGTGTATATATATTACACGATGTGAAAATGGTGTGTTCCAAGATTTAAATTCCTTTTATTAGATGATTATCTTCATTTATATGTGTCTTATTTGCCTCTCATTTCATAAGAACCCTAGGCACCTTGAGAGGATCTTCTATCCCCCTTCCTCCCGCATTGATCTTTTGGTTCTGATAGATGCTCATTGGCAATCAGTGGTAATCCCTTCCTTCTTCTTGGTTAGTTTCCTCATGTTCTTCTCTTAAGGATTTACTTTGTCAATTTTTTTTATTTGGGGTGTGATTTGGTATGTGTTTTGATGGATCTTTGGTGTGATGTAGGTTGATCCACTATTTCTTGTGTTATGTTGTGGTTTTCATGCATTTCTTATTCTCATTGTGGTGCGCTTCAAGTTGATAAATCTCTTTGAGGTAGGGAACCACTCATTTATCTTTATTGTATATCATGTGGGAGGGGTTTACTATTAATTATTTATGGGTTATGGTTATGTTAGCTTAATCAAAGATGAATAATTAGTTAATTTAAATTGAAGGGGGAAAGGGGAATGATTTTCATGTTTTTATATCTTTGTTATTATTATGTTATTATGATATGATAGATTTTATGGGCTTGATTCCCCACAAAAAAATTGTGGTCATTGGGGGCTTTGTTTGTGTTGAATGATATGTTTTGTGACTTTTGTGTCTATTTTTATTGTTGTGACATCACCCTAAAATGGAAATTGAATAATCACTTATATTTGGCTAATGAAATGGTTTCCCTGGGATTATGGATTTTGTGATAATGCCCCTAAAATAAAGTGTAATGTGATAAAAATCCCTTTTTTAAATCTATAAAATGGTCTTTGATGTGATGTGGTGTACGACTGTGTTGTGGGGAGGCGATGTGTGTTTGCAATTTGATATGGGGCTGATGGATGAGATGTGGTTGTTCTTTTAGGGAGGTGAGGTGGTGGTTGTTTGGTCATGCTTTTGGGGTGGAAAGGTGGTGGTTACTTGGATGTGCTTTTGGGGTAGCAAGGTGGTGGTTGTTTGGTCGTGATTTTGGGGTGGAGAGTTGGTGGTTGTTTGGTCATGCTTTTAGGATAGAAATATGGTTATTGTTTGTCCATGCTTTTGGGGCGGCAGGCAATGGTGTGATGGAGATGATGTGCTACATGTGATGTGTGTTTTCTTTGTGTTAGAAGCATAGGTAGTGATGGAATAATTATTTAATAATGATTGAAATGGATGGGTTTTGGTTTGGTTAATTGGATGGAAATGGCTAATGAAAACAAAAATGAAGGGATATGTGGTTAAATGTGTTTGTTTCTTAATAATGAAATGAATGGGCTAGATAGTGGATTTGGTTGGAAATGTGAAATGCGGATTGTGTATATTTTGTGGTGTTATGCATTTATAAGTGGCAGTAAAAGTGGGGATATTGTGAGTTGGTTAGTTTTTTGTTGTAAACCTATAGGTTGATCTTGTGTGTGTGGATATATGTATATACATGTATATTCCTTGTGATTTCTATATACACCCCACCCGCATCGAACACTATGTGATGACACCCGTATATTCACATGGGGGGTGTTTTTTCCAACATCCTAGTGATGAGGATGGATGGATTACTACCAACTCTTTCCTTATCTCTCTTCTAGGTGAGTATATATGCATAGGTTGTGATGGATGGAGGAATATTAGTGCACTAGGTGATGGTCTAGGTGTTTTTGGGTGAGATTCTATGTGACCATGTTGTGGGGAGATGGCCTAGGTATTTTCGGGTGAGATGTGATGTGAATATGTTGTGGGGTGGTGGCCTAAGTGTTTTTGGGTGAGATATGATGTGAATGTGTTGTGTGCAGCTTATGGTGGGGGTTGTTCATGGTAGAAGTAGGGAACGAGATTTATTTATTTCATGTTCATGATACTCTACTACTCTGGTAATGGGTTTGATGTGATGAACTAGGTGTTTTCGAGTAATATTTGATGTGATAGTGATGCGGGGTGATGGATAAATTTTTTTAGAGTGTGGTGTGATGTGACCGTGTTGTGAGGTGGGTCTATATGTTATTCAGAAGATATGGGAGCGTCAGGATGTATGATGTTGGGTGTGAGAGTGGAAAATCAGTGTGAAAGTGGTGTGGGGTTCCCTTTATCAATATACTTCTTGTTATTTTATTATACTTTTCTTGCGCTATTTGGTGATCGTTCCTTGGTGAGGTTGGGATAGATAGTTGACCTGTTTAGGTGATGTTGGTTCTGTTTTTTACTCATGGGTGCATTACTATGCTTCTTTCACATGTGCACAAGAGACTTTGGTTTTCCTACTAAGTATACTTTTATTCTCACCCTATGTATATAAACTAATTTTCAAATTTCTAGGAGGACTACATGGACCATACTGGATAGTACTAGATTGGACCTTTTATACAGTTGTTGTGTCACTGCTTTAGCTTTACTTTTGGGTATTTACTTTTGGAGACTTTTCTCTGTATCATTTTCATTTATACATGCATGTGGGATGGTTTTGGTTTCTTTTTATATTATGTCATGGATTTGTTGGTGGATGATTCATCTTATCTCCTGATACTATATTATTATATAGGGGAATGCCTCCCATTTCATGAGATTTTTATAGCCTTAGTGCTAGTCTCCAACACGAGGCCTGCTGGAGGTGGGACTCATGGGTCATTATCTCTCTCCCCTCATTGAAGTATCTTTGGAGGTATGGGGTTGTGAGACCAACGATGATCTACATGTGTTCCACAAACCTCCAAATGTCACTATAGGAATCTATAGATGTTGTTACAATAGATCACGGTGCTTACATTGTTCACCTTTGATCACCCCAAGAAATTCATGAAGAAGGATTCTATTTGATCTCTCTAGACTTGAGAATGGTAGTGGAGGAGGATAGTTCTCTTTTCTTGAGAAAGTTCTTGGAGAGGGATATCTTTAGGGATTTGATAGAATTCTCTCTGAATGTCATTGTGCACAAAAAAAAGAAAATTGACAGCCCCTAAATAAAATAATATAATTGGGTTTATATACTATTAGGGTTAGAAAATAGTAATTGTGCATGTAGCCTTATTATTTTTTCTTGATTCATATGGAACCCTGTGTTAATAATAATAATAATAATAATAATATTTATTGACATGCGCTAAACTCGATAATTAAATTAAATATTATTTAATCAAATAATATTCAATATATATTATTTCTCATCAATACATTAATTTCAGTCTATCATTATTCCACAATATTTATCAGACATTGAACAATTGTTATTTATTTAATAAATAAATATCACTGCATTATTCCCCAATAAATAAATAAATATTATATTCACTAAATATAAAATAAAAATTTATTAAATATTCTGCTCACAAAATATTATCTCAAATAATTGGTGATAGAAAATACATGATCAAACAAACATGAATAATTATTAAACCACATGCGGGAATAATTTTTATTCAAATTTTTAAATAATAAATATTATTATTATTTAACTAAGATTATGGATACACTTATTGTGTGACCCTCTTGGCCTCTTTCTTGGTGGCATTAGGAGAAGTAGCCAAAAATATAAGGTTAGAATCTAGAAACATGTCAAGACAACCATAGAGAAGGAAGTTAATATTGTAATGACATAAAACCACATACGGTTATATAATATAATCTATTTATCATGATATCTATAATCAATCAAGTTGCATGTTGGTGCCATCAACCTATGAGCTCAATATCTCTTTCTTTGACTTTTCAAAAATTGAACTTTCCTACAGAACACAATAATCATGGATTTATTTAGGCTATATAATTTCCATCAAAGATCTAGAGATATCAACTTCCATTAAAAAATATAAAATACAAATCCTTTCTTGCATTATTCATTAATTAAATATTACTCGTAACATACCCAACGTATCCTACTTCTTCGGGAACATATGTTATCATGATTTTCATCAATACATCAAAGTACGTGAATCATAACATCCATTAATAAAAATATTAAATTCTAAGGGTCAATATACACATCCACATATAGGAACATCTAATGACACACATAAATATGGATTTCCTAATGTTGGTTCATGTTCTCATAATTTTCTATACTAGATATTACCAAGGGCACAAACCATGAGAAGTTGTATCAAAGTCCTGTGAGTCTCCACCCCTAATAGTCTATATCATTTTTGTCCCTTAAATGATTTCATATGACAATAGAATATATATTTAAGAATAATTTCGTGACACTTTTGGGTGCTTATCATAGTGGGGAACTGTTATGACCTTTCAGTGTGATAAGTAATCTTAGAACATTATAACATAATATGTCACGTAGAAGAAAATACATGATGTGATAACAAGTTTATTAATATTCAAAACAATGAATATAGGTTATCATAAAGTACACAAAATTTGGTTCTAGAGCACCAACTCCAACAGACTCCCACTTTCACTAGAGTCAATTTCTAAAAACCTTTAGTTCTCTATCTCTCACATGATACTTGTGATTTTGTTGAGATATTCCTTTAGTCAATGTAATTGCCATATTTTATTCTAATGAAACTTTTCTTACCACAGCTTCACCCCTCAGAGAAAAATCCCTCAAGAGGTGATACTTCCAAAGTATATGTTTTGTCTGTTGGTGTGACCTTGGATCTTTTTCAAGAGTCACCACTGTAGTATTATCACAATACAATATAATAAGGTCTTTACAGTTCTTGGTATTGAATCAAGCTCCTAGATAAGGTTTTGTATCCAAACGGCTTCTTTGGTTACATAAAAAGATGCTATATATTCGGACTCCACTGTATAATCGATGATAACTAGATTCTTTAAACTCTTCCATCTCACAACTCCTCTTTTGAGGTAGAAAACATATCCTAACTATGAATTTGGATCATTATTATATATTTGAAAACTAGCATCATTATAACCCTTGATGACTAGATCCTCACCTCCCCTGTACACCAAGAACATATCCTTAGTACTTCTCAAATACTTAAGGATATCCATAACAGCAGACCAATGTAGTTCTCCTAGATCATCTTGATATATACCAACCATTCTCAATATGTAGGCAATGTCAAGTCTAGTACATAACATGGAATACATGATTGATCCTATCATTGAAGCATGTGGGATTTTACTAATTCCCTCTTTCTCTTGTTCTATCTAAGAACACATTTTCTTAGAAAAATATATACCATGTGACATTGGAACCAATCTCCTCTTGGATTGTTCCATACTAAATCTCTTTAGTATCTATTCAATGTATTTACCTTAAGTTCGTCCAAGAAACCTCATGGATATATCTTTAATGATCTTGATCCCTATAATGTAGGCTACTTCACCTAAGTCCTTCATGGAGAAACACTTGTTTAAACCATCTTTAACAGAATGTAATACCGGTATTTCATTTTCAATAGGTAATATTTAATCAGCATATAATACTAAGATAATGGATGAATTCCCACTAAAAATCTAGTAATCACATGGATCGCATTCATTCTTAATGAAACCAAAATCTTTTATAGATTCATCGAATCAAATGTTCCTTGACCTAGATGATTTCTTCAATATAAATTGATCTCTATAACTTTAATATATTATTGTCATCACCTAAAGTCACAAACCCTTTTGTTTGTGTTATGTAGACATCTTCCTGAAGGTTCTCATTAAGGAAAGTTGTTTTTACATCCATATTCCAAATTTCATAATCATGGTAAGCTGTTATAGTAAGTAGAATTATGATGGATTTGAACATGAAAATTGGTGAAAAGGCTTCATCATAATCAATGACTTGAAATTGTTTAAACCCTTTAGTAACTATCATTGCTTTATAGTTACTTATTCTACCTTCCATGTCCAGTTTTCTCTTGAATACTCATTTTCACCCAACAGGATTTTCATCAACTGGTGGATTGAACAGAACCCAAACTTGGTTCTAATACATGGAATTCATTTAATAATTCATGAAATATTACCATATTACATCTTCTAAGCTATATAATTATTCTTTTTAGGATAGATGTTCATTATTTTCAACAAATAATGAGTAACCATATTTGATAACTAGAAAAATATATCTCTATGGTTCTCTTACCTCTCTAGTGTTTTTATGTAGTACTTGTGTTTTAGGGACAACTTCTTCCATGTGGAACTATGGAATATGTTCTTGTATCAACTTTTGTGTATATTTAGAATCAACTAAATCAAAATCAATATTTCTCCCACTATTATTCTTGAGGATATGCTCCCTCTCTAGAAATATGGCTTTTCAAGATATAGTTACTTTATTGTCTGAGGGGTTATATCGATAGTATCTATTTGTTTCCTTAGGATATTGTATAAAGATACACTTAGTGCCCTGGGTGCTAGTTTTTTTTCTAATAAGGCCTTAATAAATTCCTTGAAAACCCATACATGTGTATGTGATAGAACGGGTTTCTTTCTACTCTATAATGCAAAATGAATTTTTTTCCTCTTTATTCAGTACTCAGATTAGTATATATGCTTTAGTTTTTAATGCATATCCCCAAAAGGATAATGGAATATCTGTATGACTCATCATCGACCTTACTATGTCTAGAAAGGTAAGGTTCCTCCTTTCACTAACACCATTCCAATGTGGTGTGTAAGTTGGAGTGATTTGAGATAGAACCTCAAACTCCCATATAAAGTTGATAAACTCTTGGTTAAGATATTCACCACATTGATTCGATTGAATATTTTTTATCTTCTTTCCAAGTTGATTCTATACTTCATTCTTGAATCCTTTTTATTTCTCCAAGGACTCATACTTATACCTCATCAAGTAGACATATCCATATCTACTCAAGTTATCAGTAAAAGTTATGAAGTAAGAATACCCACCTCTAGCTTCTACTGGAAATGGTCCACACACATCAGTGTGTACCAATCCTAGAAGCTCTATATCCCTTTCACTATGTCCACTGAATGGTGTTTTAATCATTTTTACTTGTAAAAAAACATGACATCATTCAAGTAGTTTAAGTTCAAAAGAGTCTAAATAAACGTATTTACAGATCTTTATCAAATGCTTCTCATTTACATGACCAAGAAGGTGATTCTGTGATTGGGTGTTATATGAGTCATGTGAACGTGATTCATTATCAATTTTTGATACTTGGTTTTTGTAATTTAATACATAAATATAGTTATTTAAATGTGTCATACCACATAAAATGTGTCATATTTATAAAAGAAACAAATTTTATTTCCAAATCTAAAAATAGAACCATTTGTATCTCGGTATGATACAGAAATTGTGTTCTTGGTAACAATCGGTACATAATAACAATATCTTAAAACCTATATCATTCATGTTGGAAATGAAAGGCGGTAATCTCTAATGACTAAATCATTCATCCCTGAACCATTGGCAGCTCGCAAATCCACCTCTCTTCTAGCAATCTTTCATAATCTGCTTGGTTCCTATATTTGGATACAGATGTGAGCACCACAAGTTATATCTAATACCCAATGTGTAAATATTGAAAGACTACACTCGATAACGAACACACCTTTAACTTCCCTTTTATTCTAGGTGCAGTTCCTCTTCAAGTGGTCTTGCTTGCCACATGAATTGTTCTTTTTCCTTTCCCTTCCTCTGGATCTTCCTCTTCCTAGAAGGATGGTGCTCAGTAACTGTAGACTTGTTATAAGTCTTGGACCCCTTTGTATTTCTCTTCCTTATCTTATTCACCATAAGGACTATGGGTTTGTCACACCCCATATTCTTGTCCACTTGAGGAATCAAATTAAGATGTTATAAAAGACTCTTCTCATTGTTTCTCATATTATAATTGACAATAAAACCAGAAAAGTTATTGGATAGTGAGGAAAGTATGAGATATGTGTGAAACTCATCTGGGAATTTAATCCCTAAGATGTTTAAGTGTTCAATGTTTCCAATAAGCTTGACCACATGAGACCCAACTGGTGTTGACTCTCTAAGATTGGTTGTAAATATAGCATTAGAGATCTGTATCACTCTTATCTCACCTTCTCTTGATAGAGATCTTGAAAGTGAGATAACATGCTATACACATTCTCATCCACATGTTTCTTTAGAATCCCATTGGTCATGGATGGTAGTGTGAAACATTGAAAATTTGTGGCATCATTCAAATGTTTCTCATAGAGAAATAACTCCTCATCACTAGCCTCTTTACCAGGTGCTTCTGGAATAGGTTCTTCAAGCACATACAATTTCTTTTCATCGTATAGGATAATGTGTAAGTTCTTTTGTCACTCTTAGAAATTTGTGTATGTGATAATGTTATCCTTATCAAGTATGGATAACAATGATATGTTTGAAGTCATATTTATTTTTTGTTTCTATATATAATAAAAACAAAATTTTATCACTTTATCTGATAAAATTCGACAAATAAATAAATATTATATTTATTAATATCCCACTATTTTATTGAAACTCAATAATCATCACTATTGATATGTTTGAATTCATATTTATTTTTCATTTCTTGGACATTCTAGTGTCAAGGATCCATATTCCACTTCTCATCACCCTGACTTTGGTCGTTCAAGGAATGTGAAAGGTTTTAGGTAGGCATTCCAAATTCCAACTACATTAACTCACAATTACTTGATCTGTTGAGGGGACTCCCCGATCCTGAAATCCTTAAATTGGATTTCATCAACCTTTGCCTCTTATTTTCACCAAGTTTTGCATTAAAAGTCATCCCATGATGTGAAATAAGTTAAGTCAACCCAAAACTTCAAGTTAAAATTATCCAATAATTAAAAGAACCCTGACTTTGGCTGCTCAACCACTTTAAACTATAGTTCGATTTTAACTTAAGTAGTAGAAGGAAATACCAACTTAGTATTTATAATTGATGGATTTTATCTTTATGTATTAATTTATCATTTTATATTTATTACATGTTTTTTAATATTAATCTAATTTTTTTAAGTGATTAACCATGTATTAGATAAAATTTACGCATAATAAAATTTATTTTAGTTCTATATTTCATGATCATTGATTCATTAATTCATATGATCACAAAAAAACATCCATAATGAAATAACCATGAAAATTGAAAAAAAGAACATAACAAAGGGTATGATCATGAGATTTTATCAACGGTTAGTTTATTTGGAGGATGATAAAATAACCCTCGACCTAGGGGAAAACACTGTGAACCATTTTATGGTTTGTGTTGCAGCTTTCTACCTGTCCACCCATGTACCTCTTAGATTGGTTTCACCTCGACTCCAAACTTGAATTGCCTCCACTAGGTTGGGAGCTTCATCCATTACATAAGATTTTACTCACACACATGTGAGGGGAACCAAATTATTGGTTAAAGAGTTTACATAAAATAAACCATGGGTAGTAATGTGAAACTAGAGGGTTGGGGTGGGGCAGCTTGAGCTCGTGTGGGTTTGTCCGTAAAAGCCTGTATATAATGAGAACAAAAAATTTGAAGCCTTCTCAACTTGAAATAAGCCAGTATTCTTACCCACATTTAAAAAAATATTTATAATCATTTAAATATTGTGTTTTTTCTCATTCTTAATGGTGGTTATTGGGAGAAGTATGAATTGAAAATAGCTAAAGTTTTGAGGGATGTGATAGAACATTATTATATGGGTTAATGGTGATATATGGTGATGCCAATGTGGTAGAAAATAGTTGTGATGCAAAGTAGGTGAATGATTGGTGATGGGCGATGAATGATGATGTTGTTTGTGTAGTGATGCAAATGGTTAGACCCGTGAATGAATGACAACTCTCCAGGTAACGACTAGTTTCGGAGGAGGCTATTAGGGTTCCCATGAGATCCTTTCATATTTTCTTAATAGAAAAATAAAATTAAATAATAACAAAATTAAATCGAACCAAAAAATATTATCATTATAATAACTCTTTTAGAATTGAAACCATGTGCAAGGGAGATGGATTCCATTTTTCAAGAGGTGGGAAAACACACTATATGAATATAGTTAATAATTACTATATAAATATTATAATATCATATTAAAATAATAAATATAGACCTATTTAAAATTCACATATGAATTAATGGTGAATTAGTCTGACCATTACAGTGAAAAATCATATGTCATGGTTTAATCATGATTTTTTATTAAAACTAAAATGTTAAAGAAGCATATATTGTAAAAAAATGTGTTTTTTTAAATCAGGTCAATGGGTAAGACTACACCTGCATGGGATCATCCTACCTTAGCCTTCACTCTAAACAGTCAAAAAATTTATACTTCGGCCCACCCCACATCCACCCCATACCCACGAAGCCTACGGGCCAGAAGCCCATTTTGCATCACTAATCATAGGCTCGCAGGCCCTTACATAATGAGAGGAGGTATGACATGCATGTCATCAATTTAATTTAATAATAAATTAAAATGGGAACCAAAAAATACAAAATTCTGGTCTATGCTCATGATCATCCACAAACATGCAATGAATTACACATTTAATAAAAATAGAATTCAATTCTAATCATTCTTATTTAAGATAAATCACACTTGAATCAATTAATTATATTCTTTAATTAATCAATTATTTTATCTTAATTATCATATGAATTTTTCTTTAAATTCTCATCCATCATAATTTAAACAAGTTAAATAAATTTAATCAAAAATAACTGTGTACAAAAATGTACCTTGGAGGTAATGTGGTGAGTACCTGTCTAAACTAACCAATTTGTGCTATATTCGTATATTGTTTACTCATGTGGGATGTGGTATACAGGTCTTAACACATAATTTCATGTATTTTACTATCAACTTAATGACCACACAGACCACATGGAATTTACGTAGTGTGTAATCGTTCTATGAAAAATAATGAAGTACATAACATGTATATGGGATACACGGTGTGTGGTCTCTGAGTTACATGGCCACCAGTCATGTAGGTCATTTACGGGAATACATGGCCCTTCTTTGACTAATGGACTACACGTCATGTACGAATGTAACACAACATGTAGTTCAGCTGACCGTGTTCCAGGATGGCCCGGTAAACACACGGTTAATTTAAATACACACTGCGTGTAATAAATGCACATGACTTGGATTAATTTCAAATTAATTATTAATGCATTGAAAATGGGTACACGGTGTGTGCCAATGTGCTACATGGGGTGTACTCTTGTGTTTTCCAACCAGAATCATTAGCATCTCCTGATGGGTTTTTCAAATCTATTTCATTCATAAAATTAACCGATTTGATTATATTTGTGCGAACGAAGAATAAGAATAGAAGATCTTGAGATTAGGATTAAAGAACGATTTAATAGGAATTTAAAACTAATGATAAATGTGTAAATCAATCAACGGTATTTAAATAATTATAAATAATTATGTGACTGGTCTGATACCACTTGTAGGTTTTGGGTGCAGCAGAAGCACCGGATCAGGAATACCCAACTCAGATTTTTATTGTAATCGATGACTAATTCAGGATTAATACGATGATAAACATCATGATCAAAGGAAATGAATCAAATAATAACTGAAAATTGAATGTCTTAACCAAGATGCATGATCATCTCATATTATTTATAATTAATTTAAACAATTAAAAAATTATCTTGTGATTAATTCTTTCTTCATTGATGGATCTGACAACATTTCTACATCATATTGTCATTGTGTTGTAGGAATCAAGAGTAGATTCCCTTCACTGGTGATCCACACATGTTTCAAAAACCTCCAAACGTCATCATAGGAATCTCTGGATGTTAAAATGGTAGATCTTAACGCTCACATTGTTTGCATTTTATCTCCATGAGAATCGCTTGAAGAAGGATTTTATTTGATCTCTCTAGACTTGAAAGTGGTGGTGGAGGAGGATTTTTCTCTGTTCTTGAGAGTGTTCTTGGAAAGGGATCTCTCTAGGGCTTTGAGATAATTCTCTCTAAATTTTTTTGTGCATAACAAAAGGAAATCAGCAACTCATGAAGAAAATAATGTAATTGGGTTCATATAATATTATGGTTATAAAATAATAAATGTGTATGCACCCTTATTATTTTTCTCAATTCATATGGAACCCCATGTTAAAAAAAATAATATTATTATTATTTCTTGACATGCGCTAAACTTGAAAATTAAATTAAATATTATTTATTCAAATAATATTCAATATATATTATTTCTCACCAAAATTGGAGCCTCTGAGCGGCATCGCCTCTCCCCCCTGCGGCGCTAGGGTTTCTACCTTCGGTCTCGTCCCCCTCTCCTCCTCTCCTCTGGTGGCTTGCAGCCCGGCTTCGGTTTCTGGTTTTGGCGCACATGTGCTTCGGTGTGTAGGGTTCTGGATTTTCCAGCTTCGTCATGGTACTAGGCCCTAATCTCAACGGTCGGCGGCTTGTGTCAGTGTCGGCTTCGGATTTGGTGGGTGAAGGCATTGAGGCAGGCGTGCGAAGGAACTTCAGTTTCGGATCTTGTCTGGAATCGGCCGCAAAGGCGTTGTGGCGGGAGACCGGTCTGTGGCTTGGCGTCGGCCCCGGAGTACCATGGAGGGGAGGAGGATTTCTGGACTCTGGCGACCCTGTGTTTCTTCTAGCAGGTCTGCTTTGGTGTTTATGCATTTGTGAGATCAGCAATGATTTATGGTTATGTTGTTGTGCGGTGGTCCGGAGTTTCTGGTTTCTATTTTCTGTGTTGATTTTGTGGATCTGGTTTTGTGCGGCGACCTTTATTTCTACTACTCTTCGTGCTTTCTCCCACTATGGTCTGCATATGCTGGATTTCGGTGAGGGTGCTCGGATCCCTTCACCGGTGACATACCCTTGGTTTGGTGTTGGGACATCCCGTCCTAGGTGACGATGGCCTGACTTCACGTTCTCTGGATCATCTTTCGGTTTCTCGGTGGCTGCAGTGGTAGATGGGAGTTAGAGGAGCTTGGTGGGGTGGAGGCTGGCTCATGAAGTTCTTTATGATGCTGCTGAATTTTAGTATTGTGCTGCTCATGTTTGAGGTTTTTCAATTTTAGTATTGTACTACTGAATTTTAGTATTGTGTTGCTCATGTTTGAGGATTTTCAATTGTTCTTAGTCTAATCTCGATAGTGAGAAGTCTGTGCAACCGAATTTGACCACTTGGAATAAGCCCCAGAGGAGGATCCAGAGCTGGCAGTTCATCTTTGCAGTGCTTTACGGATTTGGTTGTTGAGAGGTTATGGCGTCAGCCATCGGATCGGGCTTGTGCTTTGACACAGGACATTTGCTTGCCGAATCGCCCTGCAATGGTGGAGAGCTTCATCATGTTCAAATGCTTGGGAGGGGTAACTCCTTGTTGTTAGTCTGGTTTTACACTTTTTTCCATTTTGGTGTGATTTTTCTTAAGTCCGTGGACTCTGTTAGGGTTCCCCCCTTCTTCCCTTAAAAGAGGAATTTATCAATAATAGTAAAAAAATTGATGGCCTTTGGGCCGTTGGATGGATATTATTTCTCACCAGACCATTAATTTTGGTCCATCATTTCTTCATAATATTTATCTAACCTTAAAAAATGACTATTTATTTAATAAATAAATATCACTGCATTATTTGTCAATAAATAAATAGATATTATATTTATTAAATAGAAAATAAATATTTATTAAATATTCTGCTCACAAAATAATCTCTCGAATAACTGGTGACAGGATATATATGATCAAGAAAACATGAATAATTATTAAACTACATGTGAGAATAATATTTATTCAACTTATTAAATAATAACTAATATTATTATTTAATAGAGGTTCTGGATACATTTAGTGTGTGACCCTCTAGGCCTCTTTCTTAGTAGCATTAGGTGAAGCAACCCAAAGTCTAATATTAACATCTAGCAATACGTCAAGACACCCATAGAGAAAGGAGTTAATATCATAACGACATAAAACCACATATAGACATTGTGTAATATAATCCTCTTATCTCAACATCTCTAATCAAATAGGTTTCATGCATATGTCATTAACTTATGTGTTCTATGTCTCTTTCTTTGACTTTTTAGAAATTGAACTTGTCTATAGAATACTGCGGTCATGGATATATTTAGGCTATATCATTCACATCAAAGGGCCTAAGATATCAACTTCTATTAAATAACATAAGAGAAAAATATTTTCTTGCATTATTCATTAATGAAATATTACTCGTGATGCACTCAATGTAAACAGCTTCTCTGTGAAAATATGTCATTAATATTTTCATCAATACATCAAAATATGTGAATCGTAACATCTATTAATAATAATCTTAAAGTATAAGGTGTTGGATTTGGTGGCCTAGAACCAACTACTTTGTACTTTATGATAAACCTGTATTCATGGATTTGAATATTAATAAATATCTTATCACATATTGATTGTTCGTATGCGTGACAATGCATGTGATAATGTCCTAAGGATAGCTGTTGCACTAAAGGGTCATAGAGGATCTCTATTTTGATGAGAACCCAGAAGTTTCATAACTTTATTCTTGAATATATGTTTTATGGCCAGATGATGTTATTTTAGGGACATAAATAATACAACCCATTGGAGTGAGGAATCATAAAACTTTGAGGCACCTTCTCATGGTGTGCGCCCTTGATAATATCCATAAGGATATTATGAGAATGAGACCCACCAATAGGAAATCCACATTTTATAGTGTCATTGGATGTTCCTATCTGTAGACATGTGTATTGGTCCTTAGACTTTAAGATTATTATTAATGGGTATTACAACTCATGCACTTATATGTATTGACGAAAATTGTGATGGCGCATTGTTCGTAGTGAAGTAGGATATGTTGGGTGCGTCATGAGTAATACTGCATTAATAGATAATGAAAGAAAGGATTTTTCCCTTTTGTTCCATAACGGAAGTTGATATCTCAGGCCCTTTGATGGAATTGATATAGCCTAAATAAATTCATGGTCATAGTGAGGAATGGTTGAATTAAATTCTGAGAAGTCAAAGAAATAATAATCAAGAATATTGGTTGATGGAACTGCATGAAACCCACTTGATTCGAGATATCGAGACAAAGGGATTACATTACACAGTAAGCGTTCATAGGAGGTGACACGTCATTTCAGTGTTAACTTCTTTCTCTATGGGTGTCTTGGTGTGTTGCTAGATGTTAACCTTGGACTTTATGTAGGCTCCGCCTAATGCAACTGAGAAAGAGGTGTAGAGGGTCACACACTAAGTGGGTCCAAGTATCTCAATTAAATATTCATTTAACAAGTTGAATAAATATTATTCTCAATTGTGGTTTAATAATTATTCAAGTATGTATGATCGCATTTATTTCCACACTAGTTATTCGAGAGAATATATTTTGGGTGAGATAATATATTTATTAGTGAGTAATGCAATGATATTTATTTAAGAAATAAATAGTCATTATTCAAGGTCTAATAAATATGGTGGAAGAAATAAAGAAAATGGAAAAATAAAAGTACACATCATGTATATTAATATATACACACCTTGTAGTTTTTCTAGGGATGTGTGAGAAATAATATTATTTATTTAATTAAATAATATTAGGTGTAATTCGCTGGGTGCATGTCAAGTGATAATAATATTCAAATGTTATTATTAGACATGGGGTCTTACTAATAATTAAATTAAATTAATAAATGAATAAGGGTAATTAATTCATTCTATTATTCTAAGTAATATAAATCCCAATTACATTATTCTCATTAGACCAAGCCATTCTTTTTGGTTGTGCACAATGGTCTGGAGAAATATCTCAAGTAAAGAGAGAATTACTTTCCTCCGATAATGCTCTCAAGTTACGAGAGAGATCCTCCTCCACCGGATCAAGGATATCACTTTGGAAGCGACTCTCAAGGTGATCGAAGGCGGATATCGCAAGTCAAGGCTCTTCCATGCTAGAACCTGGATATCCCTTCAAAAAAATCCAGAGATATGTAAAGCACGTGTGGATCACCGCTAGAGGAAGATTACACTTGGATTCTATGACACAACGAATGATCACATTGGATCGTGACCAGAAACATAAATGAAGAGATAATTCCATCAAGGTAATTATTATCTTTTAATTAAATTAATTATAACCAACATATGATGATCCTCTCTATGGTTCCAGGACTTCCCAATTTCCTTTCGTTCTTCTTTCTATTCTGAAGATCTGGTGTTTTATCATCATGATGGATCTCGTATTGATCGTTGTTATTGGTAAAATCAAAGATAGGTACTTCATCCACGTGCTTCTGTTGTGCCCAGAACCTACAAGTGGTATCAGAGTGGTCATTTTGTTGATTATAATTATTTAGTTTTTTTGTTGATGATTTACGCATTTAATAATTTAGTTTTTTCAATTCAACTTAATCATTTTGTAAATATTAATCTCGAGATCTATTCCTCCTCTTTCGTTTCTTGTTCATCTTACAGAAATGATCCTTTCTTTTAATTTTGATTAAAATAAAATAGATGATCTCATCCGAAGGTGTCAACAGTTTTTGGTTGTACAACACTAGAACACACGGTGTGTAGTTGGACTCACATGTCGTGTAGTCAAGGTACAATGCATCGATACTGGTCCGTAAAATCAAGTTGTATCATTGTAGTATATCTAAGTCTTAATTAATTCATGTGTTGACTAGGAACAGGTGGCACATGCTTTCCGGATTACACGCCATGTGGCCCACTAGACATGGTGTTTAGTCCCTTCGGGTTAGGGTTGGACTGTGTACCCCATACACGGCTTGCAAGGCTAGAGACCGTGTAACGCGGATACTACATGGCGTGTGGCCCACTGGACATGTCATGTACTCTGAAGATTTTTTATTTACATTTATACGCTTCCACCCTGAGCATGTACTTTGGATGGACCGTGAATAATAGTACACGTCGTGTAGTATGAACTATGCACCGTGTACTCATCCAAATTATGCATATTTATTAAAATTTATTATTATATTATACAAACCCTTGAGAGGTGTACCATGGTGTAAGCGTAAAGATGGGTCACAAAACGTGATAAGTGTTTTATATATATGTGTTTAATTTAACATATGTGTGATGTTTATTTATACTCATTGGGTAGTTATGAACAAGAATTCACAGGTTTTCCTCCAAGGTACAAGTTATGTACAAAGATAATTTTAAATGAATTTATTGGTTTAAAATTATGATGGATGAGAATCTCAAGGAAATTCAAAAAACGGTTTAAAAGGAATTATTAATTAAAGAAAATAATTAATTTATTTGAGCATGATTTATCTTAAAAAAGAACCGTTAAAGAATTGAATGCTAGTTTTATTTATATGTAAATATCGTTGCATGTATGGATGATCATGATCTAGACCAGAACCTTTGTATGTGGATGGTTTCTTTTAATTTATTTATTTAAATTAAAATTGTTGTAATTTGAGCCTTCTCTTTATTAATATATAGGGTTTGCATGTCCAAGGTTTTATTTATGTAAAACCTCATTTTACCCCTCACCTACGTGTGTGATAAAACCATATGTAATGGATGGATATCCCAAGTTAGTGGAGGTGGATCAAGTTAGGAGCCAAGGCGAAACCAATCCAAGGAGATAGAAAGGTGGACAGGTAGAAAGTTGTAAACACAAACTCAAAAGGTTCAATGCGTTTTCTCCCCTAGGTCTTGGGTTAGTTTATCAATTTCTAGACAAACTAACCAATAGAAAAAGATCATGATCATGCCATTTATTTTATTTTTTGTCAGTTGCATGGTTTATGTATTGTGGGTGTGTTGTCGCAATCACACAATTAATGAATTAAACAAGCATGGAAGATGGAACTAAAATAAGACCAGCTTATCCATAAATATGATCTTATACATGGTTAATCACTTAAGTATATCCCACTTAATATTAAAAAGAATGTAATAAAGATAATAAAATGGAAATTTATGTATAGGGATAAAATCCCTCAAGGAAATATTAAGTCAGTATAGCCTTCCATAATCTTGGTTAGAATCGAACCATAGTACAAAGTACTTGACCAAACCTAGTTGGGGTGATTTCAATTATTGGGGAATTCTAATTCGAGGTTTTGGGTTGACTTGACTTAGTTCACATCAAGGGTTGACTGCCACAGTAAGACTTGGTGTGACCAAGAGTCAAAGGTTGAGGAAATCCAAAATAAAATGATTTCAATATTGGGGAGTCTACTCAGCGGATCAAGGACCTGCAAGTTAATGCAGTTGGCATTTGGAATGCCTACCTAAAACCTTTCAAGTTTCTTGACCAACCCTATTTGGGGTAATGCGAAGGGCGATATGGATCATTTCCACTAGAATATTCAATTAGTGGAATATTCCAAAGTCAATGGTGAGGGCTATTGGATTTCGATAAAATAGTGGGAAACTAATAAGTATTAATTTATTTATTTGTCTTAGTTTTATCATGATAATGTACTAAATATTTTATCATCTTAATTTATAGAAACGGAAAGAAAAATGACATCAAACATATCATTACGAACCATACTTAAGAAGGAAAACCTTCTCACCAGTACCAATTTCTAGGAGTGGAAGAGGCATTTATGCGTCATCCTTCACCACGAAAAGAAATTGTATGTGCTGGAGGAGCCTATTACAATTGCACCTAGAAATGAGTCCAGTGATGAGGAAATATCTCTCTATATGAAATATTTGGATGATGCCATATATTTCCAATGTTTCATGTTATCGATCATGTCTAATGAGCTCTTGAAGCAATACAAAAAATGGACGTGTGTAACATGATGTCTCACCTTAAGTATCTCTATCAAGAGAAGGCGGGACAGGAGAGATATGAGATCTCCAATTATTTGTTCGCAACTATACTTGGAGAGTCTGCGTCATCTGGGCCTTATGTTGTCAAACTTATTGGCTACATTGAATGCCTAGACATCTTAGGGATTAAGTTATCGAATGAGTTGCGTACAGATCTCATCCTATCATCACTTCCCAATACCTTCTCTATATTTATTGTCAACTACAACATGAGAAATAATGAGAAGAGTCTATCAGGACTTCTGACCTTGATTCTCCAGGTAGATAAGGATATGGGGCGTGACAAACCCATAGTCCTTATGGTAAATAAGAAGAGGAAGGACAAGACAAAGGGTCTAAGGGTTTATAAACGGTTTGAAGCCCCTGAGTACCATCCCTTAAAGAAGGGGAAGATCAAGCGGTAGGTAAAGGAACGGAAGGTGGTATGTTTTGCATGTGGCAAGCCAGGACACTAGAAGAGGAACTACACCCAAAAGCGTGGGGGTGTTAAAGGTGTGTTCGTTATTGAGTGTAATCTTTCCATTTCTATGCATTGGGTATTAGATATAGCATGTGGGTCTCACATCTATATTAAAATGTCGGAACCAAGTATTTTTAGAAATATTTCCATAGGAGAGTTGGATCTTTGAGCTGCCAATAGCACAAGGCTGGCTGCGTTGGCCATTGGTGATTACCATCTCTCATTACCAACTAGGATTCTTTGGGTTTTACATAACTATTATTATGTACCTAGTGTTGCCAAAAACATAATTTCTATATCATATTTGGATATGGATGGATTTATTTTCATGTTTGTAAATAAGGGTTGTTTCTTTTATAAGAACAATGTATGTTATGGTATAACACATTTAAATAACAGTTTGTATGTATTAAATTATGAAAACCAAGTATCGGCAATAAATAACGAAAAAAACTCACATGAATCATACAACACCTAGTTGTGGCATCACCGTCTCATTCATGTAAACGAGGAGCACTTGACAAAGCTCTGCTGAGATGGTTATTTAGACTCTATTGAGTTAAAACCACTTGATATATGTCACGCTTGCTTACAAGGGAAAATGACCAAGCCGCCTTTCGGTGGACAGGGTGAAAGGGTCATAGAGCTTCTAGGATTGGTACGCATGGATGTGTGTGAACCATTTCCAATAGAAGGTAGAGGTGGATATTCTTACTTCATTACGTTTAATAATGATTTGAGTAGATATGGCTATATATACTTAATGAGGTATAAGTTAGAGTCCTAGGAGAAATTTAAGGAATTCAAGAATGAAGTAGAGAATCAGATTGGTAAAAAGATAAATAATCTTCGATCATATTGTGGTGGAGAATATCTGAACCAATAGTTCATCGACCTTTTACGGGAGTCTGTGATTCAATTTAAACTCACTCCTCCTTATACACTATAGTGGAATGGTGTTAGTGAAAGGAGAAACCACACCTTGTTGGACATGGTGAGGTCAATGATGAGTCATGCAAATCTTCCATTATCCTTTTAGGGATATACATTACAAACTACAGCATAGACATTAAACTGAGTACCAACTAAGGCAGCAAATAGAATTACCACTGAGTTATGGAATGGAAAGAAACTCATTTTGTCGCACATACATGTATGGGGATGCGAGGCATTTGTTAAGTCATTCTCAGGAAACAAACTAGCACCCCGAGGCATGAGGTTTATCTTTATAGGATATCCCAAGGAAACGAAAGGATGTTACCTATATAACCCTTCAGACAAGAAAGTGATTGTCATTAGAAAACCCGTCTTTCTTGAGAGGAAGCACATCCTCAAAAAAGGTGGGAGAAAGATTGACTTCGATGAAGTTGATGCTCAAGATACACAGGATTAGGTACAAGAACAAGTTCCATGGTTCCCCATGGAAGAGGTTTCAGAAACACAAGTATTGCATAGGAGCTCAAGAGAGGTAAGGGAACCAGAGAGATTTGATTTCCTAGTCACCGAGGATGGTGAATCATTATTGTTGGACAATGATAAACCTCTATCCTACAAGGAAGCAGTAGAGAGATCAGAAGCTTAAATATGACTAGAAGCTATGAATTTGAGATGGATTCCATGCATCAAAACCAAGTCTGGGTTCTGGTCGATGAGCCAGTTGATGTAAAGCTTGTTGGATGCAAATGGGTATTCAAGAGAAATCTGGACATGGAAGGTCAAGTTAGCACCTATAAAGCAATTCTAGTGGCTAAAGGATTCAGATAGTGTCAAGGAATTGACTATAATGAAACCTTCTTGCCAGTTACCATGTTTAAATCCATAAGAATCATACTTTTCATAGCAACTTACCATGACTACGAGATTTGGAAAATGGATGTCAAAACATCATTCCTTAACAGAAACCTTCAGGAAGATGTCTATATGACACAACTAGAAGGGTTTGTGACACCAGGTGAATCCAAACGAGTTTTTAAGTTGCAAAAATACATTTATGGATTAAAGAAATCATCCAGGTCATAGAACATTTTATTTGATGAATCCATAAAAGAATTTGGTTTCATTAAGAACGAATGTGAGTTATGTGTTTATAAGAGGTTTAATGGGAATTCAGTCATTATCCTAGTAGTATATGTTGATGAAATATTACTTATTGGAAACGATGTACCAATCTTACAGTCAGTTAAGTACTGGTTGAACAAGTGTTTCTCCATAAAGGACTTAGGTGAAGTATCCTACATTCTTGGGATCAATATCATTCATGATAGATCCAAGAGGATTATTAGACTAAGTCAGGGTACATACATTGACCAGATACTAAATAGATTTAGTATGGAACAATCCAAGAGGGGATTGGTTCCAGTGTCACATAGCCTACATATTTCTAAGAGAATGTGTCCTTAGACAAAACAGGAGAAAGATGGGATGAGTAAGATCCCATACGCTTCGGCTATAGAATCCATCATGTATGTCATGTTATGTACCAAGCTTGATGTTGCCTATGCGCTGAGCATGGTGGGTAGATATCAAGAAAATTCAAGAGAACAGAATTAGATTGTTGTTAAGACTATCCTTAAGTATCAGAGAAGAACTAAGGATATGATCCTAGTGTATGGAGGAGACGGGAAGCTTGTCATCAAAGGGTATGTTGATGCTAGTTTTCAGATAGATCCTAATGATCTAAATTTGTAATCAGGATATGTTTTTTGTCTCAATGAAGGACTTGTGAGCTGGAAGAGTTCAAAGAAGCCAGTTGTTGCTGATTCTACAGCAGAGTCTGAATATATAGCGGCTTCTGACATAGCCAAGGAAGCTGTCTGGATTTGGAACTTTGTCCAGGATTTTGATGTGGTTCTTAGCAGTAGAGACTCTATCACATTGTATTATGATAATACTGTATTGGTGTCTCTTGCAAAAGAATCAAGGTCACATCAAAGAACAAAGCACATTCTCCAGAAGTATCACCTCTTGAGAGATTTCTATCAAAGGGGTGAAGTTGTAGTGAGCAGAGTGTCCACAGAAGAGAATGTGGTGGGCCCCATGAATAAAGTTCTATATCAACAGAAGCATGAATATTGTGTGAGAGCTAGCGGGTTAAAGGTTGTTATCAGTTGGCTCTAGTCCAAGTGGGAGTGTGTTGGAGTTGGTCACCTAGAACCAACTACTTTGTACTTTATGATAAACTTATATTCATGGATTTTAATATTAATAAATATATTATCACATCTTGATTATTCTTTTGTGTGACAATGAATGTGATAATGTCCTATGGATAACTATTACACTAAAGGGTCATAACGGATCCCTACTATGATGAGAACCTAGAAGTTCCATAACTCTATTCTTGAATATATGTTCTATGGCCGGATGATGTTATTTTAAGGACACAAATGATATAGGCCATTAGGGGCGAGGACTCATAAAACTTTAAAGCAGCTTATCATTGTGTATGCCCTTAGTAATATCTAAGAGGATATTATGAGAACGAGACCCGCCAGTAGGAAATCCACATTTCATAATGTCATTGGATGTTCCTATCTACGGACGTGTGTATTGGTCCTTAGACTTTAAGATTATTATTAATGTTTATTACAACTTGCGCACTTATATGTATTGAAGAAAATTGTGATGACACGCTATTTGTAGCGAGGCAGGATATGTTAGGTGCATCACAAGTAATACTGTATTAATAGATAATGTGAGAAAGGATTTTTCCCTTCTGTTCAATAATGGAAGTTGATATCTCAGGCCCTTTGATGAAATTGATATAGCCTAAATAAATCCATGTCCATGGTGAGGAATGGGCAAGTTCAATTCTGGAAATTCAAAGAAAGAATAATCGAGCACATGGGTTGATGGCACTAGCATGCAACCCATTTGATTTGAGATATCAAGACAAAGGGTTTACATTACATGGTAATCATTCATAGGAGGTGACACGTTATTGCGGCGTTAACTTATTTCTCTATAGGTACTTTGGCGTGTTGCTAGATTCTAAGCTTGAACTTTAGGCGGACTCCGCTTAATGTCACTGAGAAAGAGGCGTAGAGGGTCACACACTAAGTGTGTTCAAGTATATCAGTTAAATATTCATTTAACAAGTTGAATAAAGATTATTCTCAATTGTGATTTAATAATTATTCAAGGATGTCTGGTCGTATTTATTTTGACACTAGTTATTCGAGAAAATATATTTTGGGCGAGATAATATATCCATTAACTATACTAAAGAGAATCCCCCCCTACACGTGTCTCCACCTCCTTCATTTCCCTGATGTGGCTTCCTCACCACGATTCCTGATTACCTCCTCATCTCTATTCCTCTCCCTTCCCTCCCGATTCACCACCTTCCTCACCAACTCCCCTCCCAATTCACCATCTCGGCTCCGCCTTCGCTTCTGCCTTCCTGATTACCTCATCGTCTCTATTCCTCTCCCCCCCCTACCTCTGCCTCCCAATTCACCATCTCCATCCTATTGACACCTCCTCCCCTCGCCTCGGCCTCTTCCTCCACAGCCACATTATCCACCACATACACCTCTGGTCTCCGTATCCACCTCCGACTATGACTCCCCCTCCGACATGCTCCTTTACTCCTTTGTTTCCTCTAATTCTAACTACAACTCCCCCTTCGAGTAAGACCCTCTCTGGCTCGGTCTACTCCTCCTCCGCTATGGTCTCCACCTGAAACTCATCCTCCACTTTGGCATCTAATTTCTCATCTCAAGTAGGGTTTTATTGATTTCAGATTCATCCATTGAGCTCCAATTTTCCTCTTAAATTTCACACTCATTGTCCCCACCTCCAGCGGTAGTGGGTTCCAGAGCCGGCGCGACTTGGTAATGTCTGCTGTGAAGAGCGGCGTCATCGCGTGGGGGGGGGGCTTCGTTGAACGAATTCTTCATGATGAGAGACCAAGGGTTGTATGCTATGGGGTAATGTGAGTGGGATCTGGGTGCGGTGGATTGTGGAGCCTGCATAAAGATCACCTTCCACAGGGGGTGCAAGATGAATGCAAGGACTCTGCCTCCACACAGATCTTCTTCCACAAGTGATTCATTGTCTATGGTAATTACCCCAACAGGATTGCATAGCCATCAAATTCTCATTCCTCTTTAGGGCAGAACATGGGGAAGACGGTGGGGATCATACTTGGGGGCGCACTGCGTGTGGGATTCATGGTGATTTTATTGCTGTTGTTGAGGGTCTTGGACAAAAAACATGATGATTTTTAGATTAAATGGTTTCTTGAACAGAAAAACATGTGAAAGTGGATACAGCTACAACATGTTTTGGGTACATGATCCTTGAAGTGAGTGCTAGCTGTGATCCTGAGTACATGATCCTTGCTATTTTTTTGTGATATTATCAAACACATTTCTTATGTTTTTATCCACTATTTCTTAAATGATTTACCATGCTTGACCTATCCTTCCCTTATGTTAATTTTAGTGTGTATTACTTCAGGATGCTATTGTTATATATGCTCTGTCTAGGAAATCAAAAGTTGTGATGAATAATGATATCGTTGCTTCTGAGAAAATTGACTCCAATGGTGGTTCTGATTCTTCATGCTCTTCTGAAAGTGATTCTGATGAAGTGAGTATAATTTTGTTGCAAGTTTGATTTCCCTCTTCCTCGGGCTTGCAGATTCAATTTCCCTCTTCACACTTTCCCCTTTTACTTCACATGTTTTCCTTTCATTTTTAGATTCCCTCTTCCATCTTTCCCTTTTTACTTCATAGGTTTGTCGTTCCCTCCACTAGTTCCCACTTTCCCATCAACTCTTCCTAAAAGTTATATATTATTTCTAATCACAAAATAGATTTCACTCCCTTTCTTCCATAGTATATTATCTACTTATTTTCAACCTTTGTTTTACTAATGTAATCCTAATATGCTTGACTGAAATTTACTTTGCAGGTTCATCATTCCCTTCACAGGTTCCCACTTTCTATAAAATCTTCCCAAAAAGGTATATATTATTTCCAATCACCAAATAGATTTCATTCCCTTTCTATCATAGTATTTTATCTACTTATTTTGATTTTACTGTTGCCCATATCTAAACCATTCTATCTTGAAACTCTCTAAGTTTTTTATTATTGATTTACATGTCTAAATTGTCCTACCTGTGTATTGGCCTTGAATGCATTTCTCTAGGATACTATTGTTAATCCTGCTATTTCAACTAATCCATCCCACACTGGTGCTAAAAACGTCATTGTTTCTTCTGATAAGAAAGTGAAGCCCAGCAGCAGCTTTGATTCATCAAGCTCTTCTGAAAGTGATTCTGAAGGAGTGAGCATTCATCAACTATGAATAGGAGTGGTATATGGTTCTCATTTCTTGGTACACGTTTAACAAACCATTACCAATATTCATTTTTTGTTTAATTCCTTTTTAATGATTATTAAACTATGTTCTATTTCAGGAGCCTCCTTCTAAAGCTTCTCCTACTTTGAATGGGTAGTCCACTCTCTAAAAAAGTCATTTTCTACCACCAAGGTTTCTGAGAGAATTGATTCCTTCGGTTAATCTAAAGTGATTCTGATGAATCTGTGAGGTTTATTATTAATTCTCATTCATGATATAAATAGTGCTAGTGGTTTTTAGTTTGATATATTGTATATAATCTATGCAATTCTGGTCACTGCTTGTGCATTTGATGTTTTTGTGTATGAAAATTTACCTAAGAAATCACTTGGAACTATGATAAAAAAGTAAACCATCAAGTCTTTTTGAAATAAAAGAGGAGTCTAGTGATAAAGCAGATATAGATAGCTTTGATGATGATGCTTATAATCCAGTGAGTACTAATGATTTTATCTTTATATTTACTAATATTTCTTTTAAATAAATCATTCTCATAATTATTGTGCTTGTATGACATGGATGTTTAAGGTGTGTTTTTTACAAGTGTTTTCAAAGACTTCTCTCATGGTTGTTTTCTGTCCATGATTGTATTTAATAATATATGTGTGTATATTGTTTAAAATACAATGAATATTACATTCAAACTACTCATAGCACAATAAAAGAAACACTTTTCAATTTGTATTCAAATGAATGTGTATTCATAATGAACTCTAAAACCAGTTTAAACTGTGGAAATGAATTATGCATACAGTTTAAATACCTTTAAATTTGTATTCAAATCATATTAATTTTGTTCTGTACATGTTCAAGGCAACAAGAAGACAAGGGTGTGCTGATATCAACATATATGACTATGTCATGTAAGATTTTATTAAAAAAGGAGAATATGACCATGGCTTTAATTTCCACAGAATGGTGACTGAAAGTGGATTTACCCTAGGTATTATTACTTGAAATAAGATTATAAGATGTCTCTAAAAATTGAATCAAATTGAAGTGGTGTTAGAGTTCCTTCTGTTTCTTTTATTCGTGGGTCCAAAAACCAAATTTTCTTTTGTTTACTTTGTTGATTGCTGCTTACTGCAACGAAGGAAGGCTGGATGAGGCTATTGTGTATTGGCCTTGATTTCATTTCTCTAGGATACTATTGTCAATCCTGCTATTTCAACTAATACATTCCACACTGGTGCTAAAAGTGTCACTATTTCTTTTGATAAGAAAGTAAAGCCCAACAGAAGCTCTGATTCGTCAAGCTCTTCTGAAAGTGATTCTGAAGGAGTGAGCATTTATCAACTATGTATAAGAGTGGTATATGGTTCTCATTTCTTGGTACACTGCTAATAAACCATTAACAATCTGCATTTTTTTGTTTCAACCCTTTTTAACGATTATTAAACTATGTTCTATTTCAGGAGCCTCCTACTAAAGCTTCTCCTACTTTGAATGGGTAGTCTACTCTCTAAAAAAGTCTTTTTTTTCTACCGCCAAGGTTTATGAGAGAACGGATTCCTCCAATTTATTTAAATTGATTCTGATGAAGATGTGAGAGTTCTTATTAATGCTCACGCATGATATAAATAGTGCCAATGATTTTTAGTTTGATATATTTTATATATTCTATGCAATTCTGGTCACTACTTGTGCATTTGATGTTTTTGTGTAGGAAAACTTACCTAAGAAATCACATGGAACTGTGATAAAAAGTAAACCATCAAGTCTTCTTGAAACAAAAGAGGAGTCCAGTGATGAAGCAGATACAGATAGATTTGATGATGATGCTTATAATCCAGTGAGTACTGATGATTTTATCTTTATCTCTACAAATATTTCTTTTAAAGAAATCATTCTCATAATTATTGTGCTTGTATGACATGGATGTCTAGGGTGTGTTTTTTACGAGTGTTTTCAAAGAATTCCCATGGTTTTTTTCATTCTATTATTGTATTTAGTAATCTATGTGTGTATATTGTTTAAAATACAATTAATATTACATTCAAACTGCTCATATCACAATAAAAGAAACACCTTTCAATTTTTATTCAAATGAATGTGTATGCATAATGAACTCTACAACTAGTTTAAACTGTGTAAATGAATTATGCATACAGTTTAAACACCTTTAAATTTGTATACGAATCATATTAATTCTTTTTTGTACGTGTGCAAGGCAATAATAAGACAAGGGTGTGCTGATATCAACATATATGACTATGTCATGCAATATTTTCTTAAAAAAGGAAAAGACGACCATGGATTTAATTTCCACAAAATGATGACTCAAAGTGGCTTTACCCTAGGTATTATTACTTGTAATAAGATTATAAAATTTCTCTGAAAATGGAATCAAATTGAAGTGGCATCAGAGTTCCTTCTGCTCTTATCTGTGGGTCCAAAAACCAAATTTTCTTTCATTCACTCCGTTGATTGCTTCTTACTGCAATGAAGGAAGGATGGATGAGGCTGTTGACTTCTTTGATATGATGACCAAGCATCATATAAATCCAGATGCCTTATTATTTAATCTAATAATCACTAATATTTTCAGTTATGGGAAATTGGAGGAAAGACATGAATTTGTGTCAATGGCTTTTTGTAAAGGTTTTAAGTTGGGTATAGTTACTTTTAGCTCAATCATGGATGCTTATGTGAAAAACAATGACTTGGGAATGGTTGCTGAGGTGTACATGGCAATGCTGTAGGAAGGGATCTTTACCAAAATGATTACATACAACATTATCATAACACATGCCATGTACTTTTTGAAACAATGTTCTTTCTATTATTTTTTGTAAATATAGTGTTTACTATTATGAAATGTATATCTTTTCATCACCTACAATGGTTAGAGAATATACATGAATACATTATATTGGTTTATTTTTTTGTAAATATATTGTTTCATAAAAATTGGTATTTTTCCTATGTGGAAGTTTAGTGGGGTGTTTTGTGGGACTTCTCTGTTCTCTAGAACTCATCTTAATTTTAAGAGGGTATGTTTCAACGCATGTATCATATTTGTTTATGTTTTATATTTTTTTAATTACATGAATTTTTCAAAGTGGGGATTCTTTTAAAAATTATAGGTATTATATTTTTTTGATTTACTTACATTTTTTGTTAACTTTGAGAAACAAATAAATTATTTCTATTTCTATTTTATTATTGTTAGGGTATGTCAATTCCAGGTTTTATTACATTACATATAAGTTCACTTTATACATTTTCTGAAATTGTGATTCTATTGAAATTGGATATATGTATCTTGGAAAGTGGGTTGCGGCTATAGAGGAAGGTTCTTATTTCATCACAGTATCCCCCATGAGGTAAAACCATCTATCCCGATGACTATTGTACTAAACTTAAATTATTAACCTTTTTTTATTATTCCATTTTTAACTGAAGATTATTAAAAAAGATTCCACGCCATATTTTATCAATGATATCATTCAGTACCTCTCTATCATTCAGGCATTACAATCTCCCAGTTTGAATATTTTCTTGAATTTAGTTCTATATTTCTTACTCTATTGGTGGACCATGAGATGTTCATACTTTGTTTACTTAATGTGATGTTATTAAAATGTAGTTGCAACACATGATTATGCTTTCATTGTCTAATTTTTTATTCATGCTTTTTTAGATTTTGTTAAATCTAGGACCATGAGATGTGTATGTTTTGTTTACTTAATGTGATGTTATTAAAATGCAGTTGCAATACATGTTTATGCTTATATTGTCTAATTTTTTATTCATTATTTTTTAGATTTTGTTAAATATAGGGCATGTACAAGTTGTGGATGCTTCTCCTTTTCCAATCAGTCTTCTCTCTCTTCCTATCTTCATATCTTTCAATTAGATATTTGTTGTGTTGAAAAACTGGGTTTTCTTGTGTTTTTTCTCCACCTATTTTGGTTGTTGTTGATATGCAAGGTAGTGTCTGGAGGAGCATTTTGACTCAGTGAAGAATACACTACAAGAGTTTGTGCATACACTACAATACATGTTATGTACATATTAGTCATATTCATCAATATGTTAAATACAAAGGCATACAATGCAACATATATGCATAAATATTAAAATTTGATATGCACATACTAGCCACCTAATTATGCTTTCATGTTCTAATATTTCTTCCGATGCATGATCCTGAACAACTTACTCAAGCACTATATCAATGGAATCATTGTACTCAATGGTATGTAATAATTTATTTTTTCTATCATTTATTTCTATATTAAAAGCGCATTCAAATAGATGCCTTTCACTTTGTATTTCTATATTTACCAGGCTACTATTCCTCCAAGAAAATCGTCTAAGAAAGCTAAGGCTTCACTTTGTATTTCTATATTTACAAAAATTCAAATCTTTACTGATCAACTTCAAGCCTCACGAGCTGAAGGGTGTACCGGTGGACTAGCTTTGAATGAAAATTGTGTTGTGGGATGGCAGGTTATCACTATTCTCTATTAGATTCATGTTGTGGATACATTAAATGAATTTTTCACAGAATTCGCAATTGTAATACTAATTTTTTCAGAGGTTCCAAAATTAATTGCATGTTTTGGGATTATTTTGCAAGACAAACGAGTACATTTTTGACACTGTCGTCCATTTTTTTGGTATTGCAACTTGTGAGAGCTAAAAGATTAAGCAGTTATTACTCCTATATTATTTAATATTTGAATTTCTATAACATAAAACATCTAATAATTTTCCCTATCCTATTATGTAGGTTCTATTATTTTTAGCAGCAGTATTAAATGCAAGGAAATTGATGATCAATCCCAATATTCCAATATTTGACACCTTCAAAAAACAGGTTCGAATACATATTTACATTATTATCGCTAGAATTATACTAGCAGTGGTTAAGTAGCATTGCTTACATTAGAACGACTTATATTGTAACCTTTATATTAGGAGTGCATACACTAGAATCCCATACTAACGACAATGTTTACACTATAAAAGTTTACATATTTACACATTTGGCTTCATTAGTAGCAATATTACACTAGCATTTCTTACTGGAGTAGTATTCACACTAGCAATTTTTATACTAACATCATTACAGTAGCAGTGCTTACACTATTAGTTCTTAGACTAGCAATGCTTACACTGGAACTATTCGTAGCAACATTAACCTATGACTGCTCAAACCAGTCAAGTCAACAATAGCAGTTTTTACACCAACATTTTCTTTACTTTAAATTTTATATGTTTCAGCTTCACATCAGCCAAGTCAACATAGATTAACAATCAATCATCTAGAACATCATACACCATTTGTGAAAGCCATTGGGTTTTCTCCAGTGGTAATTTTTTTAATAAGAAATCATTGACTCTTGACAGGTAGATTATGCTTATTCATTTTTGTGCTTTCAATAGTTCATTAAACATTAATGGACTATTACTATTTGACAAATTTTCTCCATTAATCATTTTTTGCTTATATTCCTTAGTCAACTTGATGTTCCACCCTAACAACAATACATAAGATTCAAAGCATCTATGGTTGACATGCTTCGATGTTCTACTGTGGAGACATTGATCCACCTATTTTTTACCTTGCTTCGTGACCCAAACACACGGTTGCCGAAGGGGAGTTTTCTTCGCTGTTCAACTTCAAGCCTCACGACCTTAAGTGTGTACCGGTGGAAAAGCTTCAAATGAAAATTGTGTTGCGAGATGGCAGGTTATCACTATTCTCTATTAGATTCATGTTGCAGATACATTAAATGAATTTTGCACAGAATTCACAATTGTACTACTAATTTTTTTCAGAGGTTCCAAAATTAATTGCATACTTTGGGATGATTCTTTGACCAACAATAAGTGATGAAAGTTGAATTTTGTAGAGAAGACATCCAACTCAATCCGATCAGTCTCAAAGAAAGCTGGAAAATGCTTATATGGTAGAGGGAAACTTGACATCTCTAAATTCTCCATGGGGGACATATGGTCAGGAAAGTGGGTAAGATTGGATGATGTTATAACAGTCCAATTGGCTTTTAAGAAGTGTTGTCAAATGAACATTATACATGAATCTTAATATTTACTTGCACCAGTTCTGAAAACCCACATAAAAGTAATATCTTCACACACACACACTAAAGCTTCCTTATATCATGAAAAGTCAATTCCCAAGCTAGGGGAATCACACCACAATTCCTAGAGAATCACACAGAAGGAATAAATAGGAGCCCTTTTTTGAGAAATCACCAAACCAGACCCTTCCTTCCCTAGAACTTGTCTTGACGGTCGATGCTCATCCGAGACCTCTCCGACCTACTTGTCTTCCTAGGTTTTTCAAGCCAACTTTCCATGTTGTTTCTAGAGGTTTTTGGAGCCTCAATGACCAATTCAAATATGCCCAAAGCTCCAGAATTGGATGTGTTAGTGGGGTTGTGGGGGATGGGTGCTGGGTGCTGGGTTTTGTGAACTATTTGCAAACTTTCTGATGTTCAGTACAATGTTATTTAGATGTTTTAGGTACTCTGGGAAGAGTTCAAGGTTGCAGTGGCCACCTCTGCATAGCCACAACAGCTTGTACTTCATTGTTTTCTTTGAATTCTCTCTTGATTAATTTGCATATGCCCTTGGGAGCTAAGTTTGTTGGGATTCTGATTGGTGTCATAGTTGACTGGGAGCAAGATGATTATGGTTCCCTCTATATATCTAGCCACTTGCTGAAACCCCCAAGACCTATGCATGTTCAAGAGGGATTGATCAAATGTGACCACCTTTTGGCATTGTTCATTTGTGTGTATTTTGTGAATTAAGGTATTCAGGTATATTTGGACAACACATATTACAAGTTGTGTCATGTTTTATCCAAACCAGTCTTTTATGTTCATGCGAATCATGAGATCATTTAAATTTATTCTTTCTTTGATTTGTAATTTTTTGAAAACAATGATGAATGTGGCTTGAATTGATTTTTGTGATTCGGTATCTTCGTCTCTAATATGTTGAACCGCTTTTTTCATTAAGTTTATCAAAATTGAAGTTTTCTAATGAACACATTCAATTGATAATTCATTACATTGTATCATGTAATCTTGCATTTGTCTAAAGTTTTTTGAAACTTGCGTATGTAAGTGAATTTGTAATTAAATTATTATGTCGTGCAAATGCACGGGTTGAGTACTAGTTTATTAACGAGTAATGCAGTAATATTTATTTAAAAAATAAATAATCATTATTCGTGATCTAATAAATATGGTGGAGGAAATAAAGAAAATGGAAAAACAAAAGTATACGTCGTGTATATTAATATATACACGCCGTGTAGTTTTTCTAGGGATGTGTGAGAAATAATATTATTTATTTAATTAAATAATATTAGGTGTAATTCGATGGGTGCATGCCAAGTGATAATAATAGTAAAATGTTATTATTAGACATGGGGTCTTACTAAGAATTAAATGAAATGAATAAATGTCTAGTAATTAATTCATTTTATTATTATAAGTAATATAAATCTGAATTGCATTATTCTTATTAGACCAAGTCATTCTTTGTGGTTGTGCACAACGGATCTGGAGAAAACTCTCAAGCCAATAGAGAATTCTTTTACTCCGAGAACACTCTCAAGTTACGAGAGAGATCCTCCTTCACCGGATCAAGAAGAGCGCTTTGGAAGCGACTCTCAAGGCGATTGAAGGCGGATATCGCAAGCGAATGCTCTTCCGCGCTAGCACCCGGAGATCCCTTCGACGACATCCAAAGATACGTAGAGTACGTGTGGATCACCGCTAGAGGAAGCCTACACTTGGCTTCTGCAACACAACGACTGATCACATTGGATCGTGATCAGAAACATCAACGGAGAGATAATTTTATCAAGGTGGTTCTTGTCTTTTAATTAAATTTATAACCAACATATGATGATCTTCTATATGGTTCTGGGACTTCCCTATTTCCTTTCGTTCTTCGTTCTATTCCGAAGATCCGGAGTTTTATCATCATGACGAATCTCAGATTGATCGTTGTTAACGGTAAAATCAAAGTTGGGTACTCCATCCACGCGCTTCTGCTGCGCCCAGAACCTACATAAGGACCAATACACACATTCGTAAATAAGAACATCCAAGGACACATATAAATATGAATTTCTTACTGACAGGTCTCGTTCTCCTAATTTCTTACATTAAAAATTATCAAGAGCGTACACCATGAACAGGTGTCTCAAAATATTGTAAGTCTTCATCCCTAATAGCATTTATCATTTGTGTCGCTCAAATGATTTCATTCGGCTATATAACATATATTTAAAAATATTATTATGACACTTCTAGGTTCTCATCATAGCGGAAAATTGTCATGATCTTTCAGTGTGACAGTTACTCTATCACATGGAAGAACAATCATAATGTGATAAAGAATTTTATTAATATTCAAAACAGTGAATACAAGTTATCATAAAGTATACAGAAGTTAGTTCTAAGGTATCGACTCCAACAATCGTTATCTTGCCACTGATACGACTCTTAACCAGATTAAGTTTTGATTGATGAATTATAACTCATGCAGGCCAGGGTGGAATGAAGTGACCATCTAAGGTAATATTGGTACGTTAAAGTTGAAACATCAATCCAAAAACCTGTTAAAAATTAGGAAATTATGTAGGTATAGCGTGGTATCCAAAAACCTGTTAAAAATTAGGAAATTATGTAGGTATAGCGTGGTAAACATCATTTATTCCATACCACTCATAAGGCCTCTTATCATGCCATCGAAATATTTGATAGAAAACATAACAAGATTAGTAAAATAAAGAATGGTTCCTACATGCCTGAAACGTTAGAAGTAAAGCATGTTTAACAAAGTTTATTTAAAAACTCAAGCAAAGCACTCAATGTAGACAAGGAAAGTTTGAATATTGTAACTTTAAAGAAGCTCATTTCTTTACTAAACCCAAATAATATAAGTTTAAAGAATGATTTGTAGATCATTTTTTACCATCTCATGAAAATCCAATAAAAGGACTTCCCATTGATATAGTAAAATAACTAGGGAAAATATTAATTCATAGCTCCAAAATAATATTAAGACTTTATTGATAGCTTTGGAAGAAACCAGTGGAAGACATATTCCAGGCATAGCTTGAAAGTTCACTGGTGGGTTGAGACTTCCCTACCTTGCACATTGGAGAGTTTTAACATCTAACAGCCACTGAAGAATCTTCTAACGGTCAAAAAACACCCCCTGAGAATCAGCTGAAAAGATCCCATATAAAAAAGAACCCGAATATACCACTACCACAATTAAAGAACATTAAATCTCGAATAAAACCCACATAAAATACCCCTAAAACCCATTAAAAATAATAACTTAAATCCCCAAATAAAAAAACTAATTCATCATGTAATTTCAACATAGAATCACAAAAAAAACACTAGAATCCATCACATCTCAATTGCTTTCCAACAAAATAGCATTCAATAGAAATAAAATAACCCAAAAGGGCTCCCTTTACTTAAGGAAGAAGCCCCCTTGGTTAGAGGTGATTTGGGAAAAATCACCTTGATTGGATGGAAGAAATCCCATTGATTCCACACCTTGGTTCATGGGAGAAATGAAGGGGGGGAGGATGGCGTGGAGAGGCTGAAGGGAAAGTTTCCAAGTAAAACCAAGACAAACCCAAGAGAAGGATGTATGTAAATTACAACTAGAGGCAAGACAATCAAAGGAAAAGGTGATGAACAGAATATACAGGCTGAATTGGAAGTTGAGCAGGAAGACGGAGATAAAATTCAAGAAATGGCAGAAGATAGTAAAAAGGGAGAAGAGAAAAGGCCGCCTAAAATGGATGATCGAATAAAAAAAGAGAAATAATAAAAGCTATGGGAATGTCATGCACAAATTGGATGACAGTGATGTGAAGGCATATGAACCACTAGTTTCATTCCTAGAAAGAGACAGGGAGCTTGAGCAATAAACCCAACAAAATAGATAATGATTTATTAGAGGAACTAGAGCCGCGTGATGTTTAGGGATAATAAGGTCACTGCATACAGGCATTGGAATAACCGAGAGTAATTTGATTATTCTTGGAAAATGATGAAACCATCTGCACAACAACCACGAGTTCTGTAATTGAAGTCATTGCCCAAAAAAATGAAATTTCATATTTGGTAAACAAAGATAAATTACCAGTTATAGTGTCAGCGGGTTTGGAAGAGGAATAAGAGAAGGGGGTGGTTGAGCTGTTAAGAAGCATGAGACTACCATTGTATTGACCATTTCAGATATCAATGGTATTAGTTTATCAATTTTCATGCACAATCCTCATGGAAGATGAAGTGAACCCATAGTTAAATGCTAAAGAAGACTAAATCAAATTATGAATGAGGTTGTTAAAGCTCTATTTTTTTTTTTTTTTATAAACTCGGTTTATAGGGTTTACTGAGAACTCTTACAAACCAAAGACCAAAACCAAAATCAACAAAATAGTACAAAGACAACCCAAAAATCAACCACAACCAAGCATGAGCTGAGAAATCAACCCCACGCATTCTTTCTCATGCAAAACCTGCTTCTTCAGACGTATCCTCTGAGAAAAGAGACCATTTAAAGCCACCCTTCAACCGTTTTCTAAAAATGGACGTTGAAAAGATACCCTAACAGGGACGACTCCCCTAGATGACTTTGAATCACCAGCATCCTGTTGTTCCCCTCTTCACCCTGCTTTAACAGCAACTACAAAAGAATAATTTATATTTCAATTGGGAACCTCAACTGCCAATGGTCCCTGCAGCCAAGCAGGCCCCCCAGATTGAGCTTGGACCATTGCATTGATCCTAGTTGATCCTACTTGCCTACTGACTTCCCCACCTAGAGGATTCCTGGTGAGATTACGCAATCTGGGCTTTCTACCTTGGCAGAGAGAGAAGCCATCTTCATCAATAATCGTTCATTTATCCTTCTTCTAAAAAACACCCATCTGAGCAGTCTTCCCTGCCTAAGAATTTGCATTCTGAACCTTAGAAGGAGACAAGCCGTGGAGCATCAGGGCATAGGAAGGGACAGTAGACTGAAGAACTCGCATTACTACCTTTGTACACTGCAGACCAGCATGAGAAGCCACAAACTTAATAGGATCGCCCTATGGGACACCCTGGGTAAAAGCCCCCAAACCTGCAACACTAGAAAAGACAATAGGAGCAGCCCTCATCACCTCAGCAACCCAGCCAGACGACTGGCCTTGTGCAAGGATGGCATGAGCGAAGAGAGGTTTCAATCTTCACCACCCACCATCAGCAACTTGTGTAGAAGAACCCTGGCCTAGAGGGGAAACATGCCTATCGGCCACATACTTTCTAGGGGAAGCAGGGGAAGATCTGGGAGAGACTACCATTGGGAGAACTAGTTTGCAATCATGATCTTCCTTCACCCTACGCTAGCAAGAGCATGGCCAGTTCCTTTGATGAATGAAAGAAGAAAAAAAACCCACGGGACCTTTGTACTGAATGGAATTCCAGAAACTAGTACCACCACCATCAGGAGAATGCATTTGGGGAGCATTGTTAGGTCAATCTCTATGTAAATTTGCGTGAACTTGAGGTGCTTCAACCGAAGAGTGGAGTCATCGATCCACAGAAGATGCCCAGGCTGCTCACCAATGGCTTCGAGAATAGCTGGGTTCTGAAACGGTAAAGGGATCCCTGGGAGACGAATCTATAGAGTCGCTCGGTGGCAGTCTCAACCCTTCCAGAAATCCAACGTCCAACAGAAGAGATGGAAACGATGATTATTGCATAGGCGCAACTCCAAGGATCAGGAACAGTTGAAGCCTGCATCAGATAATAGATGCACAATGAAATGCCTATTGGCAAGAACAACTACTACCGCCGGAGCAAAAAACCCCTATCCGAGTTGACATGCATTTCAAAAATTTACAAAGGAGGCTGGCTAGTCGATTGAAAATATGGCGATGAGCATTTAAGAACGAATGGAGGCGGTGGCAAGAAATTCCTATGGAGAAAGAGAAAGAGAAAGAGTCGAGAAACCATTGAAGATCGCCTGCGCCTTCGGTGAAAGCTGAACAGGATGAACTTGGGGAAGCGCCCGATGAGGAAGCAGCGAGGTAAATGTTCCTACGGCTAAATCTGAGAGAGGTGACGATTAAGCCTCAGCAGCATGACTCGTTGGAGAAACCGATACCCTAGATGCGTGATTTTTTTTTTTTTTTCCTACCAAAATGCAATCTAAACTAGTTCAGAATTCACACAACATGAGCACGTCATAAATTATTTAATAAATTAGGGGAAGAAATTTAGGGGTAGTGGGATTTTCCTATTCTCTAATTTAGTATGCAGAAGGGGGTTTGAACCCTTTGGTGAAGTCTTGATGTGACTAGATATAGGAAAAATCTACCAAATTCTAGAAAGTCCATGGGCAAGTCATTGTGACTATGAAGGGTGGAATGACACTTATGACAAATGAGAAGACTGAGTGATTTTTAATCAGAACGGTTACAGAATAAAGAGTTTGTATAGATTATAGAAAACTCAATAGATTTTGAAGGAGCATTTTACTCTTCATTATGTTGCGGAAGCGTCGGGAGTCGCAACGACAGAAACGAGATACGGAAAGAAAATGCAGAAGAAAAGAAAACACACGGAACACACAAATTTATGTGGTTTGGGAATAATCCCTACATCCATGGAGAGCCAGAATTTCACTATGAATCGGGAGCACAGATTACAGAAATTTATCACACAAATCCTAGCCTAAAAATGGGTTACAAAAGGAGGAAGACGATCCATTGTTCCGCACAGGAAGTCCGTGTCGCTACAGTGAAAGACGATCACTCAAATCAAAAGTGCTACAGTGCTGTCGGCTAGAAGTTCAAAATACTACAGTAAAGTTGACTCCGAAGTCCACGCTGCTACAGTGCCCTGTCGGTGTCGGTTGATCAGCTCGACCCGTGAAAGTTGCAGGCCACAAACATTCGGCCCAACCGGATCGGGCTACACCAATCCAACAGATTATATAGATCAGATGTTGGAAAGACTTATAGAACACTCCCATTTTTTTTATATGGATATGCATGGTACAATCAAACAGCGATTAATCCAACTGATTATGGAAAGACAATATTCACCTGTCCATATGGTAATTTTACCTATAGAATGATTTCTTTTGGTGTGTGAGATGCTCCTACCACATTCTAGAGTTTCATGATGGCTTATTCTCATACATGATAGAGAAGATCATTGATGTATTTATGGATGATTGTATAGTTGTGGGAATAACATTTGATGATGACTTAGAAAATCTATTTGGAGTTTTGGAAAGGTATGAGTAAACCAACCTTATGCTAAATTGATAAAAAAATAGCCAAGGTTTGTAGATTCCGGGTGCAACAGAAGCGCAGGAGGGACGGTGTCCAACTTTGATTTTTTCCATATTCAATAAACAATCTGGGATATATGCGACGATGAATGTCGTGATCCACAGAATTGAATCAAAGAAATAAAACAAAGGAATAGAAACTCAGAACCAAGAGAGAGGATCAACATATATTGTTTATAATTAATTTAATTAAATAAGAATTACCTCCAAGGTTTATTCTTTCTTCGTTGACATGTCCAGCCATAGATCTATAGTGCATCGTCGCTACGTTGTATAGATCAAGGGTAGATCTCCTCTAGTGATGATCCACACGTGTTCCATGAATCTCCGGACGTCAGTGAAGGAGTCTCCGGGTGCTAGCACGAAAGATCATTGCGCTTGCGTCGTCCGCCTTCAATCACCTTGAGAACCGCTTCCAAAGCATTCTCCTTGATCTGGTGGAGGAGGATCGCTCTCGTTTTTTAGAGCGTTCTTGGAGAATAAAGAACTTTCTAGGCTTGAGAGGTTTTCTCCAAAATGTTGTGCACAACTCAATTAGCGTCGTTTTGCTTGCCCTTGGCTCATGAGAGAATAATATAACCGGACATTTATTTCACTAGCGTAATAATAAAATAATTTGCACAAATGCCTTTAATTATTTCATTAATCCTAGCGAAACTCTAATGTCGAATAATAACAACAATATTATTATTTCCTGACATGCGCTTAACTTGCGATATAGCGACCCAAGCCTTTTACATATAACATTACATGATTTTAAGCATAATTATACATCAGAGTACAAGCCAAAGATCGTTAAGTCTAGTGTCTTGGAAGACTGGGTACATAAAACATAAAACATGGGGCTAAAAAAACACTTCTTTATTTAATCTTCATAAAGAGCTCCTAACTCCCTTTGAGCCCTTGCATCTGTACCCTGGGGAACACAGGAACAAAGGGATGAGCTAAAAATCCGAGTAAGGGAAAGAACATAAGAATACAACTTAAGCACATGAGTTAGGAGGCATGACATAATGATATCCAAAGCATGGAACATATGAAATCATATCATATAAGCATGAGATCATATAAACATGAAATCATATAAATGTGGAATAATCATAAAACATGTCTTCAGAACGGGTCAAAGCTAACCGCCAATCCCGTTTCCCATTTTAGTATCGGTCAAGGCTAACCGCCAATCCTGTTTCTCATCGCATCTCATGAGACTTAACTTTACCCAATGCATCGGAGCACTATCTGGACGCACCCATCTCAACATTTTCATGAATATTCTTTCCACATAAATAATCATACATAATCAACCATACATAAATGTAAGGGTACCCATGGAAAGAATCAGGTACCAAAATCATGATATAAAGCATAACCAATGGGCGTATCATGAAAGTGTCCATGAAAGAAAGGGATTAGGACATATATAGATGTTCATAAGATAAAATATGCATATAACATGGTAAATGATGTCAAACAGAAGTGACAACATATAAGAAATGTATTTGAGAAACATTTGCATTAAAACATTTTGTGTCGTTTTAAGGAAAAATACTATAGAGCCTTTAAAATAGAAAAGAGGAAAATATTTTATATAAAACCAGAATTGAACCAAGAAGTTTTTCATAATAAAAAGAGTTATTTTATAAAGACAATGGTTGCTTAAAACAAAGGATATAATGCACTTGAAATTGGGTAAAAAAATTCGAGAAGTTCCCTTAAAACAAGTTTGCTTATCAGAAAGTTCTAAGGAGGGAATATTTTAAAAACATGTATATCCCTGAAAGAAAGTGATGAAAGGGTATTGATAAATGAATTTTGTACAACTACACAACATTTATAAGATTCACATAAATAGATAAGATAATTCCATTTTGATATAAATAAAGATAAGGCAAACCGAAAGAATAAAGGAGGTTCAGGTAGAATTCGTTACGATTTATCGGCATGGTATCAGGTGTACCTAAGAGGGCTTGATAAGAGAGATAAGGGGTTTCTCATCACTTATAAAACATTAGGGAAGTATTGAGGAGATTCAAAAACATACCCCATCATTTGGGATTACCCATAAAAAGGCATAGCATAGAGGACAATCTTGATTAAGAGAGAAATGAAGAGGATCCCTTACCTTAAATCTGGTGGTGTTCTCCACTTGTTATTAATGACCTGAATAAAAAAATTAAGTTTATTAATTAACAAGTACATAACCTATTCTATATTTAAAATATTTAGTATAACCTTTTTAAGTTCATTCAATACCATTTTGATTGGTTATAAGGTTCAATTTCATTGTTCGGGTTCAGTTTCTTGCTTGGTTTTTAAAGATCGGTTCACTTATATTCATGTTCGGGTAAACATGAAAGATGAAAGTGGTTGTCCAGAATTGAAGTTGTAACACCCCAAGGTTTTCTAAAAATAAATTGAAATGATTGATTTTTTTTAAAGTATATATTTATAAGTAGCATTTAAACATAATTTTACTGCTTCTATGTTTTGAATTTCGAAAAATGGTCATCTACAATTATGTTCAGTATGTTATTTGGAGTCTATTACAACCAAATTGTTTTTTTAGTGAATAGTAACATATCCATATGAATAGTAATATGACCCTAATGAATAGTAAATTGTATTATTATTTTACTTTTTTAAGTCTTTAAGATAATGACATCTTGATTAATTTTTCAATGTGATATAAAAACAGTTATAGTTTTTAAATTATTAATTTTTGAATTAAGTATGATTTTATTTAAAAATTAAATTAAAAATATTTAGAAAAATATTTTCAAAAAATGTACTTCATTTTTGAATTCTACACGTCGATAAATGGTTAGGGTGAATTTTGGGGATTTTTCTGAAACAATTAATTTTTCGGTGAATAGTAAAAAATACAGTTTTGGGTTTCAGTGTGTTAATGACATCATTAATGATGTAATAATGATGTAATAAATCTAGTCAACTTTTTTACAGTAAAATAGGTTATGAGGTGTCCCAAGTTTCTTATACCATGGGAAAATACCATGGTCAAGCCCATTGTTTTGCAAATACCACTAATGAGGTGTCCCTTGAAAATTATTAAAATAATCCCTCACTTTTGCTATAAATACCAACTCATTCCTTCATTAACTTCATTCCAAATTCCTCATAAACGAATATATAGACTCCTTACCTCTCTAGTAGTCCTCCAAAGGTTTCCTCAAGCCCCCAAGGTCCCAACCTTCATGTTCTAGGAGTTACTCTACAAGGTAAGGAAATTCTCAATTTCTTTCTTTTTTTTTCATTCAAGTTCTCTTTTATGTGGTATAACATTCAAGTTTCCATACCATGTTCTTATTTAATTCTTATTCTTGATCTATTTTGTGTTATGATTCATTTCTGGATAGGTGACCCTTGTCCCCTCTCTTTTTAATATTTTCTAAAACCATGTTGCATAGCTGTTAGGCTGCCGAATTTTTGTAAGGGATTTCTCAATTATTCTTTTATTTTGAGTTCCTTTCTTTTCTTATTCTTTATTAATATATTTTTACCAAAGAGGCATGAAATCTCCATAAATAATTTATATTCTTTATGTTCTCATGTTCATGGAAAATTCATCATCATTATTCTTATCCTCTCCCACTTATTCATGGAATAAAAACATTGTCCGTGATGTGCCGAATTACCGACATCCTGGACGATGTGAATTCAATTTACATTAATTATTTAAATTCTGGTCATGAAACAATTTATATGGTTGAACCAGGTTATAATATATTTATTATGTCTCATCCATGGTTCTGTAATTCTTTTTCACTCATGGTTTTAATTTATAAGACAAAATGAGGTTGTTATTATCAAAGAACCACTAAAATGATCTAAACGAACATCATTAATGTTTTAACTTATGAATCATCCTCATATAAAACATCAAAATGATAAATGGTATAAATTATGGTACTAGAAATATTTAAATACCTTTCTATTACAATTCTGTAGTTTCACTTCCAATCGACAAGAACATCCGTCATGAACCAATCATGGAAATCATGTAAGGAACTCACCCAAAACAGTGCAAGGAACAAAATACTAACAATTAAGGGGTGAAATGAGGTTATGAAATGATCATATAAGATGTTATAAACATGAACATGTTTATGTGAAGTAATAACAACACTCTTTTAACCATTATACAGGAAGTTTAAACAAGTTTGAAGTAAGATAAGCCTGAGGTAAGGGAATTCTTAACCCGATTTCCATTCTTTGGGTTAACATTCCACTTTGTTATTTACCTGGTATTAATATTGATTGTGTGATGGGTTGTGATTATATTATGTTGAATTATGTCTAATTATAGTGTATAAACATATTCCATCCACTCTATTAAGTCTCACTTCAATTATATGATATTTACAAGGGACTTTTCTTTTAAAATCCTCTTAAAATTCTGTTTTACAAAATTCAAAAGCAATATTTTTATGCTATTATTAATGTTGTATGATTATGTTTTGGATCTCGGTAATTGTTTATGAAGAATGGTGGGACCTATATTTCCATCCAATTCATTGGGTATGTGTAAGTTGGAGGTCGGCCGTATGGTTACTCCAAGTGTAACTGTGATGGTTACACAAATAGTAAGGTAGCTGTGAGGGTTACAAATTATAAGGTAGCCGAGAGGGTTACAAGATTATGTAAGTAATGCCCCAAGATACCTTTATGGTTCTAATTATGTTCTTATTTATTTTTTAAATCTCATGTTTCACAAAGTAAGTATATATATACAGGTGATAAGTATGTCTTTTGAAAATGATTTCATACGTTACAAGTATTCATGGACTAATGTGTTATTTCCTTCTTTTTATCCATTACTGAGTTTTTTTGTTCTCATCCCAAGTTTTAAATGATTTTCACAGGTTAATGGATGTGTAAGACAAATAAGGAAGCCATGTTAAATGTTGAATAATTTTCAAGGAATCATGTTTTAAGTTTTAATGTTTTATATTTTGAAAAAAATGGAAACTGTTTTTATGGAATCCACTCTGTAAAAATGTGTAATGTTATGAATGTATTATGTCACAATTATCTAAATATCTAAACTTGAAAAGATCCTCAATGTAAAAGGAAGTTTTTTCTTGACTAAATTCAAGATTATGTATATAATAAGGCTGGGTCCTTATAGTTGGTATCAAAGGGAGGTTTAGATAACTTTAGGGTTTAAGATGATGTTAAAAGAATACCATAAATGATTTTTACTCTATCATTAAATTTAAATGTTATAGCATTTAAATATTACAATGTTACTTCATATAAGATATGTTTGTTCAGTTTGGTTGTTCACAGAAGGAACAGGGATGCTGAAGGGGAGAGACATCGACAGAATGACATCCTTCCAGATCTATAGCCCAGAATGGTAGGGATTGGAACTGAGCAGTTTGTGACAGTAATGGCTCAGCTAACACAGACAATAAATGGTGGTGGAATCCATGTAAGATAACAAATAGAGGTACCAAAACAGAACATGACAGTAGTGGAACATTTTATGAGACAAAACCCTCTTTATTTCAATGGATCTTCTGACCCAGTAGCAGTTGAAGGATGGACCAAATCCCTTGAAAAGATATTTGATGTTATGGGATGTTCAGATAATCAAAAGATAAGTATTTCCATTTATTTTTTTGAAGTTGAAGCTGATCAATGGTAGTCAATGGTAAGGAATATTAGGGGTAGAGAGGATTTTGATGCCTTAGAGTGGGATGAATTTAAAAGTCTTTTCCTTGAAAAATATTTTCCTAAGGTGGTGTGACTTAGGATGGAGAAGAAATTCCTTGAATTGAAGAAAAAGGAGGAGGATTCAGTGGCTATGTATGAAGAGACGTTCACTCGACTAGTGAGGTATGCTCCAAATTTTATTCTGGATCTTGATAGAAAAATCAACCACCTTTACTCAGGACTGAATCCAAGGTATCGAAGGGTGTTGGCCTCCCGTGAGTTCAAAAGTTATGAGAAACTTGTCCGGTGTGATGAGAGGGTAGAGATGGAGTTTGCTGATGATCACATGCATTTTGGAAACAAGGAGAAGAAGAGGTCCAACTGACAAGCGATGGGTAAGAATCAACTAAAGAAATCTGATGGTAAGAAAACCCTATTTCCAATTTGTGAAAAGTGTGGCAAGAAACACCCTGGGGAATATCTTAGAAAAACTGGGAAGTGTTTTAAATGTGGTAAGTTTGGACATATGGTCTGAGATTGTAATGAAAATTATCCTAATACTAATCCTGATAAGAAAACTGTAATGTGTTTTAAATGTGGTGAGATGGGTCATTATGAAAATGCATGCCCAAAGAGAGATCCAAATGATGTAAAGAAGACAGACTATAAGCATAAAGATGTAGTGAGATCCTTTGTAACTACGTCAGCATATGTTAGTCCATCCAATGAAGTTGCATCAAGTACTTTGTTTGTTCACTCATATTTTTCTAAAGTTTTGTTTGATACGGGGTCTACACATTCCTTCATCTCTGAGAAAGTTTTGGGTAAATTGGAAATATCACCTCAACAAATGAGATCTGGACTTATTGTTAAAACACCAAGGGGAAATATTATAGCAAAGAGGAATTATAAGAATCTTTCTATTGTGGTATGTGGAAAGACTTTACCTGAAAAACTTGTTGTTTTACCCTTAGTCGAGTTTGATATTATTTTGGGAATGGATTGGCCTTTTGTTTATCATGTTAAGATTGATTGTAGAGCTAAATAAATTATTTTTCAGAAAGAGTTTCAATATGTATACAAGAATGAACCCATACAATTGATAACATATTAGGAATCTGAGAAACTATTGAAAGATGGAAATGAAAGTTATCTTGCTCATATTGTTGAAAACAAGGGAACTGTTCAGATTAATGATGTGCTAGTGGTAAATGAATACCTTGATGTTTTTCCCGATGAGTTACCCGGTGTCATACCTGATCGGGAAGTCAAATTCACAATTGACTTAGTTCCTGATGATAAGCCAATTTCAAAACCCCCATATCGTATGGATCAAATAGAACTTCTTGAATTTACAAATCAGTTGCATGATTTTCTTGATAAAGGCTTCATTCGTCCTAACACTTCACCATGGGGAGCTCCTGTTTTTTTTTTAAAATGAAAGATGGTTCCATGAGACTTTACATTGATTATAGATCTTTGAATAACATCAATGTTAAAAACAAGTATCCTTTGCCTCATATCGATGACTTGTTTGATAAGCTCCAGGGAGCTCAGTACTTTTCCAAGATTGACTTGAGATCTAGATACCATCATCTGAAGGTGAAGGAGGATGAAATCCCCAAAACATACTTTCGTACTAGATATGGGAATTATGAATTTGTTGTTATGCCCTTTGGGTTAACTAATGCACCTGCTGTATTCATGAATCTTATGAATAAAGTATTTCATGATTTCTTGGATAAGTTTGTGGTTGTATTTATTGATGACATTATGGTATTTTCTAAAAATAAAGAGGATCATGAAAAACATCTAAGGGTTGTTTTACAAACCTTAAAAGAAAATAAACTATATAGAAAATTCAGCAAGTGTGATTTTTGGTCACAAAATATTTATTTTCTTAGGCACATTGTAAATAAGGATGGAATAACAGTTGATCCTATCAAAGCAAAAGTGGTTGATGAATAGAAAATACCCACAAATATTACAGAGATTCGTAGTTTTCTTGGATTAGCATGTTATTACCGAGGTTTTATTAAGAAATTTTCTCGGTTATCTATCCCAATAACTAAGTTAACATGGAAAGGGGTTAAATTTGTTTGGATAGAAGAATGTAATGTTTGTTTTTAGTAACTGAAGAAGAGATTGGTAAATGCTCCAGTTTTGGCCTTGCCTTCCCAAAATGATGATTTCATCATCTACAATGATTCTTTGTTGAAGGGACTTGTTTGTGTTTTGATGTAGAATGATCAGGTAATTTCTTATGCTTCAAGACAACTAAAACATCTTGAGGTAAATAATCCCACACATGATTTGGAATTGGCAGCTGTGGTTTTTTCTTTGAAAATTTGGAGGCATCATACGGAGCCAAATGTCAAATATATACTGACCATAAAAGTCTGACAAATATATTCACTCAGAAGGAATTAAACATGAGACAGAGAAGATGGCTTGAACTGATAAAGGATTATGATTGCACGATTAATTACCATCCTGGAAAAACAAACAAAGTGGAAGATACCTTGAGTTGAAAACATCATGCATCATTAACCATGTTACGTTTGGAACATGATCCCTTGATTAATGATTTAATGAATTTTGTATTAGAAGTTGTTGGTGCAGAGAATACATCTGTTTTGTTTCAGGTTTCAGTGCAGTCTTCGTTGTCAGACAGAATTAAGAAAGCTCAACAGGAAGACTGTGAGCTACAGAAAAAGGTAGAATTGGTTAAAGTGGATAAGTTTCTAGAATTTAACCGTGATAAATATTGTGTTTTAAGATTTGGTAAAAGGTTGTGTGTACCTTGTGATTCCCAGTTGAAGAAAGAATTGTTGTGTGAAGCTCATGGTTCTCCATTTTTAGTTCATCCTGGTAGTACTAAGATGTACAAAGACCTTAGGGAGTATTATTGGTGGGATGGAATGAAAAGAGATATTGATTATTTTACCATGAAATGTTTGACATGTCAACAGGTTAAAGTAGAGTGGTAGTTACCAAAGGAGATGCTTCAACCTTTTCCAGTGCCAGAGTGGAAATGAGAGAATGTATCTATGGACTTTTTGGTGGGACTACCAAAGACTTATTGAGGTAATAATGTGATTTGGGTTATTGTTGATCAGTTGACAAAATCTGCACATTTTCATTCTATTTGAGATACAATGTATTTGGATTAGCTTTCTCGACTGTACCTCCAATAGATTTTCAGGTTACACGGATTTCCTCTTTCTATTGTATCTGATCAGGATCCTAGGTTTACTTATAATTTTTGGAATGGACTTCAGAAGTCGTTGGGCACGAAATTAAATTTTAGTACAACTTTTCATCCTTAATCAGATGGGCAGTCAGAATGATCGATTAACACTTTGGAGGATATGCTTCGAGCTTGTTCAATGGAATACCGGGGAAGTTGGGATCAACATCTTTCTTTAGTTGAGTTTTCTTATAATAATATTTTTCATTCTAGTATTCAGATTGCACCTTTTGAGGCTTTGTATAGGAAGCGATGTCAGACTCTAGTGTTTTGGGATGAAGTCAGTGAAAGAAAGTTGATGGGGCCATAATTAGTAGAAGAAGTGGATGAGAAAGTGAAGATGATCCAGGAGCACATGAGGACAGCTCAGAGCAGGCAGAAAAGTTATGCAAATAACAGAAGGAAAGACTTCTCTTTCGAGGTAGGTGACCATGTTTTCCTTAAAATATCTCCTTGGAAAAGTGTGATGCATTTCGGTAAGAAAGGGAAGATAAGTCCATGGTTCATCAGTCCTTTGAAAATCTTAGAGAAAGTTGGAACAACTACATATCGAGTAGCTTTTCCTCCAATTTTGTCTTAGGTACACAATGTTTTTCATGTTTTGATGTTGAGAAAGTATGTGCCAGATTCATCACATGTCTTGAGCCCAGAAGTATTTCAGTTGGAAGAGAACCTTTCTTATGAAGAGAAACCAGTTTAGATTCTTGATCGAAAGGAACAGGTATTGTGGAATAAGGTAATCCACCAGGTAAAGGTTTTGTGGAGAAACCACGTGGTTGAAGAAGCAACATGAGAGTCTAAAAATTCTATGAGGGAAAGGTACCCTCACTTGTTTAATAAGTAAATAAAATTGTGAGGATGCAATTTACAGAAGGTGGGGATAATGTAACACACCAAGTTTTTCTAAAAATAATTTGAAATTCTTGAATTTTTTTTAAAGTAGATATTTATAAGTAGCCTTTAAACATAATTTTACTACTTCTATGTTTTGAATTTGAAAAAATGGTTATCTACAATTGTGTTCAGTATGTTATTTGGAGTCTATTAGAACTAAAATGTTTTTTGGTGAATAGTAACATACCATTATGAATAGTAATATGACCCTAATAAATAGTAAATTGTATTTTTATTTTATTTTATTAAGGCTTTAAGATAATAACATCTTGATTAATTTTTCAATGTGATATAAAAATAGTTATAGTTTTTAAATTATTAATTTTTGAATTAAGTATGATTTTATTTAAAAATTAAATTAAAAATATTTAGAAAATTATTTTCAAAAAATGGAATTCATTTTTTAATTCTACACATTGATAAATGGTTAGGGTGAATTTTGGGGATTTTTCTAAAACAATTGATTTTTCGTTGAATAGTAAAAAAAATACAATTTTGAGTTTCAGTGTGTTAATGACATCATTAATGATATAATAATGATGTAATAAATTTGGACAACTTGTGTATATTAAAATAGTTTATGAGGTGTCCCAAGTGGATTATACCATGGGCAAGCCCATGGTTTTGCAAATACCACTAATGAGGTGTCCCTTGAAAATTATTAAAATAATCCCTCACTTTTGCTATAAATACCAACCCATTCCTTCATTAACTTCATTACAAATTCCTCATCAACAAATCTCTAGACTCCTTACCTCCCTAGTAGTCCTCCCAAGGTTTCCTAAATCCCCCAAGGTCCCAACCTTTAAGTTCTAGGAGTTACTCTACAAGGTAAGGAAATTCTCAATTTCTTTCTTTTTTTTCATTCAAGTTCTCTTTTATGTGGTATAACTTTAAAGTTTCCATACCATGTTCTTATTTAATTATTATTATTGATCTATTTTGTATTATGATTCATTTATGGATGGGTGACCCTTGTCCCTAATTTTTTAATATTTTCTAAAACCATGTTTCATAGCCATTAGGTTGCCGAATTTTTGTAAGGGATTTCTCAATTATTCTTTTATTTTGAGTTCCTTTATTTTCTTATTATTTTTTCATCTCTTCTTACCCAAGAGGTATGAAATATCCATAAATAATGTATATTCTGTATGTTCTCATGTTCATGGAAAATTCATCATCATTATTCTTCTCCTCTCCCACTTATTCAAGGAATAAAAACATTGTCCATGATATGCCGAATTACCGACATCGTGGATGATGTGATTTCAATTTACATTAATTCTTTCAAGTATGGTCATGAAACAATTTCTATGGTTGAACCAGGTTATAATATATGTATTATGTATCATCCATGGTTCTGAAATTATTTTTTACTCATGGTTTTAATTTATAATACAAAATGAGGTTGTTATTATCAAAGAACCACTAAAATGATCTAAACGAACATCATTAATATTTTAAATTATGAATCATCCTCATATAAAACATCAAAATGATAAATGGTATAAATTATGGTAATGTAAATATTTAAATACCTTTCCATTCTAATTCCAAAGTTTCACTTCCAATCGACAAGAACATCCGTCATGAACCAATCATGGAAATCATGTAAGGAACTCACCCAAAACAGTGCAAAGAACAAAATACTAACAATTAAGGGGTGAAATGAGGTTATGAAATGATAATATAAGATGTTATAAACATAAAAATGTTTCTGTAAAATACTAATAACACTATTTTAACTATTATATAGGAAGTTTAAACAACTCTGAATTAAGACAAGCCTGAGGTATGAGAATTCTTAACCCGATTTCCATTCTTTGGGTTAACCTTCCACTTCGTTATTTACGTGGTATTAATATTTATTGTGTGATGGGTATTGCTTATATTATGTTTAATTATGTCTAATTATAGTGTATATACATATTAAATCCACTCTACTAAGTCTCACTTAAATTATATGATATTTATAAGGGACTTTTCTTTTTAAAATCCTCTTTTAAAATTCTGTTTTACAAAATTCAAAAGTAATGTTTTTATGCTAATATTCATATTGTATGATTATGTTCTGGATCTTGGGAATTGTTTATGAAGAAGTATGGGACCTATATTTCCCTCCAATGCATTTTTTATGTGTAAGTTAGAGGTCATCCATATGGTTACTCCAAGTGTAACTGCGATGGTTACACAAATAGTAAGGTAGCCGTGAGGGTTACAAATTATAAGGTAGCCGAGAGGGTTACAAGATTATGTAAGAAATGCCCCAAGATACCTTTATGGTTATACTTATGTTCTTATGTATTGTGGAAATCTCATGTTTCATAAATTAAGTACATATATACACATATTAATGGACTAATGTGTTCTTTCCTTCTTTTTATCCCTTACTGAGTTTTTTTGTGCTCATCCCAAGTTTTAAATGATTTTCACAGATTAATGGATGTGCAAGACAAAGAAGGAATCCATGTTAAATGTTGAAGAATTGTTAAGGAATCATGTATTAAGTTTTAATGTTTTATATTTTGAAAAAAATGGAAATAATTTTTATGGTATCCACTATGTAACAATGTGTAATGTTATGAATGTATTATGTCCCAATTCTCTAAAGCTCTAAACTTGAAAAGATCCTCAATGTAAAAGGAAGTGTTTTCTTGACTAAATTCTAGATTATGTATGTAACAAGTCTGGGTCCTTATAGAAGTTGTATGTTATTGGTGAACATACATGAGATTACATGGTTATAAAAACTCATTCGGTTATTGGGAGTGAAGATGAGTTATTATATAAAACCTTAGTGATAACCATTTTGGTTAATCGGTGAGTTTGATTACAAAGAACATGTTTTGCTTTATAACTTAATACCATTTGTACAAAAGGATTACAGAAAAAAATAGAATATATTACATATATAATAATATGGTTCAACCATAATATAAATGGTTTCATGACCATAATTAAAGATGATAATAGAATTTGATAAACCGCTGGCCTTGAATGTGCTAAATTAACACATCTCAAACAGTGTTTTCATTTATTTCAAATAAAAGGTGGGGAAAGGAGAGATGATAATGAAATATCCTATTATCATAAAAACATTCCAGTACATGTATGTTACTGGAGTTATCATACTATTTAGGTGAAGGGAGGTGAGGAAAGAAACAAGAAAAGAAAAGAACTTAAAAGAAATAAAAGAATTTGAAAGAGGGATTTACCTCTTGAGTTTATCTCCTTTGAGAACCTCTTAAGGGGAGAGATTTTGGTATTTTTAAGAGACTAGGGGCCTTTATATGTGGGGAAGGAGCTTGGGGAAATATTTGGGCAAAATATTGGCAAGGCACAAGGCTTGAGAGGAGTGAAGAGAAGAGGGAGTGAGGGGGGGTTTTTATAGTGGAGGAGAGGAGGGTTTTCATAATTTTATAATCATTAGTTTATTAATTTACCTCAATACCATAAATAGTGATGATTCCATGACCAAAAATAGTAATGCGCCCATGTGAGTTTGAGATAATGGCCTTACATCAGCCATACATCAGTTGATGACATCACAATTCATTTATTTATCATTTATCGCAAATTATCGTATTTTACCATTCATCAACATTTCAAGTATTCTAGAAAAATCCCAAAAATCCACCATAACCATTTTTCAACGTGTAGAATCTAAAAATGAAGTTCATTTTTCAAAAATTAATTTTTAAATATGATTAATTTAATATTTAATTTAAATCATAATTTATTATTAAAAAACCAGTTTTAAAACATTTATTTACTTATTCTAAAATATAGGTACATCATACTTTTACTTGAATATTATTTTTATACTATCATAGGTAAGTTTACTATTCATTTGGTTCTATCACTATTCATAAGGGTATGTTTCTATTCATGAGGGTAGGTTACTATTCACCAAAAAAATAAGTTTTTCTTATTGGTCTCCAAATAACTTACTGATCACAACCGTGTATGTCAAATTTTTGAAATTCCAAAAAAAAGTGAAAAAATTATGTTTAAAGGTCACATAACACTTAATAGTTCATTATGTTGCGATTTCATGTGATAATATGAAATATTTATAAGAGAGGAATTTCCTTTTATAAAACATTGGGTCATTACATTCTTCCCCCCTTATGAAATTTTGCCCTCAAAATTTCTTTTTACATTCTAGGCCATAAATAGGTGCAGGTACTTTTCCTTCATTACCTCCTCTAGTTCTCATGTTGTCTCTTCGTACTTATGGTTCCTCCATAGTACCTTGACTAGGTGAGTAGTCTTGTTACGTAGAACTTTATCTTTATGATCCAAGATCTTCACTGGCTACTCCTCATAGGAAAGATCATCCTCCAACTGTACCACCTCCGAAGAGAGTACATGTGAAGGGTCTGGTATGTACTTCCTTAAGAGGGATATATGAAAGACATCATGTACTTTCAACATGGTAGGTGGAAGTTCCAGTCGATAGGCCATAAATCCTACTCGATCAAGGATCTCAAAGGGGCCGATATACCTGGGACTTAGCTTTCCTTTCTTCCCAAACCTCATGACCTTCTCCATGGAGATATGCATAGAAATAACATGTCTCCAACTTTGAACTCAAGGTCTCGACGACGGTTATCTGCATAACTCTTCTGTCAACTTTGGGATGCCTTGATATGATACTGAATGGTTTTCACCTTCTCCACCATTTCTTCAACCATTTCAGGTCCTAGAAGCTTATGCTCACTGACTTCATCCCAACACGCCAGTGTTCTGCACCTTTTCCCATAAATGGATTCGTATGGTGCCATTTGGATGCTCGAGTGGAAACGTTTGTTGTAGGAGAATTCAACTAGTGGAAGATGTTGGTCCCATCCTCCTTTGAATTCCATAGAACATGCTCTCAACATGTCTTCCAGTGTCTGAATAGTCCGCTCATATTTTCCATCAGTTTGAGGATGATAGGTCGTACTGAAGTTCAATTCAATGCTTAGAGCATGTTGGAGACTTTTCCAGGAATTTGAGGTGAATCTCAGACCACTATCGGATACAATATATTTTGGTACTCCATGAAGACTTAACACTTATTTGATGTAAATCCATGCAAGTTGATCCAATGAGAAGTCCTCTCGAATCGTGATAAAGTGAGCTGTCATTGTAAGATGATCCACAACGACCCATATAGAATTGTTTCCTCTGGATGTCCTTGGAAGACCAGTGACAAAGTCTATGGTAATTTTCTCCCACTTCAATGTTAGTATGGGTAGTGGTTGCATCACCCCCTTAGACTTTTTCCTCTCACCCTTCACTTTTGACATACCAGAAACTTTGATGTATATTCAAAAATCTCCCTTTTCATATTGTCCCACTAAAAGTTTTCTCAGAGATCTCAATACATCTTTGTGCTCCCTTGGTGAATAAAGAAGGTCAAGCTATGTGCATCATTAAAAAGGTCCTTCTTTATATTTGGATTGTATGGTACACATAATTGTGACCCAAATCTTACAAATCCTCCTCATCAATCAAGAACTCATAGGATTTACCATTTTTAATAACTTCCACCCTTTTCAGAATTTCCACATCTTTTCTTTGAGAATCCTTTATTTTCTCTATTAGGGACGGTTGAGAAATCATTTGAGAAAGGATTGATGTTATTCCCCCCTTAATGATTCCCATGTCCATCCTCTACAAATCTAATAAGATCAAATCCTTTTCAATTCTCATCATTGATAAATACATATGATCCTTTCTACTTAGAGCATCTGCCACCTTGTTTGCCTTACTAGGATGGTAGTGGATTGAGAAGTCATAATCCTTGATGAGCTCTATCCATTTTCACTAGCACATATTAAGATCTTTCTATGTTAATATATATTTGATACTCTTGTGATTAGTATATATCTCACACTTCTCCCCATAGAGATAATGCCGCCAGATTTTCAACGCAAAGATCATAGCCACCAACTCCAGATCATGTGTGTGATAGTTTTACTCATGGATTTTCAACTTCCTTGAGGAATAGGCTATAAATTTATCTTTTTTGCATTAGCACATATCCTAATCCCTTATTTGAAGCATCACTATACACCACAAAGAGTTCTCTACTTATTGGGAGTGTGAGTACTGGTGCAGTGATAAGCCTCTTTTTCAACTCCTTGAAACAATCTTCACATTCCTTAGTCCAGAAAAACTTTACTCCCTTCCATGTCAGCTTGGTCATTGGGTTTTATAATCATGAAAAGATCTTCACAAATCGTCAATAATACCTAGCTAGACCCAAAAAGTTGCGGATCTCGGTTACAGAAGTTGTCCTGGGCCACTCTTTAATTACCTTTTTCTTGGAAGGGTCCATAGATATCCCTTTGCTGGTGATAACATTCCCCAAGAATGACACTTACTCCATCCAAAACACACATTTACTGTACTTTGCATACAAATTCTCACTTCACAAAGTCCTTAACACAATATTCAAATGCTCCTCATGTTCCTCCTTGCTCTTGGAGTATATCAGAATATCATCAATAAAGACTACAAAAAAAATTTCATGGTAATCTCTAAAGACTCTATTAATTAAATCCATGAAAATTTATGGAGAATTAGTGAGTCCGAAGGGAATCACTATGAACTCATAGTGTCCATACCTCGTTCGAAATGTAGACTTGGTAATATCTCCTTTCCTCACCTTTAGTTGGTGATATCCCGACCGAAGGTCCACCTTAGAGAAATAACTAGCCCCACGAAGCTGATTGAACAAGTAATTTATCCATGACAGGGGATACTTGTTCTTTATTGTGATTTTATTTAGCTCACGATAATCAATGTAGAGGTGCATTGATCCATCTTTCTTCTTGATGAAGAGGACTGACGCACCCCACAATGAAGCACTCGCGTGTATAAAACCCTTCTCCAGATTCTCCTATAACTGCTTCTTCAGCTCTTCTAGCTCTACAGTGGCCATTTTTTAAGGTGTCTTTGATATATGTAGAGATCCAGGAATAATTTCAATTGAGAACTCAACCTATCGGTCAGGAGGAAGACCAAACAAATCTTTAGGGAATACATCAGTGTAATCTCTGATGATGGGCATGTCTTCAAGCATGATTCTCTCCTTTGTCTCAATCATTTGAGCTAGATATGTTTGCTCATCATGAAACAATATACAAACTTGAGATGATGATTCTAAATGAGATTCATCTTCCTCCTTACACTTATATAGAATCAGGATGTTCCGGGATGTGAAGAGTAATCTCCCTTTCCCGATAGTTGATGTTGGATTTGTATAAAGATATCCAATCCATGCCCAAGATAGAATTGAACTTCACTAAATGAAGTATGACTAGATCTTCTGGGAGGTTCAGTCTACAAATATTAACTAGGGAAGAGTTATAAATCATGCATGCAATAATTTCCCCATTCTCTATTCTCACAGATAACTTTTCCTCCAAATTTTGAGGCGATATTTGAATAGTTCTACTAAACTTACAAGATATAAAAGAATGCGTAGAACCAGAATCAAATAATATGTTCTCTATTCATGAATGAATAAATACAGTACCTATCACTGCATCGTTATCCAGCTCCACCTCATTAGTAGTGATAGCATAAGACCTCCCTTGTTTCCTTGGAGGTTTCTATTGATTGCCTATGACAACCCTCCGCTTAGGGAAATTGTTTACATAATGTCCATGCTCTTTGCAGTTGTAACACTGCACCACTGGTTGAGCGTTGATTTGAACCTTCCTTTCTTCTTCAATATTAGCGCAGTTTTTCATATCCCTTCAATAGTTCTTGTCTAGATGACCAAAATTTCCGCATTTGAAGAAATTCTTGGTTCCCTTGAGATAATTCCCATGATGCTTCTTCCCATAACTTTTACAAGGGGAAAAGTTAGGCTTCTTTCTATCATGAGATTTGTTTGTCAAACCACCCATGTTGTTCTCCATTTTCCGCTTCTTGTCACTAGGCCCATGAGACCACTGAGAGTCTCCAATCTCCATTTCAACCTTGAGGGCACAACGATCAATCTCCTTATAACTGTCAAAGTCTAAAATTGCCAACACTTTTCATAGACTCTGCTTTAGTCCACTAAAGAAGCGATCCACCTTACTTTCGGTGTTCATGACAAAGCTAGAGGCGTACCTTTCATTCCTTGTAAAGTTTTCTTCATACACCCCGATGGAATCATCTTCCTTCTTCTTAAGTCCAAGGAACTCGCTTTCCATCTTAAGACATAGGGTTCGAGGAAAATATTTTTTGAAAAACATCCTCATGAATTCCTCCCAATCCAGGGAATAGATTTTATCTTGGGACTTTGTATTCTTTATCAGTGTCCACAACTGATTAGATTACCCATCAAAATGATAAACCACCGGTATGACTTTCTCTTCTTCTGAGCATTGGAGGATGGATAATATCTTTTCAGTGGAGTTAATCTATTGTTCCACAAAGAGGGGATCAGAAGATCTACTAAACATGGGAGGCCTTTTCTGCATAAATTATTCTATGGAAACTTACTATTTCCATAGAGGAGGAAGGTATTTTGTATGATTCAAGTTATTATTCATAACTAGAGCCAACTGAGCAAGTACTGTAATGAATTTTTGAGCACCTGTTCCCATCATATTAGGCATATCCTTAGGGAAATCCTCACCTTGCCTATCACATTGATTGTTGGAACGTGTTCTTCTATTTCTTACCATTAACTAAGAAAAAGAACGTATAATTAGAGGGATTTAATACTTATCTATTGAGAATAAAAAGGAAACTTTGAAAATAAAAGGATAAACTTGTAAAGGATAAGTATATCCTAATGTCACGACCCGTCCTCGGGGCCCGTGCCGTGACTACCCCAAGCCCGCCTTCCATAGGCCAGGGGCTGGAGACTAGCAGCAAGGCGTAATTCCCGATAAAAAGGGAAGGCATTTCCTTTGTAAAGTAAATAAACACCACAGAGCAAGAAAGCAGAAGTAAACACTAAGTAAAACTGGGTACAATAGTAAGTGCAGAAAAGTAAGTGGGCCAGAATACAAACCCAAACTGAAAGTAAAGTACAACTGGAAAGAAAGTACATCAACTGAAAAGTAAAGCCGCAACATCGAGCCGTCCACTGGAAGTCCCACCTGAAGGGTGGGTACATATAGTCTCCTCAGCTCCACGGGTCCAGCCGTCTGCTCCGTGTACATCCCGCCCAGTGGTCCACCTCCAGGTACCGACTTGCTCCACAAGCCTCCACCACGATCAGCGCTGTCCGTCGTCTGCATCCAACACAACGTAGTGCAGGCATAGCCCGTGCAGGGGTGAGTATAAGCTACTCAGTAGGGACCCCGAGACCCCTGAAGGTCTCCCAGAATCCACAAAGGATAATCCAAAAAGTAAAGATAAGATCACGAAGTAACATCTGAAACTACTTAGGTATATGTCCATACATATACCTAAGTCATCAATTCTAGTTTGGCTCCAACATCCGAGCCCAAGTACAACCCAGTCCACACAGGAAAACACAACCCAATCTACACAGGAAAGCACAACGTAATCCACACAGGATATCAAGTCAATCTTATCGAAGATAAGGATTGAAAGTCAAGACTCATCTCACACATGAATACTTCTTCGTAAGACAATAGAGATGATCAGATGTAGCTACTGATTCATCTAATCCGTCAGACCCACACATGATCGATAGGTACTAACCCCCACAATGACCCACAAAGGATCGATAGGTACTAACCCCCGCAATGACCCACACAGGATCTGACCCACATAGGATCGGTATGCGCTGGCCCACACAGGACCGCTGAGCGCTAACCCACATAGGATCTGACCCACATAGGATCGGTAGCACTGATACACATAGGATCATTGAGTATTGTAGTCGTCACCGTCGAATCCACAGAGGATTTCTGTACAGTCGTCATCGTCGTCGCAATCGCACCCAGCTCTAGGGTTCCCGCACATAGCAAGCTCGTTCGGGGAGGGTCCGCTCCACGAACCGAGGGGCTGATACATCAACTGAAATGAAGTCCGAAGTCGATGTATCCAAAATTTCCGTATCGTCAACACGAATTCAACGTGATAGACGGCGCGTCATCCAGACGCCCGGTCTGAGAGTTATTGGCTTTTTCGTTCCAGGGCCCCGGTTGGTTTTTAAGTCAAAACCAACCCGGCCGTACTCCAACTGCATCCAAACCTCGAGTGGAGTAAGAAAAAAGGTCCGTATCACTAAGAGGAATCCAACAAAGTCAACAACACATCAATCAAACGTTCGGAGCTCAAGTTATAAGCATTTGCGCTCTGAGGGCCCGGTTGGTTTCGTGTTCGAACCAACCCGGCCGAACCCAAAGTTCTCCGAAACATTAAGTATAATATACCAAAACGACCACCTCGATCCAAGGATCGCATCATAACTGACGGTGTGTCGATCAGAGGTCCGTAGCCCAAGTTATGGGCAAAAGACCGAAAGAGGTCCGAAAATAGGGGGTTCGGGCCCGGTCTGACCCGGCCCGATACCCCCTGGGTCAGCCTAAACCGAGTCGACCTGACCCGGGTCCGGGTCTGGCCCATTATGGCACGGCCCGTCCTAGGCACGGCCCGGCCTGGGCGGCCCGGCCCGGCGTGCTCGGCCTGGCCAGCGTGGCCAGGTGGCTCGGCCGAAACGGCCGAGCGGAAGGGGGGGGGGGCTCCTTCGGCCAACCGGGGGTTAAGACCCCCGGATTCTTGGAAGCCGGACAGCCCGGTCTGGCCGGCCGGTTGCTACTGTCGTGGGACCGCCGGGGTCCCGCCCTCCTGCTCCGGCGCCGACGGCCGGAAGCCGGCCACCGCTTCCTGCTCCGCCGCGGCCAAAGGCCACGACCTTGGTCCGACCGGTGCGGTGCGACGGCGCCACGCCCCTCCGCTGCGGCCCCGCTCTGGCCGTCGCCTCTTCGAGGTTCTCCAGCGCGACGTGACGGCGCCACGACTTTGTTCGACTTCAACGGCGCGGCGCGACGACACCACGCTTCTTCACCCATTATTTATTATTTCCGCGCGGTGCAACAGCACCGTGCTGCCTTGCTCGTGCCGCAACAAATTCAAGCATCAAGGGGGGAGGAGAGTCAGCCATGTTCGTGTGGTCTGACCTCCACCCATTATTGCGATAAAAGGCGGTCCAATTTGAAAACGAAGAAGGGCGACAGAAGTATTCACGAACAAAAACATCTAATCCCCTACTTCGATGAAATTGTTGAACGAAGGTTCGTCGCAGAAGAAGACTCCATAAGCGTCGCGGATGAAGGCGTCGCAGAAGAGGGTTATGTGAGCATCATCGGCGTCACGGTGAGGAGAATCTTCGGCGTCGCGGTACATGGCGTCGCGTCGTCGATCTCCGAGGATTCAGCGTTCTCCGTCGGCGACAATGCGTTCTTCGTGTTCTTCAAGGAGGAAGAACGTTCTTCGGAACTTAGAGCTTTCCTCTCCAAATCCTCTCGCACAATGAACTAACCTCTCACGAAATAAGACTTTGTCTTATTTAATTAACCCACAACCCAACATTTCATTTGAAATTCAAAATGAATCCAAGAATTCATTATATTGAATAACCTACTCAAATAATTAATTAAGAGTTGACTTCATTTAAAGGGGGTACGGGTGTGTTACATAATTAATAGGGGTTGAGGAAGTTGAAAGGGTGGGGCTTGTGTGGGCCCCACCCCACTAATATCCTACCTAGTGGAGTAGGATATAGTGGGTCCCACCCCAACCACTTAGCTTAGGTTAAACTACTTTAAATAAAAATAAAATTGGTTGCACCATTTTATTTTATTCTTTACTTAACCCAAAATTTTTAATAACCACACCCGAGCAAACGCAACTCCGGAAAATGTGTTCCTAAGAAATTACCGGCGCTACGATTCCATCGGTGTCCTTGGATTTTGATTCCGAGCACCAGTTCAAAAGTTAGGAAATCCCGCTCGTTCGTTCACTGAACGTACCCAAGCTAAACTTCGGAAATTTATTCCGGGCTCACCGGGCCTCGGAATCAAGTGCCGTCAGAAACTACGTTCTTTTAAAATCCCAAAGAAAATTAAGAAAAAAAATTCCATTGAATTTTATGGGTCTTTACACCTAACTTGTGATTCCTTAGGTTTAAATCTAGGTTATCTTCGATCTATTTCTTAACTTATATTCTTATGGGATTTTTCCCCCTTAATAATGGTTTGTACTAAGCTCATGAATTTACCAAATCATATCCCCCGAGAGTGTTGTAACCAAGAGTGAAGCAACGCCCGTTTTAATGTACCAGTTCCAATTCAAGTCTAGCTCAAAGAGGTGTTTTCGGGTTTTACCCCTAGATGCATCTATACCATAGCTGCCTCTACCTACTTGTATCCAGACAGAGATATATTTTCTTGATAAACCACTTACTCAATACTCACCAAAATTTAGGAATGTTTTCTTATACTTAGTCTCATCCTTAAGGTTCTCACTAAGGTGATCTATTCATAATCTCCAAAAATAACTAGACCATCCTCTGATACAAACTATAGTGACCCAAGACTTTTACATATAACATTACATGATTTTAATCATAATTATGCATTAGAGTACAAGCCAAGGATCGTTAAGTCTAGTGTCTTGGAAGAATAGGTACATAAAACATAAAACATGGGGCTAAAAAAACATTTATTTATTTAATCTCCATAAAGAGATTATAACTCCCATTGATCCCTTACATATGCATAGGGTACCCTAGGGAACACAAGAACAAAGGGATGAGCTAAAAAACCTAGTAAGGGAAAGAACAAAAGAATACATCTTAAGCACATGAGTTAGTAGACATGACATAATGATATCAAAAACATGGAACATATGAAATAATATCATATAATCATGGGATCATATAAACATGTAATCATATAAATGTGTAAGAATCATAAAACATGTCTTTAGTACAGGTTAAGGCTAACCGCCAATCCCGATTCCCATTTTAGTACGGGTCAAGGCTAACCGCCAATCCCGTTTCACATCACATATCATGAGACTTAACTTTACCTAATTCATTGGAGTGATATATGGGTGAAACCATATCAAAATTTCCATTAATATTCTTTCCACATAAATAATCATACATAATCAACTATACATAAACAGAAGGGTACCCATGGAAATAATTGGGTACTACAATCATGACATAAAGCATAACCAATGGGCGTATCATGAAAGTGTCCATGAAAGAAATGTTTTAGAACATAAATAGACGTTCATAAGGTAAAATAGTCATATAACATGGTAAGTGATGTCAAACATAAGTGAAAACATATAATAAATGTATTTGAGAAACATTAGCATTAAAACATTTTTGTGCGGTTTTAAGGAAAATACTAGAGCCTTAAAAATAGAAAAGAGGAAAATCTTTTATATAAAAATAGAATTAAACAAAGAAGGTTTTAAAAATAAAAATAATGATTTTATAAAGAAAATGGAGGCTTAAAACAGAGGATAGAGTGCACTTTAAATTGGGTAAAAAAATTCGGGAAGTTCCCTTAAAATAAGTTTGATTATCGGGAAGTTCTAAGGAGGGAATCTTTTAAAAACATGTATATAACTAAAAGAAAGTGATGAAAGGGTCTTTATAAATGATTTTTTTACAAATACACAGAATTTATAATATGCACATAAACATATAAGACAACTCCATTTTAATATAACGAAATAAAGGCAACTCGAAAGAACAAAGGAGGTTCGGGTAGAATTCGTTACGGTTTATCGGCATGGTGTCAGGTGTACCTAAGAGGGATTGATGAGAGAGATAAGGGGTTTATAATCAATTATAAAACATTAGAGTAGTATGGGGGAGGTAGAAAAACATACCCCATCATTTGGTATTACTCATAAAAAGGCATAACATAGAGGATAATATTGATTAAGAGAGAAATGGAGAGGATCTCTTACCTTAAATCTGGTGGTGTTATCCACTTGTTATTAATGACCTGAATAAAAAAATTAGGTTTATTAATTAAAAATTAAAAAACCTATTATATATGTAAAATATTTATTATAACCTTTTAAAGTTAATTCAAGACCATTTTGATTGGTTATAAGGTTCAATTTCATTGTTCGGGTCTGATTGGTTGCTTGGTTTTTAAAGATCGGTTCACTTATATTCATGTTCAGGTAAAAATGTAAGATGAAAGTGGTTGTAAAGAATTTAAGTTTTATTTTATTAGTGAACATCCAAGAGATTAAATGGTTATAAAAATTCATTCGGTTATTGGGAGTGAAGATGAGTTATTATATAAAACCTTAGTGACAACCGTTTTGGTTAATCAGTGGGTTTGATTACAAAGAACATGTTTTGCTTTATAACTTAATAACATTTGTACAAAATGATTACAGAACCAAAAATAGGATATATTACATATATAATAATCTGGTTCAACCATAATACAAATGGTTTCATGAACAGAATTAATGATGATAATAGAAATTGATAAACCGTTGTCCTTGAATGTGCTAAATTAACACATCTCAAATAGTGTTTTCATTTCTTTCAAATAAATGGTGGGGAAAGGAGAGATGATAATGAAATATCCCATTATCATAAAAAAATCTATTACATGTATGTTACTAGAGTTATCATACTATTTGGGTGAAGGGAGGTGAGGAAAGAAACAAGAAAAGAAAAGAAATTAAAAGAAATAAAAGATTTTGAAAGAGGAATTTACCTATTGAGTTTATCTCCTTTGAGAACCTCTTAAGGGAAGAGGTTTTGGTATTTTTAAGAGACAAGGGGATTTTGGATGTGGAGAATGATCTTGGGGAAATATTTGGGTAGAATATTGGCAAGACACAAGACTTTAGAGGAGTGAAGAGAATAGGGAGTGAGGGGGAGTTTTTATAGTGGAGGAGAGGAGGGTTTTCATAATTTTATAATCATTAGTTTATTAATTTCCATCAAGACCAGAAATAGTGATGATTACATGAACAAAAGCAGTAATGTGTGCATGTGAGTTCGAGATAATGGCCTTACATCATCCATAAATCAGCTGATGACATCATAATTCATGTATTTATCATTTATCATAAATTATCGTATTTTACTATTCATCAAAATTTCAAGTATTCTAGAATAATCCCAAAAATTCACCCTAAACATTTTTCAAAAAATAGAATCCAAAAATGAAGTCCATTTTTAAAAAGTAATTTTCTAAATGTGATTAATTTTATATTGAATTAAAATCATAATTTATTATTAAAAAACCAGTTTTAAAACATTCATTTACTTATTTTGAAATACAGGTACATCATAATTTTACATGAATATTTTTTTTATACTATCATAGGTAAGGTTACTATTCATTAGGGTATATCACTATTCATAAGGGTAGGTTACTATTCACCAAAAATCAAGTTTTTCTTATTGGTCTCCAAATAACTTACTGATCGCAACCGTGTATGTCGGATTTTCGAAATTCCAAACACAAAAGTGAAAAACTTATGTTTAAAGGTCACATAGCACTTATTAGTTTATTATGTTGTGATTTCATATGATAATATGAAATATTTATAAGATAATAATTTCCATTTATAAAACATTGGGTCATTACATGTGAGTTATGATTAAATATTATTTAATCAAAGAATATTCAATATTATTATTTCTCACTGGACCATTAAACTCAGTCCGCTAATACTTCTCAATATTTATTAATTATTCCACCCACAATATATTCTCTTGAATAACTAGTGACATGATAAATGTGATCATACATACATGAATAATTATTAAATAAAAACTAGGAATAATATTTATTCAACTTGTTAAATAATAAATTATTTAACTGTGATTCTCGATACACTTAGTGTGTGACCCTCTAGGCCTCTTTCTCAGTGGAATTAGACAGACCAATCTAAATTCCAAGGTTAGCATCTAAAAAAACGTCAATTCATCCTTATAGAAAGAAGTTAATTCCATAATGACACAACACCTCATACAAATTTTTACCATGTAATACAATATCTTTATCACAATATCTCTAATTGAGAAGGTTTCATGCTAGTGCCATCAACCTATATTCTCAATATCTCTTTCTTTGACATTACGAAAATATAAATTTCCTATAGATAACCATGATCATGGATTTATTTAGGCTATATTATTTCAATAAAAAGTCCTGAGATATTAACTTCCGTTAGTGAACATAATAGATAAATCATTTCTCACATTATTCATTAATGAAATATTACTCGTGAAGCACCCAACATATCCTACCTCACCAAAAACATCCATCATCATAGTTTTTGTCAATACATTAAAGTACATGAATCATAATATCCATTAATAAAAATATTAAAGTCTAAGGACCAATACAAACGTCCGTAGATAGGAACATCCAATGACACTTATAAATGTGGATTTTCTACTGTCGGGTCTCATTCTCATAATATCCTACTGGATATCACCAAGGGAGTACACCATGAGAAGCTGCCTCAAAGTCATATGAGTCTACACCCCTGATAGACTGTATCATTTGTGTCCCTAAAATGATATCATCCAACCATAAAACATATATCTAATAATAGTGACATATCACTTTTGAGTTATCATCATAGTGGGGAACTGCTATGACCTTTTAGTACAACTACTACTCTTGGGACTTTATCACATATAATCTCACGCAGAAGAACAATCATGATGTAATAAGAAATTTATTGATATTCACAAACCATGAATATAAGTTATTATAAAGTATATAGAATTTGGTTCTAGGGCACCAACTCCAATAGACTCCCACTTGCACTAGATCCAACTGCTAACAACCTTCAGTCTGCTAGCTCTCACATGATAATCATGCTTCTATTGAGATAGACCTTTAGTCAAGGGGTTCTCCATGTTCTCTTCTATGGATACTCAGATCACTACAATTTCACCCCTCTGATGAAAATCCCTCAATATGTGATACTTTCAGATTATGTACGTTTTCCATTGATGTGACCTTGACTTTTTGCAAGAGACACCACTATAGTATTATCAAAATAAAATGTGATAGATTCTTTACTAATAGGTACCACATCAAGATCATGGAAAAATTTCTGAATCCAAACAGATTCCTTGGCTACATTAGAAGCCACTATATACTCAGACCCCATTGTAGAATCATTGAAAACTAGCTGCTTTGAACTCTTCCAGCTTACAGCTCCTCCATTGAGACAAAAAACATATCCTAATTGTGATTTCAGATCATTATGATCTGTCTGAAAACTAGCATCAACATACCCTGTAATGGAAAGCTCCTCGTCTCCTCCATACACCAGGAACATATCCTTAGTTCTTCTCAAATACTTAAGGATAGTCTTAACAATAGTCCAATTTTGTTCTCCTAGATCTTCTTTATATCTTCCTACCATGCCCAGTACATAACCAACATCAAGTATAGTACATAACATGACATACATGATTGATCCTATCACTGATGTGTATGAGATCTTACTCATTATATCTTTATCCTGTTGTGTCTAGGGTCACATTTTCTTAGAAAGATATAAGCCACGTGACACTGGAACCAATCCCCTCTTGGATTGTTTCATACTAAATCTCTTTAGTATATGGTCAATATATGTACTTTTACTTAGTCCAATAAGCCTATTGGATCGATCACGAATGATCCTGATCCCTAAAATGTAGGCTGCTTCGCCTAAGTATTTAATGGAGAATAACTTGTTCAACCAGTCCTTATCTGACTATAATACTGGTATTTTGTTTCCAATAAGTAATATGTCATCAACATATACTACTAGGATAATGACCACATTTCCACTAAATCTTTTTTAAACACATGGATCACATTCGTTTTTAATGAAACCAAATTATCTTATAACTTCATCTAATCGAATGTTCCATGACCTGGATGCTTACTTCAATCCATAAATGGATCTATGCAACTTGAAATCCTTTTGGAATTAACTGGTGTCACAAAACCTTCAGGTTGTGTCATATAGACATCTTCCAAAAGGTTCCCATTAAGGAATGCGGTTTTGAAATCCATCTTTCAAATATCACAGTTATGGTAAGCTGTTATGGAAATTATGATTCTGATGGATTTAAACATGGAAACTAGAGAAAAGGTTTCATTGTAGTCAATTCCTTGATGCTGTTTGAACCCTTGATCCACTAGCCTTTCTTTATAGGTACTAAATTTACCTTCCATGTCTGGTTTCCTCTTGAATACCCATTTATATCTAACAATATTTTCATAAATTGGCTCATTGACCAGAACCCAAACTTGGTTCTAATACATGGAATCCATCTCAAAATTCATATCTTATAGACATCTTGAAACTTTTGAGCTATCTACTACCTCCTTATTAGATATAGGTTCATCATTGTCCAACAATAATGAGTCACTATCCACGATGACTAGAAATCCACATCTCTCTGGTTCCCTTACCTCTCTTACACTCCTATGCAATACTTATGTTTTAGGAACTACTTCTTCCATGAGGACCTATGAAACTTGTTCCTATACCAACTCTTGTGTATCTTGAGCATCAACTTCATTGAAGTCAATCTTTCTCCCACTATTATTTTTGAGGATGTGCTACCTCTCAAGAAATCCGACTTGTCTGGTGACAATCACTTTCTTGTATGAGGGGTTGTATAGTTAGTATCCCTTTATTTCCTTGAGATACCCTATAAAGATACACTTCATTCCCCGAGGTGCTAGTTTGTTTCTTGAGAAAGCTTTATCAAATTCCTCACATCCCCATACATGTGTATGTGACAAAATGGGTTTCTTTCCACTCCATAGCTTGAAGGGAATTCAGTTTTCCACTATAGTTGGTACTCGGTTTAATGTTTATGCCACAGTTTGTAATTCATATCCCCAAAATGATAACAGAAGATCTACACAACTCATCATTGACCTTACCATGTCCAAAAAGGTACAATTCCTCATTTCAGTAACACCATTCCACTATGTTGTATAAGGTGGAGTGAGTTGAGATAGAATCTCAAAATATCGTAGAAAGTTGATGAACTCTTGGTTAAGATATTCACCACCTAGATCCAATCAAAGCTTCTTTATCTTCTTACCAATATGATTCGCTACTTCATTCTTCAATTCCTTGAATTTCTCAAAGGAACCAGATGTATACCTCATCAATTAAATATATCCATATCTACTCAAGTCATCAGTAAAAGTTATGAAGTAAGAATATCCACCTCTAGCTTATACTGAAAATGGTTCACACACATCAGTGTGTACCAATCCTAGAAGCTCTATGACCCTTTCACCCTATCCACCAAATGATGGTTTGGTCATTTTCCCTTACAAACAAGTATGACATCTATCAAGTGGTTTTAGCTCATAAGAGTCTAAATAACCATCTTGATAGGGCTTTTTCATACACTTCTCGTTTACATGACCAAGATGGTGATGCCACAACTGGGTGTTATATGAGTTGTGTGAACCTAATTTGTTATCAATTTACAACACTTGGTTTTTGTAATTTAATACATACAGGCTGTTATTTAAATGTTCCATACCATAACATATATTTTCCTTATAAAAAACAACTTTTATTTTTGAACTTTAAAAAAAAACCATCTGTATCTAAGCTTGATAGAAAAATTGCGTTTTTGGTAAAAATAGGTACATAATAACAATCATGTAAAACCAAAATCATCCCCATCAGCAATGAAAGGTGGTAATCACCAATGGAAGATCAACTAGCCTCGCCCCATTGGAAGCTCACAAATCCACCTCTCCTTAGGAAATTTTCCTAAATCTACTTGGTTCCTGCATTTAAATATAGATGTGAGAACTACAAGCTGTATCTAATACCCAATGAGTAGAAATGGAAAGATTTCACTCAATAACGAACACACCTTTGGATTCCCCTTACCTCTAGGTGTAGTTCCACTTCTAGTGGCCTGACTTGCCACATGAAAAAACACTACCTCCTTTTCCTTACCCTACCTTTGGATCTTCTTCTTCTCGGTCGGATGGTGCTCAGGGGCTTTAAATTTTTTATAAGTCTTAAGCCCCTTTTCCCTATCCTCCCTCTTCCTATTCACCATAAGGACTACGGGTTTTTAACTCCCCATGTCCTTATCCACTTGGAGAATCTCGGTTAGAAGTCCTGATATACTCTTCTCATTATTGCTCATATTATAATTCACAATAAAACTAGATAAGGTCTTGGATAGTGATGAAAGTATGAGATCTGTATGTAACTCATCTGAGAATTTAATCCCTAAGATGTCCAGATGCTCAATGTAGATGATAATCTTGACTACATGAGGCCCAGTTGGTGCAGACTCTCCAAGCTTAGTTGTGAACAAATCATTGGAGATCTCATACCTCTCTCGTCTTACCTTCTCTTGATAGATATTCTGAAGGTGAGACATCATGCTATAAGCATCCATTTACACATGTTTCTTCAAGAGCTCATTGTACATAGATTATAGCATAAGGAATTGGACATCTATAGAATCATTCAGATGCTTCTCACATAGAGAGAGCTCTTCATCACTTTCCTCATTTCTAGGCACAACCGGTAAAGGTTCTTCCAGCACATATAGTGTAACGACCCAAAATTTTGAATAAATCTTGTTTCCTAATTTTGTGTGTTATTTTTTTTTATATACTCAACAATTTTTTTTTCATTTGATAATATGAGTATAATTAAAATGAGACCGTTGAGTTTTGACTGTGATATGACCATTGGTCAATATGACCGATGTAAACTAAACGTTTTCGATTATTTTCTCTAAAAACAAGTATTCTTGGTTAATTATTATAGAAAGAAGATTCGATGGCCTCACCCAGTAGTCTCGGACCGATCGAAGCCCATCTAACAGAACTTGGGAAGGAGGTAGCACCACTGGGCTTTGCTCTGGACCAAACCTAAGCCAAACTTCATCGTGTGAAACTAGAACGGAATCGCCTTTGCGAGAAGTTCAAACTGATAGAAATTACTACTCGTGCGATGTTAGACGAGCCTCCCTCAGATTCTCTCACCTTAACACACCTTACACTTAGGTCCTATACTGGTGTGATAAGGGGCTATGTAAGGAGACCATAACTGCCTTGTGAAATCCTTTGTTTTAAATAAAAATTGGCATTTCTTCTTATGATGAAGTTTATGAATTTTTAAATGACCGGATAAATATAGTATGCATATTTTTGATGAATTTTAGAAAAAAGATATTTTAAAAAATATTTATGTAAACCTCAAATAATTAAAAATGTGTAATGATTTTCAAAAAATGGTCTTCTACAATTATGTTCAGTACGAAATTTAGAGTCTAATAAGATCAACTTGATTTTTGATGAATAGTAAATTATGAATAGTGATTCTATGATTAGGATTAGTAATGTGTCCAAATGGATTAGTAATCTCACTTAAAGAAAGTATTAATATAATCTAGGCACCTTGATTAAGTAATGTGATTCAATAAAATGGTTAAATAACGGTTTCATAAATTATTATTCAAGTATTAGTTTTTTTGAGTGAATAGTGTTTTTTAATTAATAATTTAATTAAAAATATTTTAAAAAATTATTTTTATAAAATGGATTTCATTTTTGAACTCAGAGCACCGATATTATGTTATGGTAATTTTGGGGTTTTTTCTGAAAAAATGAATTTTTGGTGAATAGTGTATTTATTTAAAAAATAAATTAAAAATATTTAGAAAATTATTTTTATAAAATGGAGTTCATTTTTGAAATCAGATCATTGATATTTGGTTAAGGTGAAATTTTGAGATTATTCTGAGAAAGTTGAATTTTCAATGAATAGTGAAAATACAGGTTTTAAGTTACGGGTGTTTAATGACATCATTAAATGATGTATTAAGTATGTAATCAATATTTTCGACTTATGAATAGTAAGATAAGGTATGAGGTGTCCCAAGTGGACAATACCATGTGCAAATACCATGGGAAAGCCCATGGTTTTGCCAAAACCACTAATGAGGTGTCCCTTGGCCATTAATGCCTTGTCCCCTCACTTTTCCTATAAATACCAAGCCATCCTCTCATCCATTAGACTCCCCACTCTCCCCCAACTAAGTTCTGGTCTCATTAAATCCCAAAGAGTCCTCCCAAGGTGCCCCCAAGCCCTAAAGGTCCCAACCTTTGAGTTTTAAGAGTTATGTTTTAAGGTAAGGGATCCGACCTCTCTCTTTCATTTCAAGTAATCTCTTTTATGTCATTCCTTTTATGCTACATGTTCTTATGTTAGAGGATGTTCTTTTATACTCCTCTTACTGCCCTTTTTATGTTCATATAATGAGAGATCCCCTCTTACTCTCATTATTTCGTTTTATGAAGTTTTAAGTGGCGCCGTTAGGCTGCCAAAATTTTTGTAACGGACTCTTTCTCCCTTCTCATTTTTCAAGATCTATTTTCATGTAAAGTATTTCAAGTTCCTTTTTATTATGTTGGGGTATGATCTATAAATTTATCATACTGATCTTTTATGATCATATGATGAGAGAACCCATTTTATCTCTTCAATTCAGTATTTTGAAGTTTTAAGTGGCGCCGTTAGGCTGCCAAATTTTTAAGTGGTTCTTCACCCTTCTCGTTTTGAAGTTCTACTTTCATGTCAATTATTTCAAGTTCCTTTTTGTTATGTTTGGGTATGATCTCTATATCTATAATAATGGACTCTTATGTTCATATGATGAGAGACCCCATTTGATCTCTTCAATTCAGTATTTTGAAGTTTTAAGTGGCGCCGTTAGGTTGCCTAATTTTTTTGGGGATTCTTTCACCCTTCTCATTCTTTTCAAAGTTCTACTTTCATGTAAAGTCTTTCAAGTTCCTTTTTGATTATGTTGGGGAATTATCTCTATATCTATCATGCTGAACTCTTATTTTCACATGATGATAGATCCTATTAGATCTTTTCAAACCATTTTTTTTGAAGTTTAAGTAACGCCGTTAGGCTGCCGAACTTTCATAAGAGAAATCTAATTTTTGTCTTCCTTCCATGTTTTTCATTTCAAATGGTATGTCCTTGAAATTTCATTACCATGATCATGTATCCTTCTTATTCTGTCCATCTTCTGTTTTATGGGTCATTTATGAATGTTTGACCCATTTTCCCTCTCTTTTTAATGTCTTCTAAAACCTCGTAACATAGTCGTTATGCTGCAGAATTTCCGTCTCAAAATGTCTCTCTCTTTTTCTAAAGTTCTATTATATTATTAAGCGAATACTCAAAGATATTTCTTCTAAAGGGGTATTCACATATATACCAAAATGTTCTATTTTAAATTCTGGGATTTACATACATGAGACCCACCTTCCTTTTCTGTGGGTTTTAAAGTGACGTAAAGATCATGTATTTAAAGCAGTTTTTAAAACGTTATGATTATGAAATGAAACCCATTTATTTCTGCTATATGGGTTATTTATGAAATGTTTGATGATGATATATGTGGCTCACATGATAATGAAGGCAAATTTAAGGGTGCGCCCTGATAGCGCTCCAATGCATTGGGTAATGATATAACCACTAGAGATTACAATTTTAACGATGCCTTGGTGAATAACCTTGGTAATTTTTAATGACACCTTGGGGATGAACCTTGGTGAAACGAAATGATTGTCAATATTAAATGTTGCAGCCACATCTTCAAGTTATGAAAAATGTTATTTTTATTATGAAATGCCTCATGATTTCTTTCTCATGCCTTAAAGTTCTTTTCATGTCCTTATTGAAGTATCTCAAGTTCACATGTAAAATGTTCATCTTGTCTCCCTTACTGGGCCTTTTGCTCACCCTTTCTTTTGATGTATGTCCCCAGGTTATGAGATGCAGTAATGAACCTAGGATAAACATAAGGAGAAGCCTTTCAAGTGTTTAAGAGGAATGTTTTATGTTGTTTTCATGTATTATGTTCCTAGTTTCCAAGACACTAAACCTTAAAGATCCTCAGTTTTGTGTAATGTAATGAAAGTTTATGTTATAAAAAGGCGGGATGCTATAGTTGGTATCAAAGGAAGGTTTAGTTATTTGTGGAAATTGGGATATGAAAACTCTAAGAAGAACCCTATAGAAAAGTTAAAAAAATAGGAAATCTTCCTGGTATTTTGGTGAGTATTGAGTAAGGGGTTGCCAAGCAAATACATCCCTGTCTGGATACGAGCTGGTAGAGGTGGCTCTGGCACAGATGTACATAGGGGTAAAACCCAAAAACACCACTTTGAGCTAGACTCGAACGGGAACTGGTACATGACAACGGGCCTTGCTTCACTCTTGGTTACGACACTCCCGGGGGATATGATTTGGTAAATTCATAAGCTTAGTATGAACCATTGTTAAAGGAACAAAGATAAAATAAAATAAAGATTCACATAAGAATATATGATCATGGATAACCTAGATGGGAACCTAGGGGATCACAAGTTAGGGTATACTTTTCTTCTACAAGTTATCCTTATATGCTTTAAGTTTCTTTTGATGATTATTGGCTAAGTACTTAAGCCCCTAATTATGCTTTCTCTTCATAGTTAATGGTGGGAAATGGAAGAACATGTCCAAACAACCAATGTGATAGGAAATGCGACGATTGTCATATTAATATGACAGGGATGATTAGGGGATTAAAATATGATTATTATTTTGGAAGATTTTCACTATTTTGGGGACCCTATATGATCGAGGTAAATAGATTACTACGGTATTTTCATTGAAGAGTAGGATTGACTTATATTTTGAAGAATCGATGAATTTAAGGTGGAATTATAGTAATTTAGGTTACTTATGGAAATTATTAACCTATCTTGGGGTAAATATGTTTAGGTTAGTTACTTTTTTTATAAGATGTTAGGAGTGGTTGATGTTGTTTGGAGATGAATGATAAAGTTTACCTTGGAAGACTATGTTATCAAATCCTTCTTGTATTTGGGTTTCAATCTTAGTTTGGTTTATTTAGAGGATTTTTTAAGGACAGTTATTTATGGAATGGACTATGATGAACTTTGGGTAGTACCATGGAACTTTGAAGATTTAAAAGTAGTTTCCATTCCTATGGGATTCTTTCTTTTTGAAGAGTTGTTTTACCTTACCCTTTATATTTTTGAGATAATGTTTAAAGATAGATGAAATAGATAGTTAATATTTTGTGGATTATGTGATTCTCTAGAAGATGATTCTTGTGTTTTGATGAGACCAAGTAGTTTTGAATGCTCATCATTTGGAGAAAAGATTAGTTTTGGTAGAAACTTATTAAAGGATGAAACTCTACATGAAGGTTGGTATATTTTCTTATGTTTTTGTTCTATTTAGTAAATGAATTCCACAAAATTATGAAAAGGAACGTAAAACAAAAACGTTGTTGGCTTACGTTTCCTACTTGGTAATCAAATACCGTTTACACACATCATAAGTTTGGGATTTTCTTATGGTTAAATTTCTCCTAATAATGTTTTCTATCACTCTCCCTCCGAACATGACCCTTTGTTTTCTCCTCCATGTCCATGTTTTCCTACATGGAATCCTAGTGTGGGTTAACTCGGGTGACCTTTGTACTTCCCTTTCTTTATTTTAAAGTAATAGTTTTACTGACTTTTTTTCCGATGTGGGACTTTCAATGAAATTTCAAAACCCAATTTTAAAAATTGCGAGGACGCAATTTATTAAGGGGGAAAGATTGTAACAACCCGAAATTTTGAATAAATCTTGTTTCCTAATTTTGTGTGTTATTATTTTTTTTTATATACTCAACAATTTTTTTTCATTTGATAATATGAGTATAATTAAAATGAGACCGTTGGGTTTTGACTGTGATATGACCATTGGTAAATATGACCGATGTAAAATAAACGTTTTTGATTATTTTCTCTAAAAACAAGTATTCTTGGTTAATTATTATAGAAAGAAGATTTGATGGCCTCACCCAGTAGTCTTGGACCGATCAAAGCCCATCTAACAGAACTTGGGAAGGAGGTAGCACCACTGGGATTTGCTCTGGACCAAACCCAAGCCAAACTTCATCGTGTGAAGCTAGAACAGAATCGCCTTTGCGAGAAGTTCAAACTGATAGAAATTACTACTCGTGCGATGTTAGCCGAGCCTCCCTCAGATTCTCTCACCTTAGCACACCTTACACTTAGGTCCTATGCTGGTGTGATAAGGGGCTATGTAAGGAGACCATAACTGCCTTGTGAAATCCTTTGTTTTAAATAAAAATTGGCATTTCTTCTTATGATGAAGTTTATGAATTTTTAAATGACCGGATAAATATAGTATGCATATTTTTGATGAATTTTAGAAAAAAGATATTTAAAAAAATATTTATGTAAACCTCAAATAATTAAAAATGTGTAATGATTTTCAAAAAATGGTCTTCTACAATTATGTTCAGTACGAAATTTAGAGTCTAATAAGATCAACTTGATTTTTGATGAATAGTAAATTATGAATAGTGATTCTATGATTAGGATTATTAATGTGTCCAAATGGATTAGTAATCTCACTTAAAGAAAGTATTAATATAATCTAGGCACCTTGATTAAGTAATGTGATTCAATAAAATGGTTAAATAACGATTTCATAAATTATTATTCAAGTATTAGTTTTTTTGAGTGAATAGTGTTTTTTAATTAAGAATTTAATTAAAAATATTTAAAAAAATTATTTTTATAAAATGGATTTCATTTTTGAACTCAGAGCACCGATATTATGTTATGGTAATTTTTGGGGTTTTTTCTGAAAAAATGAATTTTTGGTGAATAGTGTATTTATTTAAAAAATAAATTAAAAATATTTAGAAAATTATTTTTATAAAATGGAGTTCATTTTTGAAATCAGATCATTGATATTTGGTTAAGGTGAAATTTTGAGATTATTCTGAGAAAGTTGAATTTTCGATGAATAGTGAAAATACAGGTTTTAAGTTACGGGTGTTTAATGACATAATTAAATGATGTATTAAGTATGTAATCAATATTTTCGACTTATGAATAGTAAGATAAGGTATGAGGTGTCCCAAGTGGACAATACCATGGGCAAATACCATGGGAAAGCCCATGGTTTTGCCAAAACCACTAATGAGGTGTCCCTTGGCCATTAATGCCTTGTCCCCTCACTTTTCCTATAAATACCAAGCCATCCTCTCATCCATTAGACTCCCCACTCTCCCCCAACGAAGTTCTGGTCTCATTAACTCCCAAAGAGTCCTCCCAAGGTGCCCCCAAGCCCTAAAGGTCCCAACCTTTGAGTTTTAAGAGTTACGTTTTAAGGTAAGGGATCCGACCTCTCTCTTTCATTTCAAGTAATCTCTTTTATGTCATTCCTTTTATGCTACATGTTCTTATGTTGGAGGATGTTCTTTTATACTCCTCTTACTGCCCTTTTTATGTTCATATAATAAGAGATCCCCTCTTACTCTCATTATTTCGTTTTATGAAGTTTTAAGTGGCGCCGTTAGGCTGCCAAATTTTTTGTAACAGACTCTTTCTCCCTTCTCATTTTTCAAGATCTATTTTCATGTAAAGTATTTCAAGTTCCTTTTTATTATGTTGGGGTATGATCTCTAAATTTATCATACTGATCTTTTATGATCATATGATGAGAGACCCCATTTTATCTCTTCAATCCAGTATTTTGAAGTTTTAAGTGGCGCCGTTAGGCTGCCAAATTTTTATGTGGTTCTTCACCCTTCTCGTTTTGAAGTTCTACTTTCATGTCAATTATTTCAAGTTCCTTTTTGTTATGTTGGGGTATGATCTCTATATCTATCATAATAGACTCTTATGTTCATATGATGAGAGACCCCATTTGATCTCTTCAATTCAGTATTTTGAAGTTTTAAGTGGCGCCGTTAGGTTGCCTAATTTTTTTGGGGATTCTTTCACCCTTCTCATTCTTTTCAAAGTTCTACTTTCATGTAAAGTCTTTCAAGTTCCTTTTTGATTATGTTGGGGAATTATCTCTATATCTATCATTATGAACTCTTATTTTCACATGATGAGAGATCCTATTAGATCTTTTCTAACCATTTTGTTTGAAGTTTAAGTAACGCCGTTAGGCTGCCGAACTTTCATAAGAGAAATCTAATTTTTGTCTTCCTTCCATGTTTTTCATTTCAAATGGTATGTCCTTGAACTTTCATTACCATGATCATGTATCCTTCTTATTCTGTCCATCTTCTGTTTTATGGGTCATTTATGAATGTTTGACCCATTTTCCCTCTCTTTTTAATGTCTTCTAAAACCTCGTAACATAGTCGTTATGCTGCAGAATTTCCGTCTCAAAATGTCTCTCTCTTTTTCTAAAGTTCTATTATATTATTAAGCGAATACTCAAAGATATTTCTTCTAAAGGGGTATTCACATATATACCAAAATGTTCTATTTTAAATTCTGGGATTTACATACATGAGACCCACCTTCCTTTTCTGTGGGTTTTAAAGTGACGTAAAGATCATGTATTTAAAGCAGTTTTTAAAACGTTATGATTATGAAATGAAACCCATTTATTTCTGCTATATGGGTTATTTATGAAATGTTTGATGATGATATATGTGGCTCACATGATAATGAAGGCAAATTTAAGGGTGCGCCCTGATAGCGCTCCAATGCATTGGGTAATGATATAACCACTAGAGATTACAATTTTAACGATGCCTTGGTGAATAACCTTGGTAATTTTTAACGACACCTTGGGGATGAACCTTGGTGAAACGAAATGATTGTCAATATTAAATGTTGCAGCCACATCTTCAAGTTATTAAAAATGTTATTTTTATTATGAAATGCCTCATGATTTCTTTCTCATTCCTTAAAGTTCTTTTCATGTCCTTATTGAAGTATCTCAAGTTCACATGTAAAATGTTCATCTTGTCTCCCTTACTGGGCCTTTTGCTCACCCTTTCTTTTGATGTATGTCCCCAGGTTATGAGATGCAGTAATGAACCTAGGATGAACATAAGGAGAATCCTTTCAAGTGTTTAAGAGGAATGTTTTATGTTGTTTTCATGTATTATGTTCCTAGTTTCCAAGACACTAAACCTTAAAGATCCTCAGTTTTGTGTAATGTAATGAAAGTTTATGTTATAAAAAGGCGAGATGCTATAGTTGGTATCAAAAGAAGGTTTAGTTATTTGTGAAAATTAGGATATGAAAACTCTAAGAAGAACCCTATAGAAAATTTAAAAAAATAGGAAATCTTCCTGGTATTTTGGTGAGTATTGAGTAAGGGGTTGCCAAGCAAATACATCCCTGTCTGGATACGAGCTGGTAGAGGTGGCTCTGGCACAGATGTACATAGGGGTAAAACCCAAAAACACCGCTTTGAGCTAGACTCGAACGGGAACTGGTACATGACAACGGGCCTTGCTACACTCTTGGTTACGACACTCCCGGGGGATATGATTTGGTAAATTCATAAGCTTAGTATGAACCATTGTTAAAGGAACAAAGATAAAATAAAATAAAGATTCACATAAGAATATATGATCATGGATAACCTAGATGGGAACCTAGGGGATCACAAGTTAGGGTATACTTTTCTTCTACAAGTTATCCTTATATGCTTTCAGTTCCTTTTGATGATTATTGGCTAAGTACTTAAGCCCCTAATTATGCTTTCTCTTCATAGTTAATGGTGGGAAATGGAAGAACATGTCCAAACAACCAATGTGATAGGAAATGCGACGATTGTTATATTAACATGACAGGGATGATTAGGGGATTAAAATATGATTATTATTTTGGAAGATTTTCACTATTTTGGGGACCCTATATGATCTAGGTAAATAGATTACTACGATATTTTCATTGAAGAGTAGGATTGACTTATATTTTGAAGAATCGATGAATTTAAGGTGGAATTATAGTAATTTAGGTTACTTATGGAAATTATTAACCTATCTTGGGGTAAATATGTTTAGGTTAGTTACTTTTTTTATAAGATGTTAGGAGTGGTTGATGTTGTTTGGAGATGAATGATAAAGTTTACCTTGGAAGACTATGTTATCAAATCCTTCTTGTATTTGGGTTTCAATCTTAGTTTGGTTTATTTAGAGGATTTTTTAAGGACAGTTATTTATGGAATGGACTATGATGAACTTTGGGTAGTACCATGGAACTTTGAAGATTTAAAAGTAGTTTCCATTCCTATGGGATTCTTTCTTTTTGAAGAGTTGTTTTACCTTACCCTTTATATTTTTGAGATAATGTTTAAAGATAGATGAAATAGATAGTTAATCTTTTGTGGATTATGTGATTCTCTAGAAGATGATTCTTGTGTTTTGATGAGACCAAGTAGTTTTGAATGCTCATCATTTGGAGAAAAGATTAGTTTTGGTAGAAACTTATTAAAGGATGAAACTCTACATGAAGGTTGGTATATTTTCTTATGTTTTTCTTCTATTTAGTAAATGAATTCCACAAAATTATGAAAAGGAACGTAAAACAAAAACGTTGTTGGCTTACGTTTCCTACTTGGTAATCAAAGACCGTTTACACACATCATAAGTTTGGGATTTTCTTATGGTTAAATTTCTCCTAATAATGTTTTCTATCACTCTCCCTCCGAACATGACCCTTTGTTTTCTCCTCCATGTCCATGTTTTCCTACATGGAATCCTAGTGTGGGTTAACTCGGGTGACCTTTGTACTTCCCTTTCTTTATTTTAAAGTAATAGTTTTACTGACTCCTTTTCCGATGAGGGACTTTCAATGAAATTTCAAAACCCAATTTTAAAAATTGTGAGGACGCAATTTCTTAAGGGGGGAAGATTGTAACGACCCGAAATTTTGAATAAATCTTGTTTCCTAATTTTGTGTGTTATTATTATTTTTTTTATATAATCAACAATTTTTTTTTCATTTGATAATATGAGTATAATTAAAATGAGACCGTTGGGTTTTGACTGTGATATGACCATTGGTAAATATGACCGATGTAAAATAAACGTTTTTGATTATTTTCTCTAAAAACAAGTATTCTTGGTTAATTATTATAGAAAGAAGATTTGATGGCCTCACCCAGTAGTCTTGGACCGATCAAAGCCCATCTAACAGAACTTGGGAAGGAGGTAGCACCACTGGGCTTTGCTCTGGACCAAACCCAAGCCAAACTTCATCGTGTGAAGCTAGAACGGAATCGCCTTTGCGAGAAGTTCAAACTGATAGAAATTACTACTCGTGCGATGTTAGCCGAGCCTCCCTCAGATTCTCTCACCTTAGCACACCTTACACTTAGGTCCTATGCTGGTGTGATAAGGGGCTATGTAAGGAGACCATAACTGCCTTGTGAAATCCTTTGTTTTAAATAAAAATTGGCATTTCTTCTTATGATGAAGTTTATGAATTTTTAAATGACCGGATAAATATAGTATGCATATTTTTGATGAATTTTAGAAAAAAGATATTTAAAAAAATATTTATGTAAACCTCAAATAATTAAAAATGTGTAATGATTTTCAAAAAATGGTCTTCTACAATTATGTTCAGTACGAAATTTAGAGTCTAATAAGATCAACTTGATTTTTGATGAATAGTAAATTATGAATAGTGATTCTATGATTAGGATTATTAATGTGTCCAAATGGATTAGTAATCCCACTTAAAGAAAGTATTAATATAATCTAGGCACCTTGATTAAGTAATGTGATTCAATAAAATGGTTAAATAACGATTTCATAAATTATTATTCAAGTATTAGTTTTTTTGAGTGAATAGTGTTTTTTAATTAAGAATTTAATTAAAAATATTTAAAAAAATTATTTTTATAAAATGGATTTCATTTTTGAACTCAGAGCACCGATATTATGTTATGGTAATTTTTGGGGTTTTTTCTGAAAAAATGAATTTTTGGTGAATAGTGTATTTATTTAAAAAATAAATTAAAAATATTTAGAAAATTATTTTTATAAAATGGAGTTCATTTTTGAAATCAGAGCATTGATATTTGGTTAAGGTGAAATTTTGAGATTATTCTGAGAAAGTTGAATTTTTGATGAATAGTGAAAATACAGGTTTTAAGTTACGGGTGTTTAATGACATCATTAAATGATGTATTAAGTATGTAATCAATATTTTCGACTTATGAATAGTAAGATAAGGTATGAGGTGTCCCAAGTGGCCAATACCATGGGCAAATACCATGGGCAAGCCCATGGTTTTTCCAAAACCACTAATGAGGTGTCCCTTGGCCATTAATGCCTTGTCCCCTCACTTTCCCTATAAATACCAAGTCATCCTCTCATCCATTCGACTCCCCACTCTCCCCCAACGAAGTTCTGGTCTCATTACCTCCCAAGGAGTCCTCCCAAGGTTCCCCCAAGCCCTCAAGGTCCCAACCTTTGAGTTTTAAGAGTTACGTTTTAAGGTAAGGGATCCGACCTCTCTCTTTCATTTCAAGTAATCTCTTTTATGTCATTCCTTTTATGCTACATGTTCTTATGTTGTAGGATGTTCTTTTATACTCCTATTAATTCCCTTTTTTATGTTCATATAATGAGAGATCCCCTCTTACTCTCATTATTTCGTTTTATGAAGTTTTAAGTGGCGCCGTTAGGCTGCCGAAATTTTTGTAACAGACTCTTTCTCCCTTCTCATTTTTCAAGATCTATTTTCATGTAAAGTATTTCAAGTTCCTTTTTATTATGTTGGGGTATGATCTCTAAATTTATCATACTTATCTTTTATGATCATATGATGAGAGACCCCATTTTATCTCTTCAATTCAGTATTTTGAAGTTTTAAGTGGCGCCGTTAGGCTGCCGAATTTTTAAGTGGTTCTTCACCCTTCTCGTTTTGAAGTTCTACTTTCATGTCAATTATTTCAAGTTACTTTTTGTTATGTTGGGGTATGATCTCTATATCTATCATAATGGACTCTTATTTTCATATGATGAGAGACCCAATTTGATCTCTTCAATTCAGTATTTTGAAGTTTTAAGTGGCGCCGTTAGGCTGCCGAATTTTTTTGGGGATTCTTTCACCCTTCTCATTCTTTTCAAAGTTCTACTTTCATGTCAAGTCTTTCAAGTTCCTTTTTAATTATTTTGGGGAATTATCTCTATATCTATCATGCTGAACTCTTATGTTCACATGATGAGAGACCCTATTAGATCTTTTCAAACCATTTTGTTTGAAGTTTAAGTAACGCCGTTAGGCTGCCGAACTTTCATAAGAGAAATCTAATTTTTGTCTTCCTTCCATGTTTTTCATTTCAAATGGTATGTCCTTGAACTTTCATTACCATTATCATGTATCCTTCTTATTCTGTCCATCTTCTGTTTTATGGGTCATTTATGAATGTTTGACCCATTTTCCCTCTCTTTTTAATGTCTTCTAAAACCTCGTAACATAGCCGTTATGCTGCAGAATTTCCGTCTCAAAATGTCTCTATCTTTTTCTAAAGTTCTATTATATTATTAAGAGAATACTCAAAGCTCTTTCTTCTAAAGGGGTATTCACATATATACCAAAATTTTCTATTTTAAATTCTGGGATTTACATACATGAGACCCACCTTCCTTTTCTGTGGGTTTTAAAGTGACGTAAAAATTATGTATTTAAAGCAGTTTTTAAAACGTTATGATTATGAAATGAAACCCATTTATTTCTGCTATATGGGTTATTTATGAAATGTTTGATGATTATATATGTGGCTCACATGATAATGAAGGCAAATTTAAGGGTGCGCCCTGATAGCGCTCCAATGCATTGGGTAATGATGTAACCACTAGAGATTACAATTTTAACGATGCCTTGGTGAATAACCTTGGTAATTTTTAACGACACCTTGGGGATGGACCTTGGTGAAACGAAATGATTGTAAATATTAAATGTTGCAACCACATCTTCAAGTTATGAAAAATATTATTTTTATTATGAAATGCCTCATGATTTCTTTCTCATGCCTTAAAGTTCTTTTCATGTCCTTATTGAAGTATCTCAAGTTCACATGTAAAATGTTCATCTTGTCTCCCTTACTGGGCCTTTTGCTCACCCTTTCTTTTGATGTATGTCCCCAGGTTATGAGATGCAGTAATGAACCTAGGATGAACATAAGGAGAATCCTTTAAAGTGTTTAAGAGGAATGTTTTATGTTGTTTTCATGTATTATGTTCCTAGTTTCCAAGACACTAAACCTTAAAGATCCCCAGTTTTGTGTAATGTAATGAAAGTTTATGTTATAAAAAGGCGGGATGCTATATATAGTATCCTTTCATGGTAAAGGATGACCCGTAGATTCCATTTTCACTCCTATAAATTAGTGCTGGTGATAAGGTTTTCCTTATCAAGTATGGATCACAATGATATGTTTGATGTTATTTTTGATGTTGTTTCTACAAATAAGATGAGAAGAATTTTAGTACTTTATCTGATAAAATTTAGACAAATAAATAAATATTATATTTATTAGTATCCCACTATTTTATCCAAAACCCAATAACCCTCACCATTGGCTTTGAAATATCCCTTTTCTTGGACATTCAAGTGGAAAGGATTCATATTCCATTATCATTACCCCAACTTTGGCTGGTCAAGAAACTCGAATGGTTTTATGTAGGAAATCCAAATTCCAACTACATTAACTCATAGTTCCTTGATCCATTGAGTGGAATCCACAATCCTGAAATCATTAATTTATATTTTCTTAACCTTTGCCTCTTAGTTACATCAATTTCTGCTTTGGCGGTCAACCTTTGATGTCAACCAAGTTAAGTCAACCCAAAACCTCAAATTAGAATTACCCGATAATTGAAATAAACCCAACTTTGGCTGGTCAACCACTTTGAACTATGGTTCAATTCTAACCAAAGAAATGGAAGGCTATACCAACTTAATATTTTATTGAGGGATTTTATCCTTTATTCATAAAATAACAATTATTATCTTTTCACATTCTTATTAATATTAAGTGGGATATTATTAAGTGATTAACCATGTCTTAGATAATTTTTATGCATAATCTGGTTTATTTTAGTTCCATATTTCATGATTATTAATTAATTAATTACATGATCGCGATAAACCATCCATAATAAATAACCATGAAACTGATAGAAATAAAATAAATGATATGATCATGAGCTTTTTGTAATGGTTATTTTATCTAGAAGTTGATAAACTAACTACTGACCTAGGGGAGAAACACCTTAAACCATTTAAGGTTCATGTTTACAGCTTTCCACCTATCCAAATTTTTATCTCCTTGCATTGGTTTCACCTTGACTCATAACTTGAACTACCTCCACTAACTTGGGATCTCCATCCATTACATATGATTTTACTCACACGTAGGTGAGAGGTAAATGGGGGTTTACATAAAATAAACCATGAGCACACAAACCCTACATATTAGTAAGGAGATAAGGAATGTAGGACAACAATTTAATTTAACAATAAATTAAAAGGAAACCAATCACATAAAAAGGTCTATTCTAGTTCATTATTATCCACATGCATGCAATGAATTACACATTTAATAAAACTTGCATTCAATTCTTTAATAGTTCTTATTTAAGATAAATCATTCTCAAATCAATTAATTATTATCTTTAATTAATCAATCCTTTTATCTTAATCATTTTCTAAATTTCCTTGAGATTCTCATCCATTAGAATTTTTAAAAAATTAAAATTCATTTAAAATTAACCTTGTACATAAATATACCTTAGAGGTAAACTGGTGAATACTCGTCCAAATCTAATCAACATTCATTATACTTGTATACACTTTATTCTTTGTGACATATATCATGCATGAATTATCAGGTACTTTCATGACGTGTACTTCATAGATGAATACATGAATTACATGAATTTTAGGTAACGTGTCATGTTTTAATGCATGTAGAATAATAACTGTAATACAACTTATACATGATATGTAGATCTGAAAATTATATAAATATTAAAGTTTCAATTCTGTGTAATTTAGTAAAAGTACACAACATGTATATCCGATCTACATGGCGTGTACTACCTTCACCGTCTATCCGAAGTACATGCTTAGGAACTCGGCATGTGAGGTGTACTTCATAATTCTTGGAGTACACGGTGTGTCTAGTGGGCCACACGCCATGTTGACTCCATGTTACATGATCACTGGTCGTCTAAGTTGTGTATGAGATACATAGCCCAGACCTGACCCAAAAGGGACTACACGCTATCTCCAGTGGGCCACATGACATGTAGTCCGACAGACCGTGTGCTAGTCTGTCCCGATTAACATGCTATGTAAGAATTAACTTTACTACGTGTCTTTAATGAACACACGTTGAGTAATTGTCAAATTAACTCCTGGTGCATTAATCACAACTATACAGAGTGTAACTCCGATTACACGACATGTACTACTGTGTTATCTGGGCAGAATCATCAACACATACAAATGAGTTACTCAACTTTATTTTAATAATAAAATTTATTGTTTCTATTAGATCTATGAGAAATTATAGAGGAAGAAACAAATATCACAATTCATATTAAAACAATGATTAAACTTGAATTGAAAAACTAAATTATGAATTCATAAATCACTAATGAATTTAAATAATTATAAACAATAATATGCCCACTCTGATACCACTTGTAGGTTCTGGGCACAGCAGAAGCATCAGAGGGACGATGCCCAACTTTGATTTTTTCTATATTCAATGAAAAAACCGGGATCTATGCGATGATGAATGCTGTGATCCATAGAATTGAATCAAAGAAATAAGACAAAGGAATAGAAACTTATAACCAAGAGATAGGATCAACATATATTGTTTATAAATAATTTAATTAAATAAAAATTACCTCTAAGGTTTATTCTTTCTTCATTGATGTGTCTGACCACATATCTGCAGTGCACCATCATTGTATTATAGAGATCAAGGGTATATATCCTCTAGTGGTGATTCAAATGTGTTCCTTAAATCTTTAGACATCACCTAAGGAGTCTCCGGGTGCTAGCACGGAAGATCCTTACACTTGCGTCGTACACCTTCGATCGACTTGAGAACTAATTCCAAAGTGTTCTCCTTGATCTGGTGGAGGAGGATCACTCTCGTTCTTGATATCATTCTTGGATAAGAAAGAGATCTCTAGTCTTTAGATGTTTTCTACAAAATGTTATGCATAAATCAATTGGTGTAACTTTACTTTCCCTTGGATAATGAGATAATAATATAACTGAGCATTTATTTCACTAGGGTAATAATATAATAATTTTCACAAGTGACTTTAATTATTTCATTAATCCTAGTGAAACCCCCATGTCAAATAATAACAATAATATTTTTATTTCCTAACTTGCGGTTAACTTGTGATTTATAACTAAATATTATTTAATCAAATAATATTTAATATTATTATTTATCATTGGACCATTAAACTCGGTCTACCAATCCTCCTTAATATTTATTAATTATTTCATCCACAATATATTCTATCGAATAACTAATGAAAGAATAAATGCGACCAAGCATACATGAATAATTATTAAACCATGACTCAGTATAATATTTATTCAACTTTTTAAATAATAAATTATTTAATTTAGATTCTAGATATACTTAGTGTGTGACCCTCTAGTCCTCTTTCTCAGTGGCATTAGGCAGAGCAGCCTAAAGTACAAGGTTAGCATCTAGAAACCCACCAAGGAATCCATAGATAAATTAGTTAATTTTGCAATGAAACGTTACCTCATATGAATATTTACCGCATAATATAATCCCTTTATCACAATATCTCTAATCAAGAAGGTTTCATGCTAGTTCCATCAACCTATATGCTTGATATCTCTTTCTTTGACTTTCGGGAAATATAAATTACCTATAAAACATCATGACCATGGATTTATTTAGGCTATATCATTTCCATCAAAGGGCCTGAGATATTAACTTCATTTAGTAAACATAAGGGATAAATCCTTTATTGCATTATTTATTAATGCAATATTACTCATGACACACCCAATGTATCTTACCTCACCATGAATATATTTCATCATGGTTTTCATCAATATATCAAAGTACGCGACTCATAATATCCATTAATAATAATATTAAAGTCTAAGGACCAATACACACATCTGAAGATAGAAACATCCAGTGACACTTATAAATAGGGATTTCTTACTATTGGGTCTCATTCTCATAATATCCTACTAGATATCACCAAGGTCATACACAATGAGAAGGTGCATCAAATTCCTATGAGCCTCCACCCATGATAGCCTATATCATTTGTGTCCATCAAATGATATCATCATTACATAGAACATATATCTAAGAATAGTGTCATAACACTTCTGGGTTCTCATCATAGCAGGGAACTACTATGAACTTTTAGTGCGAAAGCTACTCTTGGGACATTATTACATACAATATCATGCAAAATAAAAATCATGATGTGATAAGGAATTTATTGATATTCAAAAAACACAAATAAAAATTATTATAAATTATATAGAAGTTGGTTCTAGGGCACCAACTCCAAAAATGTTTACATAAGGCATTATGCTTGGTCACAAGATCTCAATAGAAGGGATTGAATTTGATAAATCCAAAATAGAAATTATTTAAAAAATACCACCATCAACTTTAGTGAAGATAGTGAGAAGTTTCCTTGGACATTCTTTATTTTGTAAGAGATTCATAAATGATTTCTTGAGGGTTTCCAAGCCATTGTGTTCACTTCTTATAAAGGATGTTAAATTCAAATTTGTGAAATATTGTGTGGAAGATGTTGATAAATCGAATAAATAATTGATTTGAGCATAGAGTATCACTTAAACAGGCTATAGTTTACCATTTTAAATCATATTAATTCTAGTTACATTGTGGTGGGGATTTTCTTTGGTTAGTTCATGTTGAATAACATTAACTCATCCCACTGAGAATGTTTCTTCTAATTTAAAGAATAGAACATAAGAAGAAGATAAATTGAAGATTAAGGAGAAAGTCACACACAACGTAAAAGTAGAAAACCAGAAAGGGAAGTATTCTTATTTCCATATATTTTTAATTAATCTATGTTTTAACTTAATTTTAATATAATTTATTCATATAAATACATCTATAAACATTGGTCAAAGAGTGAAAATAAAGTGTGGCATAGATCGGTGTGTATATTGTAAAGGTGATAACATTAATAATTCTTGTAAATACCCATAAAATTCAAGGAAATTTTTTTCTTAATTTTCTATGGAATTTTACAAGAACGCAGTTTCTGAAGGAACCTGATTCCGAGGCCCGGTGTGCCTGGAATCAATTTCCGAAGTTTAGATCGGGTACGTTCAGTGAACGAACGAGCGGGAATTCCTATATTTTGAACCGGTGCTCGGAATCGAATTCCGAGGGCACCAATGGAACCGTAGAGCCGGTAATTGCTTAGGAACGCCACTTCCAAAGTTGCGTTTACACGCGGTAAGTTGTTGGAATTTGTGGAAGTTGAAATAAAAATTAAACTACAATTTTTATTTTAACTAAGTGGATTAGGCTTTGGGTGGAAGTTGGGTTACAACCCAACTTCCCAAGGGAGGTTATGAAGGTGGTGGGGCCCACACGAACCCTACCCCTTCACCTTCCCTAACCTTCCATAACTCTTCACATTCTTTAACCCCCCTCAACTCACATTTAATATTTGACAGCTTAAGTTTAATAACTTATGTTATTAATTAAGTGAGTTAAGTGTGGTTATTTGAATTTTAAACTCTTGAAATTCAAATATTTGTTATGTTAATAAAATAAGAGGTAAGCTTATTTTATTTTGGGGTTGGAACCTTTGTTTCTTGAAAGGTTTGGGGAGAAAAGCTAAGGAAAGCTAGAGTTCTTCATCTTCTTCGTCGAAGAACACGAAGAACGCGAAGAACGCATCGAACTCCGTCGAAGAACGCCGAGTCCTCGGAGACCGACTACGCGACGCCTTTTACCGCGACGGTTCTTCCGCGACGTCTCTTTCCGCGACGAATCCTCGTTCGACGAACCTCTATTCAATATCGCACGAGGTAGGGGGTTTACGTGTTTTCTATACGTGATTTATCTTCCGTCTTTTATCCGCGTCTTTTTGGACCGCATGATATCAGTTAATGGGAGGAGGCTGGACCGCACAAGCACGGCCTCCCCCCTCCCTTATTGTTTTCCTTGTTATTGCGGATCGAATGAAAGTAACGTAGTGCCGTCGCACTGCATGGGTTTGAGCGGCAAGAAATGTGCGACGTCGTCACGCCGCACATTCAAATTTTTGAACCAATTCCGCGGCGCCGTCGCGCCTTGACAAAGAACCGCAAAAGAACCGCGGACGGAGTCGGGCCGCGACGAAGGGGCACGGCGCCATCGCGTCGCGCCGGAAAACCAAAAAGACGGTACGTTTTGTTAATTGACGTGCGGAATGACGGGCGACGACAAATGGGGCCGCAATTTATTTTTGAAGCTTGCGCAGTAAAGTTCGAGACCCGAGATGAACACCGGCTTAGACGGTTTTGAAAACGGACCACCGGAGCAACTCCGGTGGCCCGCAGAAACACCCAGAGGCGCGGGTCACCGGCGACCGGGGGCGGCGGCCGGAGCTGTCCGGCCGCCAGGAGGCGGCGGCGCCCAAGCGCGCCGCCGAAAGATTGGCGGCGGCGGATCCGCCTCCGGCCTCAATCAATGGCGAGGGCGGGCCGCGCACACCCCCGCTCCGCGGCTTCCGCTCGGCCGCGCCGGCCGGGCCGGGATGGGCCCAGCTGGGTCGGGTCGACCCGGTTCGGTCCGACCCAGGGGGGGTCGGGCCGGGTCGGTCCGGGCCCAGACCCCCCGTTTTCAGACCCTCTTTGGTTTTTTGCCCATATCTTGGGCTACGGACCTAAGATCGACGCACCGTCAGTTGCGTAGCGATCCTTGGAATGAGACGGTCGTTTCAGTATATCGCACTCAAGGTTTCAGAATACTTTGGGTTCGTCCGGGTTGGTTCGGATACGAAACCAACCGGGCCCTCGGAGCGGAAACGCTCATAACTTGAGCTCCGGACGTCCGATTGACGTGCCGTCGACTTTGTTGGATTCCTCTTAGTGAGAGGGATCTTTTGGCTTACTCCGCTTGAGGTTTGGATGTCATCGGAGTGCGGTCGGGTTGGTTCGCTCACGAAACCAACCGGGCCCCTGGAACGAAAAAGCCAATAACTCACAGACCGGGCGTCCGATTGACGCGCCGTATGTCTCGTTGTTTTCCTCTTGATGAGAAGGAACTTTTGGCATACTTCGCCCGAGTTTTGGTTGCTGTTGGATAGTGTCCGGGTTGGATTGTACCCGAAATCCAACCGGGCCCCTGGAACGGAAAAGCTGATATCTTTCAGACCAGACGTCCGTTTGAAGAACCGTCAGCGGCGTTGGTGATCACGTTGAGAAACGGTCCCTATGAGTATACCCTATGAGAGTTCGGGGTATAGTTGAGTTACGTCCGGATTGGTTTGCACACAAAACCAACCGGGCCCCGGGGACGAAAAGGCTAGTAACTCACAGACCGGGCGTCCGATTGACGCGCCGACTGTTGCGTTGAGACCCCTATGACGATGCGGTACTTTGAGATACTTCTTTGTGTGACTTTGTGATACTTGGAGTATCGACCTGTAGCTCGTGGAGCAGACCCTCCCGGAGGCGAGCGTACGGAGTACGGAGACCATGTAGCCGGCTGAGACCTGACGACTGCTTGACCGACTCGACTTGGAGTGAGTCGACTAGCCCAGTGGACGGAGCGCCCGGTATTTGGCGACAGACCCACGACGGACAGAGTGCCTGGTAGTTGGCCGCAGACCCGCGGTACTCGATAGGAGGAGTACCTCTGTAGGCTATTAGGGGGAGCGCCCGGTATTTGGCGACAGACCCACAGTGGACGGAGCGCCCGGTAGTAGGCCACAGACCTGCGGTACTCGACAGGAGGAGTACCTCAGCAGTCTTAGGCTAGTGAGCAGTACCTCGGAGTCATGACAGGACCACTGTACACTCCAGAGACGGAGCTCTTCAGCAGTTTCAGTTTCGATAATGAAAATCCTGGTTTGAGCTGAGACTTTTGACCTTTGTGTTTACCCCTTGATTGAGATGGGTCACTTGATAACTTAGGTATATGTATGGGCATATACCTGGGTGGAGGTTATCCGTTGATTTCATGATCTTGGTGTTTTCCTCATGATTGAGATGGGTTACTTGATAACTTAGGTATATGCATGGGCATATACCTAAGTAGAGGTTATCTGTTGAGATCTTCTTTGTGGTTATCCTTGTTGGTTTTAGTGAGACCTTGAGGGTCTCGGGGTCCCTACTGAGTATCGTTATACTCACCCTTGCACGGGCTATGCTCGAACCTCGTTGTGTTGGTTGCAGACGACGGGCAGCGCTGACGGAGGCCGAGTGTTCGAGGACTGGACGGTACCCAGAGGTGGACTACATGACGAGTCAGTACCTGGAGGTGGACTACACGACGAGTCAGTATCTGGAGGTGGACTTAACGGTGAGACGACACACGGAGGAGGTTGACGGGAGAGAGCGTTGTGGAGGCTATCTGTACCTACCCTTCAGGTAGGATCCGTGGTGGACGATCCAGGAGCTGTGCCATCTGTACCTACCCTTCAGGTAGGATCCGAGGAGGACGACCCAGGAGCTACTTCCTTTCTTCCAGCTGTTGTATTTTCCTGTTGTACTTTGTTCATTTGTAGTTGTACTTTCATTTGGGTTTGTATTATGGCCCATTTACCTTTCAGCACTTCTCTTTGTACTTAGTGTTTTACTTCCGCTTATACTCTGTGGTGTTTTGTTTACTTTTATAAAGGAAATGCCTTACCAATTATCGGGATTTACGCCTTTGGTGCTAGTCGCCAGCCCCTGGCCTATGGAAGGCGGGCTTGGGGTAGTCACGGCACGGGCCCCGAGGACGGGTCGTGACAAATTGGTATCAAAGGAGTCGGTTCTACCGTAGAACTTATAACTCTGATATTTTCTTTCTATGAAACAATAGTTTTAAGGGTATCGAGTGTGGTCTTCAGTTCAGGGAGTCCAGTGTTAGTGCGGGCGGCCGACGTATCCATACACCAGGACCCTGACAACTGATTTCCAACTTTGTGCACGAAAACACTGATTGCGTGTGTGTTTCTAGAAGTTTTTAAATGTCAGCTCAAACTAGGCCAGCTCACCAGGTATAAGTCTTTTGTCCGTGTCATGTTTGTTTCTTTCAGGATGCCTCCCCATGGACGACCAGCTAGAGCCCCGAGAGTTGTTCGTACTGACAGCCCACCGAGTGACGTGGCCTCAGTACAGGGCTCTATTCCAGTTGAGGCACCAGCGGAGGCACCAGCGGTACTGCTACCCGTTGGGCCACCGATGCCACCAGCCCCAGCAGCAGAGGGTGCACGTCTCTTGAGCGCACTGCACGAGTTCCAGCGCCAGAAGCCACCCAGGTTCCGGGGAGAGACAGACCCGTAGGTGGCTGAGGATTGGCTGGAGGCTGTGGTGAGAGTCTTCAGGCTAGTGGGGACACCGACAGACTTCATGGTGATCCTTGCTGCCAACCTTCTTCAGGCAGCATCAGGCAGATGGTGGAGTCTGATGCTCCAGATGCATGACGAGGCGACACTTCTTTGGGCAGACTTTGAGAGCCTGTTCCGGGCAGAGTTTGTACCAGCCACCCTTCGAGCGGTGCGTATACAGGAGCTACTTCAGCTGCGGCTGGGCATCATGACAACGGCACAGTATTCAGTGAGGTTCACAGACCTCTCGCGCTACTCCACATATATGGTACGGGACCCGTTCTTTAGGGACCGAACCTTCGAGCAGGGGCTCAGGCGAGAGATTAGAGCTTCTGTGGTTTCTCACAGCATTCCGACGCAGACAGGGGTGTTGGAGAGAGCCCTCTTAGTGGAGAGTTTCCTTGCTGAGCAGTCTCCAGCAGCAGGACCCACCACTAGCCGGCTTGCGGCAGAGTCTTCTGCATCAGACAGTAGACAGATGACGCAGAGGTCCAAGAGGACCAGACCTACCGGTGGCCGACTGCACGACTCAGGTTCAGTTGTGCGGGGAAACCAGGGTGGAGTCAGAGCCAAACGTGCCGAGAGTGGACAATGTTACTCCTGCGGCGGAATTGGTCACATGGCACGTGACTGTCCGACCCACCATGCATATGACCAACAGTTAAATGAAGAACCTCCCAGCCAGAGGCATAGGTTCGATCAGGGAAGACCGAAGGGGACAGGAGGACATGGGAGAGCTCAGCTTCAGGTACCTGAGACCTATGGTCATGGAGCTCCGGAAGCAGATGGACAGGAGCGGGACTAGCTCCAGACCTGGAGGCTATTGATCCTGTTGGTTCTAGTTTTGTTGATGTTTGTTTGTAGTTGCTTCGTGTCTTTGTACTATGAGCTGCAATAATAAAAAGACACTTATCTTTGTGATGTTTTCTTTCCTGTCCTTTTGTTTGGTTGATACTGAGTGGTTTCGGTTAAAACTGTTGACTTGACCCTCACTTTCGAGATTTCTACGGGAGGAGACCTAGTGACCTCACACTGATTCCGACAGTGTGACTCGACCCTTGGAGGCGAGAGTGACAGTTGGATCTCTTGGTAGTTACGTCAAGGCCTTACAACGTCATCCATGGCATGAATTCATCATTCATGGTAGGATTGACTGTATTAGGCAATGATTATGGTTCATCCAGGGGATGAGACCAGATTTCTCTTATCAGCAAAGAAGAAATCATAGCAGCTCTTGTGAGACTAGAGAAGGTCCAGGTCATCCAAGAGCGGATAAGGATAGCACAGGGCCGACAGAAGCCTTATACTGACAGGACTTGGAGGCCTCTAGAGTTCCAGGATGACGATCACGTCCTTATACGGGTTTCACCTCGACGAGGTTTACATAGATGTGGCCAAGGCGGAAAGTTATCCCGAAGGTTCAGTGGACCTTCTTAGGTCCTCAGCTGGGTAGGAGAAGTGGTTTAACACTTGACGCATCCACCTCAGTTGCACCGGGTGCACGACGACTTCCACGTATCTCAACTAAGGAGATACGTGTTCGACCCTTCACATATCATTGACCATGGTGAGCTGGACTTGGCAATGGGGTGACTTTCACGGAGGTTCCAGTGGGAATCGAGGATCAACAGGAGCAGATCCTATGAGGATGGACGATTCCTCGGGTGCACTTTCACTGGCAGTACGGGAACCTCCAGGTGAGCACATGAGAGCGGGAGGCTCAGATGCGTGCTCTGTACCGCTTTTGTGACCCTAGTTTGTGTTAAAGCTTTACGAGGATGTAAAGCCCTGAGGTGGGAGTAATGTAAAGACTCGTAAAATTCAAGGAATTTTTTTTCTTAATTTTCTTTGGAATTTTACAAGAACGCAGTTTCTGACGGCACCTGATTCTGAGGCCCGGTGTGCCCAGAATCAATTTCCGAAGTTTAGCTCGGGTACGTTCAGTGAACGAACGAGCGGGAATTCCTATCTTTTGAACCGGTGCTCGGAATCGAATTCTGAGGGCACCGATGGAACCGTAGCACCGGTAATTTCTTAGGAACTCCACTTCCGAAGTTGCGTTTACACGCGGTAAGTTGTTGGAATTTGTGGAAGTTGAAATAAAAATTAAACTACAATTTTTATTTTAACTAAGTGGATTAGGCTTTAGGTGGAAGTTGGGTTACTACCCAACTTCCCAAGGGAGGTTATGAAGGTGGTGGGGCCCACACGAACCCTACTCCTTCACCTTCCCTAACCTTCCATAACTCTTCAAATTCTTTAACCCCCATCAACTCACATTTAATATTTGACAACTTAAGTTTAATAACTTATGTTATTAATTAAGTGAGTTAAGTGTGGTTATTTGAATTTTAAACTCCTGAAATTCAAATATTTGTTATGTTAATAAAATAAGAGGTAAGCTTATTTTATTTTGGGGTTGGAACCTTTGTTGCTTGAAAGGTTTGGGGAGAAAAGCTAAGGAAAGCTAGAGTTCTTCATCTTCTTCATCGAAGAACACGAAGAACGCGAAGAACGCATCGCACTCCGTCGAAGAACGCCGAGTCCTCGGAGATCGACTATGCGACGCCTTTTACCGCGATGGTTCTTCCGCGACGTCTCTTTCTGCGACGAATCCTCGTTCGACGAACCTCTGTTCAAGCTCGCACGAGGTAGGGGGTTTATGTGTTTTCTATATGTGATTTCTCTTCCGTCTTTTATCCGCGTCTTTTTGGACTGCATGATATCAGTTAACAGGAGGAGGCCGGACCACACAAACACGGCCGACCCCCTCCCTTATTGTTTTCCTTGTTATTGCGGATCGAATGAAAGTAACGCGGTGCCGTCGCACCGCATGGGTTTGAGCGGCAAGAAATGCGCGACGTCGTCACGCCGCGCATTCAAATTTTTGAACCAATTTTGTGGCACCGTCGCGCCTTGCCGAAGAACCGCAGCCGGAGTCGGGCCGCGACGAAGGGGCGCGACGCCATCGCGTCGCGCCGGAAAACCACAAAGACGGTACGTTTTGTTAATTGACGTGCAGAATGACGGGCGACGACAAACGTGGCCGCAATGTATTTTTGAAGCTTGCGCAGTAAAGTTAGAGACCCGAGATGAACACCGGATCAGACGGTTTTGAAAACAGACCACCGGAGCAACTCCGGTGGCCCGCGGAAACACCCGGAGGCGCGGGTCGCCGGCGTGGCGCCGCCGACGATCGGGGGCGGCGGCGGATCCGCCGCCGGCCTCAATCAACGGCGAGGGCGGGCCGCGCACACCCCCGCTCCGCGGCTTCCGCTCGGCCGCGCTGGCCGAGCCGCGACTGGCCGGTCGGACCGAACCGAGTCGGCCTGGCTGGGCCGGGCCCATCCGGGTCGGTCCGGGCCCAGACCCCCTGTTTTCAGACCCTCTTTGGTTTTTTTCCCATATCTTGGGCTACGGACCTACGATCGATGCACCGTCAGTTACGTAGAGATCCTTGGAACGAGATGGTCTTTTCGGTATATCGCACTCAAGGTTTCGGAATACTTTGGGTTCGTCCGGGTTGGTTCGGATACGAAACCAACCGGGCCCTCGGAGCGGAAACGCTCGTAACTTGAGCTCCGGACGTCCGATTGAGGTGTCGTCGACTTTGTTGGATTCCTCTTAGTGAGACAGATCTTTTGGCTTACTCCGCTCAAGGTTTGGATGCCTTCGGAGTGCGTTCGGGTTGGTTTTCTCACAAAACCAACCGGGCCACTGGAACGAAAAAGCCAATAACTCACAGACCGGGCGTCCGATTGACACGGCGTCTGTCTCGTTGTTTTCCTCTTGATGAGACGGAACTTTTGGAATAATTTTCCCGAGTTTTGGTTGTTGTTGGATAGTGGCCGGGTTGGATTGTACCCGAAATCCAACCGGGCCCCTGGAACAGAAAAGCTGATATCTTTCAGACCAGACGTCCGTTTGACGAACTGTCAGCGGCGTTGGTGATCACGTTGAGAAATGGTCCCTATGAGTATACCCTATGAGAGTTCGGGGTATAGTTGAGTTACGGCCGGATTGGTTCGCACACGAAACCAACCGGGCCCCGGGGACGAAAAGGCTAGTAACTCACAGATCGGGCGTCCGATTGACGCACCGACTGTTGCGTTGAGACCCCTATGACGAGGCGGTCCTTTGAGATACTTCTTCGTGGGACTTTGTGATACTTGGAGTATCGACCTGTAGCTCGTGGAGAGGACCCTCCCGGAGGCGAGCGTACGGAGTATAGAGACCGTGTAGCCGGCTGAGACCTGACGATTGCTTGACCGACTCGACTTGGAGTGAGTCGACTAGCCCAGTGGACGGAGCGCCCGGTATTTGGTGACAGACCCACGGCGGACGGAGCGCTCGGTAGTTGGCCGTAGACCCGCGGTACTCGACAGGAGGAGTACCTCTATAGGCTATTAGGGGGAGCGCCCGGTATTTGGCGACAGACCCACAGCGGATGGAGCGCCCGGTAGTAGGATGCAGACCCGCGGTACTCGACAGGAGGAGTACCTCAGCAGTCTTAGGTTAGTGAGCAGTACCTCAGAGTCGTGACAGGACCACTGTACACTCCAGAGGCGGAGCTCTTCAGTAGTTTCGGTTTCGATAATGAAAATCCTGGTTTGAGCTGAGACTTTTGACCTTTGTGTTTACCCCTTGATTGAGATGGGTCACTTGATAACTTAGGTATATGTATGGGCATATACCTGGGTGCAGGTTATCTGTTGATTTCATGATCTTAGTGTTTTCCTCATGATTGAGATGGGTTACTTGATAACTTAGGTATATGCATGGGCATATACCTAAGTAGAGGTTATCTGTTGAGATCTTATTTGTGGTTATCCTTGTTGGTTTTAGTGAGACCTTGTGGGGCTCGGGGTCCCTATTGAGTATCGTTATACTCACCCCTACACGGGCTATGCCCGCACCTCGTTGTGTTGGTTGCAGACGACGGGCAGTGCTGACGGAGGCCGAGTGTTCGAGGACTGGATGGTACCTGGAGGTGGACTACATGACGAGTCAGTACCCAGAGGTGGACTACACAACGAGTCAGTATCTGTAGGTGGAATTCACGACGAGACGACACACGGAGGAGGTTGACGGGCGAGAGCGTTGTGGAGGCTATCTGTACCTACCCTTCAGGTAGGATCCGTGGTGGACGATCCAGGAGCTGCGCCATCTATACCTACCCTTCAGGTAGGATCCGAGGAGGACGACCCAGGACCTGCTTCCTTTCTTCCAGATGTTGTATTTTCTTGTTGTACTTTGTTCATTTGTAGTTTTACTTTCATTTGGGGTTGTATTATGGCCCATTTACCTTTCAGCACTTCTCTTTGTACTTAGTGTTTTACTTCCGCTTGTACTCTATAGTGTTTTGTTTACTTTTATAAAGGCAATGTCTTCCCAGTTATCGGGATTTACGCCTTTGGTGCTAGTCGCCAGCCCCTGGCCTATGGAAGGCGGGCTTGGGGTAGTCACGGCACTGGCCCCGAGGACGGGTCGTGACAATTCTATCCATCAACACTAGGAAAAAAATCACTTAGAGAATATAGAATATCTTATTTGAAATATTGGGTTAGTTAAGTTTAATAAAAACATATTTAGACAGATTATATTGTAACATGTATGCACTGGATTGTTGAACTCAAACTCGAGTGACTTGCCTACTAAAAAGAAACAACACATCAATGATACAAGTTAAATAATAATTTAATAAGTTATATAAACTTTATAAAAATGAGTAGTTGAGAATTAATTACAAGTTTTCTAAGATAACAATGAAAAATTTGTGTAAGTGGAAAATAAAATCAATTAATAAGAGTTAAAGGGGAATCTGTGAGTTGACTACTAAACCATTTTTTCTACCCTAATTATCACAATTAATCTTGAGTGATTCATGCTATCAAGATGGTTAATTTCAAGATTTTATATACTCAATAAATAAGTTAAATACGTGTGAAGAGTATTATAAAAAAACAATGTGTGTTCTTAGAAATTAAGGGAAATAGATATTAAAGGGATTACTAAACTCATATAAATAAGGTAAGGATTCTAAACTTAAGAATGATGGATCTTTTAAAGTGTTACATGTAAGATCCCATTTTTTTGATGAGGTATGAATCCTTTAAATTTTAGTCTCAACCTTTATTTTTCCCCTTAATGAAAGTTTCTAAATATGTCATAAAAGTTCGATGAGTGTTCAAGCTTGATTTAGGAATTGGAGTTTTGGTTTTAGAAGGAAGGGGGAGGAACATGGATAGCACATGGTTAGTGCTAACCATGTACCTCAATCACATGATCCATATAGGGTGACACATGGTTTGTCAAACCATGCACCTAAGGCCGCACAACTATGAAAAACCTATAATAAATTGTAGGTGCACCATGGACGGTGCATTCATGGTTTTTATAACTATGCACATGAACTGTGTGAGGGACTTGTGCATGGGTAGTGTTCCACGCATAGTTGGAACCTAGTTTGGGTAGCCATGCATCCAAACCGTGCACCTTTTTAAACGTGCTAGAAATTACTATTCCCCCCCTCTTCCATTAAACCTAAAATTTTCCTCCCTCATTTTCACAACAACAAACATGTGTGGGATCTCCCCTATTACTTTCCTCTAGTATTTGAGAGATATTCCTTATAATAGATCCAATTTGAAAACATTTAGTCATGTTGAATCCCCTCTCATTAAGTTTATCATTCCTCTTTCCCCCTTTCTCCATTTTCTTCTCCATCTTGGATGTTATTTCCATGTGAGCTTATATACCCTATTTTTAGTATTTTTGTATGGTTTCTCCATTTTCTCTCATTCCAGTCCAAATATGAGGCTGATAATGGAAAATGAGTCTACTACTAAGGTAAGGTAGGTGGTATTGTACTTATCCTTAAAATTCTAGGTGTTTGTAAATTATTCTTGTTGTGCTGCAAGTTGTACTTTCTGTGCATTACCTATAAAATATGTAGTACCTTTAATTAATCTCATGGAACTCGACTTGATGTCCCATGATGCCCTTTTACACTGTTATAGGTTGATGCCCCCAACTCAGACCACCCCATGGGGTGTGCTTGTTTAAATACCCAGACAAGTATGCTTTTGTAATTACCAAAAGACCACTAAGGTGGTTCTAAATGGACACTTATAAAGGAATGGACAATTTGAATTAAATGAATCATGATATGGAAAGTAAACATCAAATGGATTTTTTTTATCTATCACTCATATGACTTTGGATGAATTTAACTGAAAAATGGCATGGATTATATTCATTATCCCTGAATTGTGAAATGACATGTATATTGATATATCATGCTTACCTTTGTACCATAAATGGATCATTATAAGGATGTGGACCATATTGAATTATAAATTTAAAAGTTTGATTGTGATTATTATTATTAACCTCAATGATACTGTTAGGTGCGACCTTCATTGAGTAAGACTTGGATTCCCAACATGGAATGCCTTGAGTGAACTTGAACGATCACACCCAATTCATTGATGCGACTTCCAAGTGGGATACCATCTTTGGACTTAGTAAATTTCTTAGATACATGAATTCCTTGGTATGACATCGATGATTCACATGATTTATTTCTAGAAATTCGAATACCATGAATTATATTTTTGGATTCAGCTTGATTTCCTTAGACACAGACCACCTTATATTATCTCCTTGGTCCCCAATCAAGTCTATAACAAGTTTACCTTGGACATGATCCTTAGACTCGAAGAGGATGCCTTGGCCATGGGCCTTGGGTTCCTAGCCTACTAAAGGTCTGATGCTCATAAATATTCGGTGTATACTAAAGCTATTAGTATTTAACTAGTTCAAATTTTTGTATAGTTTATCCTGATTCACTTACTAAGAACTTTCACAGTTTATAATTATGGAACAGATTGTATAAAATTCATTTAAAACTTTACTTATATTATATGAATTGTATACCATTACTATTTATATTCATAGTTTGTATTTTATTAGACACTGTTGGTAGTGACCTACTGAGTTTTACTCACACCCTATTTGGGATTCCAATTGGTACTTAGAAAAACTTCATGGATATAGGTAGGGCTAAGGGTAAGTGCCCAACTATAGATGCTTGAATCTTTCTTTTCGTATGGGATCATGGGAGAAAATGACCAAGTTACTGCTCGGTATGCTTATGGAGATAACTGTGTTAGACTTTTGTTCCTTTTTTATACATGTATTGTATGTATTCCTACTGCCACGTATGCTTGTTCATTTTTTATAAACATGAAATCATCCTTTGAACATGATATTTCTCATAGATCTTGACTATTTATTATTATTATCTTGATGTTTATTTCTACTACCTTGTGATATTCTGTTATCAGATTGTATTATTTCTTCTTCTTATCTATTATTATCACCATTGTTCTCCACTTTGATAAAGGGGGTATAGTCTCCCCACCATACCATCATAGACCCTCTATACTATTCAGAAACCTATAGCATGTAAGGATGCGTGCTTGAGGCCATGTGGCCAACCGAGTTCAGTTACTTATGAGTGAATTGGGACTAAAATGTCACAAAGTGTTATCAAAGGTTCTTTGTTTCCTTTGTCCTACTATTTTGGGATGGTAGGCAGGTGACTAGGACGTGTCATAACTTGGTAATAAGTCATGCCTTGGAATTTTTAACCCATTTTCATGGGAAAAGCCAAGTTTCTAGGGATGGGACTTGCTGTTATGGATTTCACCTATTACAATTTCACTAATTCCACCATTGGGTGACACACATGTTTTATTATATTATATCTTGTGGATTTTTATCCTTGGGATGGTATGGCAAGGAAGCATTGTTGCATACATCATTATAAGAATATAGGGATTTGCATTCCATACCATGAATTTTCATTTCCTGATCATCTGTTACTAGTTATATGTTCCTTGATTTCTAAAATTTTAATTACACTAACACTTGTAGAAAAAAGGAGGAAAATTTGGTTACATAAAGTGTCTGCATCAACCTAAATGGTGTTTTTCCATATTTCTTGATGATGGAACCTTATATAACCAATTTTTACATGATTTAGCTATGGGATATTGGTTACTTATACTGAAAAATTATTCGATTGTGATTAAATGGCTTCCAATTACAATTTATATTGTTATGCCTATATAAATTGGGAATGGTGATCCATATAATTGAACCATCCTGTATGGACTTGTTACATCATGAGACCAGATGTAAAAGCCTGACTATAGTTACATGGAATTCTAATTGTATTATAATTATTAGGACTTTATAACTTGGGAATAGAAGTAAATAAAACTGAACCATTACATATATCTAAACATGCTCAAAATTGTAACTCTTGGAGTAAATGGTTTCAATTAAATGGGGATTCCAATTACAACATAAAGGGAAATTTCTTCTATAACTTATAATTGACACTCCGTATAATATAACTTTTATAGTTAAAGTTTAGTTTCACCCTTGGAATGACCTTAGTAGTAGGTAGATGGGTTAGTGTTTTTATAGGATAGTTAGGCCTCAAACCTATCATGTTCCCCATCTATAATCTTTTTTCCTACTATATATTATGAGGCATGTTCTTGGCATTGTAGATATATGCCTCCATGATGGACTTAGGTCGAGAATAAGGAAGATGGTTACAACCATGTGCATGAGGTTGTGGGACATAACCTACTAGTAGTGCCACTTGCGAAACCTCCTATAGTACCTCATGTTATACCTAGACCGGGAATTGATGCTTAACTCAGAGATATTTTCTTATGGTTAGAGAAATCTATAGAGGTAAATCTGTGACCTAAATTTTCTATGTTATATTTGACTATAGAATTCCAATAGTAGCACCCACATACTCTCTTGAGGGATTGTGGTCTCCAAGCCATTGAGTCATGTCAAGAGGCTATTCTATATATCTTCGAGCATATGGAGACACCTCTGAAAAGGAGGTTCAAGATCACATCTTACATGCTTCATGGATCTTACAAGTGATGGTTTGATATTCTAAATCAGGAAAATCAACATCAAGATATGATTTGGAGGGAGTTTTAGACTAGTTTCTTTGATTACTTTTTCCTGGAAATGTTGAGAGACGATCATTATAGGGAATTCATGCATATGAAGTAGGGTTATATGTCCTTTATGGATTAATTATCTCATTTCACCAAGATTAAATGATTCTTACCCACTATTGTTGGTGACGAGTTGTCCTGGGCAAGATTTTTTGAAGATGGGCTTAAGTATGCCCTCAAATATTAGGTGAATGACACCCGATTGACTATCGTGACTGAGATAGTGAACTAGAACCTTATCTCTAAGTGTAATATGAGAGAATATGAATATCCATGTCATGGTGGTTCAACTTCTAGGCTAGGTAGTATATAATATAGTGGTAATAAGCATATCTTTGAGATTTATCATGAGGGAAGTGGTAGACAAAGTGTATGAACAAGTAGTTATGTAGCATGCCACCAGTGTGGAAGTTAAGGACATATGAAACCTTAGTGTAGCATAGACCCAATTGATTTATGAGTATAAGAAATGATGGGATATCTTTAAATATTTTTTAGGACCTTTCCACCAGTACCTATTGGTAGAGGATCCGATCTTGCTCTAAATTCTAGAGCAGGATCAAAAGCTCTATGCTAGGAGGGAAGCTAGAGTACTACTAGATAATCAGGCTGAGGTGGTGGTCATGGTTGAGGAATACAGACTTATGATGTGTAGAACTAGTAGAGCATACCTACTTAGGGAGGTCAGGTTGTGACATAGGGTTGTGGATCAGGCATGTTATATGCAGTGAAACCAACACCTAAGGAGCAGAGTGTTGGGATGTCTATAGTATGAGGTAAAATTTTAGTAGCCTCGACTTTAGTATATACTTTGTTTGATACAAAATATTCACACTCTTTTATATCTATGTCTATCATAGAAGGTCTTAGGATTGAAATTGAGTACTTTGGTGGAGTGATGAATCTTGATACTTCGTTAGGAGTATGATCAGAAAGTGTACACTAGAACAAGGAGTGTCCCCTCAAGATCGACATTTACCATTTCTTATGGAACCTTTTCATCCTCAAAATGATAGGTTTTGATATAATTATTAGGATCAATAGGTTGGTGCCTTATCAAGACCATATCAATTTTTATCTCTAGATGGGTTCTTTTATATCCCCATAGGGTGATAGCTATGTTTATAAGGGGGAATGAGATGTTTAGGAAAGTCGAGCTGGACCTGAGAAACATGGGTTAGATAGAATGTCGACCTTGATTTCTAGTATTTTTCTTAATGATCAAGGAATACAAAAGTATATTTTTCCTCTTGTGGTGTATGGATTTAGAGATATTTTCTCATATGACCTTTCAGGGTTACCTCTACGGGGAGAGGTGGAGTTCACTGTTGAGATTGTTCTAGGAGAAAAATAAGTATCTATTACTCCATATATTAGGGATCCTACTGATCTTCATGAAATCAAGAGGAAGTTAGAGGACCTGGAATCCAAAGGGTTTGTACGACCCAATACTTCTCCTTGGGGTTCACCTGTGATTTTTTCTAAGAAGGTGGATGAAATCTAAAGGCTATGTGTAGATCAATGGATGTTGATTTAGCTTATAGTTAAGAATGAGTACCCACTACCTTTTCTAGAAGATATATTTGAACATATCTGAGGATCCAAAATGTTCTCAAATATTGATTTGATATTGGTCTATCATTAGGTAAGGGTTAGACCCTCAGATATACCACATACACCATTCTGAAGAAGGTATGACTTATATGTGTATTTTTTTATGTCATTCAGTCTAATGAATGAACCTGCTCTCTTTATGTCCTTGATAAATAGGGTTTTCCATCCATACTTAGATTCTTTTGTGGTAGTTTTCATGGATGATATCTTAGTGTATTCTCAGACTCAATATAGTCATGCCAAACACCATGACATCGTATTGAGTACACTAAAAGAGCACTATATTTATGCTAATCTCACAAAATTTCACTTCTATATTGATAAAGTTCACTTCTTAGGTCACATTATATCATAAGTAGGGGTACCTATGGATCCAAGGAAGGTGATATCTATTGTTTCTTAGGAGCATTCCAAGAACATATTTGGTATATAAAGTTTCTTGGGGCTATCTAGATACTATCATAATTTCATTTATAATTTTCAGGACTTGAAGCACTACTTATAAGCTTGACCAAGAAAGGTGAAAAGTTTCTTTGGTTTGAATCTCATGATAAATATTTTCAGGAGTTGAGAGGAATACTGAACTCAACATCAATTCTAATTTTACCTGATCCTGGCAGTGGCTATACAATGTTTTGTGATGAAAAAGGTATCAGTTTGTGAGTTATTTTAATGTAATGGGAATGAGTAATGGCATATGAGTCTCATCAGTTGAGGCCACATGAGTGTAATTACTCAATGAAAAATCTCGAATTACCAGTAGTGGTTCATGACTTGCATTATTGGAAGCATTATTCATTGGGAGAATAGTTCATCATATACACGAACCATATAATCCTTCAATACATATTCACGCAGCATGACTTGAAACTTTTAATGTGACTATGGGTTGAATTAATTTAATCTTCCGACTTTGAACTTTATTATATATAAGGGAAGGGAAATGAAATTATTGATTCTTTGAGTCGGAAGAATCAAACTCTAGTTGTTCAAGAGGTGAGTAGTGAATGGAAGTTGACGAATCTACTCTTTGAAATACATCTGGAAGTCCAAGAATGTTATGGGTAGGACATAATTGCATCTTTTACAATGACTTCATCACTTATGGTCAGGATAAAAAAGATGCAAATTTCATATCCTAAATTCTTGGTCCTTAGATAAAGTATTTATAGTGAGGACCCACATGTTGGTTAGGCTGTGGGTGAGGAAAAGATCCTACATATACATGGACGTTTATGGGTACCTAAATACATGAGAGAGAAGTTTATGTGAGAATATCATATTTCTAAATTGGTATTTTATCCTAGAATCACCAAGATGTACCATGACTTATGCCACTGATATTGGTGCCCTAGTTTGAAAAGGAAGATGGAAAGTTTTGTTACTCAGTGTTCCACCTGTCAGCAGGTGAAGGCAGAACACCACCAGATTTTTGGTCCTTTATATCTGTTACCCATCCCAGAGTAGAAATGGGATAATTTCACTATATATTTCATGATGGTCTTTCCCAAGTCACCCTGAGGCAATGACACCGTATGGGTGATCATGGACAGGCTGAAAAAGTCTAATCAATTATTTCCCATTAGGGAGACCTTCTCTATTGATGATATTGGGAGGATATATATTCAAGAGGTTATACAACTTCATGGGGTTCTACATTCCATCATATAATATTGGTATGATTGATTCACTTCTTGGTTCTAGTAGGGGTTGCAGAAGGCTCTGGGTTCACATATGCTTCTGAGTACAAATTATCACCCATAGATCGATGATCAGTTTGAGCATACTATACATGTATTAGAGGATATTCATTGAGAACGAATCCTTGATTTTGGAGGTTCTTGAACAAAAAACTTACCTCTAGCTGAGTTTGTTTATAATAATAGTTTCCAAGTGATTATTCAGATGGCTCCATATGAGGTGCTCTATGGTAGGCCTTGTCATTTACCTTTGTCCTAGTTAGAGGCAAGGGAGGCAAAACTTTTGGGACACCATCATGTTCAACTAACATCATAAAAGGTATAGTTGATTAGTAAAAAAATGGCCATGGATCAATCTAGGCATAATTTCTATGTTTATCATCATCACCAAACTCTAGAGTTCGAGGTGGGAGATTGAGTGTTCTTACGTATTTATCCTAGATTGTGTTATCAATGGATTCAAGGACAAGGGAAGAAGAAACATAGGTTTTTTGGAACTTTTTAGATTCTAGATAGAGTCGGTCTAGTTTCCTATCAAATATATCTTCCTCAAAGGTACCTATCCATGCAAAAAAGTATTCTATATTTCTTATCTTCACTATTATTACTCAAACTCTTCCCATATTCTTGACTTTGAGGAAGTTGAGTTAGAGGCCGATGATTCTTTTGAAGAGTATCCATTTTTCCTCATTGATTGAATCAAAAAGGATCTTCAAGTTGGTTATGATCCTTTAGTTTAGGTGTCATAGTAGCACGCCCATGTATAGGATGAGACCTAGAATCAAGAGTCTAATATACGTGTTTAGTGGTTGGAGTTATTCTTGGATGCTGCTCAACCACCTTCACAAGGGAAACTCAAGGATGAGTTGTCATAAGAAGTGAAGGTTGTAATATATCAATTATTTGATGAGGTATTAATCCTTTAAATTTTAGTATCAAACTTTCTTTTCACCAAAACGAAAGTTCCTAAAGATGTCATGCAGGTTCCATGAGAATTAGGGCTTAGTTTGGGGCCTGTAGTTCCACTTTTGTAAGGAAAGGGGGAGGTAAATGGTTAGTAATTACCATTAACCTCAACCATGTGGGTCATAGAGGGTGGAATAAGGTTTTTCAAATCATATAACTGAGGTTTTATGACCATGAAAAAACTACAATAAACTATAGGTTCACCACACATGGTACGTGAACGGTTTGTCTAACCATGCACCTAGACCATGTGAGGTGTGTTCTTTGAGACAATTTCAAATTCATGGTTTTCACATGGTTTGTATAACTGTGTGAATAAACCATGTGAGGGACTTGTGCATGGGTAGTGTGCCATGTAAAATTGGTGCATTGTTTGGCCAACCATGTGGCTAAACCATGCAACCCTTTAAAAGTGTTAGAAATTACTATCACCCTCTTCCCTTAACCTAAAATTTATCCTCCTCCCTCAATTTCACAACATCAACCATGCGTGGGAGCTCCCCTATTCTTTTCTTCTAGGATTTGAGATATCTTCTTCATACAATCTTCAATTTGAACTATGTCAGTCACATTGGATCCCCCTCAGTAAGTCTATCATTCAACTTACCTCAATTATATATTTTCTTCATCATCTTGGATGATATTTCCATGAGAGATTATATAACTTATTTTTAGGTCATTTATAAGGTTTCTACATGTTCTCTTGTTCCAACCAAAATCTTAGGCTGATAATAGATGAGGAGTCTACTACTATGTTAAGGTAGGTGGTCTCATACTTATCCCTAAAATTCTAGGTGTTTATAGATTATCACTGTTGTTCCATACATCGAACTTTCCACATGTTTCCCCTAAAATGTGTAATGCCTTCAATTAATCACCTAAAACCTAACTTGATATCCCATGATTCCCTTTTACACTATAAAAAGTTTATAAACCAACTCATACCACCCCATAGGGCATTTTTACTTAAATACCCTAAAAATTATGCTTCTGTAATAACCAAAACACCACTATGGTGTGTCTGAATGGACCCTTATAAAGGAATGACCAGTTTGAATTAAATGAATCATGATATAGAAAGTAGAATTCACTTGGAAATTTATTTATTATCAGTCATATGACCTTAATGGATTATTCCACCTCCAAGGTGGTGCGTTTCTGGGTGGTGTGAAAATGGCACGACAAGAATCATCACCCATATCTTTTTTTATAGAGATGGGTTCTCGTCTAATTCACCATTCATTTTGTTTTAACCCATTCAATGTCATTATCCTTTAAATAAGGTTTAATTAACCCTGTGGGAACTGTTGGTCCTAGTGGACGATTGCATGGGGGTAAAGCAGTTGTGCAATCGATCCTTCTCAGATATAACTTCCTCGAATGGTCTCTAACGGGCTTATTTGTGGAGACAAGAATGCCCAACAACCCTGTTATCCATGATTTATGGGCCTGCTTTCCAAAGTTAGGTCCTCATTGACCGATGATTCAATCAATGACACTTAAAGACTCCATTGGTTGAGAGGATGGGAGGTCAGGCTCATCGTACCCTTCTAGGGGAGGATAGTTGCCTATTCCAGGACTCCCTTATATATTTAAGTCATGTTCATATGTTCATGAATCCTTGGTTCATTCCCAAAGAGTGTGTCCATGGGTTACCCTTGGTTTGTAGGATTGTCGTAGGCATGCATATATTTGATGCTATAGAGGTGATGCTAACTTGATCCATGTAATAAGGCGCTTTGGAGTTTATCATCATCCAGGGGGGACGAAAGGTGACTTGACGTTGGGATCAGGCCCATAAGAAGGGATTCCTATATATCCTCAGAAGAGGAATCATAACCCACATAGTTCAGAAGGTATGGGGCTTATGCATGGGAGATACCCATTTGATGGACATGATTGGGAGGACCCTTTTGGATGGGCACCCTTTTGAGATCGGGCCTTCTGGTAGGCATCCTACATATCCTGATTTGATTAGGAATTATAGTTCTCATAGTTTAGAATCATGTGGATGTTGTAACCCTCACAATCTCTAAGACCACACGAGTCATGCTCGGTGTGATAAACAAGAGGATGTGAAAGATTCAAAAATGCACATGCCTCCTCCCCTGTTGGTGGGGGAGGAAGATCCTACAATAGAAGAGGCTGGGGCGACCATGGGCGAGGGCACAGAGCAACGAACCCTTTAATGTGAAATTACATTAAAGGTCACATAGACCAGCCCCAGAATATTGGGGACTTATCTCAGTGGGAGGGACTTGGAGCACGTTCTGGTAAGGGTAGGAGTTTCATCCTCATCAAAAGGGGGAACAAGCATAACCCCTTTCAACTAATCACTATTCCTCATTGAATGAAAAAGCAACAGATCACACTTAGTCTCGAGAACAGGTAGGTTCACGTCAGCGTCCCAAGGGTGGGATCTAGGTTACCATGGGAATGTAGCCTCATAGGAATTCCCAAAGACCACACCATTGTGGGTAGATCCTTCGTGACTCCGCTTACCATGGGTGTGTAGGCTCAATGGGGAATGCTGATGCACCTAATGGTCTGATCATACGGGTCCGATGGCTTCAGAGGATGCTTTGGCCTAATGCTGGAGGACTGGTTAGTAGAGGGATCATGGAGGACTGGATGGTAGTGGAGGGGTGAGGTTGGAACCAGAAGGAAAAATACCCGAAAACACCCTATTCCGCATATTGACTTTTTATGCGGGATGGGGGAGACTCCGCATACCATAGTGGTATGCAGGCAGAGGGGCCGTCTACGTACCACTATGGTATGCAAGAATGTGTATAGTCAACCACGTACCATAGTGGTATGCAACCCATCACGCCACTTTAGGTTCCATTCACGTATCAAAGTAGTATGCAACGCTGGGTTCAGTCTGTGTAGTGCTACGCTACGTAGAGCACCATATTGAAGAGGGGGGGGGGGGGGTCCAAGGGGCCATCATTCACAAGGAGTTCATCTATGAGAATCCTTTGGTTCATGATTTACCAATTAGGTTTGCAGTTCTATTATTATTATTCAATTCCCCCATTTTATGGTTTTCTACTTTCTATACCTGCAGAGGGAGGGGTTTGCGGTTTGGGCTTCACCGATTAAACAAGACAGAAGCTGGAGTGAAACCTCTAAGTCTCCCTCAAGATTTTGTCGTCCTTACATCTCTTTGTATATCTCCCTCTATATCTCTTTTACTTATAATATGATCCTTTTATAGAGAATCAGAGAAATCATATCTATTGGGCATGAAACACCATTTGTGGAGGCCCATTGAAGTAATATCCTGACCCTCAGAAGACTCGGTCAACCAGGGTTTGCAAAGGCTTTTGTTCATGATAATGGTTTGTAGAACCCTACTAATTCTCTTCGTCCGTGAACTGATGAGTTTGTGGCATAGTATGCGGATGGTCCTCACGCGTATTAATCCATCAGCGACTCAGTTAGAAGTTTTCCTTACTCGCTGGCCATTATCTTGTGGGCCAACGGTTTACGGATCATCTCCTATACCTGGCAGTTTTCAATCCATCTACTCCGCATACCTTTCTCGGTGATGGTTTGCGGGCCACTTAAAAAACCTTGAAAACTTTAATTCCATCAACTTTCTTCAAAGAATTACAACTTAATTTGAGTCTATTCACCTTTCTAGACTTGTAGAAGTACTTTCTTCCTTCTACAAAGCATTAATGGGGTATTTTCTTCCCTTGGTGGAATTTTTAGGAGCCTACAAATTCCCCCCATCAGAATGGTGTCTGTTTGGAACAGAAAGGGGACTATTCTAATGTAGAAGCGGTCCTGAACTGAAATGGTTCATGGTAGAATAGGTGGACCCAATAGGGGGGGGGGGTACTGCACCTATATATAGGGCCCATGTCATTTGTATTTTACCATTTCTCACAGACAAAAGTACTCTCAATTTACCCGGATTACCTTGTTCTCGCATACATTGCTCCTTGTGAAAATCCCATTCGCGAACTGCTCCGTACATTCTGCGAACCAATCTCCAAGACATTTCTCCATCCGCATACCATATTTTGGATTCTGCGAATGGGACTGTGAAATTTTAAGACTTAAAATCTGGATTCTGCGTAAGAATGTGTTACACAACTGGTTTTTCCGCATACCATACTTGGATCGACGAACTAGAATTTTAAGAATATTAAAAATCCAAACTTAAAATTTAATCCACCATTATGGAATATGAACATAATCAAGGCCTACGTTCATGGTATCCTATTTATGAGAACCTTTCTATTCACCAGAAAATGATCCACATGGAAATTCCTCACAGATGGTTTGCATAGCATGGCTATATGCAGTGGAATGCAGCTTTGTACCGTAGCTGTAGGCGGGGTTACTTCCACGTATCATGCAATATGAGAGATGTGGCTACCGCGTACCGTTTCTAGAATCCATATGTGGAGCTTCATGTGGAAATATTTTGAGTCCTTTAACCATTTTTCATAGCCTTTATCCAACAATTTTTTATCAGACTGACTTCTCATCAGCTTCTGGATCTTCCTGTGCAGGCTACAATGGCTGATTCACAGGCTGCTGCTAACATCCCTGCTTCTTCTGAGGCTACTCTTGCTGCCCCTCTTTCTACTGTTGAAAAAAGATCAAAGGATATGGAGGCTTTGGTTGATGAAAAAACTCTGTTCATTCCATTTCACCAATCCCTTGTAAATATGCTCACAGTGGGTCAACGGGAGTACCCGGTCTCAGACAGGATTCCTTCTTACAGGTTTGGCCTTTTGTCTGATACTGAGATCCAGATGCCAAAACCGATTGATCATCCCACTACCTGGATAGTCAATACTTCTATTCCAAAGGATTTGATCTCTTCTAAGGGGAGGTACCTTCAGAGAGATACTACCTCCAGGTCTTCGCTGCATTACGCACCTCGAACCCTAGAGGGGGTACAATAGAGGCCTGATCAGATGGACCACTATTATCAAAGCATCACGAGGAAGGATACAAAAAATGAGCTGCATGGTTGGTTATATCGACGGGACCTTTGTCTTGGAGGCTCATTTGTCTTGGACTGGGGGTGGCCCTTTTGGGTTCACCAGAGTTGTGAAGAATTCCAAGATGAGCTATAGACTGTGGGACTGTACAAGGCCGTTTGGGTTTCTCAGACAAACACCCATCATGATACTGCCCTTATTTCATAGATCTTAAGCTAGTGGAGTCCAGATACCAACACTTTCTATTTGACCCACATGGAGGTTGGCATCAGCCTTTGGGACATCTGGATGATTTCAGGAGTCCCTATCGTTGGGGACATGTACGATGAATTTTTCCCCCCCTTTGCTATTTCAGATGATGAGGAAAGAAACGCCCCTCTGGCCAGGAAACTCATCATCCAAGTGAAGGCACTTATGAAGGAAAGTGATCCCTTTCTGAAGTAGGACATTTCTTTTGACGACAGGTTTGGAACTTTTTCTAAGCATACTAGTCTCGAGCCCGATCCACAGAGACCTAGGGCTTGTCCCACCAAAGTCACCCGAAGGCGAGCGAGTACTTACTGTCCCACACTAGAAGAGGGGGATTTTCAGAAATGGGGATGGGGTATCATCCCTAACGTCAATCAGTTATTTCGACTGGTGACTTTCTTAGCTTTGTTTCTGAGTGGGTGGATCCTACCAGTGTGAGAATTTGGTGGTGTAATAACCTCAACCTTTATCATGGCCACCGACAAATGCATCAATTTGGCTATCCCAGTGCTAGCCAAGATATACCACCTACTTGTCTAAATCAGCGAAGGGGGGTCACCCTACTATATGTTTGGTCCTTTTTAAATTCTTTGGGGATAGATGGGAGCCCACTTAGGGGGTTATTACTTCATCAATTCCCTACCAATTACACATTCTACCCTCCGACCATACCTTTAGATCACCAGTGGGGTCATGCCAGTGGCTTGGGATTCACAGGATAAGTAATATGAGCAGACTGAAAGGAAGGAGCAAGACTTAATGGATTGTCTCAACATTCACGAATGTTTCTCTTAACACCCTTATGATTCCCCTACTGGTACTATTATAAACAATGAATCTGAATAATTTATCAACTTAGGTTACTTATTTTATCTGCGAGAAGGTATACTGGTTGCTCATATTGGAGGGGAACTTATTTTTGAGGGATATGAACCCTATATATTTAGTCAAAAATTCAACTATGTTTAGAAGTTGTGTCCCCCTGATCTGAACAGTGTTCGTTAAGAGAAAAATCTAATGACAGCTCACCAATTATGGCTAATGTTTACCCGGGAGGACACCCAGAGCTAGTCCAGACTTTTGAATTCTACAGATTCTGTGCCCTTACTTACTAAGAATTATACTGAGGCCTGAGTTAAGTCATATCCCGATGGCCAATTAGCCGAACTAGTTCCTATTGTGATAACTTCCAAGGCATCTAAGGAAAAAGGAAATGGGAAACAAAAGGGATTTTCTAAACACTCTAGACTGGGAAAAGTCCTTCGACGGTCTGTTCACCCCCCCTAGGAAAGTTGTGAAAGATGGGGTTATGACCTCATGAGTGACTGAACAAGCTGCTGGAACTGTTTCCAGGAATCCACCATCCATTCCTTCTGAGACTGATTTTCCAGTGGACTGGAGGCAATGGTACCTTTTGAAATGTCATTAATCTACCCGTGATTGGTCCCCCCATGATTTATGGAAACTCCTCTAGACTAGGTAAGTGGACCTTACTGGCATTGGATACATGTCAGCACCGACTAACATTTCTTTTGATGAGGCTCTAGATAGGGTGAGTTTCTATCTTAAGGACCTTGAGATCCTCATTCACTCTCAAAGTGTCCACCGTAAGTACTCACATCGGGTACTTCCCATGCTGCAACCAGAAAATATTGATGAGGATGACGAAGTCGTTGGATTGCCTACTAGGGCTACCATAGAGAAAGATTCTTACTTTCTCCCATCGTCTCATAAACATTTCTCTTCTTGAGATCCTGAGTTTGTAAGGAAACCTGAGAAACGTTTTAGGTTGTCGAAACCTACTCCACTCCCATGTACCATCATTCCAGCACTGGCCATCCTAATTACAACCACATTTCTAGAGGCTTGGAGAGTCTGGGATGAATTGAGGGCGAGCGCATCAGATGAATATATATGGAGGCTCCTTTAGAGTGAACACTTTGATATTCTGGGTTTTTGGGGAGCCATTGATCCTACCTGTATTTCAGATGATGAAGAACCTGATGAGGTGGAATCTTACTTGAATGAAATGGATAAGTGTCTTCACTCTCCTACGGATAGGCGTTACTGGTCGGACCACGTGGAATTGATGGTGGTATTTCCACGGCCGACGGGAGAGGTCTTATCTGCAACCTTTGGCTTTAAATTCTTTTATTTCAAAGATGATGAAAGTTTTCCGTTTCCTTTTTACTCTCTAGGGACCTTCTAGATCTCGGGAAACAGATTTCCCCCAACTTATTCTCCCGGCGGTATTGTGGTTGGAGAGTACGCCCCCTCAATGGTGGGGGGTACTGCGAAAGGATCTCCTGGAGCTGAAGAACATTGTAAGTGGTTATCACAGAACCCTAACAGGAATTTCACCCTCTATCTCATCTTGGTGATCTTATTCTAGATCCATCCTCCCAGCAGTCAAGGAAACAAAATCAAGCCTCTCAATTTTCTAAGCGTATTCGATGAGGGATCACAAGTAATTGTCTGTTTACCTGGTGATTGAACCAAGTACCCTTATCTGGTCAACTTACTGGTACATAAATGTACCTTGACACAGGGCCTATTGGTTATCAGATGATGAATGATCAGGCATCTATAGCTCCTATCCCTTTTAAGGTAGAGTAAGGGTCACCATCTACCTCGGCTGATTGAAATAGGGAGGGCCATTTGAAGAGACCAGGGGTGCTGCTGCTCCTACTCAAACAATCTCTTCCCAAACAATGGAAAGTCATCCAGAGGTTTCTGGCTCACTTGACTGTGCTGATATGACTCTCATGGAGAGAAACAGGGTAGTCCTTATGGCAGGGGCCAAGTCTAGTGATGAGCCCTAGGCCTGGTTGGACCTCGGAGGGGATTAAAATATCGGGGATCTAATCAATCTCGATCGAGCGACTTTTTCCCCTATAGAGGAAGTCACTCAAGATAATATTGTTTCATCTACACTTGGTGGCTTCGGTGAAGTCATAGTCAGGGGGACTGATGTTCTATCCCTTGAAAATTTGGATCGAGCTATCATTCCCTTTTTTCTAGTTCTGTGAGGGGTCATGATTTCTGCCCTCAGGATTCCAAGACCAACATCCTTATCTCGTCTGACCATCCCTACATGCCTTATATTAACCGACAACCTTTTGAGGAATGCCTTGAGGACTACTGTTTCGGCCGGTCATGGCCCTGGGTCTTTAGTCTTTCTACGTATCTATGGAGTGCCACTGATGATTAAATATATAACATTACCTATTTTAGATAGCAGTACCACTGCGGTGGTGGGAGGTGTTGAAGCCGTCTCCCCTCCATCCCCAAAATCACAACCACATTCCTTATCAATGGCGGTGGATGCTCCTACCTTGTCATCTATTACCATTAACAGAGACAGGGCTGTTGCAGGGTCAAGCCATGCTATAACTGCCGAGTCAAGTCTGTCTCTAGTGACATTCATTCCTGGATATGTTTCATTATTAGGGAGTGATTATGAGACCGATTGAGAAAGCCTAGTCAATCTTAATCCCACTCGGAAAAAGTCATGGAGGAACATTTAGAGATTAATCTCCCAAACTCTATTGGATGAGATGTCAGTGAAGTTTCCAAAGATACACCGCCTGTTTGTGGTCCTGGGCTTTGGTGGATTCAACTATCATGGAATTTAAAATATAGTAAGATAGGTAGTTGCTGCTTGGGAAGCAACTGGTGTACTTGAATCTCGACTCTCTGTGGTAGATTCGATAGCTTATCTAGATACTACACGACAAATTATAATTAATGAAGCTGCCACTCATGATAGATAATTTTAAAAGTTTCAAAAAGAACTCATTAGGCAAGAGTCTTTAATGGAACAACTTTACCAAGAAGTGGAGCAACAAATCCAAAAGCTAGAACAAATCAAACAGAAGTGGTCCTAGGCCGCAGCCACCATTGAGGAGGGGTGATGAAAAATGCAGAACGGAGAGAGGACTGACCTCCAATCCATGAGGGAAGTGGAGGTACTACGAGAGAGTGCAGAGGTCAAGATTACAAATTTATTGAAGATTTTCCAAGCCTTTGAGGAGTCTCACCTATCATTGATGTAACTTTGTGACTCTGTAGAACGTCTCCTATAAAGTTCATGTTTTGATCATAGGGATAGGCTCTAGGATGTGGATGCCCACCATATATTTTTATGGAATATGATGGAACCTATTTTCCTCTGAACACTCCTTCTTTTCCTTTTCCTATTATGTCAATTGATCATAATCAATTATACAAACATCATATCAATCATACATTAATTTTAAACCATGACTTGAAATCAGTAAACTGAAATAATCGAATCGAGCTCTAATTTTTTCCCGAGCCACGAAACCCAGCAAGCATAGTTCGACTATTGCTGGGGTTTCATGGAAAACCCTAATTTTTTTTGTCTCTTTTTCTTTTCATGTTACCCTAATTTTAGCCTAATCCAGCTTGGTATGGGCTTAGTGGGCATAACTTGGCTTTTTCTTAGGCTGCCCTTTGTGGGGTTTCGACCTAACAAGATTTATGACTTTTATGATGGCTCAAAGTTTCCCTTTTTTAACAAATAGATACTTGAATTTTTCCCAAAGGTTTCCTTTGCAGATTTTTCCTCTGGAAAGTATGGTTTCTTTGTCGCTGAAAATTCACAGTCCTGCCAATCAAACTTATTACTGATGTTTTCAGTTGAACAACTTTGACCAGACTTAACGGAGTAGGGCCTTGACTTGGGAATATTATCTGGGAATGTTATAGTATCCTTCAGACATGGATTAAGGATATTTCTTGACCCTTGATTTGTGGATTATGGACATGCATGAGGCTCGGGAGATGCTTTAGGCATATAGAGGTAAAAAATGACTCTCCTAGCGACAAAATTTCCTTTGATTAATAGCCATTTTTGTGGGTGACATATGCAGAGCCATCGAGGAATAATGTGTATAGTTGATCAAAGGTATCCGCGGGACACTGGACTTCCATTTTTGATGGCTTGGTGGGATTTGCAACATTTTGGAATTATTTTGATTTTGGGAGCCATAGTGGGTGGCTAGATAGAGTAGTGGTGTCTGAAGACATTAGGAATATTCATGTCGGCTTTGAGTGGACAACTATTCCCACACATTTATAAATTATGTGAGGGAGACCTGGTTAATGGTTAGGTTAATTAAGAGTCTTTTTTTATATTAGGGGAACTTGGTAAGGAGGTACAGAAGCCATCATCTAGGAGTTTTCCAAATCTAGGGGTGTGATAAGACATGGATATCATTTGAGCATACAGAAGCTAGAAAGGAATTTCTTGGGGATGGATTTTCCTTTGATCGACGACCATTTTTGTGGGAAAAGTATGCAGATCCACCAGGGAATGATATGAATAGTCAAGAAAAGGTTCCCGTAGGACACTGGCCTTATGGTTTTGATGTCCTTTCATGATTATGGATATTGGGAACTTTCTGAATACGGTATGTGACCTTCGACGAGGGGTGCACCTGAGCATCAAAAGGAGCCATTTTAACTGAGCCTCTTTTGGGAAACCTAGAAATGAGTGGGTGAACTCTTCTTTTGCATGCATATCAAATTAATTCATACATATGGGATATCTTTAGAAACCTAAAAAGGGACCAGAGATGAATCATGCCTGTATATTTTGATATATCCAGGATATGTGTAAGGAGGAAAGTGTAAACCATGACTTTGAGGGCCCTTGAATCAAAAGGGATGGGACAAGGCTTGGAAGCCATTGGGAGTACTGAGATAGGAGAGGACTCTACTAGGGATGAATTTTCCTTTGATTGATGGCCATTTTTTTTTGGGAAACATATGCAGATCCACTGGGGCATGATGTTCATAATCAAGAAAAGATGTCTGCAGGACACTGTCCTTCCATTCCAGGTGGCCTTGGAGGGTTATGTAGATTAAATATCGCTCAGAGAACGAAGTTTTTAAATATGTTAGGAGTGTATCCAGACATATTGGGTATATTTGGGCTGAAATTTACTCATGGAATTGGGTGTCCCTTACATAGATCCGACTCTTACGTAGGGTGAGGCATTCATTCCATCTTTGGGATACCTGGTTATTTATCGTTACATGGCCAGGACATAGGGTTCCTCTCAAGGGAGGGAACCGTGACATTCCTTTTAGGGTCATGCTGCTAGGACCAAATTCTTGGAATGTTTTTCCATAATTCCATGGTGGATCTCTCTCTAAAATCCCTAAGCTCACATGGGCTATGATTGGAGTGAGAAACAAGGGATTATGAGGACTCCGTGTCATTTATTAGGAATAGAAAAATAAAAATTAGCAGGCACTTTTGGGATTAAACCATTTTTATGTAGTTTAACATCGTAGAAAAAGGATGGTTTTTGACTTGTAGTTTAACGTCATGCGGGGAGGATGTGATACTATGCAGTTTAGAGTCATGTAGTGAAGATGATCATACTGTCATAAAGATATTTAATAGTTTTAGGTTAATTTCAATCAGGATGATGTGTCATTCCTTATACATGAGTGATGATAGAAGGTGTAAACCATAATACCAGGTGAAACTTGAATCAGGAGGGATGACATGGGGCTTGGAAGCCGTTGGGCGTACTGATATAGGAGAGGACTTTCCTGGGGATGAATTTGCCTTTGATTGACTGCCATTTTTGTGGGAAACATATGCAGAGCCACTGGGGTATGATGTGCATAGTCAAGAAAATGTGTCTATTGGACACTTTCCTTCCATCTCAGATAGACTTGAATGATTATGGGTATCCAAGTTAGCCTGGAGTATGGAGTTTTACAAATGGGAAAATGTGTCTGGGAATGTGAGAATACCTGTACCATGATTAACTGTGAACTACTTGGAGCTTCCACATAGGTCTGACTCATATGTATAAGGGAAAGAAGGATATTTTGACTTCTCATGACTAAGAGGCATGTGAGGAACTCATAATACTGAGGACTGGGCCACATATCACTCTTGAAGAATTTCTAATTTTATTGTCATGCGATAGGACCTTTCATGGACTCCCCATACAATTCTGACCTACGTATGGGGAAAAGGGAATTTTTTTACTGGTGGCTGGACCGGGATGCCAAATCTGAGCATCACTACATATCCTACGAGGGTATTAATCAAGCTGTATATAGTTCTCGATTCTCCCTAAAAATGTTTTCTCGATGTGTAGGGACATTTGAGGGAATTTTGGCGTCACTTGATATGGGCGCCAGGCCTACCATAATCCCCTACGATTTATTTGTATAAGAGAATCCTCACCACTAATCCTAAGATAACATGAGTTATACTCAGTGTGAGAAACAAGGAGTGGACATAGGGTTTCCTTCGTAGGTGTTGGGAGGTAGAGGATATGATGGGGGCATTTTATTTTTCTTTCCTGGTGGGGATGGGCCAAGATCAAGGATTGAGGCATCGATACGTATCCCACGAGAGAAGGAATCAATCCATACGTAGTTCTGTATATAAACTATACCGATTTGTCTTGGTCTAAGGGGTAGGGGAATTTTTGTTCTATCCATCATAGTTTCTAGGTCTACCATGTTACTCCATAGTTGGATTTCGTAAGAGAATCCCCACCACTAATCCTAAGCTCATGGGAGTTATACCCGACATGAGAAACAAGGAGTGATAAGGGTTTCCCTTACGAATATGGGTAGATAGGGGGCGTGATGGAGGTAATTTTTTTGATGGTGGGGGATGGGCTAGGATCAAAGATCGAGGCATCACTACATATCCTGTGAGGGTAGGAATCAATCCATTCATAGTTCTGTAAGAGATCATGCAGTTTATCATCATGCGATTAGGACGTTTTGTGTCATGTAGTTTAACGTCCTATAGAGAGGACATGAGTCACAGTTTATTGTCATGTTTTAGGGATGAGTTCCTTACAGTTTTTCATCATGTGGAAAGGACGATGACTCTTAATTTAAGGTTTTAGAGTTTAGACCATGGAATTTTAGTTTAATGTCATGTTGCATGGACTAATACCGTATAGTTTAACGTCATGTTTCCAGGATGATGACTCATAGTTTAAGGTCTTATAGTTTGGACCATGGAATTGGGGGTATTATAACTCATAGTTTAGGGTCATAGAGCTCAGACCTTGGCATTGGAATTTCTGTTACGCGAAGTATTTTTTCAATAACTTCGCATTTGTAGGAGCCATGATGAGCTATCTGTCCATTGATATCAGGGAATATGCTCCATTGGAATATACCCTATGTATGACATATGATCCTTCCCACTTTGGTTCAAGTTTTGGGGGATTATTCCTGAGTATCATCAAGGTTTTGAGGACTAACACCATCTCTCCTTCGAGTAAAGATCGAAGGCAAACCTTTTTGTTGAAGGCTTGTGCAATCCTATTTTGATAGATTTACAAACGACATAGAGTGTGCAACATTTTCTCGTCTAGCTTCTCCAATTCATCAAACCATATTTGGGACTTCTCATCCATGGAAATTTGATCGCAAATGGACACATGAAGTGATGGAACTTGGATTTCTATTGGTAACACAGCCTCTACCCCATATACTAGTGAGTATGGGGGTTCTTAGGTGGTAGTGTGGGTCATGGTTCTATAATCCCAAAAAGCACTAAGGAGCTTGTCTGGACACGATTTCTTGTCCTTATCGACCATATTTTGAAGTATTTTGGATAGAGTCTTGTTGAAAGCCTCTATTTTCTCACTGGGCACCACGTGGTAGCGGGATGAACAGTTGGATTTGATTCCATACTCCTAGTATAACTTTTCCAACTCAGTAGAGCAGAAGTTGGTGCCATTGTTCATCAGGATAGTATGAGGGACACCAGATCTGGTAATGATGTTGGCCTTCACAAAGTTGATGATGTTTTTCACCCCGACTTATTTAAGGGGTATGTATTCGGCCCATTTAGAAAATAAGTCGGTCACCATGAGTATGAACTTGAATTGTCTGGATGTGGTAGGAGGATATGGTCCCACAACATCCATCCTCCAGGAAACGAATGGCCAAGATTACTTAGCTATATGAAGTAACTATGGGGGCGGTGTCTAAAATTAGCATGAACTTGGAAGGAATGAAACTTCTTGGTGAATATGGCACAATCCTGTATCATGGTGGGCCAGTAATACCCAAGCCTTCGGATTTGTTGAGAGAGCTTGGTTACTGATTGGTGTGCTCCACAAGCTTTGGTGTGCAATAATTTCACAATGGCAACAGTTTCTTCACCATCAATGCACCTAAGGACTCCATCAAGGCCTCATTTTTAGAGGACCTTTTCTTAGTTTACTCCATTGTATAGGACAAAGATGATTTCCTATCTTCAGAACTGCTCCATTCCAGCCCTATCTGGTGGGAGTTCCCCATTTCGAAGGTAATTTTCAATAGGCATCATCCAACCAGTGGTATGACCATAAGGTTTAGATATGAGGTTAATTTCATCGATTTCTTTCGCATTATTCTAGATGAATTTCAATACCATCCAGCAGTGAGCAATTCTAATGACTATTTCATCCCGGTTTGGATCGACCAAGGCTATGGATGAATTTTCCAAAGCGCAGTCTTGAGCATTTTGTGACTGGGGGACATAGGTCAATGTTGGTTCTGATGGGAATTCTTCCATCAGTGCTCAAATATGGTTCATCAAGGGGACCAATAATTCCTTCTTGATGGCGCAGTCACCAATGACCTTTTTTATTACTAGCTCTGAATCACCCTTTATTTTTAGATGTTTAGCTTGCACCTGAAGTGACAATTCTAGGCCAGTAATGAGGGCCTGATATTCCACTTCATTGTTTGTGAACCCTTCTAAAAGCAGGAAGGAGTAAGGCAAGATGACCTTTTCAGGGGATATGAGTATAAATCCCAGCCCCACTTTGTTGAGCCTGGGATCCTCCATCCTTTCCCCTATCGGGCTTTGGGAAGCACCATCGAAGTAATTTTCCCATTTCTGGGGGTTTTCTTGAATGAAAAACACTTCTTCATCTGGAAGTTCGTCATCCAATGATGTTGTTTCTTCCGAGGTGTTCTCGGCCAGGAAGTCCACTAACGCCTTGCCTTTAATGGCCTTTTGGGGAATTTATCATATGTCAAACTGTTTTAGGATGACCACCCATCGTGATAGGCTCCCATTCAGCATGGGACAATTGAGGATATATTTGAGCGGGTTGTAGCGGGAGACCATTTGGACCTCATGGTGCTACAGGTAATGCCTAAGCTTCTGTACTGTGAAGATTAGGGATAGGAAACTCTTTTCAATTTTTGAATACTAAATTTCAGCATCGATCATTGTTTGACTAAGGTAGTGGAGGCTGTTCTCACTGCCAAAATCATTCTTTTGCATGAGGAAGGTGCCTAATGACCATTCCAAGGTAGTTACATATAAAATGAGTAGTCTCTTCTCAACTGGAGGCATGAGAACTGGTGAGCTTAGGAGATATCTTTTAAGATTGTCGAATCCTTCTTGAAAATCATTATCCCACTCATACATAACTCATTTCTTCATGATCCTAGTGAAAGGTAAACATTTACTTGCCAGGTTGGCTATGAAGTGTATATTGTAGGTGAGGTTCCCCTGGATACCTCTCAACTTGGTGAGGTTGCGAGGTGGGGACATTCCAAGAATGGTTTTTGTCTTCTTGGGGTCTACTTTTATGCCACAATGGCGTACGATGAAGCTGAGGAATTTTACCACGGTAACACCAAAGGCGCATTTTAGGGGATTCATCTTTATACTGTATTTTCACAATTTTTTGAAAATAGTTTCAAGATCAGCCAGGTGGTTCGAACATTTTTGCGATTTAACCACTAGGTTGTCGACATAACACTCGATTTTTCCCAAAAAGGGCTTGAAGAGGTGATGCGGCGCACTGATATGTGGCGCTGACATTATTTATACCAAAGGGAATAACTTTATAAAATAACACTATCTAAGGGGCCCTAAAATCAGTGGTTCTTCATCTACTTGGGCCATCTAGATTTGATTGTATCCAGAATAGTCGTCCATGAAACAGAGGGATTCATATCCAGTTGTTGCATCGATCAACAATTCTGTGATTGGGACCGGGAATTCATCTTTTGGGAAATTCTGATTAAGGTCCATGAAGTCAATGCAGATTCTAATATTCCCATTCTTCTTTTTAACAGGGACTATTATTTCCAACCAGATCAGATATTGGACCTCCCATATAAATTTTTCTTTAATCAACTTGTCAATTTCACCCTCTATTTTCGAATCATACATTGGGTGAGTCCTTCTGGCTGCCTATTTATAGACCCAATGATCTTTTTGTAAGCTCAGATGATGATTGGGGACCTCAAGATCGAGGCCTGAAATATCTATGTAATTCCAGGAAAACACATCTCAATTCTTCTTTAGGAAGGAGGTGTATGCCTCATGTTCCTTGACAGGCATTTCCTCACTAATCAGAGTGGGACGCAGGTCATTTTTGGTGCCTATATTTATCTCCTTAAGTTCATTGATGGTGGTGGAGACACCTTCTTAGAATGAAGGAGTGGAATATTTGAGGTCTTGTTCATCTTCTTGTTCTTCTTCTTCATCATCATCTTCATCATCTTCCTCTTCTGATGGAGAAATAATTTTTGAGATGAGCTCTCTGATTTTGGAAGAGAAATTGTCTTTTTCCTTAGTGTGTGAGGCAAGGGCAGTTTGATGTCTTGAGGATGGGCTGAGAGAATCTTTGATAGGGATTTTCTTATCATTGTGGGAGTCAACTCGCTCTTTCGGGTCCTTGGACTCGGTGGTCGTAACAGAGACCATGAAGATAACTGAGCCTGCACCCAGACTTGCATTTATGCATTCAACTTGGTTGATGGGTAGTACATACTCTTCCTTAAGTTGCTGGAGGGGGTCGGCGGGAGCCATTTTCAATCCCTTCGGGGCATTGATCTAATCAACATCATCGACTGAAAGATGTTTTTCTTATGATTCATAGAACCCTACATCGATATAATGTGATTCACAGGACTCAAATGAGGATTTATCGGTGTGCAAAGTCCTGTTTTCTCCATTGGTGCAATATTTTATGCACTTATGGTATGATGATGGAATTGCGGCATGCTGATGTATCCAAGGCCTCCCTAATAAAATGTTGAAGGTCGTACTTTGCCACACCACCAGGAACTAGGAATCTAACATGAGATCTGTGATCCAGGTTTTAAGATTGATTCTTCCTAATGGTTTCTGCTTGCTTTTTTCATATACCAATAGAGTTGTAGTGTAGGGTGTCGATATGTCTTCATCATATCCCAGTCGGCGAAGCATCCGCAACAGGAGGAGGTTAACTCCAGAGTCGTTGTCAATGAAGATCCTCTGGACATCAATTCTATTTATCTTGCTGGACATATATAAGGGTTTAATGTGCCCCTACATGATGGAGTCTTCATCCCTATCTATGAAGGAGATGACAACGTGACATTCTTTTGGAATATTCTCCATTCGGTAGACTTTATCTGCTTCTACTTCATCCTTGAACTCCTTGGGACTTAGCAAGGCTTCGATGAGTGCCTCCCTAAGATCTACAGATAGGCTCAATGCATCTAGGATTGACAACTTTGCTGGTATTGAAGCCATCTGCTTTAAAATATCATAATTATACTATAAAGGTTGGTTCTTCTCAGATTGGGGTTGCTCTTTTACAGACACTTTAGGGGTTTGAGCATTGGATGTAGATGGTTTGGCCTCTCTAACAGGGGTCATCGGTGCTGCAGTCCTTTCCACATTTGGCCAAACCGGTCCGCCAGTATACCTTGGGTGGTTTGGAATTTTTTCTTCCCTTGATGGATGTTACAAGATAACTAGGCTTGTATTTCTTCCAACAAGGGAGAAGGAGCATTCCGGTTCTTTTTGTGTTTGTCAGAGGTTCCTTCCGCAAGTTTCCGCAATGTTAACGGTTTGAATTGTGGCATGGATGAGAATTTAACTCCTTCCATGATCATGCCTTCCAGAAAACCTCTGGCCTCTGTGAAATCTTTATCCAGCTCTCTAGTTGGGTGTGGGGAACTCGGGTTCATGGTCATAGTCTTCATCAGATAAGGGGTACATCAAGTGAATGACATTAACGGAGCCAAAGACCAGTTCTTGATATGACACTGTTTCTGTCTGACTGTCTTTTTCTGATGATGCCATTTGGTGGGGTGGTGGATATTGTACCATTTTTCAGGGAGGTTCCCATTGTACTTTTTGGAGGGGTGGTTCCCATTGTACCATTTGGAGGGGCGGTTCCCGTTGTACCATTTGGTGGGACGGTGCCCGTTATACCATTTGGAGAGGTGGTGCCTGTTGTACCAAATCTGTTGGCATGAAGTCTAAAAGCATCAACACATAATTTGACATTGGTATCATCTCATAATATTTCTCTTGCTTTGTGCCCTTATGGACTTTTTAGGGCCATGGGGCCAAGAAGGATGGTTGTGTTGTATCAGGAGCTTTTGGGGGCACAATTGGTTGTTTCAACTGTGCCTGGAGGATGCCATGGACTCTACCGACGATATTCTGGGTCATCCAATTATCAAACTTTTTCTTCTTATTACTAGTGAATGTCTTCCATTCCTCTTCCTATCTTGAGTCTAAGGTGGAAATATATACCACTTGTTCTGGTGGTGGGACCAACTTGACTTGCACGAAATCCACCATCTTTTGTAGGAGATCCTTCAAAAAAAATCATTCTTGGATGGTGTGTCCCAGTATACATTGATACAGACAATAATTTGGATGGTCATCGAGACCCATTTCATCAGCTCTCTTTGGATCTAGTAGCAAAAGAAAATTTCAATTCATGGAAGCTATAAAGTATACACAGACCTAGTCATCTCAGAATGAGTAAACTTTATTTCTTCATTCTTTGAACTGATTTCTTTTTGCACTCTGTCTCTCATCTGGTCGAGGTGAGGGTGGTTGTTGGCGTCCAAGGGGTCCCACACGGTTCAATGGGGGCCTCACAACTGGAGCTAGTGTCGGGGGTGGATTAAGAGTGACATAAGCTGATTCAGTTTTTCCTATTCTTTTCCCAGGGGATGATGGGGCCATTCGAGACTTAATTTTGGTCCGTTACAAGGAGTCTTCTATCCTTTGGGAAATTATAGAGAAGTCTCTAAACCCACTGGTGTACTTCACTGGGATGAGAGTAATTTTTAATTCGTCCTGAAGGTTATCAATGCAAATGGAGAGCATCTCATTCTGGGGGAGTGGGTGGTTCAGGGAAAATGTAAGGCCCTTCCATCTGGAAATAAAGTCTGAGACTCTTTTGTTCTCTCGCTGTTTGTAGTTCATGAGGTCACCGACCATCGTCTTGGGTAGCGTCGAACTGAACTAGAAGATAAACTATCTATGGAGGTCCTCCCAGCCTATAATTGAATTGGATAGTAGGATAGTATACCATATGAAAGCTGAACCCTAAAAGGTTCGTACAAAGAACCTGGGTTTTATGGATTCTTACAGCTCTGGAGCGCCCATCATAGGGTCACAGTAAGAGGCATAGTTCATAAAATGCTATTCCGGGTCCCCTGAGCCATTTAATACCAGGAATATGAGGTTCCTGAAGTTTGGTGGTGGTGGGAAATTTCTCACCCACTCGAGGTAGTGTTTACGCTCTTGTTGTATTGGAGTGTGCCACCGCTCCATGGATTCTAGTTGAGACGTTAGCTGCTCGATGGTGTTTAGGATACCTCAATGCATATCTTGTCGGGCATGAGCTTGAGCTGGTGTGGTAGTGTCCAAGACTGGGCATTCCGGCACTGCTAGAATTTGGGGTGGATACCCAGCCAGGGGCATCATTTGAGGGTTTACCCGGATATATTCCGGCTTCCTTACTAGTGGTGGGAAGTCTTGATGTCCTTTTGGGGCTGGGTTTAATGGTCCTTCGAGCTTGGATTCATTCACCAGGATGAGTTCCTATGGTATGTGCACCTTTTTAGGGAGCACCTGCTGACGTTCTATGGGGGGAACACATCCAGCAATGTAGCTCCCTTGATGTAGCTCGACATTAATTCACCTAATCTATTTCATTTATTCCTCCTTCTTATCAAACCTTTCCCCAAGGGTGAGGGACGCATTCTCAGGGGTAGGAGAATTTGGGTCATAGAATACCTTGGATTTATTATTCTTCTTATTGTGGTTTTGTGCATAAGGTAATGTTGGATTGATTGAGGGGGCACCCAGATATAGGACCACCCTCTAGTTTTGGGTATGCACACCATCATGCTTGGTGTGGGATGCCTCTGGGAGGGAACTGTATTCTTTCACATCCTCTCCCCCTGCATCATTTACTATGAGATATGTGGGTTTGAAATTTACCATGTTAATTGAGGAATACCACATTGGTGGTGGTGTACCTGATGCTGAATGGTAAGAAGGATTTCTGTATCCTTTATTAGACTTTCTCCTTCCATTCTACGATATTCTACGGGTTTCTGGGTGAATATTGACCCAAAGGGAGCCCTGGGCTGACCTCATAACACGACTTTGTCTCTAAGGGTGTGAACCACAAGAAGGGGTGGAACAGGTAACTCATCTATCCATCATTATTCCTAGACGGTGGAAGATAGACGTCCACCGTGCGGGGATTTGAGGTAAAAATTCCCCCATCCCTATGGGCTGGGGTTGTTCCCATTCACCTATTAATGCACTACGACCTAGATTTGTTGGTCTTACAGGGTTATTTTGATTTAAAAATGCCCCCAGCCCTGTGGTCTAGGGTTGTTCCCATATCACGGCGGTCGCCTTCGCTATTGCCACCCTTTAAATTTCATGTACTTCCGTGTGGGTGTAAGCTGAGTATGAAATTAGACCTTCACAAAGTCTATGATATTTTGATGAAATGAGCATTTCTTTCTAGTTGGATTCCCTTATGTGGGAAGCATGATGGATGTTCCTGGTTTCCTGACTTAGAAGTTTTTCGATGTCTTGATCTCTTCGGCCCCGACGCTTTGGAGACTTACTTCAGGCCAGTTTTTTGTTGAGTATCCCATCTTTCTTGAGTATGGGTTTCACTTGATCGTTGCCTTTGGGTGATGACATTGCAGGATGTAATTTCTAATGGGGGCTACTGGACAGGACATGGGGTGAAGTGTAGAGCTCCATGTTCTCCCCACCCCAAATGTGAACTCCAGTTGGGGCATTGCCAATGAGGTGACACAACTTATGCAGTGCATGGAGCAATCCAGTTCAAGGTTTTTATTTTGCCTTTCTGATTGTGGCTTCCTTTCATATGGGAGGGATTTTAGGTTGATTAGATGGTGAAGCTCCCCTATTGTGCTGACATGGTCTGCGTACCCTTCTTAGGGTAGGAATTTTTCTTTTATCTTTTGAATATTCATACATATATTGAGGCGAATGTCATGCATGCATTCCCCAGACAACTCTCCTAGTATGTCAAAGTGAGAAGTGGTCGTAGGATAATACATCACTGGTATATTATCCTTATCTAGTTGTATTCTCATAAGCAACATATCATGTTGTTGTTCTTCCGAAGGCTTCTCTACTTGATATGCCCTCATTGATTGCTTCTTAATAATCTAGTTCCAAGAGATTAGGCTGGTGGGATCCTTATTGATTTACGGATGGCGTGAGGGTGGCTTAGAGGATGAGCATGGCCCCAGTCCATCCTCTGGTTGAGAAATAATATCAATCATTATGGACAGAGTGCCAGATGTTTCTAATTCCATTTTTACAAGTGCCTATGAATAGAAGGACTTTATCATATTTGTTCCAGTGAGGGGAGGAACTTCTTTCCAGTATGAATTTTGATTAAGGGGAGGACCTTCGCAAGTGGTTCTGCAACGGTGAGGGATACTATTGAAACTTGATATTCGACCATGGGAATTTTCCAGATGGTTTATATCCCGAGGAGGACCTTCAGGGTGGGATTTAGTAATGGGAGGACCTTCTTGCTGATTGATTTCACTGAGGTGAGGATCTTCACAACAATTGTCATTGCGGGGAGGGCCTTCGCAATGACTATCATCATGGTGAGGACTACCATCACGACTTGATATCTGGCTGCAGGGAGAAATTATACAGTGTAAATCCTAGGGAGAGCCTTCAGGATGTACTACAATGAGGGGAGGACCTTATTATTACTTGATATTACTATGGGGAGGACCTTCATAGTAACTGTCATTGCGGGGAGCGCCTTCGCAATAACCGTCATCATAGCGAGGACTACCATCCTGACTTGATACGTGGTTGCAGGGAGAATTTCTGCAGTGTACATACTAGGGAGGGCCTTCAGGATATACTGTAATGAGGGGAGGACCTTCTCTTTTCTTGATGTTACCATGAGGAGGGCCTTCATAGAAACTGTCATTGCGGGGAGGGCCTTCATAATGACCATCATCATAGCGAGGATTACCATCATGACTTGACGTCCGACTACAGGGATAAGCATATATTTAGCGTATACCCTAGGGAGGACTATCAGGGCGGACAATAGAAAGGGGACAAAGTTCTTTCCGTCTGATCTTCTGGTCGAGGGGATGGCTACCCCGACACACATCAGGAGATAGGCTCTCGTGATTGATCATTATTGACCCACAGAGTAAGCCCCCATGGGTGCTATGTGGAGGACCTTCAGAGCTGCTGGTAGAGACATTACAGGGAGGACCTTCGCAAATGATACCGCCACTTCCATAATTTGGTAATGGAATGATAGGGTCTTGATCCTTTGTTGATATATATTTGAGGGCTTCAAGAACCCCAGATTCCAGTAGAGCAGGATCATGTATGTGCTCTTCATTTTCCAGTTGCCTTTGGAACTTTTCATTCTTAGGTGCTCTCTTGTGAGTAACTAGGGCCATCTATTGTTTTTAATGGCCTTCATATATGGGTACCTGTCTTGTTGGGTCCTGTGATTTCATCAGGATACGCCGACGGGCATCTTGAGTTTTGGAAGGGATATATGCCTTCCCTAGAGCGGCCACCACATTGAACCGACATCCCCCAGTTGAAACATGTGTTTGTTTCTGATCCGGTTGTCTGTATGTCATGGGATATTTCCGGCGACCATCCTGGACTAGAGCAGGGATGTATAACTGCTCTGTAGTGACTAACTCATTTTTTGAGTGAGTCATTCCGTTCAAGGAAACCAGGTTGTGGGACTTATTTCTCACCTTTGCCGCTGATGCAATGACATCTTGGAATGTTTGGAGGATATGGTCTGGAATCGATGTCTGATATTCCATAATTGCTAGGATTTGATGAGATACATATTTGGATGGATGGGTATGAATTCCCATTATGATGTCAGAGCAAGAGTTGGGGCCTACTCCATTTCTCCAAGAGTTTCCAGTAGGTACTGATAGTTCTCCTGTACCAGGATAGAGGAACGAGTCTACCACCAGTTATCTTCTTCGGTTTCCACAGTATTTGGCTGGTGGTATTCATATTAAAGAGTGGGGATTTTCATTTTCTTTCTTGCTACTATATTTGTCTCACAGTCTTTGTATGAATCTGTAGAAATTTGACTCTACTCATATTTAGTTGCCGCCCTATTTAGATAGTGGGCTTGATATCCGTCAACAGGTATTTGTGCCTATGTATAGCCAGTTGCTTCCATATTTATATGGAATAATTGAAATGCATCAAAAAGTGTTTGTGCCTACGTTTAGATGAGTTCCACCCTATTTGGATGGTGGGATTGTTGTGCATCAACAGATATCTGCATCTGCTTGTAGTTTTCTGCTCTGTCTGCTTGGTGGCACCAGCGAGCAGTAGCAGGAATGTGCATGTGATCATATTGTGCCACCCTATTTATATGGTGGGATTTAGTGGAGAGGGAAACGTTGTATGTATTCCCATTGAATTCCACCACATTAGTATAGAGGATATGATCCTCAGAAACCAGGGTGATAGAACGTTCTTGATTATATATTTCCCGCTCTTGATGGGAAGCCTGAGGGGCCTGAGTCTCCTGGACTTTGGAAGGTGCCCTCGGCATAAGGTCCTCCTCGGTGGGAGGAGGCCTGGTTGTCCAGTGTCGATGAATACACTTTCTGGTAGGGGATCATGGGTAGGACCCCTGTATAGTTGAGATGAAGCTGTCAGCATCGACTTCATCTGCCTCCCTAAGATGAGGGAGGTACTCATTATCACGTTCTGGGGACAGGCTCCCAAAATGATTTGAGATGACCACCAGGCCCACTTGGTGTGGGGTGCCGACAATGGTTAAAGTGGTGGCTGGTGGAACTTTGTAGACTGGAGGGCTTGTCTTGCGGCCTCCAGCCTGGGGAGATTACCATTTTGGTGGTACTCTTTGATCAGTGTATTGGATACCCAGCGTTGAAGACACTGAGTAGGAAAGGGGGTCCTGCTCTTCATTGGGGCGTTGGCCGCCTGCGGGATCACTAATGTGTGTGTCTTCATGGGTCATTGGGATTTCATTTGGATCTAAGGTTGCTATGCGGGAACCTACAATATACATATATGACATACAGACCACAAAACATTGTCAAAGTAGTATTCATTTAAACATATGCATATTTAGTGATTCATCTTGGCCCCCTTCCCTTTTCTTTTGCTGCGGGGTGAAGGGGCCTGAGTGGGGTAATACCTTCACCTTAGTTAAGGATTCACGTTGGGTTCACCATATTTTTTTTGCCTCTGAGGTGGCGCATTTCTGGGCGGTGTGGAAATGGAACGATGAGAATCATCACCCGTCCCTTTCTTTATAGAGAACGGTTCTCATCGAATTCACTATTCCTTCTATTTTGACCCATTCAATGTAATTATCCTTTAAAGAAGGTTGAATTAACCCTGTGGGAACTGTTGTTTCTAGTGGGTGATTGTGTGGGGGTCAAGCATTGGCACAATCGGTCCTTCTCAGATATAACTTCCACGAATGGTCTCCAACAGGCTTATTCATAGAGCCAAGAATGCCCAATGGCCCTAGTATCCATGATTCATGGACCTAATTTCCAAAATCAGGCACTCTTTGACTGATGATTCAACCAATGACACTTAAGGACTCCATTGGTTGAGAGGTTGGGAGGTCAGGCTCACCGCACCCTTCCGGGGGAGGATTGTTTCCTGTTTCGAGACTCTCTTATAGATTTAAGTCATGTTCATATGTTCATGAATCCTTGGTTCATTCCTGAAGAGTGTTTCCACAGGATACCCTTAGTTTTCAGGATCATCATAGGCATGCATATATTTGATGCTACAGAGGTGATGCGGACTTGAGCCATGTAATAAGGCGCTCTAGAGTTTATCGTCATCCAAGGGGGACAGAAGGTGACTTGATGTTGGGATAGGGCCTGTAAGAAGGGCTTCCTAAGTATCATCAAAAGAGGAATCAAAACCCATGTAGTTCGGAAGGTGTGGGGATTACACATGGGAGCTTCCCATTTGATGGACATGATTGGGTGGACCCTTTTATATGGGCACCCTTTTGAGATCGGGCCTTCTAGTAGGCGTCCTACATATCCTAATTTGATCAGGAATCAGAGTTCTTATAGTTCAAAATCATATGGATGTTGTAACCATCACAAACCTCTAATCCCACGTGATTCATTCTCAATGTGAGAAATAAGAGGATGTGAAAGATTCAAAAATGAACATACCTCCTCCCCTGTTGGTGGGGGAGGGAGAGCCCATGATGGAAGAGGCTGGGGAGACTGTGGGTAAGGTTGTGGAGAAATGAACCCTTTAATGTGAAAAGAAATTGAAGGTCATGCGGACCAGCCCTGGAAGATTGGGGACTTACCTCAGTGGGAGGTCCCCGAAGCATGTTTTGGGAAGGGGAGGAGTTTCGTCTTCGTCAAAATGGGGAGCGAGCATAACCCCTTCGACTAATAACTATTACTCATTGAATGGAAAAGCAATTGATCACCCTTAGTCCTGAGAATGAGGAGGTTCACGTCGGCGTCCCAAGGTTGGGCTCCGGGTTACCATGAGAATGTAGCCTCATAGGCATTCCTGAATCCCACAACGTTGTGGGGAGAGCCTTCATGACTCCGCTTACCATGGGTATGTAGACTCAATGGGGCATGTTGATGCACCCAATGGTCTGATCATATGGGTTTTTGGATTTAGAGGAGGCTTTGGCCTAATACTAGAGGACTGGTTAGCAGAGGGATCATGGAGGAATGGATGGTAGTGGAGGGATGAGGTTGGAACCGGAAAGAACGATACCTGAAAACACCCCATTCCATGTATTGACTTTTTATGCGGGATGGGGGAGGCTCTGTATACCATAGTGGTATGCATAGAGAGGGGCTATCTGCGTACCACTGCGGTACGCGGTCATGAGTATAGGCAACAATGTACCATAGTGGTATGCGGCCCATCATGCTGCTTTGGGTTCCATCCACATACTGAGGTAGTACGCGGCGCTGGGTTTAGTCCACGTAGCGATATGATACGTGGAGCACCATATTGAAGGGGGTCTGGGGGACAATCGTTTGCGGGGAGTTCATCCCGAGAATCCTTGGGTTCGTGGTTCACCAGTTAGGTTCACATTTCTATTATTATTATTCAATTCCCTCATTTTATAGTTTGTGGCCAGCTATACCTGTGGAGGGAGTGGTTCGCACTTCGGGCTTCACCGATGAAACAATATGAAAGCCGGAGTGCAACCTCTAAGTCTCCCTCAAGATTTTGTCGTCTGTCATTCTCTCCATCCATCTCCCTCTGTCTCTCTTTTACTTCTACTATGTTCCTTTTATAGAGAATCAGATAAATTGTATATATTGGGCACACGACACCATTTGCGAAGTCCCATTGAAGCAATATCCTGACCCACAGAAGACTCAGTCAACCGGGGTTTTCAGAGGCTTCGGTTCACGATAATGGTTTGAGGAACCCTACCAATTCGCTTCATCCGCGAACTGATGAGTTCGCGGCATGGTATGCAGACGGTTCTCACATGTATGGATCCGTCGATGATTAGGTTTGTAGTTTGCCTTGCTTGTTGGCCATCGCATTGTGGGCCAACGGTTTGCAGATCATCTCGCATACTTGGCGGTTTGTGATCCATCTGCTCCATGTACCTTTCCCAGTGATGGTACGCGGGCCACTTAAAAAACCTTTAAAACTTGAATTCCTTCATGTTTATTTAAATAATTTCAACTTATTTTGAGTCTATCCACATTTCTAGACTTGTATAAGTACTTGATTCCTTCTTCAAAGCATTCATGGGGTATTTTCTTCCCTTGGTGGAATTTTATGGACCCTACATGGATGAATTGAATTAATAAATGGAATGGATTATATTCAATGGCCCTGAATTGTGAAATGACATGGATATTGATATATCATGCTTACTTTTTTACTAAACCTATATTATTATAATGTAATAGCCCATGTTGAATTATTAATTGAAAAAATGTATTGTGATTATTATTATGGACCTTGATGATACCATTAGGTGTGTCTTTCCTTGAGTAAGACTTGGATTCCCTATATGGAATTACTTTAATGAACTCAATGGATTCCAAATGAATCATTTACATGGCTTCTAAGTGGTAAACTATCCTTGGACTTGGTCAATATCTTAGATGTATGAATTCCTTTGCATGGCACCGATTATTCACCTACTTTATTTCAAAAAATTAGGATGCCTTGGATTATCTCCTTGGATTCGGCTCAATGTCCTTGGATACAGACCACCTCAATATATCTTCTTAGTCTCCAGTAAAGTCTATATGGAGTTTACCTTGGAAAATATCCTCATAATCAAAGAGGAAACCTTATCCATGGGCCTTGACTCCCTGTCTTACTAAAGGTCTAACACCTAGAAATATCTTGTGTATGTCGAAGCTGGTGGGATTTACTTGGTTTAATTTTATGTATAGTTTATCCTAATTCATGTACTGAGTGATGTCACAATTTATATTTGTGGACTTGATTTTATAGACTTAATTAATATATTTACTTATTTGATATGAATTTTACACTTTTAGAACTTATATCCACATATTGGATTATATTAGATACCATTGGTGGTGGCCTACTAATTTATACTCACACCCTGTTTGGGCTGCCGATTGGTACCTAGAAGGACTTCAAGGATGTAAGTAGGTATAAGGGGAAGTTCCCAACTATGGACATTTGAATCATTATTTTGGTATGGTAGCTTGGGAGAAGATGACTAATCTAGGTATTATGATGATTATGGAGATAGTTTTTTTGGTTTTCTTTATTTTTTACACATGTATTGTATGTATTCCTACTACCATGTATGCTTGTTCATTTTGTATAAATATGACATCATCCTATATGAATTACATTTCTTATGAAATTGAGTAGTTATTTTTATCTATATGTTTATTTCCACTGCCTGGTGATATTCCACTATCATATTGTATTATTTTTTTCTTATCTGTTATTATTATTATTATGCTCCACTCTGATAAAGGGGGTATAGTATCTACACCATACCATCATAGACCTCCACTACTAGGTGGAAAATTCTTTCATATGGAGAGGTGTTCTTGAGGCCATGTATACAATCAAGTTCAGTTACTTATGAGTGAACCATGTTCGAGATGTCACATTACATTTTATAATCATTATTTAACTAATCTCTATTAATTTAACCATTAAAGTCCTAGGAATTGGTCTTGAGAAGAAGTTAGTTCTTTTTGAAACTTGTTAAGGGCATTTTATTGAGGGTAAGTAATTGATCAAGTGTGGTGGAATGTTATTTGTACAAATATTTTATTATTTTATGTTTTTTTAAGATTAATTTTGTGAATTTTAGTCTAAATCTATAGTTAAATAGTAGTTTTTAGACTTTAGGTATTTTCAATAAAAAGAAAAAAATTCACAACATTAACATATTGATTTTCATTTATTCATGTTATAATTTGAGACATGATTATCTTGGTACAAATTCATTAATATTTTGATGTGATTTTATGAAAGGAAGTGGGATGTGTAAGATTAAATAAAATAAATCAAATGATGCATATAAAACTACTGACAAACACAAAAGGTGAACTATTCAGAATGTTGTATACATTATAATTCACGAGATAACATTGTAAGCCTAATGTTTTGTGAGTCCAAGATCAATACCACATCAAAAATTCAATGTATCATATGCCTCACCTTAAGAGTGTTTCATAGATAACACCGCTCCACATATCATATTAAAAAATTGAAATTATCATAACATTTTATATCATTCATAATCTTAAGAATAAACTATCTCAAGAATGTATCATGTTTTTAATTTTCTGGACAAATTCTGATTTAATAAACAATAGAGGAAACAATTAGGACAATATCAATCCTAGAACAACATGAATTGTTTCCTTGAATAGTTCTCCCACCTCAACACCATCTTACCCTTCAACATAAGTTGGAATAAACATATGTATGTAATAGTCATTGAGATAATCTATTATCAAGGAATTTGAAATGTCATTCACTTAAGAAAACAAACCCTAGTAAATGATTTAGCACCACAACTTAAGGTAGTGATTTTAAGGATACCTTCTATTTTGAATTTTAATAATAATTTTATCGCTCCAACACTATATGGGTGTAACACCCACATTTAAAATAATTATTTAAATAAAATATTTTAATGATTATTTTAATAAAAATGGGTAATTTTTTAAATTTTTATACAATGGGATATGCTTTTTATTAAGATATAATGTTATATGGAGATAAATGATGATTTAAAATTAATATAAGTAATAGGTTTTTATTTTAAGTGATTTAATTATTTTTTTAATTTATTTTAAAAGGAAGGTGTTTTTAGAAAAATAACTCAATAAAAAAATATTTTTTTAATGAATGAGGTATATTTTGTAATATTGGGTGTTATGTTTCTATAAATAAATTATAGATAACCTTTTACCTTATTACAATTATTCCTCATGTTTTTATTGTTGATTTTATTAAGTATTTCCATTAAAATTGGTAAATATATTCTTTAATCCTTTCCTCGAGGTGACTCACATGAACCAAGAGTGGGGTCCCCCCAAACTCATCATCATATTTTTTCATGGAAGCTCAAGGCTAATCAAGGTCATTATTTTTCCTCCTCTTCTTATTCACCATATCTTCCCCTTTATCTATAATCCCAAATTAAGAATTTATGTATTTCTAGTTATTCTATTTGTGTGTTTTTCCATGGGATAGTGAAACCCTCAATTTATGAGAGGGAATTACCCCTATAATGGAAAAAGGGATCCAGGTTGACCTTGCACACCTTATTAAAAAGAAATGTGGTATTTATTAGATACTTGGTGAGAATGTTAACACTCATGACTAAGAAAAAATATCTTATTTCATAGAAATAATAATGATATTTCTTTTCAATTTTCTTAATAGGTGTTGATGCATGATTATGTGGTGCCTTTTTTCGATGTTTCACTTTTTTTAATCGATGCCTAGAGGTATGGGGTTATATACCTCTTCTATAAATAGATATTACCTTTAGTTCTTGTGAATTTTAAAATACATTTTTATTATAGTTTAATCCATATTTGATATGAATGATTATTTTTTTCTAATCATACAATAATTTTCTCTTACTTGGTTCTTGAATTGGTGAATTTATAGATTAAAATATGTAAATTTGTTTTTTTTAAAGTGGATCTGAAAGCGCGAATGATTGTCACCTATTGAACGGTCAAGGTTTCGGTGCTCTGCTAATGTATATAGCAGCACTCGGGTCGAATCCTCAACGATGATACTTTTTTAGTCGATTGTTTTTAGTTAATTGTATTATTATTGGGGGGATTGTTTCCAGAGCTTATGAAATAATTTATGGATGATGTTTGATTTAAAAAATTGATAAATATTGAGGTTAGTTCATTATTGGGTATTTAATCTTATGCTATCCTTGATCTTTGCTTTATATTGCATTAAATTAATACTCAATTCACAAGATGATTTTGATCGGAATTCCCAAGTGTTAAAGCTTAAATCCAAGCCATAACTTAATGTAGGGTTCTAATCATTACCATTAATTGTTTATGGTAGTGTATTTTTGGTTCCAATAATCCATGTAATCCACATATTAAACAAAACATGTCACTAATCCATGACATATAAAGTTCAACATACACAATATTAACCCAAAGAATACTCATCGAGCAAAGACTCTAAATCACTTAATATTCCCAAAATATAACTCACCCCAATGGTAGATTTACTCATCCATTTAAATGATTAGTAATATGGTTATAATTATTATGATTATAAATTAAGAATATAAGAAAAATAAAGGGATAAGAAAAGGGTGGTGTGTCGAACACACACACAAACAATGAAGGGAATTAAATACAGACTTCAGATTGAATGAGAAAGAAAAATAAGGGAAGCGGATTCAACTGTATTTAAACTATGTTAAGAACATTAATATTAAACTACAGAAGGTGGATGAGAATAAGAGATATTTGAAGAATAAACTTGCATTAAAACAGAATTACAAAGAAAAAGACTTACAAGATTACAAAAATGAAGAACACAAAAGTAAATGAAAACAAAGAGAGGAGGAAAGGTATCTCAAGTGAAAACTTGAGTATGGAAGGTACTCCCAAGCCCTTGGAAAGGCTTTGGGCTTTCCAATATGTTCTCCTCTCTTCTGAAATGACAACTCCTTTGAAGTAGAGGACGGGGGGTGAACTTATAGCCCAAGGAAGTGGACTGTTGGCATTCCCAATCTGTCCTTCTACTTGGCTCGACGATTTGGACATCTAGACAGATGAATATCGAGATATATCTTTCTTCAAAGTTGTAGATAATAATGTTGGACGACTACTCTCAAAAGTTGGAGGCATTTGGACCTATGGAGCCAACGTTATGATGGTTTAAATAGACAAAGTTAAACTATCCATTTCAATCTATGCTTTTTCGATGGCCAAAATGTGAATGGATCTTGGAATAGGGAGATGCCTTCAAATACGAATTATTTATTCAAAAATGTCGGACATCTAAATCTCCTCTTTAAAACTGAAAAATATCAACTTTATTTGATGAATATATCAGGAGACATGTCATGAATACGACACTGATTGTAATTCCCAGCCAGAATGATGGGATGAGTTTAAATGAATTATTTGGGACTCTTTTATTTGGAGATGGGCCTTAAAATTTTTATCCAAGAATCCTTATATTGTGTCCATAATTTTGGAGGAGAATAAAGGAATTTGGATTTTTTGATTGAGCCCAGCAATTAAATCTTCATGGATGGTCCAGTTTCTTCATAGATTCTGTAGGCCTTCTTGTGTGGTCTATATGAGCCTTCAAATGGTAGAATTGGCCCATGATCCCTTATAATTAAATGTTTTATATAGAATAAAAAATCCTAAAAAATAATAACCACAAAATTTGGATCAGTAGGGTGAAAGTTATAAATAAAGTAGTAAATTGACTCAATTGGACTACTTCTAAAAATGCTCAAAAATTATACTTAGTATTAAAACATTAATATTTCACAAAAATTATGCATATTTAATATAAAATAAGTAAAGGGAGTATATAATAAGTCATGAAAATATTAATAACCTCAAATCCCCCACACTTAGTCTTGTGAATTTCCTCATGTGCAACAAATATAAAAACATGACAAAATCATTTTCACTCACCAACAAATATTAAATTTTTGTTTTTCCCAATCAGCGGAGATTTAGAAAATTTCACTCATACATATTAAATTCCACCACAAGTTGTTACAGAAAAAATGTTCCTAAAACAATTCATTTTTTCATGCTCAAATTTAGAAATGGAAAATGGTGGCACACAAAACTTACTCCTCTCAAGATGATAAAATTAATTTATGGAGCTTCACTCATTCACAAACCAAAAGTGAAAATCTTAGAGTTTGTAAGAGCTCTAAGATTCCACTCCCTATCCTAAAGTGCTCAAAAATCAATAGGTCTTTTTAGGGGTTTTTCTATGGCTATGTGATGGTAGGAAGATGATATCCAAAATATAGGAAAAAAGGGGGTAAAATACCAACATGGAAAAAGCAATGCACATTTTTTTTGAAATGAAACATGGAAGGAAATGTAAACATGTATTTACAAGGGAATGATTGTGTGAATAAATACACAATAGAGGAATAAAATTTGAAGTGGATGAGAAGATGAAATATTTACAAACCACGAAACCTCTCTTTATGACATAAGAATATGATGCAAGTGTTCTTTTTTTATTTTTTTCTCTTTTTTTTGAAAGTTGAACTTGGAAAAGATATCACACTCATATCTCAACCCATGATTGATATCCTCACAACACTAATTTTAATAGTTATAACAAGATCAAAGGTTGAGGAAGAGTTATTTTTGACCTACCCAAGAAACAACTCAATTTTTTTTGTTGTTCTTTTTTTTTGAACACTTGTCAATAACATTTAAAAAATTACATAAATGAAAGTACATTAAATTCCCCAAAACACACTAAATGACAACCTATTCCCCACACTGAAATGGATGCTTTCCCTCAAGAATATTATAACATGGTGAAATCAACAAAGGGTACCCAAAATGAAATCCATCCCCCCCACACTTAAATTTTAAAAAAAATACGCAATGAAAAATACATGTTGATAATGGGTGGGATAAGGTATTAGGCCTGTAATGTGGCTATCAAAGAAAAGGTTTTCATATGCTTGAAGGGGCTTTCAAAAGGAGGATTAATGTAAGGGAAATGGGAGGCTATTTGGCTATTGTGATTCTCATGTGGTTTAGAAAATGCCTCTATAATTATAATATACACTATAGTAAGAAATTCATCTCAAAGGTCCACAAACTCAAGACTCACAAATGGGGGTGAAAAACACACATTTTGAAAAGATGGCCATAGGGGGCCTTGACATGAAAGAAAATGTTGTTCCTCACGGGTGGGGAAAATCATTTTCCAAATCAATAACTGAGAATTCAAAATGTATTATTCTTGACACAAAATTCTTTATCCAAATATATTATGAAAACACAAATTTTTTGAGATTGAACCATGTCTTTTGACTCCCCAAAATGGTTGGAAAAAATTTTAAAATTGAAGGTGAGTAAGTATGACTCTTTGGGTTTTTTTTACATTTTTTTATTTTTTAGTTTTTTTAGTGTTCTTTAAAATACACACCCAAACAAAATAGAAATAGAAAAAGAAAGGGTTTGATGAATAAAGTGGTAAAAAAAAATTAAAGAGAGAGGATGAAGAAGAAATATTGAGAGATAGGAAGAGATAGAGAGAGAGTTAAAGGGAAAGAGGTGCCCCTGGTTTGGATTTGGTGGCTCGCCATCTCCATCCAATGGTGGGTCAACTACAGAAGTTGGGTATCTAGTGGAAGTTAATGTTGTTCCAAGATTGTGTGTCCTCTCATTGTGATGATTTAACCTATGTCCATTAATCGTGAATGTCCTTTTGGAAGAGGGGTCTTGGACTTTCACTGCACCAAACAGGTAAACATTAGTAATAACAAAAGGACCTTCCCAATGAGAATTAAGCTTACCTGGGTGAAGCCAAAATCAAGAATTAAAGAGAATTACCTTTTCACCTTCATGAAATACCTTTCTCATGATGTGTTTATCATGGAGTTCCTTGGATTTTTCTTTGTAGAGATTATAATTCTCATAATAATCAAGTCGAAGCTCCTCCAGTTCAACCAATTGAAACAATCTTTCTTCACCAGATTTTTCAAGATCAAAATTAGAGGTTTTCATAGACCAAAATGACTTATTTTGGATTTCAACTGGATAATGACATGATTTACCAAAAACTATCCTAAAAGGAGACATCCTAATGGGTGTTTTATAGGCAGTTCGATAATCCCAAAGTGCTTCACCAAGTCTTTTAGGCCAGTATTTTTTGGTGGGTTTTACAATTCTATCAAGAACTATTTTAACTTATCTATTTGAAATTTCATCCATGCCATCTTTTTGGGGGTGATATGCAGTTGAAGTTTTATGTACAACCCCAATCTTTTTCAAAAATATATTCCATGGTTTTATTACAAAAATGGGTTCCTAAGTCACTGATCAAGGCATGAGGCATGCCAAATATATGGAAGATGTGTGTCTTTAGGAACTCACTAATAGTATGTGAATCATCCTTTATAGTGGGTTTGGCCTCTACCCACCTAGAAACATAATCAACCACAAGAATAATGTATGATAATCCATTGGAAGGGGGGAATGGTCCCATGAAATCGATACCCCAAACATCAAAGATCTCACAGAAAATTAAAGGCTTTTGGGGCATTTCATTTATCTTTGAAATTGTGACAAACTTTCGGCAAGTGGGACATGATTGAAAGAACTCATGTGAGTCCTTTAAGAGTGAAGGATAAAAGAATCCAGAGTCTAGGAACATTCAGAAGGTCCTTTGTGGTCCAAAGTGGCCACCACCAGGTATTGAGTGAAAAAATTCTAAGATGGAAGAATGTTCATTTTCATGGACACATATCCTTATTACCATGTCATCCCTAGTTTTCCAAAGTTTATTTTCTTCCCAAAAATAATATTTTGAATCACTTTTCAACTTTATTTTTTTGTCTTTTGAAAAATTTTCAAGAAAAACACCAGAAACCAAGTAATTTACAATTGGGGCATACCATGGTATTTTTGGAGTGAGAGATGAAAGGTGATTAGTGGGGAATTTAGGATTGATGATTTCAGAATGAGAATAATTAGAAATTCTACTCAAGTGATCAGACACAAGGTTTTCTCTTCCTGGTATATCTTTGATTTCAAGGTCAAAATATTGGATCATTAGGATCCATCTTATTATCCTTGGTTTGGAATCACTTTTCTTGAGTAAGAACGTTATAGTAGAATGGTCTGTGAAGATGATGATTTTGGAACCTAAGAGATAGGGCTAGAGTTTATCTAAGGCAAAAACAACTGCTAAAAGTTATTTTTCAGTGATAGTGTAGTGAGATTGAGTTTCATCCAATGTTTTTGATGCATAATAGATTACATGAGGAATTTTTTCTTTTCTTTGACCAAGAACAACCCAAACATCTCTATCAGAAGAATCTCACATCAAATCAAAGGGTAAGGACCAATTTGGGTGTTGGATTATCAGAAAATATGTAAGAGCAGTTTTGAGTTTAACGAAGGATCTCTTGAAAACCTTATCGAAATGGGAAGTGACATCATTTTCGAGAAACTGAGTGAGTGGGAGGGAAATTTTACTGAATTTATGGATGAATCACTGATAGAAACCAGCATGACTGAGGAATCAACAGATGTCTCGAACATATTTGGGTTCAGGAAGTGATTGGATCACTTTAATTTTGGCAGGATCAACTTCAATACCCTCTTTTGAAACTACATTCCCAAGAACAATCCCATTTGCAACCATTAAGTGACATTTTTCAAAATTTAACTCAAGGTTACACTTGACACACTTTTGAAGGACTAGTGAGAGTGAATTCAATCAAGATTCAAATGACTCACCATAAATGGTAAAGTCATCCATGAATACTTCCATGCAGTGTTCAATGAATTTAAAAAAGATACTCATCATACACCTCTGGAATGTTGCAGGAGAATTGAAAAGGCCAAAAGGCATTATCCTATATGCATATGTTCCAATGAGGCATGTGAAAGTGGTATTTTCTTGGTCCGGAGGTGTGATTGGGATTTGGAATTATCCAGTGTATCCATCAAGAAAGCAATAGTGTGACTTTCCAGCTAAACGTTCCAACATTTGATTAAGGAATGGAAGAGGGTAGTGATCTTTTCTTGTTTCAACATTCAATTTCCGGTAGTCGATGTACACACACCATTTGTTTTTCACTAGAGTTGTGACTACCTCCCCATGTTCATTTGTGACAACAATTATCCCACCTTTCTTAAGTACAACTTGAATTGGACTAACCCATTCACTATTAGAAATTGGGTAGATAATACCAGCTTGAAGAAGATTGGTGATCTCTTCCCTAACTACCTCAAGGATGAGTGGATTGAGTCTTCTTTGTGGTTGTCTAATTAGTTTTAATGATTCCTCAAGATGGATGTGATGCATGCAAAGGGAAGGGTTGATTCCTAGTATGTCATATAGGGTCCACCCTAAGGCCTTTTTGTTTTACTCTAACACTTGTACAAGTTTGGACTCTTCAGTTTCAGTAAGTGAAGAAGAGATAATGACAGGATAAGAGTGATCATGGAAAAGTAATGCATATTTTAGGTGTTCAGGAAGAGGTTTTAGATCAGTCTCATATTTCATTTGTGGGTTAGAAAACTCAGGAATGGAGGAAGGGAATTCAGTTTCTTTATATTTATTTTCCTTAATATTTTCCAAGGTGGAGCAGTAGAGATCAGAGTTGATGTGGGATTCAAGAGAGTTTTCACGTTTCTCTAGATCGATGGAGTTTATGAATGATAGGTCCACATAAAATTCACCATTTATGACTTGGTTAATCATGGTGCAGATTTCACAAGATCTTTTATCATCAGAACATGATGAACACGAGGGAATGGGGTTCAATTGACTCTTAGATGTGTACTCAGAAGCATGGATTGAGAATGTAGAGTGATCCTCAGATGGGTATCGCATGGCTTGGAAAATGTTGAACTTGACTATTTGGTCAGCAAATTCCATGGATAAGATGCCTGAATGGACATAAATCTTGGTTCTAGCAGTCATGAGGAATGGTATTCCTAGAATTAGGGGAGATCGAGAAGAGTTCGTCTCACCTTCCATGTCAAGGACATAAAAATCAGCTGGGAAGATAAGATCATTGACACGAACAAGGACATCCTCGATTATTCCCTCAGGAATGGTTGTGCTTCGATTGGATAACTGAATGACAACACCCGTTGGATGTAAGGGACCTAGACCAAGGTTGGAGAAGATGGATTTGGGCATGACATTAATTGAGGCTCCTAGGTCTATGAGTGCATCATCAAAGTTGAAACTTCCAATTTGTCGTGGAACCGTTAAGGTACCTGGATCTTTTCACTTTATGGGAATAGACTGTTGGGTGGAAACATTTTCAAATTTCCTAAGTTTCCTGTTGTGGGTGCACAATTTCTTAAGAAACTTGACATACTTAGGGATTTGTTTTATGGAATTTAAGAGGGGTATGTTGACTTCAACACATCTAAACATGTCAAGAATTTCAGGATCAGGTTCAAAGGACTTATTTGTCTTAGAAATAGCTTGAGGAAAAGGAATTGGATTCCTAAGTTAAATAGAAGGAGGCAAAGGAATGTATTCAGATTACTTTTCAAGTTTCTTTTTATTTTCATTTTCTAGGTCAACATTTAAAGGGGGGTTGGAGGACTTATCTTGAGGCATAAAAATTTTCTTTCCCGATCTAAGTGAAATTTCACATAAATTACCCTTGGGGTTGGGTAATGGTTGATCTGGGAGTTGGGAATAATTTGATTGTTGTTACTGGCTTAGGTGGGATGCAAGTTGACCAATTTGGGTTTCAATGTTTTTGAGGATGAAACGGGTGAAGGATGCAAGGTCTTACACTGAACTTTCCCATGGTTGCTTGGAAGAAGAGGCTTGTCCCGAATTAGGATTACCTTGATTTGGGTTCTTGGGAAAACAATTATATTAGTTTTTGAATTGGGAAGGCTCACTAGGATAGTGGAATCCGGGATGAGGATTTATACTTTGAGGTTGAGGAAAAAAAGAGTAGGTTTTTGGAAGTTATCGACACCTAGACTATATTGAAACTGGTTTGGGTTTTGATGAGGGAATTGAGGGGGATGAGATACGAGATTACCATACCTCAGGCCTTGGTTATAGGAAGAAGATAAGGGCTCAGAGTGAGGTTGGTTGAAGTTTCTAACAAACTTAACTGATTGTTCAGGGTTGGTGTTCCTCTGAGCATATGCTGCATTGAGCTCCATTGGTCCAGATGAATCAGATTTATACTCTTGAATTTGTGGACATGTGTTAGTTGGATGAGATGGAGAGTTGCAGATTCCACAGTTTTTGAAAGGTCTAGGAAACATTGATTGTGGATAAGATTAGGTTGGGGCTTTGGATGCCACAACTAGTTGTCGCAAAAGACCTGTAAGTTCACTCATCCACTCATCCATCTTGTTCGGCTCTATGGATTGACTGTATTGGACTTGTTTTACTTGAGCATGTGCTTGAGTATGTAATTGTTGTGTGTTTTCATCCATGTTACTTATAAGATCTCTTGCACCTGTAGGAGTTTTATCAACAAGAGAACCACCACTTGCGGTATCAATGAGAGTTCTCTCCAAAGCCAATAACCCCTCATAGAAGTATTGGATCAAGATTTGGTCAGGGATTTGGTGGTGTGGGCAAGTTGAAACAAGATTTTTTAACCTCTCTCAATACTCATGGAGTGGTTCATTTGGAAATTGGTGAATACCACTTATTTCCTTTTGGATAGAAGCAGTACGAGAAGCAGGAAATAATTTCTCTAAAAATTGTCACTTAATGTCATTCCTTATGGTTATTGAACCAGGAGAGAGGTAGTAAAGCCATGACTTGGCAGTGTCATCTAGGGAGAAAGGGAATGCTCAGAGTTTGATTTGTTCCTCAAAAACCCCTTGAGGCTTCATGGTAGAGAACACCACTTGTAACTCTTTAAGGTGGAGATGTGGATCCTCACCGGCTAGCCCGTGGAAATGAGGAAGAAGATGAATCAAACCCGATTTGAGTTCAAGGTCAGCCTCTATGTTTGGATATTGAATACTAAGAGGTTGGTAATTAATATCAGGGGAAACGAGTTCTTTAAGTGTTTGTTCCCTAGGATTAGCCATATCCAATTCAACAGGCTGGACAAGGACTGGTTCTTGAATGAGTTGATTATCTCTTAAGTTCCTCCTAAGTTGGCGAAGAGTTCGCTCAATTTCAGGGTCAAAAACATATGAGGTATTTTTTGGGAGGCTATGGGGCATTAAAAATGACGTTGGAAAAAAATAGGAAGATGGGTTTTTCTTTTTGTTTTTTTTAGTTTATGCTTTTTATGAGAAGGTGAGTTTTTCTTTGTGTTTTTTTTTTCAATTTTTTATTAATTTTTTTGTTTTTTTGGTGTTTTTTTACAAAAACTAGAAACTAATTACTATATAAAGCACCATCCTAGGAAACGACGCAATTTGAAAGCATGGAAAATTTTCACCTATCGACCGGTCAAGGTTTCAGTGCTCTGCTAATATGTATAGCAACACTCGGGTCGAATCCTCGGTGATGATACTTTTTTTAGTCGGTTGTTTTTAGTTAATTGTATTCTGATTGGGGGGATTGTTTGCAGAGCTTATGAAATAATTTATGGATGATGTTTGATTTGATAAATTGATAAATATTGGGGTGAGTTCATTATTGGGGATTTAAGCTTATGATATCCTTGAGCTTTGCTTTATATTACATTAAATTAATACTCACTTCACAATATGTTTTTGATCGGAATTCCCAAGTGTTAAAGATTTAATCAAAGCCGTAACTTAACTTAGGATTATTTTCATTACCATTAATTTTTTATGGTAGTGTATTTTTGGTTCCAATAATCCATTTAATCCACATATTAAAAAAACATGTCATTAATCCATGACATATAAAGTTCAACATACACAATATTAACTCAAAGAATACTCATCGAGCAAAGGCTCTCAATCACTTAATATCCCCAAAATTATAACTCACCCCAATGGTAGATTTAATCAGCCATTTAAATGATTATTAATCTAGTTATAATTATTATGATGATAAATTAAGAATATAAGAAAAATAAAGGGATAAGAAAAGAGTGGTGCGTCGAACACACACACAAACGATGAAGGGAATTAAATACCGACTTTAGACTGAATGAGAAATCAAAATAAGGGAAGGGGATTCAACTGTATTTAAACTATTTTAAGAAAATTGATATTAAACTATATAATTTGGATGATAATAAGAGAGATTTGAAGAATAAACTTGCATTAAAACATAATTACAAAGAAAGAGACTTACAAGATTACAAAAATGAAGAACACAAAAGTAAATGAAAACAAAGAGGGGAGGAAAGGTATCTCAAGTGAAAACTTGAGTATGATAGGTACTCCCAAGCCCTTATAAAGGCTTTGGTCATTCAAATATGTTCTCCTATTTTCTGAAATGCCAACTACTTGGAAGGAGAGGAGGGGGATGAATTTATAGCCCAAGGAAGTGGACTATTGACATTCCCAATCTGTCCTTCCACTTGGCTTGAAGATTTGGACATCCAGAAAGCCGAATCTCTAGATATCTCCTTCTTAAAAGTTTTGGATAAAAATGTTGGATGACTACTATCAAAATTTGGAGGCATTTGGACCTATGGATCCAAAGTTATGGCGGCTTGGGTAAACAACATTAAACTTTCCATTTCCATCCATGCTTTTTCGATGGCCAAAGTGTGAATGGATTTTGGAATAGGAAGATGCATTAAAATACAAATTATTTATTCAAAAAAGTTGGCCACCTTTATCTCCTATTTAACATTGCAAAATCTCAGCTTGATTTGATGATAGATCAGGAGACATGTCATGAATACGGTACTGATTGTAATTCCTGGCCAGAATGATGGGCTGAGTTTAAATGAATTATTTGGGCCCCTTGTCTTTGGTGTTGGGCCTTGAAATTTTTATCCAAGACTCCTTACATTGTACCCGGAATTTTAGAGGATAATAAAGGAATTTTGACTTCCTGATTGAGCCCAGAAATTAAATCTTCATGGATGGTCCAGTTTCTTCATAGATTATGTAGGCCTTCTTGTGTGGTTCATATGGGCCTTCAAATGGACGAATTGGACCATGACCCCTTATAATGAAATGTTTTATATTTAATAAGGAATCCTAAGAAATAGGAACCACAAAATTTGGATTGTTAGGGTGAGAGTTATAAATAAAATATTAAACTGACTCAATTGGACTACTTCTAGAAATTCTCAAAAATTATACTCAGTATTAAAACATTAATATTTCACACAAATTATGCACATTTCATATAAAATCAGTAGAGGAAGTATATAATAAGTCATGAAAATATTAATAATATCAACTCCCCCACACATAGTCTTGTGCATGTCCTCATGTGCAATAAATATAAAAACATGACAAAATCATTTTCATTCACCAACAAATATTAAATTTTTTTTTCCCCATTCAGGGGAGGTTTAGAAAATTTCACTCATCGAAATTGAATTCCACCACAAGTTGTTACAGAAACAATGTTCCAAAAACAATTCATTTTTTCATGCTCAAATTTAAAAATGGAAAATGGTGGCACACAGAACTTACTCCTCTCAAGATGATAAAATTAATTTATGGAGCTTCACTCATTCACCAACCAAAAGTGAAAATCTTAGAGAATGTAAGAGCTCAAATCTTCCACTCCCTATCCTAAAGTGATAAAAAATCAAGAGGTATTTTTAGGGGTTTTTCTGTGGCTATGGGACGGTAGGAATATGATATCCAAAAGATAGGAAAAAAGGGGGTAAAATACCAACATGGAAAAAGCAATGCACATTTTTTTTGAAATGAAACATGGAAGGAAATTAAAACACATATTTACAAGGGAATGATTGTGTGAATAAAGACACAATAGAGGAATAAAATTTGATGTGGAAGAAAATATGAAATATTTACAAACCATGAAACTTCTCCTTATGACATAATAATATAATTCAAGTGTTCTTTTTTTTCTCTTTTTTTTTGAAAGTTGAACTTGGAAAATATATCACACTCATATCTAAACCCATGATTGATATCCTCACAACACTAATTGTAATAGTTATAACAAGATCAAAGTTTGATGAAGAGTGATTTTTGACCTACCCAAGAAACAACCCAATTTTTTTTTTGTTGTTATTTTTTTTGATTTTTTTTGTTTTTTTGAACACTTGTCAATAACATTTACAAAATTACATAAATGAAAGTACCTTACATTATCAAAAACACATTTAATGACAACCTCTCCCCCATACTGAAATGGATGCTTTCCCTCAAGTATATGATACCATGGTGAAATAAAAAAAGGGTAGCCAAAATGAAATCCATCCCCCCAACACTTAAATTTCAAAAAAAATGCACTGAAAATCCATTTTGATAATGGGTGGGATAAGGTATTAGTCTTATAATGTGGATATCAAAGAAAATGTTTTCATAGGCTTGAAGGGTCTTTCAAAAGGAGGATTAATGTAAGGGAAATGGGATGCTATTTGGCTATTGTGATTCTCATGTGGTTAAGAAAATGCCTCTATCACTTTAATGTACACTAAAGTAAGAAATTCAGCTTGAAGGTTTATAAACTCAAGACTCACTAATGGGGGTGAAAAACACACATTTTGAAAAGATGGCCATAGGGGGACTTGGCATGAAATCAAATTTTGTTCCTCACAGGTGGGGAAAATAATTTTCCAAATCAATAAGTGAGCATTAAAAATGTATTATTCTTGACAAAAAATTATTTATCCAAATATATGATGAAAATAAAAAAAAAATTGAGATGAAACTATGTCTTTTGAATCCCCAAAATGGTTGGACAAAATTTGAAAATTGAAGGTGAGTAAGTATGACTCTTTTGGTTTTTTTTACATTTTTTTATTTTTTAATTTTTTTAGTGTTCTTTAAAATACACACCCATAAAAAATAGAAAGAGAAAAAGAAAGTTTTTGATGAAGAAAGTGGTAACAAAATGAAAGAGAGAATAAGAAGAAGAAAGAGTGAGATAGAGGAAGAGATATATAGAGAGAGAGTTAAAGGGAAAGAGGTGCCCCTGGTTTGGATTTGGTGGGTCGCCGTCTCCATCCAGTGGTGGGTCAACTACAAAAGTTGGGTATCCAGTGGAAGTCAATGTTGTTCCAGGATTGTGTGTCCTCTCATGGTGATGCTTTAACCAATGTCCATTAACCGTTAATGTCCTTTTGGAATAGGGGTTTTGGACTTTCACTACACCAAATGGGTAAACATTAGTAATAACAAAAGGACCTTCCCAATGAGAATTAATCTTACCTGGGTGAAGCCAAAATCGAGAATTGAAGAGAATTACCTTTTCACCTTCATGAAATACCTTTCTCAGGATGTGTTTATCATGGAGTGCCTTGGATTTTTCTTTGTATAGATTAGAATTCTCATAAGAATCAAGTCGATGCTCCTCCTGTTCATCCAATTGCAACAATCTTTCTTCACCAGATTTTTCAAGATCAAAATTACAGGTTTTCAAAGCCCAAAATGAATTATGTTGGATTTAAATTGGAAAATGACATGATTTATAAAAAACTATCCTAAAAGGAGACATCCCAATGGGTGTTTTATAGGTAGTTTGATAATCCTAAAGTGCTTCACCAAGTCTTTCAGGCCAGCCTTTTCTGGTGGGTTTTACAATTCTCTCAAGAACTATTTTCACTTCTCTATTAGAAAGTTCAGCCATGCCATTTGTTTGGGGGTGATATGCAGTTGAAGTTTTATGTACAACCCCATTATTTATCAAAATATATTCCATGGTTATATTACAAAAAATGGGTTCCTAAGTCACTGAACAAGACATGAGGCGTGCCAAATCTATGGAAGATGTGTGTCTTTAGGAACTGACTAACAGTATGTGAATCATCCTTTCTAGTGGGTTTGGCCTCGACCCACCTAGAAACATAATCAACCGCAAGAATAATGTATGATAATCCATTGGAATGGGGGAATGGTCCCATGAAATCGATACCCCAAACATCTAAGATCTCACAGAAAATTAAAGGCTTTTAGGGAATTTCATTTCTCTTTGAAATTGTGCCAAACTTTTGGCAAGTGGGACATGATTGACAGAACTCATGTGAGTCCTTGAAGAGTAAAGGCCAGAAGAATCCAGAGTCTAGGACCTTTCGGGAGGTCCTTTGTGGTCCAAAGTGGCCACCACCAGGAATTGAATGACAAAATTCTAAGATGGAAGAATTTTCATTTTCATGGACACATATCCTTATTACCATGTCAGCCCCAGTTTTCCAAAGTTTATTTTCTTCCCAAAAATAGTATTTTGAATCACTTTTCAACTTCATTTTTTTGCCTTTTGAAAAAGTTTCAGGAAAATCACCAGAAACCAACTAATTTACAATTGGGGCATACCATGGTATTTTTGGAGTGAGATATGAAAGGTGCTCAGTGGGGAATTCAAGATCGATGATTTCAGAATGAGAAGAATTAGAAATTCTACTCAAGTGATCAGCCATAAGGTTTTCTCTTCCTGGTATATCTTTGATTTCAAGGTCAAACTCTTGGAGCATTATGACCCATCTTATTAGCCTCGGTTTGGAATCAATTTTCTTGAGTAAGAACTTTATAAAAGAATGGTCTATGAAGATGATGATTTTGGCACCTAAGAGATAGGGCCGAAATTTATCTAAGGCAAAAAAATTGCTAAAAGTTCTTTTTCAGTGATAGTGTAGTGAGATTGAGTTTTATTCAATGTTTTTGAAGAAAAATAGATGACATGAGGAATTTTTTGTCTTCTTTGACCAAGAACAGGCCCAACGGCTCTATCAGAAGCATCACACATCAACTCAAAGGGTAAGGACCAATATGGGGGTTGGATTATCAGGGCAGATGTAAGAGCAGTTTTTAGTTCAATGAAGGCTCTCTTGAAAACCCTATCGAAATGGAAAGTGACATCATTTTGGAGCAACCAAGTGAGTGGGAAGGAAATTGTACTGAAGTTATGGATGAATCGCCAATAGAAACTGGCACGAATGAGGAATGAATGGATGTATCGAAAAAATTTGGGTTCAGGAAGTGATTGGATCACTTCAATTTTGTCAGGATCAACTTCAACACCCTATTTTGAAACTATGTACCCTAGAATAATCCCATTTGCAACCCTGAAGTGACATTTTTCAAAATTTAACACAAGGTTACACATGACACACTTTTGAAGGACTTGAGAGAGTGAATTCAAGAAATATTCAAATGACTCACCATAAATGGTAAAGTAATCCATGAAGACTTCCATGCAGTGTTCAATGAATTCATAAAAGATACTCATCATACACCTATGGAATGTTGCAGGAGCATTGCGTAGGCCAAAAGGCATTCTCCTATATGCATATCTTCCAAAGGGGCATGTGAAAGTGGTATTTTCTTCATCATGAGGTGCAATTGGGATTTGAAAGTAGCCAGTGTATCCATCAATAAAGCAATAGTGTGACTTTCTTGCTAATCTTTCCAACATTTTATCAAGGAATGGAAGAGGGTAGTGATCTTTTCTTACTTCAACATTCAATTTCCGGTAGTCGATGCACACACGCCATTTGTTTTTCACTTGAGTTGTGACTACCTCCCCATGTTCATTTGTGACAATAGTTATCCCACCTTTATTAGGTACAACTTGAATTGGACTAACCCATTAATTATCAGAAATTGGGTAGATAATACCATCTTGAAGAAGCTTGGTGATATCTTCCCTAACTACCTCAAGGATGAGTGGATTGAGTCTTCATTGTGGTTGTCTAATTGTTTTGGATGATTCCTCAAGATGAATGTGATGTATGTAAAGGGTAGGGTTGATTCCTAGAATGTCATCTATGGTCCACCCTAAGTCATTTTTGTTTTCCTCTAACACTTGAACAAGTTTGGACTCCTCTGTTTCAGTAAGTGAAGAAGAGATAATGACAGGATAAGAGTGATCATGGAAAAAGGAATGCATATTTTAGGTGTTCAGAAAGAGGTTTCAGATCAGTCTCATATTTCATTTGTGGGTTAGAATACTTAGAAATGGAGTAAGGGACGTCAGTTGCTTCAGATTCATTTTCCTTAATATTTTCCAAGGTGGAGCAGTAGAGATCAGATTTGATGTGGGATTCAAGAGAGTTTTCAAGTTCCTCTAGATTGATGGAGTGTATGAATGATAGGTCCACATAAAATTCACCATTTATGACTTGGTTAATCATAATTCATATTTCATAAGATCCTTTATCATCATAATAGGATGAACATGATGGAATAGGGTTCAATTGACTCTCAGATGTGTACTCAGAAGCATGGATTGAGAATGCAGAGTGATCCTCATACGGGTATCGCATGGCTTGGAAAATGTTGAAATTGACCAGTTGGTCACCAAATTCCTTAGATAAGATGTCTGAATGGACATCAATCTTGGTTCTAGTAGTCATTAGGAATGGTCTTCCTAGAATTAGGGGAGATCGAGAAGAGTTCATCTCACCTTCCATGTTAAGGATATATAAATCGATTGGGAAGATAAGATCATTAACATAAACAAGGACATCCTCGATTATTCCATTAGGACTGGCTGTTCTTTGATTGAATAACTAAACAACAACACTCGTTGGATGTAAGGGACCTAGACCAAGGTTGGAGAAGATGGATTTGGGCATGACATTAATTGAGGCTCCTAGGTCTATGAGTGCATCATCAAAGTTGGAACTTCCAATTTGGCATGGAACCGTAAAGGTACCTAGATCTTTACACTTTATGGGAATAGACTATTGGGTGGAAACATTTTCAAATGTCCTAAGTTGCCTCTTGTGGGTGCACAATTCCTTAAGAAACTTGGCATACTTAGGGATTTTTTATGGCATATAAGAGGGGTATGTTGACTTCAACACGTCTAAACATGTCAAGCATTTCAGGATCAATTTCAAAGGACTTCTTTGGATTAGAAACGATTTTAGGAAAAGGAATTGGATTCCTAAGTGGAATATAAGGAGGTGAAGGAATGACTTCAAATTCCTTTTCAAGTTTCGTTTTCTTTTCATTTTCTAGGTCAACATTCAAAGAGGGTTTGGAGGAATTTTCTTGAGGCATAACAATTTTCTTTCTTGATATAAGTGTAATTGCACTTATATTACCCTTGGGGTTGGGTAATGGTTGAGCTGGTAGTTGGGAAGAATTTGATTGTTGTTGCTCACTTAGGTGGGATGCAAGTTGACCAATTTGGGTTTTAATGTTTTTGAGGCTGGAATGGGTGAAGGAGGCAAGGTCTTCCACTGCACTTTCCCATGGTTGCTTGGAAGAAGAGGCTTGTCCCGAATTGGGATTACCTTGACTTGGGTTCTTGGGAAAGCGATTGTATTGTTTTAGGAATTGGGAAGGCTCACTAGGATAGTGGAATCCTGGAAGAGGATTGATCCTTTGTGTTTGAGGAACAAAAGGGTAAGGTTGTTAGAATTTACCAACACCTTGACCATATTGAAACTAGTTTGGGTTTTGATGAGAAAATTGAGGGGGATGAGAGATGGGATTACTATACCTCAGGCCTTGGTTACAGGAATAAGAGAAGGGATCAGAGTGAGGTTGGTTGAAGTTTCTAACAAACTGACCTGATTGTTGAGGGTTGGTGTTCCTCTGAGCATATGCTGCATTGAGCTCCATTGGTCCAGATGAATCAGATTGATCCTCTTGAAGTTGTGGACATGTGTTAGTTGGATGAGTTAGAGAGTTACAGATTCCATAATTTTTGACAGGTCCAGGAAACATTGATTTTGGAGAAGATGAGGTTGGGGCTTTGGATGCCACAACTAGTTGTCGCACAAGACCTTTAAGTTCACTCATCCACTCGGTCATCTTGTTCGGCTCTATGGATTTACTTTCTTGGACTTGTTTTACTTGATCATGTGCTTGAGTATGGAATTTTTGTGTGTTTCCAGCCATGTTACTTATAATATCTCTTACAGCTTCAGGAGTTTTATCAACAAGAGCCCCACCACTTATGAAATCAATGAGAGTTCTCTCCATAGCCAATAACCCCTCATAGAAGTATTGGATCAAGAGTTTGTCAGGGATTTGGTGGTGTGGGCAGGTTGCAAAAATATTTTTAAACCTATCCCAATACTCATGGAGTGATTCATTTGGGAATTGACGAATACCACTTATCTCCTTTCGGATAGAAGCAGTATGAGAAGTAGGAAATAATTTCTCTAAAAATAGTCGCTTCATGTCATTACATGTGGTTATGGAACCAGGAGGGAGGTAGTAAAGCCATGACTTGGCAGTGTTAGCTAGGGAGAAAGGGAATGCTCAAAGTTTGATTTGTTCCTCAGAAACCCCTTGAGGATTCATGTTAGAGCACACCATTTGGAAAACTTTATGGTGGAGATGTGGATCCTCACCGGCTAGCCCGTGGAAATGAGTAAGAAGATAAATCAAACCCGATTTGAGTTCAAAGTCAGCCTCTATGTTTGGATATTGAATACCAAGAGGTTGGTAATTCATATCAGGGATAGAAAGTTCTTTAAGTGTCTGTTCCCTAGGATTATCCACATCTAATTCAACAGGTTGGACAAAGACTGGTTCTTGAATGAGTTGATTATCTCTTAAGTTCCTCCTAAGTTGGCGAAGAGTTCACTCAGTTTCAGGGTCAAACAAATCTAAGATATTTTTTGGGAGGATACAGAGCATTAAAAATGATGTTGGAATAAATATTAATATGGGGTTTTCTTTATGTTTTTTTCACTTTATGATTTTTATGAGAAGGCGGGTTTTTCTTTGTGTTTTTTTTTCAATTAAATTTTTTTTAGTTTTTTTACAATAACCTGAAACTAATGACTACATAAAGCACCATCCCTGGAAACAACGCCATTTTAAAGTGTGGATTATTATCGCCTATCGACCGTTCAAGGTTCCGGTGCTCTGCTAATGTGTATAGCAACACTCGGGTCGAATCCTCAGTGATGATACTTTTTTTAGTCGGTTGTTTTTAGTTAATTGTATTCTGATTGGGGGGATTTTTTTTCAGAGATTATGAAATAATTTATGGATGATGTTTGATTTAACAAATTGATAAATATTGGGTTGAGTTCATTATTGGGGATTTAAGCTTATGATATCCTTGAGATTTTCTTTATATTTCATTAAATTAATACTCACTTCACAAGATGATTTTGATCGGAATTCCCAAGTGTTAAAAGCATTAATCCAAGACGTAACTTAACTTAGGGTTCCAATAAGTACCATTAATTGTTTATGGTAGTGTATTTGTGGTTCTAATAATCCATGGAATCCACATATTAAACAACATTTCATTAATCCATGACATATAAAGTTCAACATACACAATATTAACTCAAAGAATACTCATCGAGCAAAGGCTCTCAATCAATTAATATCCCCAAATTATAACTCACCCCAATGGTAGATTTACTCAGCCATTTAAATGATTAGTAATATAGTTATAATTATTATTATGATAAATTAACAAGATAAGAAAAAGAAAGGGATAAGAAAAGAGTGGTGCGTCGAACACACACACAAACGATGAAGGGAATTAAATACCGACTTTGATTGAATGAGAAAGAAAAATAAGGGAAGGGGATTCAACTATATTTAAAATATTTTAAGAACATTAATATTAAAATACATAAGATGGATGAGAATAAGAGATATTTGAATAATTAACTTGTATTAAAATAGAATTACAAAGAAAGAGACTTACAAGATTACAAAAATGAAGAACACAAAAGTAAATGAAAACAAAGAGAGGAGAAAAGGTATCTCCAGTGAAAACATGTGTATGATAGGTACTCCAAATCCCTTTTCAAGGATTTGGTAATGAAAATATGTGATCCTATCTTATTAAATGCCAAATCCTTTGAAGGAGAGGATGGGGATTAATTTATAGCCCAAGGGAGTGGACTGTTGGCATTTCCAATCTGTCCCTCCATTTGGATAGATGATTTGGACATTCAGACAGCCGAATATCGAGATATATCCTTCTTCAAAGTTGTAGATAATAATGTTTTCCGACTACTATAAAAATTTGGTGGCATTTAGACATATTAAGCGAAAGTTATGGCGGGTTTATTAAAAAATTCAAACTATCCATTTCAATTAATTATTTTTCGATGGCCAATATTGGAATGGATTTTGAAATAGGAATATTCCTTCAAATCCAAATGCTTTCTTCAACAAAGTCGGCCAACTATATCTCCTATTTCACACTGAAAAATATCAGCTTGATTTGATGAATATATCAGGAGACTTTTCATGAATAATTTACTAATTTTAATTCCCATCCAGAATTATGGGATGAGTTTAAATAAATTATTTGGGCCACTTGTCTTTGGATTTGGGACTTGAAATTTTTATCCAAGACTCCTTACATTGTCTCCCGAACTTTGGAGGAGAATAAAGGAATTTGGACTTCCTGATTGAGCTCAGAAATTAAACCTTCATGGATGGTCCAATTTCTTCATAGATTTTTTAGGCCTTCTTGTGTGGTCCATATGAGCCATCAAATGGAAGAATTGGCCCATCACTACAAGAAAACCACCATTTAGCGGCATTTTTTTTTGTGTTTCGCGGTGGTTTAAACTGCCGCTATATTGTTTGGCTGCTGTTTATGTAAACCACCGCCTAATACGGCATCACCAATCTATTAGCGGTGGTTATTTCCGATTCGTCATGGTTTAAGGAAAGCGTCGTAGATGCCTCATTTCACGGCGTTTTTTACGCGCCCTTGACATTAGTTTATTCGTGGCGGTTATAACCTCCATGAATAAACTCAAATCCAGCAGCCGTAAAACCGCCGATGAAGTCATGAGAACCGCCATGGAATGAGGCCTTACACTGTGACTATTTAGCGGCGGTTAAAACCACCGTGAAACGTAATTTTTTTTACATTTTGTGGTGGTTTTAACTGTTTAGCGGCGGTTTAAACTGCTGCCAATGTACATTTCACGGTGGTTTAAACCGTTGCTAAAAGAAGACCAAATTTTTTTTTGCTTCTGCTGCACCACTTCCCTGAAAGACAGATCAAACTAGCAATACCATATTGTACATACCAATAGAAAACACGAAACATCAACCTAGGAAATCGGTATAGAATAAATTGAAAAAAATAAGTAAACATTGACATGCTATATAAGAATGAACCATATTGCACATACCAACATATAACATTGAAATGCTATATAAGAACGAACCATATTGTATTTTATTCCTCTTAACTAGGATGTAATATATTCCCCTCTGAGGTTCAATCCCAACATCAAGAAACATGCTATTATTATTATTCAATAAGAATAATATGAATAACTTTTACAAAATACCATAGTTAAAGACTATAGTATTAGATTCTTTATATAGTCCTTAATTTTAGATACCCCTCCTAGTATCACAATATCATATCCACCTTAAAGTTGTATGCCCTAGCCTCTTAAGCATTCATCCATTATCATCATACCAACATATATGATATTGAAAACAATATATGGGCCCTCTAATAGGTGTAATCCACAACCATACCTTCTCCAAATTAGTCATTGAAGACCAAGATGAAACTGAAATGGAAACTCATGATAAATTCAAACACTATCTATTTCTAGGTACCTTTCACAAAGTGTTCCCCTTCACAAAAAGTTAATATTTTTGAAATATTTCTATTTAAATTGAACATAAATGGTATGATGTATCCCGCTAATCATTAATAAACTATGTGTGTTATGATTCTATTTATAGATATTCATATGATGCTCATCGCATGGGCCTGATCCCAACAATGTAAACACCTACGAACTCTTTGTATGGTGAAAAAAATGAATAATTTCCTAACTATGTGGCCTTAAAAAAATGAATCATAAACATGTATTATATGTATGATTAACCTAAAAATCATATATTTTCATATCTACACAGATTCAGAGAGATCATAGGAATAAGGGTAACTCGTTAAACACTAGTATTTTGATATTATTCATTAAAAAATCATAAATCTATAAGGGAATCCAATAATTAAAATGATTCCACCCAAAGAATATTTGATGATCCCAAAATCTCACACCTTTTACCAATACCTATTTTGAAGAATCTATAGTATGAATCACTAGTGAACACCTTTCATTGTAATTTATTTCTAAAAGGACATTCATACCAAATATTCATATACATGGAATCCCATTGGAGGTTCTCATCAAAAAATAGATAACCTAATGTGAATCCATTAACATGGAATTGGATTGATAAACTATGAACTCTTACATTTGATGATGTATTGATGGGTTTCTTCATTGTGTTTCCTTTTCAATACCTTCATCACATCCTTAAATTAAAATTTAATCACCAAATGCACCAATTATGTTCAAGACCAAAAACAATCTAATAGTACCCATAAGGAACACAGTGGTGAGGCATGAAAACAATTGTTATGTCATACATAGGACTCAATTTCTATGAATATATGTTCCCCATACCCTGACATACATTGTCTCCTACCCTTGTAAAATTAGTGCATGATGGTTCACACCTTATTTCTGGAATACAATCTAAAAGGATCTATCCTGACATTATATGAAACCCATGGTAATCTATAGGGAATAATTCCCCACAGGTTGTCCAACTAAAAATATTCTATGGCAAAACCATTGGTCCGTAATTTCACATCCAACCTTTTTGTATCCTTTAAATAGATCATGAGAACACGTTCTTCTCTTATCATATTGATTTGGATAAATATTTCCACCATAAAGTAGAAATCACCTTATAACTTCATTATGAGTATCATGTTCACTATAGTCATTTTTATTAACATGTGACCTTGAGTACTCAAGAAGATATATAAGGTGTTTTTCTCTATTGTCTATACTCAAGCATCTAAAAGTTGATCCCACTGGGGATATCCAACCACTGACACTCAAGAGTATATTTATTCCCCTACTATTTTAAACACCCTTGAGTCCCATTAGAATATCTAGATAATATAATAGGGATGGTTACAATGATCTAATATCTAAAAGCATCAGAATCTATCCTAAGTGGCCTTTGTGACTATAAAATTACAATGGAAAACATAACCCACATGGGTGGGGGAATTTTTTATCATTTTTTCCTCATGGTCATCTCCAGTATCATTCATCCTATGGGATCACACCCAAATTAATGATATCCCTCTTACAATGTAAATATGTGTTTCCTATTGGTGGTAACAAATTAGTATATTTCTTCAATGTTAACCCAGTTGATGTTGGGAAACATGATTCTATTGAGTATGAAATAGGTGTGGATGAATCCACTACCCCCTCACCACTAAAAAATAGTAAAACCATCTCAACATAAGAGAATATTACTTAGTTCAAATTGAAAATAGTATAACATGTGAAAATCAATATTAAATTTCTATAGGGAAAAAACCCATTATGTATGGTGATTTGGTTGATGTTATCATTCATCATTTATCTAATATTATATAATAATAGTAGATTAATCAATCAATAAAGGTCGATCTGAGATGTCCAACTTGATTAGGATCAAATAAATTGATGCAAATTACCACAACATTAATGTTTTATCTATAGTTACCTTCATGGGGTATATATCTCAATCAATATAAGGAAATTATCCCAATGGTATTTTAGGATGTAGTATCTTAGGAGTCGGTGGATTCCTTCACTTCTCATATGGATTCCATTGAGTTTTGATGTGAATGAGTACAACCTTATTGGAATTCATATCTTGAGTGTGTGGATTCAAATCCTATACCACCCATATTTGTAACCTCCATCTTATTGATATTTGATATAATGGCGAATCTATATAAGTATATTAGGTGTTTTTAATCCCAATGTGTCACAATGTTTGGTTCCCTAGAACAAATACATGATTCACTACAAGATACACACCGTTTAGTGGCGGTCAATTACCACTCACAAGGGCCTCCCAGTAAGACAAATTACAAGGGCCTCACCAAAGTGTCCACAACACTATCCCCTTGATCACTATGAAATGACCCAATTTGATCAACACATCAACAATGGGTTTAAATCCTAGTCATCCAAAATCTAGACTACCAATTCAAACACAGGCCTAAATGGAATGATGTATACCACACTCGATAAATCAAGACATAAAAAGAAACATCAGAAATCAATAAAACGCATAAAAGGAAACATGAGAAATCAAGGAAATTTTAAGACATGAAAATGTTTGGTGGAAACTATGTGCCGCAAATGTTACATATACAAACCAACTATTACCATATTTGTTCAAAACATGAACAATACAACTACTCAGGGTCCGATGATGCATCGTCACCCTCGCCACCTTCATCACCACTTTCTGCTGTCACCTGTAAGAACATTATATTGAAAATTAAATACGGTTGTATATTTATATTAAAACTTAAAACCAATGAAAGTTAGAAAACTAAATGATTTTGAGTTTTTGTGATTTACCTGTATACCACCAGTCGATGCACTACCACCGGGGGCATATCTGCTCATATGCTGACGTATTTCAATCAACGCTTTTTGCAAAGCATATATCTGATCCCCCTGCTGGTGTACTGTGTTTCGTAGAGAAACAATCTCTTTCTGAGCATCTCCGGGTATGGGATGACTAAATCCAGGAGTAGATGTAGCTGACATCCCCAGCGGCCTTCTAAAAACCTCATATGGTACAGGTCCCAAACCCATCCCGCGCACTCTACCAAGATGCTTCTTCCCAAGGACTTTAACAACTGGGTCATCCTGGGAGACTGAGTAGGACTGCGCGGGATTGGCATCCCATAGTTCTTTAATTTTTACCTAAAAATCAAATATAAATATATATTAACACAGTAAAAACTAATAATAAGTTATTATAATAAAAAATTGACTTCATACCCCAACTTCTTTAGCAGACACATTAACAAAACTTCCATATGATTTCTTGTGAACATCCATCCATAGTTCAGTTCGGGATGCTTCGTGCCCTAAACTCTGTGACTACATTAAGAAAATATAAATAAAAAATTCAATATATTAAATAGATAATACTATCTTATAAATATTTAAACTAATTAAAAGATTACCAATGTCGTTCGACTTCTAGAAAAGCTTTTTGAGCCCGCAGTGTGAGGGATGACTTGGTTAGCCCGATTTGATGCATTTTGTCTTGAGAGATCATGAAATAAATAAAATGAAATATAATAGTAATGTATTCAATGTCATGTCCTCTTCATATACATGTATTAATGTAAAATTAGGATAATATAAAAATATATATTTCAATACCATCATCTTCTCATCACGATGTCTGTCAACAAAAATTTTCCATTGTTCTTTCGGTACCCCACTGGGTAGCTTCTCATACATTTGTTGCACAGTCAATGAGGTATCGTTGACATCACACCACAATCTCCATTTGAAATCTTTCCATTTCTTACCTAGATTTTTCAATGTCCACTTCTGTGCTATCACATCAGCAACTGTAAAGTGGAAGAACATCTGTATACAGAAATTCATTTTGAACATATTAGTAACATGACATTCAATTAAACCATAATGTAATAAATTTACTTTTATTTGAGAATCAAAAACTTCATTTTTCTATCTTGGAGGCATATGTCTCCAATCATCATATTAAATAGGAAGGGAAATGGGATCCGCTGCCAGCTGGCCTAGAATCTGGCCAAGTAACCCCACAGCATCATCCGTCGGGACCCCATAAGAATCAAATGGTACGACTATCTTTTCGCCAGTCATATTCCAAACATCTGAACTTTTTATATTTTTCTCCACGGTTGTATTTTTGTCATCTTCAATGAGCAAACAATTAGTATAAACAAAATGCAATAAATTTATTTAATTAAAAGTTGTACCTATGACAGTGACACTCCAGTATGCCCGTGATGAACTGGAAGGGGCGTGTCACTGCCCCACTGCTGAGGCTCCTAAAGGGGGAGTCGACGACTCCACCTCTAATGGGACATCCAAAGATGGTGTGAGAGATAGTGAAGAGGGAGATGGTGCAGGGGTGTCAGTAGCAGGTGCCTCAGATGTCGTGGGGAGGGAGCCAGATGGATCGTCATCTGTCACGGAACTAGATGAAATAGTGTACCGCTTTATCCTTGGAATTCTTGTCATTTAATCAAATAAAATTAAGTTCGGAATATATATTTCAAAAAAATTATGCAGAAAAAAAATTAAAAATGATAATAGATGCCCGATATTAACAGACAAAATATATATAACAATGATAATGAATGACTGCATAAATGAAACAAGTGGTTGCTGAATAAATAAATAATTGTACATACAATAATTTTCCCCTTCAATCATTTCGGTTTCCTACTCCATTGCTTCATCCAATTCATTTATCCTTGCTAGACTAATATTTTCAATATCATAATGGACAAATAATTATGCTTCCTGTTGTTGATTAAATTCAATTTCACGGGTCAAATTTTCCACTTCATCACCCATATCATACAAATCTCTTTGTATTACGTGAGCAACTACACTCCACCCTTCACCGACAACATCATTCACATAATATACCATTTTTTCTTGTGATGCTAAGATATATGGATCATGCAGTTCACGATCACCAACATCCATCAAACGAGAGAAGTTCACAGAAGTAAATTGCAAGGAATCTCTTTTAACACCTCTGATAATATCGACCCATTTGAATTTGAATAAAACAACAGAAAAATGTCTGTGGTAGTTTAATTCAATAATATCATGCAGCTTTCCATAGTATTCCACTTCAGCAAATGTAAATATACCACTATTCTGTGTTTTCAAACCCACTTCACGATCGACTGTACGAAATCAAAATCCATTCACATTATAAGCGTCTATCTTTCTAACTTGTTTTAGAGGACCTCTAGAAAGAAACTTCAAATCTTCTGACACCTCTTCTCGAGTATCAGTATTCATGATCTGAAAAAAGAAATATACTTTATTATATTTACAAACTTTATGTGTCAAACTAATATTCGTACTTATTGTAATATTTATGAACTTACACGTCGTGCAAACCATTCTACTAGATCTTTATTAACAGATTTCGTTATATCTTTCTCATTTCGTGTTCGGCATCTAATTCATCTCTTTGTTTATATCCTCAACTCTTCAATAAACGGATCTACAATTTCACTATTCATCATCACATATCTATGTGCCTGTAATAATTCCAATTTAGTCAGTGTCACATTTGAGGTCCTCCCAACTGATCGGCCAATAGCAGGAAATATTTTGGATTTATGATGTATTTGAGATTGAGTCGATGTGTCATCAACACGTCGAACTCAATTAAATATTGTCTCAATCCAAGTATTGAGAACAAAAGGTAAGACACTCCTCAGCCAAATAGCCTTCAGCAATAGAGCCTTCTGGTTGAGCTTTATTTCTCACATATGATTTCAAATGCCCAAGATATCTGTGAAATAAAATAAACATAATTATGCATTTAATTAAGTACCAAAAATTGTTTACTTAACTGAAAAACATATAAATAAATTACCTCTTAATTGGATACATCCATAAATAATGAATGGGGCCTCCTAATTTAGCTTCCTCAACCAAATGCACAGTTAAATGCATCATTACAGTAAAAAATGACGGAGGAAAGATCATCTCCATTGCACAAAGGGTCAATACAAACCTCTCCTGGAGGTTGTCAAGCTGAAATGGATATAGATATTTCTCACATAGTTGTCTGAAAAATGTGCAGAATTAGAGTACAACAGCAGTAATTTTTTAGGTAATAATGTACGCAATGCCAATGGTAGTAACTGTTTGAACAAAATATGTGAATCGTGACTTTTCAATCCATGTAACTTACGATTCTTCAAGTCAACACACCTCGAGATGTTACTTGAATACCCATCAGATACCTTAACATTATTTAAAATTCTAAGGAATGTATCTTTATCCCTATTTTTCATTGAAAAAATTGCCAGAGGATACTTTTCATTCTTATCTAGCCATAGATCGTGTTTTATGTTCATTTCTTGTAAGTCTTTGCGAGCATTGAGATGATCCTTTGACTTTCCATGCTCATTAAGAAATGTGAAAATCAAATTGTCACAAAAATTATTCTCAATATTCATCACATCAAGATTATACCGCAACAAATTAAATTCCCAATACAGAAGTTTGAAGAATATACTTTTTTTCTTCCATTGTTGCATTCCGATTTCTCTTGACGATGCACTTTGGACCTGTTTTTCGCTATCATTCAAATGATGAACCTTCCCAAATTCTGTTTCAACATTTTCAAGCTGTGTCAATATTTCAGAACCAGTTAACAACTTTGGAGGTGGTCTACGATCAATGGGACCATTAAATTTTGATCTTTTCAGCTGAAATCTATGAGATGCATCGAGAAATCTTCGATGACACAAGAAGAACCATTTTCTACTATGAGGTAGTCGTTTGGGCTCAAAATCGAAGTTACAAATGGGAAAATCCAAACCCATGTATGTGTTCCAACAAGATAAATTCCCAAGTCCAGGGAAGTCACTAATGGTCCACATTAAATAAGCATGCATTTTGAACATTGTTTTAGAAGAAGCATCAAATGTCTCAACACTGTTGCTCCATAACTCCTGCAATTCTTCAGTCAAAGGCTGAAAGTATACATCAATATCATTTCCAGGCATTTGTTTTCCAGGAAGAATCATCGAAAGGATAAAAGATGTTTGTTGCATACACATCCATGGAGGCAGATTATAAGGGATCAAAACAACTGGCCAAATGCTATAACTGGTACTCAAAGTCCCAAATGGGTTGAATCCATCGACAACCAGTCCCAATCGAACATTCCTAAGATCAGCTAAGAAATCAATATGTAATGAATCAAATGTCTTCCACGATTGGGAATCTTGTGGATGTCTCATTAACCCATCATTGTTATTATCTACAGAATTCCACTTCATGTATTCAGCGGTTTTCGATGACATGAATAATCTTTACAATCGAGGCTTCAAAGGAAAGTAACGCAAAACCTTTGCAGGTGTGTTCATTTTCTTTTTCTCCATGAAATTATGTTCATTCAGAATTCCAACATCACCCTTTTCCTACCATCTAGAAGAAGAACATTTCTTGCAATTCTGTCTACTTAAATCCTCTCCCAAATAAAGCATACAATCATTGGGACACACATGTATTTTTGTATAATTTAGACCAAGATTGTTAACAACTTTTTTTATATCATAAAAATATTCTGGGATTTTTGCTTTAGGAAATGCATCACGAATCAATTCCAATATCACGAACATTTCCTTATTTGTAATTCCACATAGACATTTGATATGGTACAACTTCAGCAGAAATGAAATCTTTGAATATTTCAAACACCCACTATACAACTCTTAATTTCCATTGTTAACTAAATCATGAAACAAATTTTCCTCAGTGAAGTTTTCTCTTACATTTGGCTCCACAGAATCAAGAGGAGGATCCAATGATATGTTACAATCTTGATCTGCCTGTGTTACAGTCTCAAAAACATCACTTGGCACGTTGCAATTTGTAGCACCCTCTTCTGGTTGTTCTGATATGTTTTGATGTTGATAGTGGTGTCTTGCAGTGCCGAATGCATCATTTATGAGGTTTTGCATTTCATTTTCAATTTTTGACGAACTTGGGACCTCATTCGGTGGATTAACATCAGTGCTCAATCTTTTTATAACATTCGATTCTCCATACCAAATCCAACACAAATATTTACCAGGGAATTAATTTAGTATTAAATGTTTATAAACTTCATCTCTCTTCAACCATGTTCTAAATTTACATTTAGGACATGGAAATTTTATTCTCCCTTCAACGGATCGATTATAAATTTCAAAATATAAAAAATCATTCAATCCCTTAACATACTGAGGTGTGTTCCTCGGTAATGTGATCCAGCTTTTATCCATGTATATCACAATGTTCCTACACAATAATAAAAAAAATTAAAACACATAGTTACTACTAAATAGAGAAAGAGATCCATATATACGATTGTATAAGATTACAAAAACATAATATAATAAATATGAGCCCCTGAGTTATATAAGTGGTGGTGTTCATGGAAATGCATGATGAAATAACTTGGGAGATTAGGTTTTGAGGTTCTATGAACCTTGTGTGGATTGAATTCCTAGACCTCTCTTTGGTGTATTCACAAAGAAAAGAGAGGTGGTGTGACTTGAGGGTGATTTGGATCATATATGTGTTAGTGCTCATGAGTATAGAATTATGGTTAAATGGGACGATCGAGGATTTGACCATGGAGTTGAACTAAGAGTCAGATTCAGACTTTGGTGTGGGCATTGAACATTTTTGTTATTCCTTGAGTTTTAAGGCATCGTGGTCAGGATATGATTGTGCATTGGTGGGTGGGATTGAGCGCCTTTGGTATAATTCATCTAGAGAAGGAATTACTAGTGTTGTTGCATAAAAATTGATGTGGTAAGGTGGAGACCACATAAAAAATGGCATTCAAGATGCGCCTTGGCGTGAGGTGTGGCAAGGCACACCCGGTGCACCTCACCATGGGTGAGGTGAGGCAACCTCACTAAGGCGCGCCAAAGGTGCGTGCCTCGTGCGCCTACCCAAGAGGCACTATGGCACGAGGCACGGAAAAGGCGCACCACTAGCCCCTGAAATCGGGAGGAATAAGGCAGTGGAGATCATACTTAGCGGGGCGACGGAAATCAAGGGCCCGATGGAAATCGGGAGTGCCGGCGGAAATCAGGGGTGTGATGGAAATCGTGGGTAGGAGGGAATCAGGGAAATCAAGGGAAATCATGGGGGAGCTGGTGGAAATCGTGGGTGCATACGATGAAGATTGTTATTAGAGGGGCTAATGGAGATTGGCGATATTTTCTCAAAATTGAGTTGTACATCCCTAAATATAACATAACATTAAATATATTAATAAAAGAAGAACTAAATCAAACTCTATAAAAATAGAACCATATCTCGACCAAAAGCAAGCAAGGAATAACAACAAAAAAACATTTAACATAACACAATGATTTTGATGTTTAGGTTCTCAAACTCATTTAACATAGCACATTTAACATAGCAGGGAATAAGATAAACAAATTTAACATTGCAGAAGACATATAACATAACATAATGATTTTAATGTTTAGGTTCTTAATGATTGGTTATTTGATTATGATTTGGTTAAAAATTATCAACATGTATTTTAATTTGTATTATTTTGATTGAATTTAAGTTTTTTTTATTTAAAATATTATTGAAAATTGTATATATTTAATTATGCGCATTTACGCCTTAGTTGCGCCTCACGCTGCGCCTCATGCCGCATCCCCAAGCGGCATTTGTTCCTTATTACGCCGCACGCCTTTGACAACACTGCCTCTAACAAAATTATAAATTCATGAATTAAAGTTTTTAAAATAAAAGTAATCACTTACTTTGGAACATAAAAACATGATAAAATATAATTCCCTAAATAGAACTCAATTATAAGAAGATAAATTTTTAAGGACAAACTAAACCCTATCTTCTAATTCTCAAAACATGATTTAGAGAAACATTAACATAAGACATAAATTATAAAAATGAAATGATCCCTTAAAATAAGTTTTAGCACAATAGTAAATATTAAAGCCCTTACATTGTATTTCCTAAACTTAACTAAAACATAATTCAAATACATTAAATGATCCCTTATAGAAAATAAGGTCTACAATCCAAAATATAAATTGTATAAAAAATATATGTTACAGCAAATGAATATAATTTTACTAAACAAAATCATTTACTGAAAAATGAAAATTCATTACACAATCAAGTTTTGACCAAAGAAATTCCTTATTTTAGACCATAGCTTTGATAAATATAATTCATTACTTATTGTAAATCAAAAAACCATAATTTGAAAATAAAATTTCACCCTTACTTGATATGATGGAAAAAAACAGGAGCTGTTGCGGACTCCAAAACAAAACAAACCACCTGCAAAAGGCTAAGACAAAGAAATATGAAAAACACTGAAATTAGTTGAAATAAAAATGAACACAACAACAAATGAAGATTCGGGCGCTTACTCTATACAAGTTCTTGAGTGATTTTTAACTCAACCTACAAGAAAATTAGTACAATTCAAACCTTAGGGTTCGTATAGGTCACCGGGGTCGCGGTGTCGCCGGGGTCACGGGGGGTCGGGGTCTCTGGGGTCGCGGGGTCGCCGGAGTCGCAGGGTCACCGGGGTCGCAGGGTCGCCAGAGTCGCGGGGTCGCGGGGTCGCCGGGGTCACGGGGGGCCGAGGTCGCCAGGGTCGCGGGGTCGCCGAAGTTGTGGGGGGGGGGCTAGGGTTGCAGGGGAAGCGGGGGTCGTGGGGTGAGAAGAGGGGTCAGGGTGGGGGGAAGGGTTGGCTCTGTAAAAAAAACAAAGGTTTCGCGGCGGTTTATTATAAATCGCCGCGAAACCTTTGTTAAAAAAGGTTTAGCGGCAGTTCCCAGAACCGCCTCTAAACAACTTTTTTGTTGTAGTGAATGATCCTTTATAATGAAATGTTTTATATTGAATATAGAATCCTAAAAAATAGGAACCACACAATTTGGATCAGTAGGGTGAGAGTTATAAATAAAATAGTAAACTGACTCAATTTGAATAATTCTAAAAATGCCCAAACATTATACATAGTATTAAAACATTAATATTTCACACAAATTATGAACATTTCATATAAAATCAGTAAAGGGAGTATATAATAATTCATGAAAATATTAATAACATCAGGATCACACAAGGTGTTTTATATAAAGTCCTAGAATTTATTTTCAATAAATTAATAAACAAATTTCATATAATTATTAGATATGGCTCATAAAGAATTAATGAAATGTTTTTATAAAGGATTTAAATGGATAAATAGGGAATTTGGATTATTTAAATTACTTAGTATATGGTTTATCATCTATTAACATTGTTTCCCCATTTTATTACAAGATGATCACATAGGGGTTGTTTGCTAAAATTTGATGGCATGGAATGGTTTTATATAATATGTTTAGAACTAATAAACTACATTTACTTATGGTAAGAAATTTTAGAAATAACTTGGGGTAATTTGAATTTTGGAAAATGAATTTTCTAGATGATAATGATACTTTAGGGAAATTTATCTCCCTCATAAATAATACTTTATGAAAATTATACTTTGCGGACATGGAAATCCCATATAAATCATACTTTGGAGACATGGAAATCCCATATAAATCATATTTTAGGAACACAATGGTTACTTATAAATCAAGCAATGGGGATATGATTCTCCCTCATAAATTGACATACTTATGAAATGATGCTCCAAAGGGGATCCTAGGATTCTTTACATTAGGATCATAGGAAATCATCCATGAGGAATTTAATTAGTTTCTATTATACTTTTTTTTATTTTATGTTTCCATCTATATTCTTTTATATCATGATAGCACATGTATGTTTTTTATTACACATATAATTGTTTATTTTTAAACCGTAAGTTAGATGACATGCCTACTACTTGTTTTCATTAAAATCAGAAAAGAAAATTTCATATATGTATTTATAACTAGCATGATTTGTTTATAAAAAATTATTATAGAACCATTAATTGAGATTTCTATTAGATATGAGTATATATATTCACCCCCTAAATATGAATTCCAATACATTACATATATATTTTTTGGTTGTTGGTTTTAGGTAAAATGAACAATCCATTATTGGTTTTGGTCATTGGTAGGAAATTATTCTCATATTGAGCTCAAAGATGAGTTGATGTTGGTCTATATAGGACATTGATCAATTAGTCTTTGAGTATTGTGTTGGTTGTTTTCATTATACTATATTGTCTTGGACATACAAATATTGTTGTATGAAATTTACAATATCATGTATTTATGCTTTTCTAAAAATCATATTTCATTTATTTTTGGAAATTCAATTTATAGATTGGATGTATTTGATGAAAATAATCCCCCTATGATGAAATGTCAACCCTTAATTCTTGTCAGTAAGATATAGTAATTAGTATGAATTTACCCAATGTTAGTATAAAGTTGTTTTGGGTTCAAGATAAATCTTGGATGGTTTGTTACATCAAGGGAAGAAATATCAATACTACACCACCTATCAAATTACATGTACACATCCAACGCATATGTTGGAACCAATAGAGGCTTAGGAATAAAATTTTAGAAGAACATTAATTCAACTAGTTATACACTCAAAATTATTATGATGAGTTCATGCATTCGATGAAATTTCCAAAATGATATTAAATGATTAACATGGAAGGAAAGAAAAATGAATTATAAATAAGAATCATTGATAAGTTATTGAGATGCATGGAAGAAAATAAAAAGTTATGGGGACTAAATAATCCACATAAAGTCTTATCTAATTGAATTGGTTAATTCAAATAGGATATGTATATATATAAATGGATCCAATAGATAAAAACAAAAATCTATGTGAGAAAGGATAGTAGAGATCAATGAATTTAAGTGGAGTTGTTATGTATAGGTGGTACACATAGAATGATCCTATTTATTAATATCCACATGGATTGATTGGTAAGAAGGAAAAAGATATATAAAATGGAAGATTTTATTCATGGAATGGTATTGGGAGATTATTACAAAGAGTCAGACATTTGAGAGGAGTTTCACTAGAGTAGCTGAGCCATCACTATTAAATAATATTTTCTTAATGTTTTTCAACTATTATTATAATATGAGTAGGCTCAGCCAGTTTCACAGTGGATTTAGGGTGAATTATACTTTTGGATTATTATTAGTGATTGAATGAATCAATCTTTTCCTATATTTATTTTTGGTTCTAAACAAAATTACTATCTTGATTTCCCAGTGCATGATCTATGATATTTGGATAAATTAGCAAGAGTGGAAATCCAACCAATTCATTAGAGAGAGAAATTGGTTATCTAAATAATGATAGTATCCTAAGAGACTGAGATATACTTAAATCACTAACTAAGAAATTGTATTTCCTTAATATAACTATCATAAGAAACATTATGTGGACCTACAATTATATTAAGGAGATGGATAGTTTGATAAGAGATTACTTTAAGGATTATGTGGTTGTGCTAGTTAAGAATTGAAATTTTAAGTAATATGATATAATGAAATTAACCTCATCACCCCCAATATTTATTAATTGCTACTTGAAAAATTAAATTCATTTAATCTATGACTATTTTTTATTCACACCATTATTTTAACACTTGGTTACTTTGGTTTCATCAAAACACTATTTAAGCTATTTATTCAACCATTCTTTTAAATTTATTAATCATAAGAGGACTATAATTATGAAAATAAACATGCTTTTCCATAAGGAAATGACCAAGGAGTGTGTAGTTTCACTCCATAACTACACATATAAAGTAAAAACCATGTGGATGAAATCATATAGACTTTCCTAACACATATTTTCTCACATATATATTCTGAAAAAATAAGGAAACATGTGGATACAAATAGTTCATTAATTTTGATATTATTACTGAAAACTATTTTAGTTTCATAAGATGACATGAAGAAGACCTTCAAATACTTAAGCTGACTGATGAACCATCTTAAAGTAGAGTGTGAAGAGAGTGGAATAGGAATTATCCTTATGAGTTTGTGAATTATAACTAAATTATCATTGTATGGGAATTTTAACTTGGCAAAAAGTTTCATTTCAAAAATCTGTATATCCATAAGTAAAATTATTTTAGTATATTTTAGTACACCATCACTATAAATAACTACTCTAGGATACCCCAAACATGATTTAGATCACTTCTAACCTCATGTGTTACCCTTGATCACTAGAGGCCATCGATAAGTGGTGAAGTATAAAATTATACCTTGGGGGATAGTTTCCTTTAAACACCATTATATAAACATTATAATATTTATTTAAATAAGAAACAAGTCATAAGTAGCCCCCATATTACACTATCATAAAATACCTCTGATCTATCAATGGTAATGTATCTCTCCATCAACTTAATTATAGAATTATTTATTGAGCATGAAAAATAAAAAAAGTAAACACATCTATATATAAAAAAATTGAACATATAGGGGTGAGTACATAAACATATCTAGTAAGAAATCCCCAAATAGGTTCTATTTAAAAAACCATATAATTATAAATAATAATTATAGTTTTTAAATTAAAATAATGAAGAAAAACATTTATATAATAATTTTATAAACTTAAACATAAAAGGATTAATTATACAAAAATAAATATTTTTAGAATATAAGGAAAACCATTTCATAAATAGCTAAAATGAAATTGAAATCAATTACACCATTTAAAATAAAGATCAAATTAAAGAAAATCATAATGATATAATTGATTCTAGGGACCAAATATATAATATAATAAAATGAGGCTTTGGGCCCAACCTTAAAAAAAAATAAAGCATACCAATTTTCTCACCCAAGTCACATGATCAGATATGATTAGAGGTACCCAATTAGAATAAAGGAAATAAGCCTAACCAAAGAAATATATATATCTAAGGTTACCACTAAGACCAACCATACTATGTAGTATTAAAGAATTAAATACAAAAAATGATTTATTAAAAATAAAATATCTCACTACCCAAACTCTATTCATAGATATATAATATATTCCATGATAAATAATCACTTGAAATGAAAAATACTTGTAAAAAGTTATATATATTTTAAAAAATAACCAAGGGAGACTTCATTGATAATAAAGAAAAAAAATTAATTTATCACAAGATAAAAAAGATTTTAAATTGGGTGATAAAATTATAAGATTTATCAAAGTATCTTTAAAACTACTTCAAAGTCAATAAAAACTATAGAAAATACAAAAATGAATAATCAAAACTAAATTTTTTATACATATAAAGCATGAAAACATATTTAATTTGTTTTTAAAAATGAATTATATATTCTATTGACATAAAAATACATATATTTTGAAATCCAAACATAGACTTAATTCATAAATAGAATAAGAGACTTATAGAGATACCAATTATTCAAGAAGGTAATATAAAACATTATGAAAAGTGGGTTATATAACTCATATATAGTCTTAAGTAGAACTTATTACCTGAGGGGGTTAATACATAAGAAATCAAAAGAACCAAAAACATGGGATTGATTATTGAAATCAAACAAACTATAGATTATCAATTTTATAAAGTATTTGAAAAAGTGAAATAATTTCACAAATCCCTAAGAATCCAAATACTCACCGAGTGAAGGGATGATACCAAATCTGATGTAAATGGAATAGATAATCCCTCTAGGGTTATCCTTAATCCACCACACATAAAAATTCAAATTGGATTTAAAGTATTTAGGCATATAAGATTATTACATCAATGAAATATTTATAAATACTCACTAGGAAACCAAATGGTGAAAACCCTAACCTAAAATGAGGTACACAAGTTTAGAATAGGTCTCCTTTACCACTTTTGAAAAAACACCTCTAAAATATAAGGGTTTCTTTATTCTATAGAGAAACCAATAAATAAAATCCCTAAAAAATCATAAATTCTATATTAGATAGATTAGTTGAATAGTAGAAGATGTAGAATAAGAGAAATAAGAAGAATAAAAGTGGATTTACCTTTATTTATAGGAATAATAGAGAAATGAATATAAAGATGGGTGGTGGGGCACCTCCTTTGACTCTATGTTGAGTCATGCATGGAGAAATGGGGGTGAAGGAAAAGTTAAAAATCTCTCTTTTAATTAAAGATTTAAATTATCAAAATAATATTTAATATAACATAATGATATACTAAAAAACATAACCATATAAATAATAATAATTATATAAAATTAATAATAATATCATGAAAAGAATGACTATAGATCCCAAGAAACTTGTTTCTCATCCATTTATTAAAAGAAGAAGAAAAAAATAAAAAACAAGGGAGATGGATATATATATGAAAAGGATCCAACAAAAAAATTAGAGAATACCACCATCAGACATTAATAAGTCTAGTATATTATTAAATTGAAAAATAAAACTTGAAATTATAACAAGAATTTCATCCTTGAACATATTCCAGGTGATTTACTTCCATAACCTACACCAGAAACTACTTCACCCTGAAACTTACCATAACTGTAACTCATCACACACTACTAATATATTTAATCAATTAGGTGGAAATGTTGGATCTCATGTTTCATGCCTCATAATATATTATAGATCCCCATCACCTGTACACAACTACCTGAAAAGAATATTAACCAGCTGCTCCATAATCAATAAATCTCAATCTAATCTATATTTACATTTAAAAACAATGAATCTATGCTAAAAATGTTTGAGCCTCCATGAATTATAGTATCAAAATAATGACATTAAAATTCAAAATCTGGTGAAATATTCTTCTACTATATTATACACTACATAACATCCATTGATCTTATAATATTTTAGTCTTCTAGGTAGGATGCTTCAAGTGCTACCCCATCAACATTAATTTTGATCCAGGAATAAGTATGTGGAATCCAACTAATAAAATTAAAATTTATCAATTTTATTTTGATAATATAAACACCAAGGTTACAAAGTTTTAAGAAATCATGCATTTAATTTCCCATACATCCATTTTTAAATATCATTTCACCTTTAATATTAGTATGCAAGAAAATTATTGTACCTTTCAAATAAGAAACCTTATCATCAAAATTAAGTAAATTTATTTCCATTAAAATTTAGTTAAAATATAGGATAAAGGTAATAAAAATAATATTTATAATCAATCCATTAAATCATAAACTGCATAAATGGTTCATGAAAGCATCAAAAAATCCCTTTAAAAATAGATCAAAGTATACGGTATCAGAAATATAACTATAAATAAAAGTAGAAAAATCAAAATTAAAGAATATATGAGTGCTAGATTATTTATCCATACCATAAAAACAACATATAGAGAAACCAATCTAGCCATAAAATTTCAAATTATCATCATTTGGAAGGTTTTTATTCTAAATCTTTCACATAATAAATTCTAATGGTAGAAGAATGAATTGACAATGAAGAGTTTTTATCAAAATTAGTAAATTCATTGACCATACACATTAAAACATATAAAATATTTTGGTGTTATGATATTTGGTTCTAAATGCACTCCAAATAAGTTTTTCAAAGTAAATTAATCTATAGTTTTGAATCATTAGATGTCTATCAATAGAAATATTATAAGAAAAAAGAGAAAAGTTATCACGGGCTTGAGTGATAGTATGCTTATTTAAAAAATGTGGCATAAAACATTTTTCATTCTAGGGATTATCAATAAAATTATTACTCAAATAATTAAGACTATATTTTCATCCAATCATCCATTTAGAAGAATCTAAGATCATGTTATAAGAACATCTAATGTTAGGCCAGATACAAAAAGAAATATAAAAATTATTTTCACTGAGAAGACTATAAATGAGCCTCATTTGATGAAAAGCATTAGAATAATTTCCATCATTAAGAAATATGCATTTAAAATTAAAAATGAGAGTCAAGTTAAAGTAGGGATTTTTTTTATTTTCAACCCAACCATATAAACACGAAGAGTAAATTTATCAAAGGTAATTGTAATCACTTTTTTTCACATAATTAATCCTCATTAGAATGAAATTAAAATAAATTTCTCTAGCATTTTAAGAATCTATTTAGGATATAAATAGAGTAAAAATTCATAAAAAAATATTAAGGTAATGAAATAATTTACCAAGTAGATTCTCCCAACATATGAGAGGGACTTTCCTTTCCAATTCGAGAGATAAAGAATAATCATTTAAACGATAACTTGAAGGTGTCTGGATTTAATTCTACCCTAAAAAGGAGAAAAACCAAGATATGTAAAAGGAAATTCATCTCTCTTGACATTCAAGAATTTGAAAATTTGGATTTATTTAATATTTTAAATAACTTTCCCAAAAAACTAATAGTTTTTCTTAGGAAACATTTTTCTAAGAAACTATCTCATATTTCTTAAATATATCACACAAAGAATTAATAATTCTTTTTTACCTTGGAAAAAGTTAATAATAGAATATATATAAAAGAAATTAAAAGGAGTAATCAAACATTTAAAAGATATGATAGGATTAAGAAAATCAAATATTGAAAGCTTTTAAAGGATGATAACTAAGGTAGTCCTATATAAGATCAAAATGAAGATATAAGAAAAGATCTCTTTGGTGAATACCTATAGTGAATTTTAAGTAACCTATCAAAGAACAATAGACCAAGATCAAAAGTCCCACACTTTCTAAGTTGGTTATAACTAGATAAAAAAAATTAGTGAAAAACCATATATTTCCAAGTCTCTGAAAATAAAATTCCATTTTATCATGTCAAAATATTTAGAGATATCAAGTTTTATTAAAAAATTAACATCCCTATATTTATTTTTTAAAATATTCACACATTAAATGGATTTGAAAATAAAATATTTTATCCTTATATCTAGTATAAAACCATATTGATTTTAGGATAAAATATCTCCTATAAAGGACCCCACTCTTAGGGGAAGGATCTTTCCAATTATCATAGGATAGGTAGTTATGAAATCATTAATGTAAAATGCGTGGTCATTTTTTCTATTTAATTATAATAACCCTCATAATTTCATTTAAACAATTTAATTTTTATTTATAATAATAATACATATTAAAATAATAACAAATTTAATTGAATGATTATTAAAATGTATAAAATACAGCTTATAATCCAAATAATCCTTTTAAATATCACATAATTTTCTAATTGTATCCCCAAAAAATAATTACATCGAAGCTTAAAAATTTTGAAAATAAAAATCCAATAATCAATTGAATTTTTATAGATTCCTAACCACTATGAATAACCTCACAATACTGCACTATACATTTGATTTCTCACTACCACATGGTCCTAAAGCTATGCCTTGGGCATTAAAAAAATAAAAATAAAATCAATTTTTAAGAAATACCACCCAAAATAATATTATAATAAATAAAAGTGGGATATTAGAATCCTCTCTAAAATGATAAAACTTCACTTATATAAAGTTTTATTTTTTTTAAAAGAGTTATTTTTAGTTTATAAAAACTCATTTAAGCACCTAATTTTGAAATTTTTTTCATAAATAAAACACTTCAATAATATAAGGATTAATCTCTAAAAAATCTCTTTCCATGAACTCTTAAATATAAGGAATGTCCATGAACACTAAGGTATAACCCTGAATTTCATTAAAATTAAACCCATGAAATTCCTATTGGAAGGGTAATCTAGGATAAGAAAACTAAGAAGTGATAATTTATAGAAAATGAAATCCTTAAATTTTCCATTCCATTTATCAATATTCTATAAGGGAGAAACATCAAATTATCATATCACTAAAACAAATCACAAACAAGAAATAAAAACAACTATTCTACCCAAAATAATATATAACCTATAAATATATATATAAATACCTATTTAACCTCAAATCATCAAATAACCTAAAGAATATTTTCTAAGGACATCCTTCAATTCATCCACAATAACTATCATCCTCTAAAAACATAAATAATACATCTCACTAATAGTATCCTCCAAGGAAAGCCATTAAAACTTCCTTGTAATAATAAATACAGGATCCTAAAACCAAGTCACAAATCATATCTCAAATATATATGAATAAAAAGGCCCTCTTCAACTATGTTTCAATCTTAGTGAATGTTCTAAAATAAAGTTACCCTAATTTAAAACAAAATTTTAATGAATTTATAAACCTATATTGAACCATAAAAATACCATACATGGCGTTTAACAATATCCAATGTCATATTTTCCTTTTTATCTTTAATTTGATAGATCACGAAGCCTAGTTGGATACTCGAATCAAATATTATGCCCATCTGAAGTTGATTTTCTATATATTAAAATTCTCTTAAGCCATTAAACATGTCTAAAGACCACAAATAGACACTAAAATAGTTTATAAGGTCAAAGGAAATTTAAAATGAATGTTTTAAGAGATGCATGGTCTACCAAGCCATGAAATAACTTCTTAGGATCATGGAGTAGTGTTTGAAGGCCTAATCAGAAATGAATAATCACTATTTATGGTCTTCGTGGTAAAGAATATGTCCATGAATTATTCACCTGACTAAAATTTTAGGGTTTCATGGCCTCCAAGACCATTAAACAAGACAATACATTCTCAAGAAGACTATGAATTCCACTAAAAATTTCTAGTTGATGTTTAAATTTAATAATTTCGCACCCAAACTCAAAACCCAAAGTTCAAATAATGATACATGTCATAATATGATGAGTTTCAATTTTTAAAACCCAAAACGAATAGGATTTTAAAAATTCACTCACTTAAACATTAATTTACCATCATATATTAACAAAAAAAATAAATTCAATACCCAATTAAAAATTCATATATCATCTTTAGAAAACCAATTCCAAGTCACCCCTTCTCAAATGAATACATATAATTCAAGATTTTATTATCACAATTCAATCAAAAAGTCCACTACTCCAAACCATCCACCAAATGTGTGAACTAAATTTCATCTCACACCAAAACATTTAAAAAAATGTTAAATCACATTATCCTAATTTTTCCCAATTTTCATATCCATAGCAGTTTCAACCCAACCATACTATTTTCAACCATTTCCATACATTCTACTAAAAATCAAACTTCACTAAACAAAAATGAACAAGACTAAAATCCCCTTAATAAATCACCCAATAATCCCTAAACTAATCTAATAAATCTCAAACTAAGAAATAAAATAAAATTCTAACCAAAAAGGGTTTCAAAAAATCTAAAATCTAATCCATTTTAATCATTTCAAAAGACAATCCACAATAAACATGTCTAAAACCAAACAAATAGGTTATATATACTTAATGTAACATTAACCAAGTTAAATTAAACTAGATTAAATGAATTTAAAAGAATAATCCATATAAATAACTTTTTATTAAATCAATCCATGGTTTCTAAATCAATCAAAATCTTCAATTCCAAAAATCCTATAAATACACCATTTTCAATTCAGACCAGTTATAACAAATACCAAATGAAAATAATTTAATTTAAACCAAGAAATCCCCAATAAACTATATTGAAACAAGTTCACAATAATCCAATGATGATATCACATCAAGCATTATTTTTCAAAAATTAAAGCATCAACTCAAAAACATTAACCTAATCAAGAAACTCTAACCTAAATAGATACTATTTATATGAATCACCTAAAATAATATTTTTAAATTAAATAAAAAAATCACATTGATAAAACCAACTAACAAAAATCAATATATTTATGGTATATAATTAAAAATCACACACACACACATGTATATTATATTTCCAAATAAATTAAAATCACCCATTTTAAGCTCATCCAAACCAGTGATTAAAAAATCTATCAATACTAAAAAACACATATAGAGACTTATAATAATCATTTAAAAAAATAACTTTATTAAAATAACTCATAATTCTAGAAACCATCACTCTCTTCAATATGAGTCACAAAACACATTGCAAAATACCAATGAAAAAACCATAAACTTTGTATCTTCTAATACCCAAAAGATAAATCAAACATGTATTTTCAAAGTAACACATTTAAAAAATCTAATTTTATACATCAATAAATACATTCCCCATTCCATCCAAATCATCTAATAAAACTCATTTAATCACTTCTAGATAACAAACCACAAATCACATGAAAAAAACATTACAACATTACCAATAAAGTACTCTCAATAAACTATTATAAGTCATTATTTTCAAAAGAAAAAATACCATTACATAGTTATAACATAATGAAAGTATAAAAGAACCTTCAAAAAATTATCATAGTTTCAAAAAAATAAATTTCATAAGGATACATAATATTAGTAATTGAAATAATTTTTTTCAATAAAACCAATACCACCATGAACAAACAGTTTTTTAATGTGTAGTGTATCTATAAAAGAATTAAAATTCTTTAATCATAAAAATAAATTCAAAACTTTTTATAAATTTTATTTAAATTAGTATAAAAAATTTATATAATAACTCATTTCTTTAAAAATACTTTTTTAAAACATATTTACATAATATTTGGAACCACTAAACCTTTAAACCCTCTTATAGAAACAAGGTTCATAACCCATAATCAAACCAACACAACCAAATATAAATAAATTTATATACACAAATCCTATAAAAGGTAAAATCAAATAATCTACATCAAATAAGTTTCATTTATCCTTTTAAAAGAAAAGAAAATAATTTATTATTTTGAAAAACTAAATTCAAACACAGTAAATAATGTCTATGAATGGTAAACACATTAAAAGAATCACACTACCCATAAATTATATTGATAATCCCTAATCAATTAGTTCACCACTATATAAAACCATTTAACATATGATATGTTATTATTCAATGATTTTTAAATTGGTCAGTGGCCAAGAAATTATTTAGGGAGTACATCAATATAATCCCTCACAATGGGAATGACTTCAAGCATGATCCTCTCCTTTTTCTCAGCCATTTATTCTAGATATTACTTCCTATAATGAAATAATATTTGTGTTTGAAAAGGAGATTCTAGGGGATATTCATCATCCTCATTACACTTGTATAGGATCATAGGATGGTTTGGGATGTGGAGAGTGATATACCTCTATCAAAAGTTGATTTTGGATTTATATAAGGATATCAAATCCATGCCCAATATATCCTCAAACTCCACTAAATAAATTAAGATGATATTTTATGGAAGATTCAATTCATAAAAATTAACCAGGGAGGAGTTATATACTTGGTATGCAACCATTGTTCAATTTATTGTTCTCATAGATAACTCAACCCCCATGTTTTGAGGTGCTTCTTGAATAGTTATACTAAACTTTCAAGATTTTAAATAATGAATAGATCCATAATCAAATAGTAAGTTAACTATTCATGAATGAATAAATAGTATACCTGTCACCACAAAATTATTAGGATACACCTCAATAGTATTGATAATATAGCCCATCCTTGCTCTCTAGGCATTGGAGGTTGTTGTGATTAATTGTCTCAAAAAACCCTTGACTTAAGGAATTGGTTTACATAATTCCCATGTTCCTTATAGTTGAAACACTACACCAAAGACCGAGTGTTTATTTGAACATTATTTTCTTATTCTAAATTAGCGGGTTTCTTCATTTCCCTTCAATAGTGATTAGCTTGATGCCCCTATTTTCCACAATTCAAATATCTCTCAGTTCCTATTAGATAGTTTTTGGGATACTTATTCCCACACTTTTGACAAGGGATTTTGGGTTTTCTTTACTTCATATGATTTATCTTTTTATACTCTTGAAGAAAACTCCATTTTATATTTTTCAATCTCCATTACCATGAGACTACTAAGAGTCACCAATTTCCATTTCAACTTTGTTACAAAAACATAAAACATATTCATAACTATCAAAGTATCAAATTACAAAAGACTTTTATAGACTTGGATTTAATCCACTAAAAAAGAGTTCTACTTTGCTTTCAATATTGATGACAAAGACATAGGAATACCGTGAAAGCCTTGTGAAGTTTTCCTTATACACCATGATAGACTCATATTACTTTTTATTCAATATGAGGAACCAACAATCCATTTTAATATGGATCGTTCAGAAAAAATATTTATTGAAAAATATTTTATTAAAGTCTTCTCATTCCATGGAATTAATATCCTCCTTGGACTTTCTGTTATTGATAAGTATCCAAAATTAATCAGCTTCTCCCTCAATGTGATAAATGACTAAAAAATTTCTATTGTATCATGCATTATAGTATAGAGAAGACATTATCAATGGGGGTAAATACATTGTTCACCAAATGAGGGGATCATAAGATCCACTACAGGTAGGGGCCTTTTTCACATAAAAACTCAACTGTAAATCTCCATTACTTAGGAGTTGGAGGGAGTTCTCCATGATTCAAGTTATTATTCATATATTGAGATAAATGAGCCAGTACTTTCATGAAGTTATCATCTCCCACTACCATAAGTTTAGGAATATCATTAGGCCAATAATCACATTTCCTATCATGTTTTTTGTTTTCATGTTTTCTCATATTTATTGCCATTAACTACATGTAAAAAAATATTAGAATACATTATCTAATAAAAATACAAAAGGAAAACTTATAAACATGGGAGGAATAACTTATAAATTATATGTATATCCTAACTCATGAGTCTCTAGGATTAAATATAGGTTATACATAGTAATTTTTCCTATTAGGTTTTCCAACCTAACAATTTTTTCAAGTCCTTCATAATGGTTTGTAAAGAATTTTTAAATTTATAAAGCATATCTCCTGAGAGTTTCAAACAAGGTGTGAAATAAGGCATATTGTTGTGCACAAAGTGATGATAAAGTCCATATCAATTCACACTTTTTAGAGTTATTACCACTATGTAAAATTATATTAAATCTATATCCACTTGTAGAATCTAGAAAGGGATGTAATTTCTTGGAAACCACTCGCTATATCTTTCAACAAAATTCTAGGATATTTTCATATACTTAGAATTATCCTTAGACTTATCCCTAGGTTTCTCACAAAAGTATTCTAGTAATAATCCACCAAAATAACTAAACTATCCAATGATACCAACTATAGTGACCCAATACTTTTTTTCACATGTTAAATCATGATTTTTAAACATAAACATCCTATAATAAAATACAAGGATCAGGTGGGCTAGTGTCTTTGGAATTCTAGGTTCATAACACATCAAAAAGAATCTAAAAGATGTCATCCATATTTTATTCTCCACAGTGATATACTAAATCCATTTGATCTCCTAAAACTGCATAGGATAACAAGGGAAATACATAAAATAATGGAGTGACCTAAAAATACCAATAATGGAATAAACATGATAAGGAAACATAACACACGATTCAAAGGTATAACCTAATATCATAAAAGAAAAGGCCCATGCATAATAAAATGGAACCATCATAAAGAACATAGTATCATAATATCATGGTAACATAGGAAATGTGGAGAAAATATACAACATTATATAAACATGAGTCGAAGATAATTTCCTATACAATATTACATGGTGGACAAAGTCCCATAGTGGATTAGGTTTACTCCCTAATCCCATACATGACATATCATGCGACTAAAGACTTACCCTATACATTAGAGAAATATCCAAGAACACCCATAATAAAATGTTCATGATTATGTGTTCCCTAAAAAGGAAATCAATCATATGGTATAAACATAATAATTACCCATGGAAATAAAATGGGTTTCATAATCTTTCCTCATGTCATAATCAAAAGTGATTGCTTAAAGAAGGAATTTGAGAAATGAAAATAAGACATGTATTACCCCATAAAATGAAGGTAGAAAAATCTAGGTATATATGTTAGAGATATATATAAAATATTTAGAATCATTATATAACATTAAAGAGAGAGTAAGAGAGTTAGATAAATAATGGTCATAACCTGAAGAAAATGGTGGTTTAGAGAGACCCCTTACCTCAGGCCTGAACCATAAAATTTTATATTTATATTCCTAAATAATAAAATTATGTTAATTATTTAATTTCTTGAGAAACCTTTTAATGTTTATTATTCCTTTTATTTTATTTATTATAATTTTATATTCCGTTACTTAATCATTTAGGTTCATGTTGGACGTTTTGATGATATTATGATTATATGTCAAAAATTACTTTGGTAAGTTGAATAAGGTCAAAGATATTATTAGTTAATCATATCCAGAATAATAATCATGAAATGATTATAATTTTTATACATAAATTATACTTCTAAATCTAATCATGAATGATGGTCATGAGAAATGAACTACGTTACGATCATAGAGATGGTAGGTCGTACGTACACATGAGTAATGTTTCCATTTTAAAAGATCTTGAGGAAATAAGGTAGGTGTTAATTTTTTATTAAATAATGATAATTATATTATAAATATTATATTAATTCTTTAAATACACATAAATATACCATTAATGTAACTCTTTAATAAAAAATAATCACTTCACTTCATGAGGCGGTAGTCTGCCGTACACAAAAACAACATTATCATTTTTCAATAGATGGTAAGGTAATGAGGTATATAATATATTAGTTTTGTAGAATTATTAATATTTCATGAATATCATATAAAAACATTAAATCCATTATCATGAACATATTTTAGAGGTGATGATGGAAAATTAATTACATCATTTCACAATGCAATAGTATGTCGTACATATAGACGATGGTTTTGTTTCCCATTTTATGGAAGTAGAGATGAAATTAGGTTATGAAATTAATATATTAAAATCTTATTATATGGGAGATAATAATTTTTTTATATCATTCTGATTGATTAATATTTTAATTAGGTGGAATAAGAAATAAAACAAAATGCTCGTTTAATAATGACACCTCTTCTTCGGACAACTTCTTTAGGTTTGAACCAAAAACCTTCATTGAATGGTTTTCTAATAAAAAAAGGATTATAGGATATGAGTAGTTAATAAATGAATGTATTTTTTTTAAGGATTTTATGAACCAAAAGGATTTGTATGTGTGGAAATAATAGGATAGTGGGCACCCTTTTATAATTGATGAGGAGTGACATTTTTTTCAAATACCCAAAAACTATTCAATAATTGGGAGTCACTCTCAAGATATGTGAATCAAAAATTAAAAAATAATGGATTGGATGGAATATAAGGTCCAGAAACCCCCACAATATAAAATATAAACATGTTTTAAACATGTTACCCCCTTTACCTATTTATTTTAACCCCTTGGTAAACTGATTTAAACATCAATCACGGTAACCGATTTTTACTGTTTTTACTATTCATTATGAAAAAAAATTAAGTTGAAAATATTATATAATATAAATTATTATGATTAAAAATATGGAATCAATTTTATAAAATTCAATTTAAATAATTTTCAGAATTTAATTTAAAATTAAACCCATAAAAACGTGTTGAAAACTATTTTTCAAGAAATGTGTTTTCCAAGCATAAAATGATCTTACATGAACTATATGAATAGTAATAATAATTATATAAATATAAATTCATATAAATAGATATATAATTTATAAATTTAAATTAAATATTAATTTATTGTCTGTTATTTGAATTAATTAAAAAGTATAAACTTTATGCACTTAAAAACAGTTTTCAAAAAACCTTGTTTTTAAGCATAAAAATAAACTTATACCAAAATAATGAAAATTTATGATTCAAAATAAATTATTTATATTATTAAATGGTTAATATTTAACTTTAATACCAAATCTAAAATATAATTTGAGTTTTAAATTACACTATTTAATGAAAATAAATGAAAACATTTGAAAAATCGGTAATTTTCACTATTCACCAAAAAATCAAACATTTCAGAAAAATATAAAAATTTCTATATAAGTTAATTTTATATGATGATTTAAAAAATTATTTTAATTTTACAAAATATCATATCTAAAAGTTTCATAAATTAATTATAATTTTTTCTCTAAAAAATTAATAAAAATCATTTTTGAAGGAAACATATTTTTTTTAAGAATAAAACATCTTTATTAAAAATTGAGTGATTATTTATTAAGAATTTATCAATAAATTTATATCAATTAGAACCTTTATATATATTTTATAAATTATTTAATACTATTCATACTTTCCAATCTAATGGCTAGGTTATAATGGTCATAAATAATTAGGGTTTATTTAGGGTTGGTTTTGCGTGTCGTATGCGCTATCGAACATAGTTTCCTTATATTTAAAAAAACTCAAGGTTTTACATAGTTTTTTTCAATAAATATTTGGATTAAAGTGTTTTTTAAATACCAGTTAGTATTTCTAGATTGGATATTCCAGTCAACGGTTCAAGGAGCTTCTTGTTTGCAGTTGGAAAGACTACCTACCAAAATACCTTCTTATGGTTTTCATGATTATAGTCTAGACCATACAGAAGGGAAGTATGGATCATTTCCACTATAATATATTATGTTATGGGAAATTATATATTAAATGGTGAGGGCCATTGAGACTTCATAAAATAGTATGATTCTTAATAAAAATAAAAATTATTATTATGACTCACATAATTGGTAATCTAGAAAAGTGCTAATAATTCAGTATTCTAAAATTGTAGAATAATGTAAATTTAATCAACTAAATTATCCATATGGTAATTTTTTGTGAAATTCCATCTTTTTACTAGTAGTAACTTCTAGGAATGGTTCATATGTCTATGATTTGTGTTTTTCCATTAACAGAAATCTTATGAGCTAGAATCCTCACTTCCTGACCCGCCTACAAAGGAGGTGAGTGATGAGTAATTCACTTTATATGATAAACAATTAAGTGATGCAGTCAAAATTCACTGTTTAATTATTTCATCCATTTCTAATGAAACAATGAAGACACACAAATATATAGTTTCTTATAGCATACCCTATCATCTCCACAGTCTTTATCGGGAGAGATCTAGACATAAACAATTTGATATATCCAAAGAACTATTTTATAGTAAACGTGGAGAAGGTGCCCTATCTTGGACTCAAATAGTTAAACTTATTGGATATATTTAGATCCTAGAGGTTCTAAGTTTTAATATTATTGATAAATAGTGCACCAATATTAGTATTTAATCACTCCCTTAGAGCTTCTCCGTCTTTATTGTTAATTTAAATATAAACAACATAGATAAGTCTTTTACAGATCTTGTCAAACTTTTATGCCAATTTAATAAGGATATAAATTGAGAAAATATATCTATCCTTATGGTGAAGAAAATGAAAGGATAGGTGAAGATATTTAAATCTAAATATCCTTCAGAATTCCCTTTAAAAAAGAGAAGGATCAAGGGGAAAGTAAGGGAACAAGAAGCTATTTGTTTTTTATGTGGAAAGAAGGGCCACTAGAAGGAAAATTACACCCAATAAAAGAAGAAAGGGAAGTTTTAGGTGTATTTATTATCAACTGAAATTTATCCATTTCTACAAATCGGTTATTAGATATAGAATGGGGTGATCACATGTGTATTCAAATATAGGAACTAAGTATATTATGGAAGATTATTTAGGACAAGGTAGACTTATGCACATCCAATAGAGTCAGAATCACTGTTATGGCTATAGGGGACAACCACCACACATTTCTTATGAGAATTATCTTGGTTTTAAAAGGTTTTAATTATTTTTTACCTATTACCAAAAACATTATTTCAATATGTATACTTGATACAGATGGGTTTATTTTAGAATTTGGAAATAAATGCTACTTATTTTACAAAGATATCATTTATTATGATAAGAAACATTTAATTAATGATCATTATATATTAGATTACATGAACCAAGTAATGACAATAGATAATGAAAATTGTTCACATGAATCATACCACACCAAAATTATAGTGACCCAGGCTTAACATACATGGATGTCACATCATTTTAGATGAATATTCATCACATTACAAAAGTACATTCACGAGGATTGTAATAGTTTAGTGTCTTTAAAAACTTGGAAACACAATCTTCTATCTTGGTGAAATATCTTAAAAATATCCCTTAAAGATATCCCCTTAATAATTATACTTAAAACCTTTCTTCGCAACCTGGGTAAAGGAAACATAAGAAACAGGTGAGCTCGAATACTCATTAAGGGTAAAAAGGTATATGTGTAATCATAACATGAGCATAAGGGTATGATAACATGATCACAATATTAGAAGATCATACCCTGAATAACAAAGATCTTAATCAAGATTCATGGCATAAATATTGGAAGTTCATAAGACACGAGTCATAAGGGAGATAAATCATCATAAATCAATCATGAACCATAAGATCATATCATATAAGTGTGGCACTATCATAAATATAGAAAACCATTTCATGTGTCAAGGTTAACTACCAAGACCATCAACACAATGGATCATGACACACCTATTTACCATAGTGGATTAGGACACACATATTTCCCATTATGGATCAGGACACACCTATTTATCATTGTTTATTATAACACACATGTTTCCCATTATGAATCAGGGTACACCTATTTCCCATTGTGGATTAAGAACATTGTGGGTCATGACACACTTGTTTCCCATTGTGGATCAGGACACTCCAGTTTCCCATTATGGATTAGGACACACCTATTTCCCATTACATATCAATCCTGTTAACTTGTTTCCCACCATTATTTCCTAAGATATAAATCTTTATCTAATGCATTGGAGGGAGATATAGGTCCCACTCATCACACAATGAAATAATAAATACATGTGCCATAAGATAATAAACCATTCATCATATCATGAACTATAAAAAGAGTTGGGTTTGATAAAAATCATAACATAACCCATTAAATGAAATCAGTATCATAAACATGTCATCATATCATAAATCATGGAAAATATATAGGTTTCATAATCATTTCATAAAAACATAACTCGTGAAAAGAAGAGGGTTTCATAAGTACATAACCTGTGGAGGAGAAAAGAGTTTAATAATTTTTTTTAATATTATTCATACACCATTAAATTATATAATAATAATGGTATCATTGGATCATATCACTAGTAATTCATAAACTATATAATAGGATGTCATATTAGATGTAGAAGTATTTTTAATGATCACATGGATCATTTCTTAAGGTAAATAACTTTTCTTTTAAAATTAATGTTTAAAACATAAATTTATTTCAAAATACTTTTATTTAAAAATCAATTTTAAGACTTATAAATTAATATTTTAAATTCATTTAAAACATTTCTTTTTTAAAATATCATTTTATCTTTGAAAAACACTTTTTAAAACATAAAACATTTTGAAAACTATTTCCTTTGAAAATAACCTTGAAAACTTATAAAGGAAGTTTTGAAAAAACATTTAAATCACTTTTTAAAACATAAAACAATTTTTAAAACCATTTAACTTGAAAATTAGCTTAAAATTCCATTTATTATTTTTTTAAATATTTTTAGAAAACATTGTTTTGGAATAATGCAGATTTCTGATTGAAGAGAGAGATAAGGTCTAATTTTCTTAAAAACACTTTCTTAATTTTCTTAAGTACCAAAGAGTGAAAAAAATGGTACCATTATTTTAAGATAACATGAATAAATATAGTATAATAAAATTTATGATATTTATTGAGATATGGATCATAATATATCATCAATGGAAGAATAATCATAAATAATCCTGATAAACGATGAGATTGTAGTAATAAATTGCTACCACTTTGGTAACTTTGAATCATAATCCCCATGAAAGAATAAAATAAAATGAAGATTAAAATATCATGAAAATAATTAGATTCATTATAAACATGTAAAAGGTTATTATATACACCCCATATAAAAATAAAGGTGCATAACATGTCATGTATCTCAAAGAAGGCAAATTAAGACAAAATTAATTTACCGATTTGGTAACTTTTGAACCATAAAATCCATGAAATAAATATCATAAAATGGATATGTAAATACCCATAAATTTATGTATAATAATAATAGAATAAAATCTTGTGCAGTATATACCCAACAAAAAAGAAATGAGTGGTGAATAAAGCATAAGTCTCACATAAATAAAAGTGAGAAGAGAGAAACCTTACTACATGAGTAAATTTTGAATCATGATACCTATGAAAAAATAACTTCAATTAATGATTTTAATATCATTAAATAAAATAAATTAATGATATAATATGTCATAGGTCAGTATATAAACCACACAAAATAATATAGTGATTAATATAGCATGTATCTCATGGAAATAAAAAGTGAGATACAATTCCCTTACCTTAAGTCTTGACTTTCTTTGTACATGTTAAAACCTCCTATATAATAAATATAAGTTTATTATAAATCAAAAAAGAACTGTATTCTTATGTATAATACCATATGTTATTTTATTACAACTTTATATTACCCATTTATTAACAATTCCATGTTAATGTTATGTTTCGGGTAATAACTGTTTTGTTTTTCATATATGTTTTGAGTTTTTATTCTTGATCCCCTTACTTGGATCATGATTTAATTATTTAAATAATCTAAAACATGATATAAATATCATATATATTCAGTTTATAAGTATTTATAATAATATATAAAATATATAAATATGAAATGGAATACATCATTCATAGAGATGGTAAGCCGTACGTACACAGGAACACCATTTCCATTTTCTTGTTGTATTGAAAGAAATAAAGTAACTGATATATATATATATATATTACCATTAAAATATAATTATTATTTCATATATCTAATAGAAGTTTACTAAACTTATCATTAATACATTCTATGTAAATTATGAATGAATCACATCGCTTTGAGGAGGTGGTAGTCCACACGTCCACAAACGAAGTTATCATATTCCCAAAAAATGGAAAGAATGAAGGTGTGTGTTATATAATAATTATATAAGCATAAATAAATCATAAATATCATATATATAATATAAAAATATAAAGTTTATAATTATTTACAACCTTGATAGGTGGTAATGGAAGAACGAACGACATCGGTTCGTGAGATGACAATCTTCCAAACACACGAATTATATTGCATATCTCATTTGATGGAAGTGTGTATAGGAGTAGGTAAAACTATTAACATAAAAATATCTCAGTATATTTAGGATATTGAGGTTATTATATAATAATTTAATAATAATAATTTAATTAGTTTGTGAAAGAAATAAAACAAAAGTGATCCTTGGAGAATGTTACCACTTTTTTGGGTAAATATTTTGGTTTACACCAAAGGAATTACATGGATTTATTTATCCCCGTAGTGAGGCTTATAGGATGAGAGGAGGGATTTTTGGAGCTTATTTTGATAGTGTTTTCATGATACAAATGGATTTATATGTGTGAATAAGTGGGGAGCTTTAGTGCCTTTTTATAGTGGAGGAGGAGTGAAATTCTTGTAAATATAAAAAGATATACACTATTGGGAGGTATCAATTATATCATGTGATTAAAAAATGAAAAATAATGGATTAAAGGGAATTTATGGTCGAGCCACACTCACACCACACAAAAATAAAATCATTTTTATCATTTTTTTCTTAATATTTAAGTTTCCTTATTTATTTTTTCATTCTGGTTTTCCATTTAGGTAGCTAGTTTTCTAACCTATGTAATTAATCATTTAAGACTAAATTAAAGTGAGAATTAATAGAAAATTTACACTAAAAAAGGGGAAATAGAGGTGGTTTTTTTTTAGACTAGAGGTGGTTTAAACCACTTCCTATTAGTATCATGGTGGTTTAAAAAACCACCACATATTGCATAGCTGCTAGTCATTTAGTGGCAGTTTCAACACAACGGTTTCACTATGTGTCATTTTTGGAGTATTCAACAATGGTTTATATTTTATTTAAAGGTAGTTTTTTTATAAATAAAATATCCTGGAGAAATATTTAAAAAATGTAAAGAACTGCCGCTGATATGTTTAATGGTGGTTAATCCTAACCGCTACTAAACATATTTTATTTAATGTATTTAGTGGCAGTTTCTACAAACCACTGCTAAATCAATTTTTTTTCAATATTTAATAAAAAAAATTAAATATAAAAAGGTGACATAAAATAAACTAAAACATAAATATATGATAAACCATTATATATACATCATACATCCATAACAAATATACAAACATTCACAGTCGTAATATCCTCAATATCAGTCAACCCATACATCTGTCAACCAATACATATGTCTGACTCCACTATATCCACATCACAACCAATATAAATCCATTTCATAATCTCCACTGCATTTTTCTACCTCCACTTCATCTCATCAACTGTAAAATAAAAATAAAAATTAAAACTAAACATAATAAATCATAATTATAGTAGAATAATTGATAAAATTTTAAAAAACCATGGAAACTAAGAACCATCATGACTGCCTTATGAAGAATTTCATGGATATGAATGCTTAACCACTTGCCTAATTCTAACATCTTACACCTAAAATGAAAACCAGAATATTTAAGAAAAGAAATGTGGAAAATAAAAGACACAAAATATATTCAGAATGTTGTACAAAAAATTTTCTATTTTATTTATCAAATATAATATATTTTACCATAAAGAAAATAATATATAATTAAAAACAATTTAAATACATAAAATTACCTATTTAAGATAAGATTCAACACTTGAAACTGAAAAGAGATAAGTAAATATTATAATTTATTTTTAAAGTGATGTGTGGTGTGTTTGAACTTTAATTAATAGTTTTTTTTATAGAATTTGATAAAAAATCATGTCCTATATTTCGAAAATAACTTAGTGGTGGTTTTCCAATGGTTTTATGTCAATATGTGGTCATTTTCTATGATTTTGACTATTTCACATGCATTTTAGTGTTTTAAAACACTAAAAATGAATTTATGACCATAACGGAAAAATATCATTTGGAATGATGTTATATTAGTTTATACATTTCAAAATTAAATATACAGTCATTTCCCCCCAATTGTAGGGAAATATGACATCGTTTTCCTAGTTTTGACACCCAAAACTTGTTTTTAAAGGTTTTTTATACCTTTTTGAAGTGGTTACTGAGTCATTCCAACCACAACGCACATCAGAGTAACGTGTTTTCTATGATTACATGTCAAAAATAACTCAAAGGTGGTTTTTAATGATTTGAAATCAATATATGTCCATTTTATATGGTTTTGACCATTCCATGCATGTTTTAGTGTTTTAAAACATTAAAATGCATTTATAGACATAACGGGAAAACCATCATTCGGAATGGAATACCATCAGTTCCTATATTTCAAAAATAAATATATGGTTGTTGGCATAATATTTTGGGGTAATCCAACTTCATTTTCCTAGTTTTGACCCCCTACATTTTTTTATAAATGTTTTTTACCTTTAAGAAGTGGTTACTGAGTCATTATGACCACATCACATGTTGGATTAATGTGTTGTCTATGAATACATGTAAAAAATAACTTATATGTAGTTTTAAAATGGTTTTATATCAATCTATAATCATTTTCTATGGTTTTGACCGTTCCATGCATATTTTAGTGTTTTAAAACACAAAAATGTGTTTATAGCCATAACGAGAAAACCCTTATTTGAAATGATGTGAATTCAGTTCATATATTTCAAAATTAAATATATAGTCTTTGTACATTAATTTTAGAGAAATATGATGTCATTTTCTTAGTTTTGACCCCCAACACTTGTTTTTAAAGGTTTTTATACCTTTAAGAAGTGGTTATTGAGTCATTCCAACCACACCACATGTCATACTGACATGTTTTAAGTGCATAAACATAAAAAACAACCAATTAGTGATTTTATAATCAATTTAATTCAATATGTAGTCATTTTATATGGGTTTAACTATTTCACACACATTTTAGTGTTTTAAAACACTAAAAATGAATCTACATCCATAATGTGCAAACCGTCATTTGGAATGACATACTACTGGTTCCTAAATTTTAAAACTAAATATTTTGTCATTTTCCATTGATTTTAGGGAAATATGACATTTTTTCATAGTTTTGACCTTCCAACACTTGTTTTTAAAGGTTTTTTTACCTTTAAGAGGTGGTTACTGAGTCATTCCAACCACACCGCACATCAGATTGATGTGTTGTTTGGGTGTATGTGTCAAAAATAATTGAGTGGTGGTTTTTAAATTACTTTATGTCAATATGTGGTCTTTTTTTATGGTTTTGATTTTTCCACACATGTTTTAGTATTTTAAAACACTAAAAACACGTTTAAGGACATAATGGGAAAACCTTCATTCAGAATGACATGATGTCAGTTCCTATACTTAAAAATTAAATATATGGTCTTTTACCCATGATTTAATGGAAATAGAATGTTTTTTACTAGTTTTGACCCCCTGACACTTGTTTTTACAGGTTTTTATACCTTTAAGAAGTGGTTACTGAGTCATTCTGACCACACCGCATGTCGGATTGATATGTTGTATGCGCGTACACATAACAAATAATTTAATAGTGGTTGTAACATGATTTCAAATCAATAAGAGGTCTTTTTTTATTTTTTTGGTCATTAAACAAGCATTTTAGTGTTTTAAAATACTAAAAACACATTTATGAGTATCGCAAGAAAACCGTAACTCTGATTGATGAGGTGTCGATTCCTAAATTTCATAAATCAATATGTGGTTGTTTTCTTGTGATAACTTTTGTAATAATTAAATATTTTTTAAAAATTATAATTTTATAATTAATATATTATTAATAAAATTAATGATTTTTCACACCCCGCCAAGTGGTGTACTGTTTTAAACCCTATCCATTCACATTGCTTGTCGTTCCCTGTCCAGTCACACCCCACCTCATGCTTGATCCACCTTGCACCTACACCACATTCTCTACTCAAATAAATTGGGTGCTCAAAGATATTGTAAGAGGTTCACTACAAACAAATCCTATTTATGTGAAGGTTTTTTTACTACTGGAAGTGGTTTAAACTTCCAATACATTATTTAGTGGACATTAGGTAAACCACTATATATTTCACGATCAAGAATCATTTAGTGGTGATTTTTATAGTTTAATGATAGTTTCAATTTTTGTTGTTTTTTGGGTACTCAGTGGTGAGTTTTTATTCATATGGTGACATTTTTTTTACAAAAAACAACATGGGGGAAGTTAATGGGAAATCTCACCATATTGCAAGAAAGACACCCAATAATATTCCCATAGATTCTAACAATGTCACCATTTTTCTAGAAGTCTTAGGTACAACAGAATTAATAGGATCCACAGAAGATAATGGTAGTGGTGGAGTTCTCCGAGATGCGGATTATCTAGGATCTTGAATTTTTTTTGTTCTCAGAATTCCTACATTTCAAATGATTAAGGTATATTAAATTTATAAAAAATGAAAAACTAAATGGTTTACAAAAAAAACTAGAAAAATGTATATATGTACGAAACACTTATCAATGATAAATTATAATACATTTTCATTACCAATTTACACATTCAATTATCTTCATCTTCATTATATTCATTATTATCAACCTCTATAAGAGTGTGTTCTTTATTTTCACCCTCTATATTTCTAGTTCTATTATTTTTACATTTTTAGGGAAAAATAGTTCAATGTTTTATGGTTGATGAGGTTCACTATCACAAAGCACCAATTGATATTCCTCTCCCATATCATATAAGTCTCTATACTTTAAGTTTTAAACAACACTCCAACCTTCATGTATTTCATAATCCATATAATAATCCATCTTCACTTGTGAAACCAAGAAAAATGGATCATGTTCTGCATGCTCACTAGTATCTATCAAATGAGAGAAGTTGATAGAATTAAAATGTAATGAATCTTTCATTATACCACTATCAATGTTAACTCACTTTCATTTGAATAAGACAATTGAAAATTGTCCATGATAGTTTAATTAAATTATATCATTCAACTTCCCATTTTATACCACCTATGGAAATGTAAATACACCACTATTTTGAGTTTTCAAGTCTTCTTCATGATAAATTGTACGAAACCTAAAGCCATAAATAATTTAGGAATCAAATCTGATAGCCTACCTTAGAGTACCTTGATCTAAAAACATCAAATCATTTGATATTTCATATTGATTTTCAACATTCATTATCTAGAAAAAACAATATAAGCAATTAATTTTAACATAGAAAAAATAACTACACATCAATAATATGAATATGATTATATACTTACATGATGGAAGAACCATTTGAAAAGCACCTTATTAACAACTTCTGTTAATTATAACTCATTTTCAGCTCATCCCCTTAGTCGACTCTTTGTTTATAGTCACAATTATTAAATAAATGGATCTACAATAACACTATTGAGTATCACATATCTATGTTCTTGTAGAAACTCCAATTCAGTTAGTGTAAAATTTGACCCTATTCTAATTGGTCGTCCAATAGTAGGAAATACTGATGAATTATTTTTAGAATGAAAATTAGTAGCGATGTAATTAGAATGTCCATCGCAATTGAATCTAGTATCAATCCCATCCAAATACCTAGAGCATAAGGCCAATAACTCTTCTGCTATGTAACCTTCAACAATAGAGCCTTATGGTTGAGATTTATTCCTCATATATGATTTCAAATGACCAAAGTACCTGATGGAAAAAAATAATAAACATATTAAAAAAAATTATGCAATGACTTGATAAAATCAAATTCACCAATGAAAATAAATAAATATCAATGTACCTCTCTATTAGATACATCCATCGATAGTGTACCAGTCCACCAAGTGTAGCTTATTTAACCAAATGAACAATCAAATGAATCATGATTGTGAATAATTAATGGGAAAATAACATCTCCAAATGACATAGTGGCAAAAAAATCATTCTTTATGATTATGAAGCTTAGTTAGATTTATATCTTTTCTACAAAGGTCTCTAAAAAATGTACAAAAATCAACTAGAAGTGTAATTACTTTTTCAGGTAAAGTATTATGAAAAGAAAAAAACAGTAAAAACTCCATCAAAATATGTGAGTCATGACTTTTGAATCTATGTATATTTTGATATTTTAAGTTAAATCACCTTGATATGTTACCTAAATATCCATCTGGCACTTTTAAATTATGTAAAGTTCAAAGGAATATGTATTTATCATGATTTTTCATTATAAAAACAGTCGAAGGATATTTTTCATTCTCATTTTCCCACAAAACTTGATTTATATTCATTGAATCCAAATCCTTACAAGCATTAAGGTGATCCTTCAATTTACCCTGCACAATAAGCACTATAAAAATTACATTGCCAAAAATGTTCTTATCAATATGAATTACGTCAAGATTATGACGTATCAAATTAAAATCCTAATAAGGAATTTTTAAAAATATACTCTTTTTCTTCCATTATTGTTTTCTATATTCTTTGGATACTATACCTCATACCCTTTCCCCCTTCTTTAAACTGGTGACATTTTCCAAATTCTTTAGTGAAATTCATTAATTGTCCCATGATTTTGGAAACAGATAACACCTTTAGTGACTTTCTCATTTTAGTATCTCCATTGAATTGTGTCTTATTAAACCTGAATTTATGAGAAGCATCAAGAAATCTATGATGACACATAAAACACCATTTTCTTCTATAATCTAATCATTGAGTTTCAAAATCAAAATTACAAACTAGACAAGACAAACTAGTATGAGTGTTCCAAACATATAAATTTACTAGTCTAAGAAAGTCACTAATTTTACACATTAAATTAACTTACATTTTGAATATTTATCTCATTGAATCATCATATATTTCCATGTCAACATCCCATAATTCTCACAATTATTTTATTAGAGGTTGAGGTTATACATGAATATCATTTCCAGGAATTTTCCTTCTATGAATAATTCTAAAAATAATGAAAGAAGTATAATTCATACACATCCATGGAGGTAGATTATCGGGGATCAATACAACTATAAAAATGATATAATTTGTACATAAATTACCAAAAAGGTTAAAACCATCACAAGTTAATCCCAAAGATATATTCCCAGGATATGAAGAAAAATATGGATACAACAAATCAGACATCATCCATGACGTTGAATCTCTTGTATGTCTTATCAATACATTATTACTATCCTAAGTATTTAACTTCATGTTGTATATAGTCTTAGATGACATGAATAATCTTCAAATTCATGGTTTTAGAGGAAAATAATGCAATACCTTTTCATGAGTTTTCTTCTACTATTTCTTCCTAGGGTTTCATTGATTTATATTCTCATTTTTTTCATTGACTTCCATATGCTTGTATGGAATATTTTTAATTATTCTTTATCAAAATATTCTTCCCAATAACTCATGTAATAATTAGGGAATTCATGTATCTTTGTATAATAAAATTGAAGTTTTTTGCTGAATTTCCTCATCTCATAGAATGATGCAGGGATCTTAGCTTTAGTAAATGCATCATGAAGAAACTCTAAAATCATGATAATTAATTTTTCAGTAATTCCACAAAGACACTTGATATGATAAAAATTCAATAAAAAATAAAACTTCGAATACTTGGATCACCCTTTATAAAGTTCTTGTTGCTTATCTTCAAATAAGTCATAAAATCAACTTTTATCAATGAAGTTTTGAGTAAGATTTACCTACTCAGGATCAACTAAAGGTTATTTTAATCTATTAAAATCTTGGAAATTGTATTCTGGAAAACCAAAAAATTCATTTAATAAATTTTGAACTTAATTCTCCTCTACCAGGTCACTTTGTATTTCATTGACAATATTTTCATTATTTTGACTTTCTATAACATTTGATTCACCATTCCAAATCCAACATATATATCGAGTAGGAAATTGTATTAATATCAAATGATCATATACTTTGTTTTTATTCAAACATCACTTGAATTTAAAATAATGACAACAAAATTTTATTCTACCATGCACTGATTGGTTTTCAATTGCATAATCTAATTTTTTTCCAATCCCTTGGAATATTGAGGTGTGTTTCGATGTAAATTAATCCAAATTTTATCTATAGGTATTGGATTTTATTATCCATATATATTCAAATATAAAGATATAAATGTTTAATCAAACAAAAACAATCAAAATTAAAGAAGAATCTATAAAGGTTAGAATAAGAATCAAGATCATGGTATTTGAAGTCAGATACATGTTTGAAACAATTAATATTTAATGATGGAAGTTTGGAAAACAACCTCTACATTAAATATGATAAAGATGTATCAATTTTTGATATTTTATATATAGATGATATTATTTTTATGGGATAAAAATAAAATGGTGTATTCTAACCTAGTTTTGTAACTAAGGAGGGTTCATTCCATTGAAATATTTTCTACATTGATCAATTTCTGAACCATTTCCCATGTTATAAATAATACCAAGAGAACCCCTTTAAAAATATGAATGAAAAGTATACTTTATTTGGATATTACACACTATTAGATGGATAAAACCAATAAACATAGAAGTTTTGGGTTTTTATATGTTCTTATACTTCATTCTACCATTTAAGGTCATTTTATATGTGCACCTAAATTTACTAAAAAACTATCCATCGCTTCCCATGTTATAAAATATAGGCCACACATCAATTATCACACAATAATATAGTTAACCATTCAACATAAAAGCTCACCCCACCTCTATAAACCCTTTCAGAAACATCCCCTTCACTTTCATTATAAATAATAATCAATACGAAAACCCCATATGGGAAATAAACATGCCATATCATTTCAATTTCCAAAATTTATCAATGGTATATGGTTAAATTTTGAGACTATTTATGAAATGTTCCAACCATAAAGTTCAATACACTTTGAGAAACTTATTTATAAAATTTCCTTTGAAAAATCAAATACTCAGTCATCATAAAGTCACTATATTCAAGGTAACCCAAAATTGGTTATAAAAAATCCATGAACACCCTTGGAATTCATGAGTTTCAATTAAAAATTATTTTAAGAACCAAAAACACTTTTAAATTCTTGAAATCCCATAATAAAATAAATTCTACTATTTTATCAAATGTTAGGTGTGCATGGTAGTTGAAAAATAAATTTAAAATACATGTTTTCATATAAAAATCCTTCTCATTAGATATAAAACAAGTGAAACATGTTTTACCTTTAAAATATTTTTATATACACATATAATAATTTCATTAGAAATCTAAAGCCTAGCTTAAAGAGGCAAGAAATTTGTGTTTATTAATTTAATGAACTATAAAATAGAGAAAACCAACCTATGATCTTCCACTTACAAAAAGTGTGACAATAAATCACAAAAATAATGAAAAATAATCCTTAAGAGTCTAGGAAGAGGGGAACTGAGCCTGGGAGAGGGATGTCGGAGGGGGGGGGGGGGTTCGCATTGTCGTCGGGGAGAGAGAGGTCAGAGGGGAGGGGGGGGGGGTTCACATCACCACCGGGGAGAGGGAGGTAGGGGGGATCTCTGAGGTCAATTTTTCCATCAAGGACATATGAGGTAGGTTGGGGGGGGGGTCTATGCTACCATTAGGGAGAGGGGGGTTGGAGGGGGTGCTTGCGGGGTCGTGGTAGCACTGGGAGTGAGGGAGGATAGGGGTCGGAATCGGGGTCGCATAGGGGGAGTGGGGGATGGGGATGAAATAAGGGTTTGTTTAATACATTTTGAGATGGTTTAATGGAATCCTCCACTAATTATTAAAATAAAAAAATATAGCAGCCATTTGACGAAACCACTATTTTTTTAAAACCGAATTTATTTTACAGTAGTTAATATAATTGTTACTAATAAACCCCCACTAAAAAATTATTTTATTTGTAGTGTTAGACATAATTATTTAAAAATATGACATCTAATTTATAAAATAAAAATACCATATTCATTTGAAATTAATTTTAACAAAAACGCGTGTAATGCACAAAAACACTGCATTAACCCTAACTGTGCTAACAAATGTTTTACTATTTATGGGTCAATATGTTCATTATATAAGATAAATTGGGACATGAATGGAAAATATTTGATATTTTTAACACTTAAAAATCACTTAGAAGAAGAGAATATTATTTGTAATTTTAAATTATTTAATAAAATATCATTTATTTTATTTAATTATTTACAAAATAATCTATGCGTTGGCGTTTTTTAATAATTTAATGAAATTATATCATATCTAAAAATTAAATATAAATTATTATGATAAAAATAACTCATTTATTTTCTAAAATAATATTTATAACCAAACCTATGTAGCTTCTTCTCTAATCCAAAGCATTATAAGCGTTAAAGCTAAGGAAGGTCCCTTTTTTGTCCTTTACTTACTTAACTTATTATATAGGTAGATTTCTTGGAATAAAATCCCAATAAATCATAAAAATAGATAATATTGTGGTAAATTTCAAAATATTTCCATACAAAGGGTTTTGGAAAACTTTGGGTCATTTAAACACCTTATATTCTGGGTATAATAATTAAGTAAGCTTGTTCTTACCTTAATCACTGTAATTAATTTTAAATGTTTTCACTAATCATTTTGATCAAAAAATTAACTTGATATTATTATAAAAAAATATAATTCTTATTCCAAATAATTATATCCATTTTTATAAATTCAATCCACTGAATTGAACAAAATTACTTTAAAATTAATCTCACAGACGTTGTGAGACAATGAGTTTTTAAGAAGAAAAGCTCAAGTGTGAAATATTTTCATATCCAATTTTAATGTGAAATTGGATCCATTTAACTACATTGGATTAATTTATGAAAAATTTATCTAATTAAACTTCAAAATAAAATTAAAATATGATTCAACTATATAAATAAATTAGACAAAAAACAGTTTTCTACTAAAATTTAGTATTTATCACTATTCATTTAGAAATGAAATATTTTAGAAAAATCCCAAAAATTCATCTTGATCTAATTTTGACATTATAAATTCAAAAATTAAGTTTATTTTATCTAATTAAATTTATAATATCATCTAAATTTAATTTTATTTTTGTTTAAAGAAGAACATAAAAAGAAGTTCTTTTTAGAAAATGGTCTTTTTTTCAAAACATATAGACTTTACCGAAAATTATTTATTTCATTATCAATATGTTTTATCTATATGAAACCATTAATAATAATATTTAGAAATTAGTTACTAATATTCATATTACCAAGTTTAAAGGCTGTGTTATAACCATCATGTTTAAAATAATAAAATACTCTTTTATAAAAACTCAATGTTGTGTGTGATGCAAGCTAAGCTGATGTTGCTTATTGCGTAAGATTAAATTGTTTTAGTATATAACAAAATTTTAAATTGGTGTATCACACATTAAAAAGAATCAGATAAATTATATTTATTTGTAAAAACAATTCATGAAAACTTAGGGTGTTATATTCTACCACCCTTAAAATGATTTTCCCTCAAAATTCATCTCAGTAATTAATGGTTTAATAATTGAAAGTTCCTTTCCTAAGAAATTTCATCAAAAAAGTTAACACTAAAATTCTTTAAAATAAGAAATTCAGATACATAATTATTACCCAAAGTAACTCATAACTAGGTTTCCACATAGGAGAACATAGGTGGGAAGAGAAGATTGGACATGGAAGAAAATCATAAATAATTATAAAGAGTGATTGAGGTTGTTGATCACAAACAAGTGAACGATAAATATAAAGTTAAGGGCCTAAAAACCAGAAATATATATTGATTTATAAGAAAATATTTTCAACAAAAATGATTATATTAGGATAAATATTTTTCAATATCCTTTCATAGAGTCTAGGAATTCTTTTACTATCTAGGAACATAAGGAAATATAATCACTTTATTTAATTCCTTTTAATTTGCACAATTATATCCTTTCATTGTGTTTTAATCAATTTCCACTTCATCTTTTACTCCAAGAAATAAAAGTGAGTTTTTTATGCTTGAAAAAACTAATGGATGAAAACATCCATAACAATCATTCCTTTTACCTCTAGTTAAAAGTTAACATTGGTTATCCAATATGGATAAATATTCATATGGAGAAGTCATATGTTAATCTTTAACACCTCATTAAAAGTTAAACTTAAATAATTTCATAAATGGTTAACCATATAATCCTTCTGAAAGATTAAAGTCCAAAAATTTAGAAATAAGGTCACTGAATTTCTCAAAATCAGTTTAATATTGATCCCCTATATATCATAAAGTAGTTCTTATTTTTCACACACCATACATGAGAATACCATTCATCATGTACACTCAAAAAAATGGTAATAACCTAAATTACCATAAATACTTATCGAAAACATGTGTGATTCATTATTCCAATGATTATTGGATATATTCCTTAAATCTAAAAAACGTTGCAAACTTCATAAATTATAGAATAAACCCCTTTGTCAACATTTTTTTAGTTTTGAGGTCATAAATACTGTCCAATTTACTTTATCCATATCATCATCTCTTTATCCATAGTAAATATCATTTTATATTCCTCAGGAACATGTTAAGGGTTTCCTTCCCTTAATGTAACCTTTCCCTTAAATCACTTTTCTTTTCTATCTTAATCATTTAACATATTCTTGAAAATCCTTAAAGAAAAAACTCTATAAATAATCCTTATATACTTTATGATTCATATAACACAATCCTTGAATTCCAAAACATATAAACTTTAATCATCTAAATTTATTCTTAAACCATTACTCATGCTTCATAATATTATTCCTCATTACCCCTTTTCTAGAATGTGAAATATAAATCATGTCTTAAGGTTTCTCCACCTCAATTTAATTGTGATTCTTAATTTTAATGTAAATAATACTATTAAAACATTCCATACCTTCAAATATTGTTTGTGGTCTTTTTATATTTAGTATTATAAACAATACTCATACCGCCTTCTTGATTCTCTTCATGATATTTCCACATAGAATATTAATTTTCATAATGCCCATACTTTGCACATCTGAAACATTTAATGTTAAACCTATTCCTTATAGTTACTGTTAATGACTAATACTATAAAGAATAGTGTGAACAACACTTATCATAGTAGAAAAACACATAATTATAAAAAATTATTTATAAGATTCTTAAATTATGACACCTACTTTTAAATATATGACACCTTATTCTTATCCTTAGAAACATCCCTATAAATATCATCAAAAATATCCCTAGGTATATCACTAAAGTTTTCCCATCCTATTTTCCAATGGTTGAATAAAACTTTCCTTTGATACCAACTATAGTGACCCAGGCTTAACATACATGGAAATTACATCATTTTAGATGAATATCCATCAAATTAAAAAAGTACATTCCTAAGGATCATAATAGTTCAGTGTCTTTTGAAACATGGAAACATAATATTCTATCTTGGTGAAATATCTTCAACATCTCCCATAAAGATCTTCCCCTGAAGTACTTCTACTTAAAACCTTTCTTCATAACCTGTGGAAAGGAAACATATAAAAGGGGTGAGACCAAATGATCAGTATAGGTAAAAAAGGGATATGTGTAAGTATAACATGAGCATAAGATTATGAGAACATGATCACAATATTAGAAGATCATACCCTGAATATCAAAGATCCTAATCAATAGTCATAGAATAAAGATTGGAAATTTATAATACAAGAATCATAAGGGTGATAAATATTCAAAAATCAATCATGCATCATAAGATCATGTCATATTAGTGTGGAACCATCATAAATATAGAAAAACATTTCATGTGTCTGAGTTAACAACCATGGCCATCCATAGAGTGGATTACCTATTTCTCATAGTGGATAAGGATAAACCTATTTCCCATTGTGGATCAGGAAACACCTATTTCCCATTATGGATCAGGACACACCTATCTTACATTATGGATTAAGACACACCTATTTCCCATTATGGTTCATGACACACTTGTTTCTTATTGTGGATAAAAACACACCTGTTCCTTATTATGGACCCGAACACACCTATTTCCCATTATAGATTAATCCCATAAACTTGTTTCCCATCATTATCTCATGAGATATAAATATTTACCCAATGAATTTCTAGGGGGATATTATCCCCACCCATCACATAATGAAATCATACATATGTATTCTATAAGATAATAAAAAATCCATCATATCATGACCCATAAAAAGAGATAGGTTTCATAAACATCATAAAAAATCCATGAAAAGAAATGGATATCATAAACATGTTATCATATAATAACCTATGGAAGATATATAGGTTTGATAATCATTTAATCAAATCATAACCCATGAAAAGAAGTGGGTTTTATAAGCATATAACCCATGGAGAAGAAATGAGTTTTGTAAATAACTTGTAATCTTAATCATAATACATTCAAAGAAAGAATAATAATGGTATCCTTAGATCATATCCCAAGTAAGTCATAAAATATATCAAAGTATATCATCATATATATATAATTAGTTTAAAAGACCACTTAGATAATTTCTTAAGGTAAATAACCTTTCTTTAAAAGTTGATCTTTAAAACATAAAAAAATTTCCAAATCATTTTCTTGAAAACATCTTTTAAAAATTAAGAATTAATCTTTAAAATTAATTTAAAACATTTATTTTAAAAAATATACTTCTCTCTTTTAATTTTTTTTAAAACATAAAACATTTTGGAAACCATTTCCATTGAAAATAAACTTGAAAACTTATAAAATATGATTTGAAAAAAAACATTTATATAAAATTTTAAAAAATTTAACATTTTTTGAATTTATTTTATTTGAAAATGAGATTAAAAGGTAATTTAAAAAGTTATTAAAACATTTTTCAAAAACATTATTTTGAAAGAATGCAGATTTCCGACTGAAAATATAGATAAGGTTTGATTTTCTTAAACAAACATTATTAATTATCTTAAGAACAAAAAGTGAAAAAATAACACCATTAATCGAATATATCATGAATAAAAAGAGAATAATAAAATTAATGATATTTATTGAGATATGGATTATAATATTTCATCAATGGAAGAATAATCATAAACAATCCTGATAAATGATGAGATTATAACAATAAACTATTACCACTTTGGTAACATTGAATCATAATATCCATGAAATAATAAAATTACATGAATATTAAAATATCATTAAAATAGTTATATTCATGATATAACATTTCAAAGGTCAGTATATATACCCCATCAAAAAATATTGGTGCATAACATGGCATGCATCCCAAAGAAGGAAAATTAAGAAAAAAATTACATGACCAATTTTGTAACTTTTGAACCATAAACCACATGAAAGAAATATAATAAAATGGATAAGTAAATAACCATTAATTTAATAATAATAATAATATAATATGTTCACGGTCAGTAGATACACCACACAAAAGAAACGAGTGGTGAATAAGGCATAAGTCTCACAGAAATAAAAGTGAGACGAGAAAAACCTTACTACATGAGTAACTTTTGAATCATGATCCACCATGAAATAATAACATCAATTAAAGTTTTTAATATCATTAAATAATGTAAATTAATGATATATAATTTAATTGGGTAGTATATTCACCACACAAAATAAGTGAGTGGTGAATATGGTATGTATCTCATGAAAATAAAAAGTGAGATGAAATTCCCTTAGCTTAAGTCTTAAATTTATTTGTACACATTAAAAACTCCTCTATAATAAATATAAGTTTATTATAAATCTATAGAATAATAATATTATTATATATAATACCATATATTATTTTATTTTGACTTTATATTACTTGTTTATTAACAATTCTGTGTTAATGTTATGTTTCGGGTAATAACCGCTTTGTTTTTTGTATATGTTTGACTTATTATTCTTGATAAAATTAATGAGATCCTGATTTAATTATTTAAATAATTTAAAAAATTATATAAAAATTATATATATTCAGTATATAAGTATTTATAATTATCTATAAAATATATAAATATGAAATGGAATATACCATTCATGGAGACGGTATGTTGTACGTATGCATGAATGATGTTTTCATTTTATTGTCATACTAAAATAAAGAAAGAAAATGATGTATATATATATATATTATCATTAAATTTTAATTATTATTCTATATGTATCATATATTTTTACTAAAATCATCCTTAATACATTCCATGTAAAGTGTGAATGAATCAAATTACTTTGAGGAGGCGGTAGTCCACACATCCAAAAACAAAGTTATTGTATCCCCAAAAAATATAAATCATGAAGGTATGTGTTATATAATAATTAAATAAGTTTAAAAACATCATAAATATTATATATATTATATTTAAATATAATTTACGTCATTATTTCCAACCTTGATAGCTGGTAATGCAAGAACGAACGACATCGGTTCGCCAGGCGATAGTCTGCCATAAACACAAATGATCATTGCGTATCCCATTTGATGGAAGTGTGTGTAGGTGTAGTTATAACCATTAAAATAAAAATATATAAGTATATTTATGATACCTAGTTTATTATATAATCATGAAATAATAATAATTTATGTGGTTTGAGAAAGAAATAAAACAAAAGTGATCGTTGAAGAATGTTATCTCTTTTTTGGGTAACTCCTTTTGGTTTACACCAAAGGAATTACTTGTATTTTTTATTCCCAAAGTGAGGATTCGAGGATTAGAGGAGTTATTTTGGGAGATTATTTTTACATTTTTTGTATGAGACAAATGGATTGAGAGGTGTGGATAAGTTGAGAGGGTGAGTGCCTTTTTATAGTGGAGGAGGAGTGACATTCTTGTAAATATAAAAAGGTAAACACTATTGGGAGGTCTCCCTTACCTCATGTGATTAAAAAATAAAAAATAATGGATTAAAGGTTAATTATGATCTATTAATACTAAAAACACACAAAAATAAAATAAATTTTACCATTTTTCTTAGTATTTATGTTTCCATATTTGTTTTATTTTGGTTTTTCATTTAGGTAACTAGTTTTCTAACCTATGTAATTAATCCATTAAGAATAAATTAAAGTGATAATTATTATAAAATTTATTCCCAATTATTCTAAAATATTACATCTAATTTATAAAATATAAACCCTAAATGTGTTGGAAATTAATTTTAATAGAAACACATGTAACGCGTAAAAACACTACTTTAACTCTAACTATGCTAACAAAGTTTTTACTATTTACGGGTTAATATGCACATTATAAAAGATAAATTAGCCCATTAATGGAAAATATTTTATATTTATTAGAACTTATAAATCACTTGTAATAATTTAATTTTTTTATTAATTTTAAAATATTTAATAAAATATCATTTATTTTATTTAATTATTAAGTAAATAATGCATGCGTTGGTGTTTCTTAGGAATTTAATGTAATTATATCACATATAAAAATAAAAATAAATTATTATGATAAAATAACCCATTTATATTCAATAATAATATTTATAACCAAACCTATATACCTTATTCCCTACTCCAATGCTTTATAATTTTTAAAGGCAAAGAAGGTTCCCTTTTTTTCCTTTTCCTTAACTTATTATATAGGTCAATTTCATTTAATATTATCCCAATAAATTATAAAAATATATCATAAGGTGGTTAAGGTATAAATATTTCCATAAAATGGTTTTTGGATAAGTTTTGGGTCATTTATACATCTTATATTCTAAGTTTAATCATTAAGTAATCTTGTTCTTACCTTAATTACTGTAATTAATTTAAACTGTTTTCACTAATCATTTCAGTCAAAAAAGTAAGTTTATTTTATTAGAACAAAAATTTAATGCTGATTATAAATAATTATATCCATTTTTCAAAATTAAATTCACATAAGTGGCTAAATTTAATTTAAAATTAATCCGACAGACGCTGCGAGACAATGAGTTTTTAAGGAGAAATATTCAAAAGGTTGAAATATTTTTATATCCAATTTCAATGTGAAATTTGTTCTAATGAAATAAATTGGATTAATTTATGTAAAATTTAAATAATTAAACTTTAAAATAAAATTAAAATATTATTTAACTATATAAATAAGTTATACAAAAAAAATAGTTTTTCATTAAATTTCAGTATTTTTCACTATTCATCACAAAATGAAATATTTTAAAAAATCACAAAAATCCACCCTAAGTTAATTTTGAAAATCTGAATTAAAATATAAAGTTTATTGTATCTAATTAAATTTCTAAAAGTTTTTAAATTTAATTTTATTATTGTTCACAGAAGGACATAAAAAGTAGTTCTTTTGGGAATATAGTATTTTTTTCAAAACATATAGACTTTACGAAAAAATATATATTTCATTATAAATATATTTTATCTATATGAAAACATTAATAATAATATTAAAAAATTAGTTATTACTATTTATATTACTATATTTAATGGCTATGTTATAAATATCTTGTTTAAAATATTAAAATCTTATTTCGTAGAAACTCAGTGTTGTGTGTAACACAATCTAAACTTCATAAAAACTTTGGGTGTTAAAAAACTATGGAATCACCGATTAAGTCATGAAAATGAATGGAATTTGACTAAATTACACTAATTTGGATATTTGTATTCTTTTTAATTAAAATTATTAGGTGTATGTCCTAAATTCTTATAAGGGAAAATGACCAAATCCCCATTTAGTGGAAAAGGTGAAAGGTCCAAAGGGCTTCTTGAATTAGTTCACACTAATGTGTGCGGATCTTTTACTGTTGAATTAAGGGGTGGGTAGTCATACTTCATAAATTTTACTAATTATTTAATTAGATATGGACATGTCTACTAACGAGGCATAAGTCAGATTCCTTTGGAATATTCAAGGAATATAAGAATGAAGTTGAATACTATCTTGGTAAGATGATTAAGAAACTTTACTTAGACCGTGGTGGATAATATATTAATCAAAAATTTATTTATTATTTATGGTATTTTGGGATTCCATCCTAACTCAATCATCCTTATACACCTTAGTGGAATTATGTAATTGAAAGGAGTAACTACACCTTGTTAGACATGGTGAGGTCAATTAAGAGTCATTCGTGTCTTCTATTATCCTTTTGGGGACACATGCTACAAACAATAGTATACATAATAAACTAAGTTCCAACTAAAGAAGTTACTGAAACTCCATATTATATTTGATATGGAAATAAACCCATGTTGTCACATATATTAGTGTGGGGTTTCTCAGTGTTTGTTAAATCTATTTCTAGAAACAAAGTCTCACCTTAAGGCACTAAGTGTATATTTATAGGGAATCTTAAGGAAATTAAAGGATATTACCTATATGACATTACAAACATGAAATTTATGGTCAAAATATGTCCCACATTTCCTAAAGTGGATCACATATCTAAAATAGATAGTCGGAGAAAGATATAAATCAATGAAATCTAAGATCAAGATACATGAGAGTTTGAATAAGAACAAATTCCACAAAGCCGCATTGAAGATAATTTCTCAAAGACCCAAGTACTACGTAGGAGTATAAGAGAGGTTTTAAAAACTTAAAGATATGGTTTTCTATTCTATAAGGATGTTGAATCATTTTTAGTTAATAATAATGATCCTATAACCTATAAGGAAGAAGTAAGTGGAATAGATGTTTCTAAGTGGTAAGATGATATGAATTGTAAAATGGATTCCATGAACCAAAACCAAGTCCAGATTTTGGTAGATCCTATAATGGATGTAAATATTATTAGTTTTAAATGGGTATTAAAGAAGAAACTAGAAATGTATGTATAAGTAAATAATTATAAGGTACAACTAGATATAAAAAGGGTTCAATCAACATCAATTAATTGACTATGATGAATAATTTTCACCAGTTTCTATGATAAAATCCATTAGAAATCTACTTTCCCAAGCATCATTCCATGACTATGATATTCAGAAAATGGATATCAAAACAACATTCCTTAACAAGAACCTTTTAGAAGATGTATATATGAAACAACCCAAATATTTTTTGAATCTTAAGGATTCTAATAAGGTATATAAGTTATAAGGATCCATTTATAGATTAAATAAAGCATCTAGGCCATGGAATATTTGGTTTGATGAATCCATAATTGAATTTTGTTTTCTAAAGAACTAATGTGGGCCTTGTGTCTATAAATTGTTTAGTGGGAGTGAATTCATTTACATAATAGTTTATGTTGATGACATATTACTTATTGGAAATGAAATATGAGTTTTACAATCTATTAAATCTTGGTTGAACACATACTTCTCCATAAAGGAATTATGTGAAGAAACATACATTCTTTGTATAAATATCCATCATGATTTATCTAAGAGGCTGCTTAGACTAAGTCAGGGTATATATATTGACAAGTTAATGAAGTAATTTGGAATGGAAAAATCCAAGAGGGTATTGTTATTAGTGTCACATAGAATTAATCTTTCTATGAAAATGTGTCCTCATAAACATGAGGAAATACATAGTATGGAAATTATTCCATACACATTGGATATTAGATTAGTCATGTATGCTATGATATATACTAGGATAGATGTCACCTATATTTTAAGTGTGATGGGAAGATATCAAGCTAACTAAGGTGACCACCATTGGATGAAAATCAAGATTATCCTTAAGTATCTGAGGTATACTAAGGGTATGTTTTTAGTATATGGAAGAGATGAGGAACTAATCATCAAATGATATAAAAATTATAGTTTCCAAATAGATCAAAACAATATATAATCATAGTCAGGATATATATTCACTCTCAATGGAGGTTTTGTGAGATGAAAGATCTCAAAGAAATCCACGATCATAGATTCTACTATAGCGCCTAAGTATAATGTAGCTTCTAAGGTATATAACGAAGTAGTTTGGATATGATACTTCATCCAAGTTCTTGAAGTGGTGCCTAGTTGTAATGACCCTATCACACTTTATTGTAATAATACTGTAGTGGTGGCTATTGAAAAGGATATAAGGTCACATTAGTGGATGAATGACATATTAAAAAGTATCATCTATTGAAGTTTTTTTCTCAAATAAGTGATGTCATCATGAGAAGAATATAGATAAAAGAAAATGTGGTAGACCCCTTGAATAAAGCCTTAACTCAGCAGAAACATGATCATCATGTGAGGTCTAGAGGACTAGAAGTCATAGGTATTTGGATCTAGTCCAAGTGAGAGTCTATTGGAGTTGGTGTTCTAGATCCAAATGTTTGTACTTTGTATTACATGTATATTCATATAATTTAATATTAATTAAACATTTTATTATATATTTTTTATTGTTCTGCATGTCTTTGATGTAATAATGTCCTAGAGTATCTATCACATTGATAAGGTCGTAGTTATTATATTCTATAATGAGAAACTTGAAATACCATGATGATATTCTTAAATATAGTTATGTGGTTAGATTAAATAATATGATGGGACACATAGAATGTTGAATTTTAAGTGAGAGTACTCATAATTAGACAATACTCCTTCTCATGAAGTTCTTACTTTGTAATCTCCAAGATGAGAGATTATGAGAACAAATCCTCCTGTAGGAATTTCACATGTTTACGTGTCATCATATATTCCTATCTGTGAGCATGTTTAACAGTCCTTATACTTTAATATTATTATTAATTCATGTCATGACTCACACAATTTGGTGTATTCATAAACCATGATGATATAATTCATGGAGAAGTTGGATATATTAGGTGCATCATGAGTGATGTTTTATTAATTAATAAGGAGAGAAAGTATTTTTCCCTTCTATATTTTTTAAAGTTGATATCTTGTCCCTTTTATTGAAATGGAATCATTGTATTAAATTCCACAGTTGTGGTATAACAATGAGTTTATTTCAGATAGTCAAATAGTGATGTATCAAGAATATATATTGATGACATGTGTGTGAAATCTACTTGATTAGATATTATCATAAAGTGATTATATTACATAGTAAGAATTTATGTGTGGTTTTCAACGTTATGACACTAACTCATTTCTCTTCGGTACCTTGACCCATTGCTAGATAGTAATCTTGGGGTTTAGGTAAGCCCAACTAATGCCAACAAGAAAGAAGCCTATAGGGTCACACACTAAGTGTTTCCATTGATCTCAATTAAATTCAATTAGAATTTAATTATTTGAATAAATATTATTTTCAATACCAAGAAAGAATTTTATTAAAAAATGACCACATATATCAAATAAATATTTATTTACAAGGTAATTGTTAAATTACATGGATATATAATATTTATTTATTTATTTAATATTTACTAAATATTTATTTATTGGTCTGTGAATATAATATCTATTTAGAATAAATATTTTATTAATATTTACTTGGGTATTATATAAATTCTGAGGAGAAGGAGTAGAATAAGATTGTGTCCATTGATAAATATTAATTTACATACCGGTAAAATAATATTTATCGTTATTCCAGATAGCACACGCCATAAAAATAAAAATAATATTATTGTTATATGTCATGAGGTTATATAAGGTTTATTATATTATTTAAAGGTTGTTGTGAAATTAAATAATATTTTTAACCTTAACCCTAACTCTATAAATAGATGTCAATGTTTGTTGTGTAAGGTTAATCGAGAATTGAGAATCATTGTGCACAATGAATTTCTCTCTAGATTCAAATTTCTCTCATCCTCTCAATAAAAAGAAGAACAAGAGACAATTCCTTCAATCCCAAAGGAACTTGAAGTGATCTATATGAACAACATAAGATGATCGATCTTCTATGATAGCACCCAACTTTCCGTCAGTGTTATTCAGAGATAAAAGGACCACATATTGATCACTATTAATGGGGATCTACTTTGGGTCCTCCCTATACAATTATGGTAATTCAAAAATGGATTTTAGTAATTCAATAACAGTATCTAAGAAATATCCTAAGACTAGGTATTCTTTCTTCCAAATGATTTAATTTTTTTATAAATTTAATGTGAAAATATCATCTCTAGGTTTTAGGATTTCTATGTCAATATTTTATGGAAAAATTTCATTGGCCATGACATTTAAGTAATGTAAAATTGGAGAATGATCCATGAAATTATAAAAATAAACCTTAATGGCTATTCTCCCAAAATTTGATCATTATATATCTAAAACCTATACTATGAACTAGGTAAAAGTAATATCTTTCTAGATGATCTTAACCATATGATGTGGTTTTCTCAGGATCTTGGTAAACGAACTTAAGTGGAACAATGGAGCTTGATGAGATTATTATTTGACTGGAGGATAAATTCTTCAGAGTACCATGGATCTATGAAATATTCCCCATCAATTCTAACATGTTATTTAGTATACTGAGTGCATGATGGTTAAGGGACTGGCTTAGAGTGTGCTATGATGCAATAATAGCTAGAAAGTTGTGACCTAATATTTGGGTGGTTGTTGGATGATGATGATGTAATACTGGTACATGGGAGGTATTTCTTCCCTATTTACATCATGGAAGAGATGATGAGTGACATACATACCTCTAAATAGACAATGCATCCTAGAGCTTCAAAGATATACCATGACTTCATGTGGTAGCTATGGTGTCCTGTTATGAAGAGGGACATTAATAGATTTGTTTCCCAATGCCTTGACTCCTGGTGGTTTTCTCCATCTAATTCCTGTGACTTGGAGGAAGTGGGAGAATGTCATGATGAGATTTTAAGTGGATTAAGCAAGAACCTAAGGATCCATAATAATGTTTGATTGATTATTGATCAATTTATAAAAGTTTCACATTTCTAACCAAACTGTGAATCTCACTCAGTAGATGAGATGGTAAAGTTGTATGTTTGTGTGATAGTATGATTAATAGAGTTCCATTGATAATTTATCTTATAAATATGCATGTTTTATGTTCTAATTTTGGAAGGTCTTTTTGAAGGCCTTAGGGACTCATCTGAGGTTGAGAAAAATGCACCATCCCTAGACATACGAACAATTAGTATGTACAATTTGTATATTGGTGGATATGATTTGGGATTATTCCATAAACTTTAGAAAATAATGGGATGATCACATAGTATTGGTTGAATTATTATATATTAATAGTGACTAGGATTCTATTTGGATGGATCCTTTTAAGGCTCTTTATGATAGTTTATGTTGTTCACTGCTTTGTTAGCACGAGGCTAATGAGATAGAAGTTTTGGGGCCCGACATGGTATCAAAGACATTTGAGAGAGTGTAGTTGATTCAGAAAAGGTTGATCACATCTCAAATTATACATAAATCTTATACCAATGGTAGGTTGATACCTTTGGAGTTTTTTATAGGCATCAGGGTTTTTCTGAGAGTGACTCCTCGGTTAGGCCACTGATGTTTGAGAAAATAAGGGAAGATATCCCCCACATTATATAGGACCCTTCAAGATCACTCAGTGTATTGGGACTTTTCCATACCATATAGATCTTCCTTCCCACTATTGAGGTATGCATGATGTGTTCCACGTGTCTCGGATCTAGTGGTACATTCCCGATCCTAGACATGTTTTGTAATGTGAGGATATTGAGTTGGTTCCTAATACATCGTACACAGAGCACCCTTTCTGGATTATATATCAGAGCAATAAAGTCCTAAGAGGGAATAAAACAACACTTAAATGGATCCTATGGCACTATGGATAGATCCAAAAGGAGACTTGGGAGCAGGAGGCTGATTTCTAGATTTAATGTCTTGAGTTTTTTGAAAAAAACCATTGAATATACTTATCAAATATGTGAATTTGTTAAAGGGGAATAATTGTAACATCCTCATTTATATCAATGTATGAGATGTTTTATTTTATAAAATTACCCATTTATTTTTTGTAAATTCACTATTATGGGTTTTTAATAGGTTAGTTTCTATGTAAAAAGGTAATGGAAATCAATGTATGGAGAGTCATGTAGAGGCGTGGATATTTGGTGGCTATGAACAACCACCAGATAATTGGTGGACTATATCATCCAGCCAGTGGAGTTGCTATAGGTCTACAGGAAACTGCATCCCCACCGGCTAGCCAATGTGCACAGGCTAAGGGTGTAATAAATACACCCACAAGTTTTAATGCTACATGAGTTTCCACTTTTTTAGTACCAAATTCAAACCCAAACCCCCTATTTTGAATTAGAGACCTCACTTATTAACTCTAGATCTCTCCCATTCATCTCACCTTGGTTATTCAATGTTGGAATGATCTAGTGATACTATAATGATTATTTTACTCTAGATCTACACCAAATTCCTATTATTTCTTGATATATGACCATGTATCTATGATGTATTTGTGTTTTCAATATAGATTCAATGAAAAATTATTCCTTTCATCATAGATCAGTGATGGATCTAGTGAATTGATGATGTATCTTGATTAGATCGAGATCTACCATTGATTATGGACATTATATGTGTATGTTTTTTGGAATAATATTCCTAAACTTCTTATTGATGGTGTATTGATGATAAAAATATAATATATTGATGTTCCCTTAGTATTTTTGTGGTGCATTTTACATTTCAATGATATCCCCTTGAATGGATTTAAATCCATCATGGACGGTGGACATTTCCAAGTAAGTTTACAAAGATCTAACCCATTGAGACATTCTTATTCTTGAATCTCATATTGGATCTATGTTATTATGAATGATTATTGGTGGATTGATGTTCATTAGTTAGAACCGTGGTTTTATTCTATAATTTATGTGGAATTCATGATCCATTCTTGAATGAATAATGGATTTGGTGAATTGACATCCTCTCCTTTGATATATCTGAAAACTAGTTCTATTAATGGACTGTGTGAGGTATGTGATTCTAGAACCAACATCTTAAGATGGAATCTCCTTGGGTTCTCTTTTTAATATCCTTTTTGATGAACCAAAACCCATGATATGAATACTTGATGTGCGAGGTAGTTCTCTGTGGGTGCATAATGCGATTCAAATGTTGATAATTGATGAATATTGGAGTATTTCATCTATAACCTTGAGGTATGAAGTTATTTACCTTTTTAGGCCCCTGTATAATCTTGTTTCCTTGATTTATTATTGTGATGGTATAACTTGTTGAAAATGTTTGATGGATTTTTTTGTAGGTGTGTGTGTATCCCAAGATACCTATATATGATGCTTGATTCTATGAGTATTTCTAGAGTATCTTATTACCATTATTGATGTTCATCCATATTGTTATATGATTCTACTTTATTCTAATGAAAACATGATATGTTTGTCTTATTATACTCTACCCTACTATGTGTATTTACTATGACTTGGTGGTATTATCTTGCTATTAATAGCAGGTAGACCATCATGGTATGATTATACTTAGATGGGGAGTACACACAATGTGTGATGATGATAATGGTGGAACCACGCACTGGGAAAGATCATGAAAACATTATGGACCTACTGATACTCAATGCTTTGAGGATACCAAGTAACATGTTGAAACTTGATTCCATGTGTTTTTCTTTTATCATGTTCACTCGATGCCTTGAGGATGTAGAGTAACATGTCTCCAACCTTGTGGCTTGTTCAACATCACTAATATCATATCTGATCAAACTTTCAGTATAGAGTGAAATCAGGTATGGTCAGGGATCATGGTTGATTGGTTAGCACATGAGTGCTTGACATATGTTGGTTTATGATTTCTTGTGCATTTATTATTGTCATAGAATACACCTATTATACTTATGAAAACATATTAAGGATGAATTTGACATGTATTACTTTGTTTTATTACACAAACCCTTCATAGGTATCCTAATTCATGTGAATAATTCATATATAGGGATCCAAGAAAGGGAAATGGGTCTATGGAAGACATATGAGTTATAGAGCATGGATCTAGTAGCGGGACCGCGGTAGACTCTAAAGGATTTCCATATAGTTTTGTTTATTTTTATACTTGAAATTATACTCTAGTTTTTATTTCAACACTGTAAGATCAATTTATTTATTTGAATAACTTGTGTTTGATCCATTATTATATTTGATATTATGTCTTCAACTTGATATTTAGATTTTTTATTTTCATTTATATTTCTTTTTGGTGTATGGATATGATTATGAAAGGGTATAGTCTCCCTACTAATAGAATTCAAACCCTCCTTACTATTTGACAATCTCTTGTGTATGAGGATACACACATGAGGTATTGTGGATCTCCAACTCAAACTCATTGGTTTGGTAAGGGTAATTATAAAGATTATTATTCATAACATTAACTAATTTTTTATAATCTTATTAGTTAAAATTATTGTCTTATAGAATTTATTAGGAGGGAATTACCTAGTTAGATTATGGGTTTTGATATGCTTTCCATTCCTTATATTAGGCACCATTTCTAAACAATGGAATACAATATATTATCTCATAAAAGTTTGAATCATAGTGTATAATTCCAAATCTATCACAATACCTAACATAAATTGAAAATTCATTCATAGCTAATCTCAGAACCTTATGTTTAGTATCATTAGGAATATATTCAAATCAGAAAAATATTTTCAAATATTTCATAATGGTTTGTAAATATCATGTGAATAAACCAAATCATATCCCTTAGGAGTGTCTAGACAGGTGTTCAATCTTAATCCCACTCATCATGCACTTATTGAAGATTGAATTATTTCTCAAACATCCTTTTTCATTATGTTTTCCCCTATGTACATTTGTACCATAACCATATTCTACTTTTCAGTATCCAGGCATGAATGAAATTTCTAGGAAACCACACATTCTCTCACTTACTAAAACTTTATGATATTTTCCAATTATAAGACTTATCCCATGAATTTTTCATAAGGTTATGTTACATAATATATGATTTCCTAAATCTAGTTCCCAAGTATCCTAATAAACACCTTCTAATACCAACTATAATAACCCTGACTCTAGAAACTTAGATCCATTAGTAACTTGATTACATTTTTACTAGATAAAAGTGATTTCATCCCAAGGGATTGAATATTTTAGTAGTCTTAGGAAACATGATACATTATCGAATCTCACATTACATTCGAAAATAAAAAATAAAAAATAGAATTTCATTAGAAAAAATTATTATTATCTATAGAATATCCTTGTATATCAATCATAGTATACATCTTGGCATCATAGGGAAAGGAAACAAAATAAAATAGTGAGCTCAGATTCTCAATAAGGTAATGCATACAGTGGAAGTTTTTATGGAAAAAATAAGACCTGAATAATATGGCAGGAATAAATAATGATAAAATAATACCATATAAATAATCACATGAGCTTGAAACTTATCCTTGAATATCATAAATATTCTAACGATCACATGGATATCAATAGATGAATTCATAATAATGGAATTCATAATATTGTATATCTTAAACTTACCATTGAGTCCTTATACCAAGTAAATATATATAAATTGGTAAGGCATATACCAAATACCCAACCTTTTTTTCTAATGATACCCACTAATGCATCAAGGGGATATATAACTATGATCCCCACCCACCATTTAATTAATTACAAATCATTTTCTATATGAATAGACAATACAACTTAGTCAATATGTCTTAATAATCAATATTAATCCTTACTAAAAGAACTAATATATTTAATGTCAATACCTTCCCAAGTCAAGAGGATCATAATCCACCAAGAGAAATATGGTGGATGGTATCATTAGAGTACATCCCTAGTAAAGAATAAGATTCCTCAAATGATGTTGACATAAATGAAAATAAATTTAAAAGACCACAATAACATTTCTTGAGGAAAACACCTTTATCATTTTGAAATAACTTATTTAAATTATAAAAAAATCCATAATATTAGGAAAAAAAATTTCTTTGAAAATAACTATAGAAAATTATAAATAAATATTCAAGGAAAAGAATATTAATTATGTAAGGAAAATTCATTTTTTGTGGAAAGAATTAAAACACAGATTTTATTAACACTAGTAAAAATTGCAGCATTTGAAAAATGACAAGAAGGTTCCTTTTAAATTTTTTTACAGAAATTAAAACATGGGTGAAAATGAATTTAATAAATCATTATAGAATAGTAAAAATATTATTGATTTTTTTTAAATAAAATAGTGTCATGGAAGAAAAATAATCCCAAATGAATATAAATATTACTTAATTTTCCTTAAGAACATTATTTTAGAATTTTGAGTACTTAGAGAGAGTAAAATGAATAGAAGACTTGTAATTTATATAAATATATATATAAATATAAAATTGATTGTGTTTATTATAGAAATATCAGATAATTACCCCAGTGGAAATTTAAACATAAAAAATCCCGAATAGTGATGCGTTTTTGAAATAAAATCTTACCTCAGGTCCAACTTGCTTCGTAAGCATTGTTAATATCATGTACAATAAATTTAAATTTATTAAAATTCTATAATAGACTCATATAAATACTTATAACATCATATATAATCCATTTATAACATTTAAACACTCATTTATTTATAATTCAATATTAAAATCATCATTGTTCAGTGTCAACTATTTTGTTTTTCATGTAAGTTTCAGTTTGGTAGTTTATCCTTATATATTTATTATGGTTACATAATATAAAAAATGTAAAACAATATATAAATATCATATATATTCACTATATAAATATTTATAAGCACTATTTAAAGGAAGACATAAAAAATTAATCACATCGCTTCGTGGAGGTGGTAGTCCACACGTACACACGGACGACATTATCATTTTTTTAATGAGTGGAAGGGTAATAAGGTAGATGATACATTATATTTCCATAATCATAATTATTTTATAAATATCACATATAAATGTTATTGAAGGTAATGGGCATGCAATAGAAGCAGGTAGGCTAGGGATTTTAAAGTTTTCTATTAGATATCGACGTAACTATATCGTCACTAGAAAAACACATCCCGATACAACTATTAAGGATCTCACATGAAGAATTTAAACTCAAAATAAAATGAACAAGTACCTCATTCAATCTGAATCCATTTTTATAAACTTACCATTAATAGTGACCATTTCTTGAAGGAACCAAAGTTGGATCCCTATATATTTCCTATATGCACTTTAAAAGTCAATGGGAATATCATCTGTCAAGTTTTGTGTCATATAACAGAGATTCAATGAAATATGTGATGTCCTAATGATCACTACAATGACGACCCATCGATCTATATAGAAGAACTCATATCATAATATTGTATCGTCTACTAATCTCTATAGTAAGTGGGATAGAAGAGATAAGCTCTCAAATCATGAAGTGCATAGTGTATGTGAATGAGATCCTCTATTCCTTATATAGAGAAATATATATAATACTCAGAATCAGATCCTAAGACCCCAAATATATATTTACCACTAAATAATCCATGAAAAACATGTTATAAAAAATTAACTTGTTCATAAACATTGTTTATATTTTTATCAATTTTTTGTAATATAATAAATATATTACATGATAAAAGTGAATCATTTAACTCGAGTCATTGTCTAGTTAATAATAAATGATTCTTGAATATTCAAAATAATATTAATTTTTATAATATTTTTATATGTATTCACTTAATATCTTATGAATATTTTTAATACATAAATTTAATAAAAATTATTCTTAACTTGAATGATATGAATTTATTTATACCTTGGAAATCATATATTCTCAGATATATCCCAGACCCCATGGTGAGGCCCGCCGCATCCTAAATTCTAATTCATTAGAATTTTCCAGAATTTTGAATGCACATTATGAGTGACCCTATAGTACCTTATCTTGGTAGTATTGGATTGTATTCATAGACCAGGAACAAGGTCTAGCAACCCATCAAGGCCCAAAAATAGATAAGGAAAAGGTATAGTAATGAAAAACTTTCCTATGAACACACGTAATATAATATAATCTATTTGTATCATTATATCTCACAAAGTAGGATGAACACTATATGTCATCATCCTTTATTGCTTGATTGTTTATTGACCAAATAGATATACTTACATTTTTATAGCATGTCCATGGATTTAGTGAAGGTACTACCATCCCAATCAACAGGGATGAGATATCACTTCCTTTTAGAAACAAAATATTATATTCTTATTATTCAATTAATTTCATACCACCAATAACTCACCCAATTAAAGAAACCTCAATAAAAATTCAATTACATCGTTTTTTTGAATCAATTTATGTGATCAAATAGTATACAATGATAATAATATCATGTCTTGAGGCTATTACACCTATTCATAGATAGGAACTAACAGTGACACCTAAAAATTGTGGTGTTCCCATTGGCGGGATTTTCCTCATGGTCCCATCTACTTGAGATCATAAAGTAAAAAATTTATGAAAATAAGTCTTAATTATTCTGATCCACCAACACATGATAGTCAAACATCATTTGTGTTAAGTAAGTATGATGTATTTATACATATGGAATATTTTTAAGATTAATGTCATATTATCTTGAGTTTATAATTATAGACTAGGTACTATTATAACCTTTTGATATGACATGTAATCTAAGGAGATTACCATATAAATAGTGGATTAAAAAATATCAAAATTATTATGTTAAGTAAACAACTTGCATAACTCACTATATACATGATATGTAAATCAAAAGGTATATTTTAATTTTTTTTTCATGGAACCCACTATTACAACACTCCCACTTACACTAGAGCCAAATTTCCAACTAATATTGTTAGATCTTACATTATAGATCATGATTCTATTGAGTTTTAGCTTTAATGGTTGGTACTACCACATCTATGTTACATGGATATTCTTCTATTTTCAACCTCACCTCCTTGAGTAAGGCTCCTCAAGAGATGGTATCCCCAAGTAAATTATTTTTTTACATGATAAAAACTTGTCATATTGGATAGTATGAATAGTAAAAATATCACAATTTATATTATGATAAAACTTTACTTACTAGTTTCTATTCTAATAACTAGAAAAAATCATTATGTATTTTATACTGATTCTTTAGCTACATTAGAAGCCTCAATGCGCTATATATTTATAGATATGGATACTACTGGCTTGAATGAGATTCTCTTACTCATTACCATATCCTGACTATAATATTAGATCATTTTGATCTAAAGGAAGACTAGTTTATGTCACATTTTAACTAGTGTCCTTTCCTATCAAAGTAATAGAAACATATCACTTATACTCTCTTATGTATAATTTGATAGTTCTAACTGATTACCATGAAGTTCTCCTAGATATAACTAATATTTTTCTACCATAAAGTATTTGATGTCATTATCATATCTTGTACATAGTATGGAATATGTGATTGATCCATCATTGAAGCGTATGGAATTCAACACACCACATTAATATGCTCATATGTTTCATACATTTCTTCATGAAGACATTTACACCATGTGATAATGGTAACAATTATCTCTCAAATTGTCCCAACTTGTATTTTTCAATACCTTATAATTATATGTAATTTTTTACTTGGTCTATGAAACCCATTTGATCCAACTCATTAGATTTATTTCCCTATAATGTAGGTTACTACATTATGCAAATCTATGGAGAGTTACTTTCAATCTGGTCTTAACTAACTCTAAGACCAATATATATTTTCTATAGGTTATCAAACAAATTTTTCTTTTGAAAAAAATGTGACTCCAACTAATATTTAATTCACATATAAAAAAATTTATTCCAAATTAATATTCTATGATCTTGTTTCTTAATTCAATCAAAAATTAGATTTTAGTAACTTTAATACCATATTTTCATTAATTTTATGGTGTCATTAACACTTTCTGGATATTTTTCATAGGTGAATTCTAGGATTGGTGATATTGACATAAAATTACCAATTTAAGGATCATAGAAAGTAACTATTACAAGTATAATTATAATTAATTTATGCATAATTACTTGGTGTTACCAATCGATCCTTATTAGTACCACACTTGTACCACCCATATATAGTCTCACTATAATACCCACCATGATATTCAAAATAATAATAACCTAAAATTTGATACTTGGAATCCATTATTTAATTTTAACTAATCTTATCAATATTAGGTTGTTTCCATTTACTGATTACTTTTAGGATTCATTACTCTTTATGAATAAAGTATCACCAGCTATAGTGAATGTAAAACCATTACCATGGTGTTATCCTTCCTATGCAACATGTGTCTCTGGAATATTTCTTTTCCACAATATCTTATGGAACTTGTTCCAATTTCGACTATTTGTGCATCTCTATAATTCACTAAATCCAAGTCAATCTTGTTCCCACTATATCAAATTGAGATGTTCAACCTTTTATAGAAATACTGTATACCAATTGACTACGACTTTTCTATTATAGAGATTTTTTTAAATTCATTATAACCCTTTATGATATTACTTTAGATTCACATTTTATTTTTTTCTTGATGTAGGTTTATTTATATCCTTAATAAACACCTTGCATTTAAACACATGTTATTATGTCATGATGGACTTATATCATACTATAAATCATATAATATCCATTTTTAATTATAGTTGTCATATGGTTATGGTATAACACTACTATTGGAAAAGTATGTCTTAATAATAATAGAAGTATTTACAATGCATTTTAATCTTAACAACTATTCTCCTTTTACTTTCATCATGAATCTGATGTTTATAATGAAATTTGTGTTTAGGAATTACTCAATGATACATATTATTGGTAAATATTTGCATGTAAGACTCATCATATATCTTCCTTAATGACATCATAACTTTTATATGTGTAATGAAATGTGAGTTTATAAAAAAATTCACCCTACATCTCAATATCAATGAATGTTTAATCAATATATTTTTTGGCACACAGGCCTGAACAAACTCACTTGTTCTAACCATTCATATTCTACAATTCACTTTTACATTTCTTAAAACACTTAAAGGAATCCCATTAATTATATGAATTAACCTTGTAATATTTCATGCTCTAAATATGAAACAATTACTAAATTTTTGTTGCATAATTTTATTTCAAAATGCTTCTTTGTCCAAAAATAAATAAGTAAAATTGTCTATAATACTTAAGGTTTGTAAATCCAAGGATTCTATAAACCATACCAGGTATATCCTTGAAAATTAATTTTATTTTTACAAAGAACTATCTTTCCAAAACTAGGTATAAATGAGCATTACATTTTATATTCATCATGTATTACTAATGATTCAAGTACAATTGAACTATTATTTGAGTATTAGACACCACAAAAAACATTAATTTTAAAAACGGAATAATTTATCTTTGTGTCCAATGGACACATAAGATAAATGTTTCAGTTATACTCAATAAATTTTCAATAAGAACCATAATTTTTGAAATTAGAAGTTGTGTACTTCTTACCACTGACTTAGGAATCACCCTTTCATATCGTCTTGGAGAATTACCTTACTTATTGTAACATTTAATTTATTACTTAGTTACTATATTTCAATACACATATGTGATAGGAAAATTTTATTTAAAACCAAAAATTATAATATAAAAATTAAATATAATTGATGAATATACCTGACGAAGAAGTGACTACTTTCTTCTTCAATTCAGATCATTTCATTTTATCATCCATAGACTTACCGCATGACATGAAAATAAAATAACCTCCTATATGATGATCAACCTCTATTATTTGAAGGAAATTGTGAAGGTTTCTTTTCCATCACACTTTACATTGGCCTTTTCTCTTTGTCTTTCAACACGTTTACCATAATAACTAAATATTAATCTTTCTTTAAGTTCTTATTTATTTAGAAAACCTTAACCAAAAGGTAAAAATATTTTTCTCTATACTTTTAATTTTGTAATATTAAAAAAATTAGTGTAATTGGGTGAAAAAAATATAATAAATGGATGTATTTAAATATCATGATCCACCATTCAATTGACATATATCTAGTGTAATCATCACCCCATTCATATATCACTTCAATTTCTCCTCAAAGACTATTAGAATATGAGACAACATGATATAATCATCCATGTCCTCTTGATGTACCCTAAACTCATTGGAAATTTATGAAGGAATTATGGTGTAAACAAAAAATTTGATATTCATGTTTCTCCTAAATGAATATTTCACACTCTCTCTTTCTGAGGTAGCTCAACATGTAATGGGGAATCCTAACCCTTGAATTTAATATATCATAGTACCATGAACAAGCACTTGTATTACTCTTATAAACTCATGTAAGAGAGTAAATCCAATTTTCCAATATTAATTATAGTATATCTATAATATTAATTTCCTTTTTCTATAAAAAATAAACTCTAGAAAATTAGTAATTTTATCTTGATTACTGATCAGACATTATTAATTAAATAATTAAATGTCTTCCACTATATTATCGAACCTTGGTATCCATAAATTCTAGATTAAAAATACTCATTAAATAGATAATTCTAGTAGAAAAGATCCCTAAAACCTCCCCTCATACTCCAAGCTACAAATATTACACTACTCATAGAGTTTCAAGGTAGGTGTTTGACTGGCCAACTACATTAACATTTTCCTCCTTGAACTGTTGAGTGAAATCTCAGCTTCTAGAAATCATAAACTTCATTTACTCAAAGATTTTACTCTAAATATGAAACAATATATATATGGATACTTATTTTCTTCCATCTTTAGTTAAGTAAACTCATCACTCTCATAAAAAATCTCCAATATTAGGAAGAACCCTCAACTAGGGTTGGAAAACACCCCATACACCCAGTTTTTTTAAAATTAGAATGACGTAAGGAATTATGACATAACATATCTTTGATGGTTTTTATTATTTATAAATAAATTAAATCATTCTCTGTCTAATATATTCAGTTTATGTGATCACACTAACAATTGAAAAATTAAGTAAATAGAAAAACATTCTTTACATCTTAATTCATTTTAATATATGCATTAATTGTTTATTATTTTTTTTATTGCACTCGTTTTTATATTGAAAAAAATAATAAAAAATGATTAAATTAAATAAATAGTATGATTAAACTTGATAATTTGATATTAGTTGATCCATTTCCAATTGATAGATTAACCGTGACCCTAAGGGTAAAATACCCGAGCCGTCTTTGAATCACATCAAAACTCATAACCTAGTCCAATGTATCACCATATCATCTGGAATACCTCCTCATAATGGAATGATCTTCATCTTACATTGTCCTCATCATAATACAAAAACAATTTCATGATTTCTAGGAGGTCTCAAGAATACATAATACACATGAAATAAAAATCTCATGGACACATATACCCTTATATATATTAAACTAATAAATAAAATTTATAGAACATAAAAAAGTTCAATTATTACATCCATCACACAAATTTTAATAAATAACTAAATAAATTTTACACCCAACATATATTGGTAAATTGATGCTCAAGATCATACGGTGATCAAATTAATTTCAAAATAAAAATTAAATTTGTGATGAATTTTATATCACAAACAGTTAAAATTAATTAAAACTATTCATTTAAATTTTAATTAAAATTATGTTTCTTTGTCCCAATTAAAAATTAATTTTTAAATAAAAAATTTAAACTTATTTTTTCATTTTCTTTTTTTATTGTTCTTTTTATCAGGCCCCTATTTTCCCATAAAATCTCTAAAAGGGGTTTCAGAACCAATGATGACCTGATATGGGCCTAAAAGGTCTGGTAGGGACCAACCCACCCAATCTTGAGTAAGATAGACCCAAATTGGATTTGGGTTGGCTAATAGGAGGCTCATGTGGTGGGTCTAACAGTGGGATGATGTTGGGGTTCAAGGTTAGGTGCACAAGGGGGCATACTGGTGGGGTAAACTAAATATGGTAGGCTGCGATGGTCGAGAGTTGGCGATGCCACATAAGATTTTGTGGCACAGTGAATGTGTGCGTTAGGGGAGCTAGAGGCTGAGGTAATGGAAAGGCCTAATGATGAGGGATGTAAGTGGGTTTGTCTAGAATAGGGGGTTCCAGGCATGGAAGGCTCATATCTTATCAAGCTAGGATTTTCCAATGGTAGAATCCATGTGACACCACAATGGGTAGAGGGGGTTGGCTTGGTGGGATACGATGATGGAAAGAATGGTAGGGGTAGCTGACCATGATGGAGGTTATAGTAGGATTCCTATTATAGGGGAGATCATTCGGTAGGGAATGCACAAGTAGGGGGTGGTTGACGGTTGGGATGAAGGAGGATGCACTGATGAGGGGAAACTGACTAAGAGGTGGTTCCAAGGGGAAGTCATGCTGGCTGGGAGGTTGATACCCTTTTATTTAATTTTTTTATTAAATGTATACCAATAAACTTTTTAACTTTATTTTTGTTTTTTAACCTCACTGGGTATACCCTCTACCCCTTTATCCCCCCTTTTTTGTGTCATTGGTTGGTATCTTGACCACCAAGTTACCTTTTTTTCTTCTTATTTTGTGATTTATCAAGCCCATGCCATTAGGATAATGAAACAAATAATTAAAGGATTATTATAATTTAAATTCCAAATTTTTATAGAAATAACTTTCTCCCAGAAAGTACTATTCTGTCTAGAGTTAGAGTTTGCTGGAAACTGCAACCGGTCACTACCATTAGGTTAAATAAACATAGAAACACACACACACACACACACACTAAAATCTTATACCAACAAACATAAAATTTAATCTGATTTAAAACTTCAGATGACTGCAACCTCACTATTAAATGTCAGGTTGAATAATCATTTGTGGCATTGAGACCATCACAATGCCCTCTACATGAAATTATTGAAAACTTAATTTTTATTTGGATGAAACCATCACACAATCCCTCTGATACCAATTGAAGGTATTGGGCACACAGTCCAAATAGATGGGTTAGGGATTTAAAATTTACCACTGGTGATTGATGTAACTAATTCATCTCTAGTGAAGCACAACCTAATACAATTACCGATGATCCCTTGTGAAACTAAAAAAATTAAAATGAATAATTACCTCTTTTGATATGAAGCCATATTTTTCAAATTCTCATCATCGACGACCGTTACTCAAAGGAACCAAAGTTGTATCCCTCTTTATTTTCCACATACACTTTGAAAGTTCATGGGGAAATATTTTTTCAAGTTCCAGGTCCAATCACGGAGATTCAATTAAATCCTCAACATCTTAATGATCACTGCAATGACGATCCATCGATCCATGTAGAATAACTTGGATCAAAATCTTGGATCATATTCTTCTATATCTAGGTAGTGGGACTTGATAGAGAAACTATCAAATCATGCAGTGAATAGTGTATTTGAATGAGAGCCTATATTCTTTATATAGTAAAATATATATACTACCAAGAATTGGATCCACAAACCCCAAATATATATTTCCCACTAAATAATCCATAAATTATATGTTATGAAAAACTAACTAAGTTATAAACATAATTTATATTTTTATCAGTTTCTTATAATATAATAAATATATTACTTGATAAAATCAATTCATTTAACTCGACTCATTTTCTCAATAATATTTAACAAAACTTGAATATTTAAAATAATATTTGTTCATATGATATCTTTCTATGTATTCACTTAATATCTTATGGATAATTTTAATAAATAAACTAAATACAATTATTCTTAACTTTAACAATTTTAATTTATTTATCCTTAGGGATCATATATTCTCGAACATATCTTGGACCCCATGGTGGGTCCCACCATGGTCTTAAACTTTTATTCTTTATAATAGGCCAGAATTTTCAATATTCTTAGTATGTGACTCTCTAGGACCTTATCTTGATAGTAGTGAATACTATTCACAAAGGAGTGGGGTCTAGAAACCCCTCAAGGCCCCTAAATAGATAAGGAAAATTCAAAGAAATGAACACCTTTCCTATGAACACACACTTTTTAATATAATATCTTTGTCTCATGATATCTCATATTGTATGATGCACACTTTGTGTTATCATACTTTATTTATTTATTGTTTATTGACCTAACTAGATAGAATTTCCTTATTTTTACATGGATAGGGATTTAGTGAAGGTACTACCATCCCGATAAACTAGGTCTGAGATATCACCTCCTTTCAGAATTGAAAAATTCATTATTTTTTATTCAATCAATGTCATACCACCAATGATGAACCCAAAACATGCTACCACACTACGTATTCAATGTCATAGTTTTTTACATGCATCAAATTATGTGATAAAATAGTATACACTGATAATAATATCAATTCAGGATACCATTAAATGTGTTTGTAGATAGTAAATACTAATGACACTTGAAACATGTAGTGTTCCTTTAGGAAGGTCAGTCCTTATGATCCCATCTACTCGAGATCACCAAGTGTAAACTTTATGATAATAATTCTCAATGATTTTGAGCCCCAAAAACTTTATAGTAAAACATCGTCTATGTCCCGTTAGTATGATGCATCTAAAAAATGAAATATGTTTAGGATTAATTTCATAGTATCTTAAGGTTCTCATTATATCTCATGATCTACTATAACATTTTGATATGACATGTAATCTAATGACATTACCATATAAATAATGGATGAAAAAATATCAACACTATTTTGGTAAGTACACATCATGAATAAATCACAGTATACATGATATGGTAATAAAAAAGTACTATTTTTAAGTTAGGTATAAGGAACACACTATTACAAAAATTATATCTAGCATAATAACCATCCATGAATAGTGGTGATGAAAAAAATACATCACTTCACGAGCCGACAATCTGCATGTATTCACAAATGATACCTTTATTTCCCATTTGATGGAGAAAGAGATGAATAATGGTTTCACCATGAACATAATAACATATCATTATATAGTATAAACTTATGTTATTATGCCATCAGGTTTATCAAAAAAAATTAAGGAGGTATAAGAATAAAAAATTAAAACACTCGGTTAAGAGTTATACCTCCTCTTTGGGCAACCTCCTTTGGCTTACATTTTAAGCCTTATAAGGTTGGTATTTTATTTTAAACATGACCTATAGATCATAGGTAAGGATGTTAGGAAGATATTTGAATAGGAATTGGCTGATCTAAATGGTTTATAAAGTGTGAGGAAGATAGGAGGGTGTTTTCCTTTTATAAGGGAGGGAGAGGACACACTGGGAATTTTTCAAAATATTAAAATATATTAATGTCATACTCAAGTTATGTGGATCCAAATTAGAATATTTTTTAATAGAGTAAAATATAGGATCTAAAAATTGAGTTCCAATGGGATTTATAAAAGTTTTAAAGTAATTTTAACCCTTATCTTTTTAGTGTAACCCACAGTATTAATCGATTTTAAACTTTATTGTATATTGATTTATTACCCTAGTTACTATTCATAATGACAAAAAATAAAAGTGAACTCATTAAAAAATTTATAAATTATGATTCCAATTATGGATTCAATTTTATAATATTCAATTTAAATAATTTTAATATTAAAATTTTAAAACAAACCCCGTAGAAATGAATGAAAATCAGTTTTTAGAAAAATCCATTTTAAACCCAAAATAAACTTATACTAAAATCAATTATAATGTTGATTATTATGTAATTAATTATATTATTTATAATTAATGGATAATTGTGTTACTTTATGATCAAAATAAAAACATAATTATACTTTTAAATTACTTTATTTTAAAAAACGGTTTTACAAAAATCATGATTTTTCAACATTCACTTAAAAATACATTCTTTTAGAAAAAATCCAAAAAAATTAACCTAAGATAATATTTTAATGATGATTTAAAAAATAATATTTATTTTTGCATAAATATTTTTTAAAATTGGAAGAAATTAATTATAATATTTATGCACCAAATTTAATAAAAACCATTTTTTAAGCACAAACCCACTTTATTGAAAATTGAGTACTTATTTATTATGTATTAATGAATAAATGTTCATTATATAAAAAATTTATAAATATTTCTCATAGTTTTTTCATTCCTATTCATACCTAAAATTTAATGACTAGGTTATAATGATCACAATTATAATATATCACAGTTCTCTTATTTCTTAGTGTTGTATGTTAAGAAAGATACCGTGGTTATTATTATTTTAAACTAAATTTTTAGGGTGTAAAAATTGGGGTGTTGATGTTTGTGATGGTACAGGTTGACAATTATGATGATTATGGTGGCACAAGGTTTTGGTTATGATGGTTATGGTGGTATGATGTTTTGAATGTAAAGATATTGGCACAATATGCCAGATGTGATTTCGGTGAAATGATGTGGGAAACTAGGGCAATCAGGATGAGTATAGAGTGAGGCTTGATCATAAATGCTTACTTATAGCTTGATTCTTTAATTATGTCCAATGAATGATTGTTATTTATATGAAAAGTTTTTAACCTCGGGACAAATTTTGATTTTATAGACTACGAGTGCATCTTTTAAATGGTGGATTAGGCTGAGTCCTAGAGTACCTGAATATTTAAAAAATGATAAATAAAATAATAAAATAATGTGGTTGGATATTGATTCTTACCTATGATAATGAAATACTTGATAATATAAGAAAATAATAAATAGTTCCATCAAAAATTGAATTAGAATATTAAAATGTTAATCTTGGAATAAAGATGGAATAATATTAATTAATGAATAATGAATTAATTAATATTCACTACAAAAACAAAGTAGATTAGAGGTGGTTATTTAGAGGGGGTTATGTAAAACCCCCTCTAAATTGATTTTCTGTATAATTTTTGGGGGTTATACACAACCCCCTCTAATTATTGAATTTATAGGGGGTTATGAACCCCATCTAAATTAATTTTCTATATAAATTAGAGGAAGATATGTGAAAACCTCACCAATCATAAAATTTAGAGGAGGTTAAGAACCCCCTCTAAAAATCTCAACATTATTTTTTAATATATGATTGGATTTTATGGGGGGGGGGGTTGAATCCCCTCTAATTTAAGAAAATACAGGGGGTTCATAACTACCTCTAAAAAATAAGATTAGTGGTGGTTCAAACCCCCCTCTAATATCTTAAATTAGCGGGGGGGGGGTTAAAAACCCTCTCTAATGTCTTAAATTAGAGGGGTTAAAACCTCCTCTAATGTATTTAATAATAGGGGGTTCAAATCCCCCTCTAATGTCTTAAATCAGAGGGGGTTCAAAACCCCCTCTAATATCTTAAATTAAAGGCTATTGTGAACCCCCACTATTAAAAAAATACATTATATATATATATAATAAAAAAAACTATGTATAGATGTATTTAAATACATTATATGAACATATTATATCAAATAATTATATGATTATATTTAATTTTATTTATATGTATACATAAATATAATTTTATAATTTTATGTACATTAAATATATTTATTTTTTGTAAATTGTATTTCATATAATATTAATTATAGATAATATTAATTATATATAATATAAAAAGATAAACATATTATATAAATATATACATAAATATAATTTTTTAAAAATTATATCAAATAAAAACTCAATCTTATAGTTTTATAATTTATATTATTATAATAATAAATACATTTTAAATAATATGTTTATGATTTTATATTATATATAATTAATATTATATAATATACAATTTATATAAATAAATATATATTAATATACACAATATTATACAATTATATTTATTGAAAAACATATATATTAATCTACATAATATTATAAAATTATATTTTTTGAAATACATATATATTAATGTGCATAATAATAAATATATGTATTGAAATACATTATATAAATTTTTTTATAAATTTTATTTCATAAGTAATATTTGTATAAATTGCATCTCAAATAATATTAATTATATATTAATTATGTATAATATTATACAGTTTATACAAATAAATATATATTAATATACATAATAATAATTATATGTATTGAAATACATTATATAAATCTATTTTTAGAGATATTATAAAAATATATTTTTAAATAAATTATATAAATATATTTTTAGGGACATTATATAAATATATTAATAAAGTACTTATATATATATTATATACTTACAAATGTATTTAATCATATAAATAATTTACATAAATATATTTATAAATATATAAATATATGTTTATATACATAATATAAATATAATTAAAAAATATATTTACTCAAACGTATGTAAATACACATATAAAATATATAGCTTATATAAATGTATAAACAAAATATAATATAAGTGTATTATAATATAAATGCATAAAATAAATAATATAAAATTGAATATATTAATTTATATTAATATATATAGGTTATAAATTGATAAGTATTTAAATATTTATTCAAATAATATTTATTTGAATGAGCTTCCTAATATATATAAATATAATAATGTGTAACTATAATACGAAAATCCATTTATCATGGCAATAGAGGCGTGGGTGAGATATGGTGGATATTAGTTATTCGAAACCTGGAGACTTAAAATTTTACAAGGTGGGTGGGCAGTGCAGGGGTGGAGAAGGTCTTTGATGGAGGAGACCATTTGGAATGTGAGGGAGTTGGGGGAAACCATGGGGAATTTTAGGGGGTGTCGGGTGATCACATGGAAAAGATATTAGGAGGGAGGGTGCTACATGGAGCCATGGGGAATGGGAGGGGCATGGATCATAGAGAAAGAGAATGGGGGGGAGGTCATAGGGAGCTATGAGGAATGGGATGGGGCAGGATCATAGGATATTTAAAAATAAAAATAATAATAATAATTAGAGGCGGTTTTGAAACTACTTCTAATATGTGGATCAATTATAGGTGGTTTCCAAAATCAACTCTAGTATGTGACCTATAACTCAATTATAAGCAGTTTCCAACTGCCACTATTTTGATAAATAAATTGGAGGGGATTAAAATCCCCTCTAAAATGAGATTTTATGGTAAAATTGGGGGGGGGGGAGGTTTAACCCCCTCTGATACAACTACCACTAAATTATCTAATACTTACCAACTCATCCTCAAAACCACCTCTAACAATAGTAGGTGGGAACATTAGTGGAAGTTCTTTATAACTGATTATAATGTTTTTAGAGGCATTTATAACCCCCACTAAACTAAAAAATAACTCCCTCTAATTAGGTCATTTTTTTTGTAGTGATTGAAATTTATTCTTGTATGTTTTTTGATATCTAAACCTTAGAGGTGGTAGCTAGGTGTCCCACGATTCGATAGAGGCATATAATTATAAGGATTTCTAGTTTCTATTATTGTGGTTGTAAGATATATCTATTCAATATTTTTGTTATTTCATACGCACCCAACCCATGTCAGAAGGGAAACTAAAACCCAAATGTTTGGGGGGGGGTTCCTAATATCTAGGTTTGTGAGGATATGAATGGATGACTATCCCCTCTCCCCCACTCTCTATTTGGTTGTATTATTATGTGTAGGTATAGATGGGGGTGATTTACCATATTTTTTTGTTATAGGCTATGATATCTTGAGTTTATTGTGCATACATGTATTTTGGATATAATATTAGAAGGATTATTACTGGTGTGTTATTTAGTGGTTGTGATGGGTTGAGGTATAATACATAATATACAATATATGGTGGATTATATAAATAAATCTAGTTACTATATAGAGTATGTGGATGTGATGATGTAAATTATGATATGTATGATATGATATGGTTGACCAGGTGTTTTGGGGAAGGATTATTTATGTAAGAGATGATGGATTGTGGCGTGTGATGTTAGGGCATGGGAGAGGAAAACCAGTGGGGAAGTGGTTATGGGGTTCTAATTTAAATATATATATGTTCTCAATATGGTTTCTATACTTCTATGAATTATTTGGTGAGTGATACATGGTGTGGATGTGAAAAAAATATCAACTTAATTGATGATTAAGTTTCTTTTATTTACCCACTAGGCTTTAATATGATTCTTTCTCATTTTGAACTAGATTTTTCAATTAGGATCCTACTAAGTATATATGTTATGATCAACCTATGTTTATATAAATTGTTTCTTGGGTTAGTAAGATCCAGTTGGTTATGAGATAATAATTAATGTTTTGAGGAGTTTTTTAGGAGTTGTAGGAGATTTCAAGTCATTACTGAGGATTTACCACTTTTATATTCTAATTTCAGTTATATCTAGTTATGTGTGGCATTACATCATGTATTGGGATTTCTTCCTTATTTATTATGAGAAGAATTTATTTGGTTATTATTATTATCTTATCACTTACTTATCAAATATTTGTGTTGGTAATGCCTCTCATGTGTGTGATTATATACCCTCAGTACTAGTTTCAAACTTGTGGAGTATTTGAGGTGGGATTCAGGCATCATTACTCTCTTTATATGTTGTTGGCCAAAGAGGGTAACATTTGGTGGGAGGGGGTCATGAAAGAGTGCTGTAAAATTTTATGGTTGATAGATAGGATGGAGTTTGGAGTTAGGCACCGGTGATGATGGATGGGTAGGTAGGGAAACAATATCAACTAGGTTTGGTACATGTTTTAAACAAGGAAATCTGGTTAATAAAAGGGGTTTTAGGTTCTCCTGTTATCCAACATAAGGAACTTTAAGTTTATTGGATAGGATAATAAAAGTGATGATTTTTACAGGGTAGAGACCTAGGAAAGGATCGTACATCATTATTGTATGAGACTATTATTAAATTGGGTAGACAATGGGAAAGAGGATAAAAATGAATTAAGTAACCTTAAAAATAAATATGTGCCCAAGGTTAGGGGTCCCAAAAGTTTTTTCTTTTATAGGAGTAGCTTCAATTTGATGTCCCCATAAACAGGATATGGTAGAAAATAAATATAAAGTGAAGGATGTTGATGATAATTCTCAAAGTATGACACTTCAAGAGTTCAAAAACCAGAGTCTACAGAAGAATGAGGGATTTTTTTTCATATCATGCTAAAGTGGTTTTGTTGGAGGAGGCGGTGATAGCCTTTGGTTTGAATCATTCTCAGAGGAAGCACAAGGTTTTTTTGAATGTGATGATGCTATATAGGACAAATCAATAATTTTGGTTATTATTCCTTAACATTTGTGAGAATGTTTTTTATTTTGTGGGGGAAGTTACAAGATTGGTTCTCAGGTGGAGTTTATTTCTTCAATTGAAAGGGGTTACTTTTTTACTGATAATGTTTTACTTTCACTCAGTAATTTATAATCTCTACTCTTGATATGTGGTGAGACCTTTTAATATCCTTATTGAGCCTCAAAACATTTGATTATTATCCTCTTGAAGTGAAATACCAAGATTATCGTCATTATTTAATTTCTATACCTTCATAACGAGTGAAGGAAACCTCCTCATCCACACTATTGAAACCAACCTATTATATCATTAAGAATTAGTTTTTTGTACCAATTAAACCTTTAGATTCTAACCCACACAGAATTGAATTCAGAGATGGTAAGTGTAACTAATTCATTAGGATGGGTGTTGAGATAGAGATATGGTCTGGTGAAAGGGTTTCTTTGACCTTGTTCATATCATTCAAAAACTCTCTCCTCGAGTTTGGTAGTGTGAATATATGGTTTTGGGGGAGGGGTTTCTATCATCATATTCATCTATTACTCTTCTATGAACCCTAGTGTGGTGGATATTTGATCATGGGGAAGGTTTTCTTATACATATTATTTTTTCACCAATATACTCTTTACTTGGTCAAAACTATAGAGTCCTTGGTTTTGGGAAGGAGAATATTATATGGTTTCTCATTAATTTATTTTCTTCCTAGTATTAGGTTAATTTTTCTATATATTATGAAATAAATTATCATATATTGTGGGTTGTTTCTGTGACTTTGTTTATGATGTGGTTTTATTACTATGTGATTATATTCCTAGAAGGTATTTCTCTCATTATGGTAATGTGTGTTATGGCCTCAATCATATGAATATATTGGACAGTTCACCCATCATGAAACATTATTTCTTATTCTCTTTAAAACCATACTGGAAAGGTTGTTCCATCCAAAGTGAATAATATCATATTGTCATGGATGGGTTCCTTTAATTTGTGTACTTATGGTAGCTCTATTTATGTTGATATAAGTACTTTTACTGTTTAAGAAATGTTAGGTGCGTTAATTTAAAAATCTTGAAAGTAATTAAATACACCTGTAGTAAGTGATAAATGGAAATGATAGTTTTTTTAGTATCTACATTATTTTTTTCTTAATAAATAAATTTTTGTTTAAAAAATAGGAAAAACTTTTATAGCTAGTTAAATTAGACTATTCGAATCTCATGTTTTTTTATGATACATGTCATATGTTAAAATGGGTTCTCAAATGTTTGACATTATATGCATTGATATTAACTTTGTAAAGATCATGATAGAGATATGATAGATTAATAGAATGAATTTGATGAAATCATGTATCTTTTATATATGTGTGAGTTATCACATGAAACATGTTAAGTATTGAATGTTAGATATCATGATTGGAATGTTTTAAATTTCTAAAAATTAACAATCAGTTTAACATGAAAAATGTTTAAGTTTTAAATTATATGGGTTGGTGGATTATTTAAATTTTATTATATATGAAGAGTTAAATTTCTTAAATTATTGGTTAGCTTAGTTGTTTGATTATTAATAAAATTATTTTGAAAAATATTAATTCTTGTGGTAACATGTTTTATTAAATAAAGAATTTTAGTTCTTCCATGAAACTTGAATTTATTTTAAAATAAGTTTCATAAAATGTTTTGGAAATGTTTTCACAAAGAGTATTTTGATAAATACCTTGTTATAAAGAATAATTAAAATGGTTCTCATTCAAAGGTTTTCTAAAATGTCAATTTTTAAGTGGAGGAGACTCAGTGGAATGTTTTTATAAAAATTATTTTTAATTTAACATGTATTTAAAAATTATTTTGATACATGTGTAGGAAGTAAGAAATAATTCTAAAATCAAGTTATTTTTTGAACTACTTACAAATTAAGGATTTAATGATTTGTTGTAACTAGCACATCTAAGATTTTTAATAAATTATTATACTAGCATGTTACATGAGGACAAATCTTATAAAAATTTTCATTTGATATCTTTTCCAAGAGAAATTGTTAAGGTTATGAATACAATAATGTTTCTTCCTTAAGTGGTATCTCAAGGGGTGGCTGATTTATCCCTTTCCTTTCTCTCTCCTTCATGAATTTGTTTCAATCCTCAAGGATAATAATTTTTTTAAAGGTATCTAATGTAAAGGTTTGAAATATTCTTGAACCTTTGTTTTTAATTCTGGGGTGTTAGGTATTTTGAAAATATTTTTCATATTTCAATAAGTGGTTTTAAAATGGGGTTTCAAATTATGAAAGTAATTTTACTGTTTTAAAAGTGTATGTAGAAATTAATTTTTAATTTTTTCAAGCGATTCAATTATTTTAAAAACGTTTTTAAGATTTGGGAAGTAATAATAAACCCTCTTATTAATTATTTATGAGTTATTTTTTTAATTTAATAATTTTTAATAAAAATATTTCCCTTATGCATACCCCTTCTTATGTGAAAGAAATATGGTCTTTACATAAGCTATGTAATGGTAAGAATTAGTTTTCATGAGACATATAATAGTATGATAACTTCTCTAATGCTGCCTAAAGGTACCCCATAGCTTATATAAAGGTAGATGTGTTCTTATTAGGGCTACATATAGGTAATACCCTTTATCATTACCTATGTAAAGCTAAGTCATACCTCATATAAGGGTAGTATGACTTCAATTTGAGCTGTGTAAAGGTCATATGATGTTTCTTCTTGGTATGTAACAATTTCCTAGATTTTAAATAGGATATGAAAGGGTCATAAGTATGCCGCATAAAGGTAAAGCTGTATTTCATTTAGTTATGTCAAGGTAGTCCTTCACTACGTAAAGGTAAAACTAAACCTATGTCAGGCTCATCCCATGAATTTATTTGATGTATAAAGATACTTTATGATCTTCTTAAGACACGTAGTGGTTAAACCAAATTTATTATACATGCATAATGGTGGCCAACCATGTAAGGGTAAATTAATTTTACCCTTATGTAGTGCATGATTGTTATGTATAGGTAACTGAAATTGCTTAAAATTATAGATATCCTTCCTAGTTCAACCTGTAAGGAATTTTAATTTTGAAATAATGAAAATAAATGTTGAAATAAGTGGTTTTGAATCTTTTAAGAGTTTTAAATGCAATATTTTACACTTCTTAATTTTTGGAGTCTTAAAATGAGTCATGGGAAGAATTAAAATGGGAACTAAAATTTAACCTGAATTAAATATCCATGTGAAACTTTTATTTTCATATTTTAAAATACCAGATTTCCCCTGTTAAATTATTTATTCATTTATTGGGTTTCGGTGACCCCAAATCCTTATTCTTGACTCCTAGGATCCATCTTCAATTGATCTTAGGTTCTTTCTCAAGTTCTAGAACTATAATTACTATACTAAATAAATCTATCCCTCGCTACCTTGTTTTGAGTATCAATCACATGAAACCTTCTTCTAATGGTTTGGGATATATTAATTCTTCTTATTTTAAAGTTAACGTGTGATTGGATCATGATTAAGTTTCCACTTTTTAAATGGGTGTGATTGACCATAATCAGATAATAATCTGTAATAATTGCATGAAGAAATATTATTCAATATTATGGAAAAATGTATTAAAAGAGAAGGAATTATTAATATATATTATTATGTTGTTATATATGGAATTTATCTAGAAACTATATAATTAATATTCCAAAATCTGAAATTGAATAAATAAATTTCATTCTCTCTTATTTTTTAGATCACATAAAGTGGGTAATAAGTTTTAATATTATTTTAATGATTGGTTTGGAATATATTAAATTGATAAGATTATTAAAATTATGAATTTAATATGAAGTTTATTGAAATATTAAAAAATAATTTAGAAATTTTATTCAATTTAAATAACATTTTCCTATCATTCTGGGATTTAATAAGGAGGATTAAAATGTTATCACATGTAGTGATTTTTATTATTATTCTATAAATTGGAATTAAATAATTTAAATATAATAATTAATGTAAGCAGGATGTTATCAATTTTATTAATCAACTATAATTCACATATTTCTTTGATAATATTTAATATTAAGGATAATTTTATACCATGAAGTATTCATAATATATTACCATGATATTTCAAGAATTTAAATAGTAGCTTAGGTCATGTTGTATAATTATTGCATGCATATTTCCAATATTTTCTTAATATGAAATTTTAAATAGAAAATGGTTACCGTATTCTGATTATTTATTATTATTATCTTAAACATATAAATCAAAGTAATAATTTGGAGAATGGTGTTGCACATAGTAAAGTATTGTTAATACAATATTATTATTTCTTGAGTTGAATTGGAAATAATATTGCATGCCATAGATAACTTTGATTACCTAAAGGTTTTAGAAAATTTCATGTTGAAATATATTACTAATATTGTTGTCTAGGAGAGAGAAAATCAATTATCACATGTTGTGAGATTTTATTTGTTAAAAATTATCACATAATGAATAATAATGATAATCAATTTGGAAATTATCCAAGAGAGAGAAATATATAATCACATTTCATTGTATAAGTATTATTTTTTAATATCAAATAATAACACGATGTCGTGTTAAATTGCTTCAATAATGCTGAAGAGAATTATTTTTACAATTCTAGATATTATAGAAATGAAACGTGAATTATTACATGTTATGAATAATTAATATTTTATTATAGGAATTAAATTATTGGTTGGGACTTTATGATCGAATGCATTTATTATTTTCTCTTTATATTTACTAGAAAACATGCTTCTACTTGGATATATTTTATTTTTTTGTTTAGCATGGTTGAATTATTTAAACAGATAAACAACATAAATACATATAGTATTGTTAATTAAATAGAAGTGGCATAAGAATAATAATTACCACTCATCTTGCAATTTATTAGATATGGAACTAATTATTTAATCATGTTACATTGATTGTAGCTACCTTTAGCTACTGATATAGGTTTATTAATATGGAAAACCTATGTATAATAAACTAATTAATTAAATATATAATTGAAATGGTTTTTTTAAAGATGAATTGATAGAGGCCAAGTGAGCCCATTCTTGATTATGGGAGGCATGAATTCCTTGATAAAATGGTCATAGTTTGCTTTAAAATTGAGTGTAAAAAAAATACATTTGATATATATGTATACTCTATAATTTAGAAACTTGATGTGAATGATTGATAACATAATTTTATTAGTGTGATTATGAGTAATGGGTGGGGAAGCTTGAGTCTATGGTGGTATTGGTTTTTTATGGAACTGGGTGCTATTTATAATGATGGTGGTGGAACAGGTTTCCAATTTTGATTATGATAGTGTCACAAGGTATTAGATGTAAATATATTGGCATGAGATATCCGAGGTGATTTTATACACAATGGTGTGGGATACTGAGGCAGTCGAGATGTGTTTAGAGTGGGATTTATCATCAATTATTACTCATCACATGATTCTTACTTAATTGAAAATAGTTTATTGTTATTTATATGACCAGTTTCCAATAGTGGGACATAAATTTATGTCATGCACTTTGATTTTATCTTTTAAGTGGTATATTAGGCTAAGTCCTAGAGTATCTAGATGTTTATGAAATTATAATTAAAATAATAAAAGAAAATAGTTGGTTCTTGATTCTTATTTATGGTAATGACATACCTGAGAATAAAATCAAAGAATAAATAGTTCCATAAGAACTTGTATTAAAAGATTAAAATGTTAATATAGAATGAAAATGGGATAATATTAATTAATGGATAATTAATTAATTAATGTTGAACTTGATGCTTATATGCTTATTTTATATCTAAACCTTAGCGGTGGTATCCAGGTGTCATGTTAGATGATAGAGGAAGATGATTCTAAATCTAGGTAGTTTACATTAGTGTGGTTATGAGAAATATATATTATGTATGTTTTTTTATTTAATATTAAACCCACCCATATTGAAAGGGAAACACCACCCAAATATTTTGGGGGGTGTTTTCCCCAACATCTAGGTTGGAAAGGATACCTATGATTGACTATCCCCTCTCCCCCACTCTTTCTTTGGATGTAGTATTAAGTGAGAGTATGAATGAGGGTGATTTACCATACATGTGTGTTTTGGTATATGATGGCTTGAGGTTATCATTCTTGAATGTATTTTGGATATTTATTGGAAATATTTTTACAGGTGTGTTATGTATGGGTTCTGATGGCTTGAGGAAAAATACATAATAAGAAGGTTATGGTGGATTTCCAAAATAAACTTTGTTACTATATGAATGATGTGTATATGATAACGTGATGCATGGGATGTATTGTATGATATGGTTTCCTAGGTGTTTTCGAGTAGGATTATTTATATAAGATATGATGTCTTAGGATGTACAATGTTGAGGCATTTGAGTAGCAAAATAATGTTTTAGTGGTAGTGGGGTGCCGATTTCTTTATATATATGTTCTCAATATTATAGCTATACTTATATGAAAAATTTGGTGATTAATACACAGTGAAGATAGGGAAGGAATAATATACCTATTTAGTTGATGATTTAGTTTCATTTATTTAGTCAATGCTCTTTCTTATGCTTCTTCTACATTTTGCATGAGAGATTTCAGGGAGGATCCTATGGATTATACATGTTATACTAACCCTATGTATATATAAAAAGTTTTTAGGTTAATTGGAGTTGGTTGGTGATCAAGATTAAAATTTCTAGTTTTATTATCTTTTCATGAGATTTTGGAGTTTTTTGGTCACTTCCACTGATTTATATATTGTTCATTTCCATTTTACTTGTATCCATTACATCACATCATGTATTGGTATTTCTTCTTTATTTATTACAAGAAAGAGTTGTTTAGGGATTATTCTCATATTACACCCATGTGTATGATTGTATACCATCAATTCTAGTCCCTAACCGGTGGCCTATTGTAGGCAGGCCTCAGACACCATTATCTCTCTTTCTCCTTTGTTAGCCTAGGATGGGTCCCTTTAGAGGGATGAGATCATGAAACACATAGAATTAACTCTAAATGTACTCTAAACCATGACTCTAAAAATGATAGTTTTTTTAGAATGGTATAAAAAAGTTATCTATAAGTAAATTAGATTCATATCACAATTTTATTTTACCAATAAAATGATCATGATTCTTTTTTCTTTTATTATAGTCTCTTGGAACCCTTAAAATGCCAAGAAAAAATTCTTAACTCCTTGAAATTCCATTTATGAAATTCTATTAGAATTAAAACATAGAAAAAACAATACTTCAGTTTTTGTCTTCTCCATACACCATTCTCTTTCACTTCTCCAAACAAATTCAAACTTCTTTAGTGCCAAATATATATATTTTTATACCAATTTCTAACTAACACTATATTTAAATGATCATTATATTATCTTAATGGTTCTAACATTATAACTCTTTGTTTTTTGGTAATTAATTACTTCATATCAAATATTAATTATTTATATTCTTATTATACATGTCCAATCAACCACATTTATCTAAAGAGATAAAGAAAAATCCTATATCAACTCAATACTTACTAAATTAAACTTTAATTCCTGAAATATGAGTGATTAGAAAGACTCATAAGCATGTCAACCAAATAAATAAATTTATATTTAATTCCATAAAAAATCAACTCCCCATAAATTTGAACCAACTCAGATCAAATCATCTTGGATTGTATCGCCCATTTATCAATTCTTGGCTTTGTGCCCTTCTCCCCCTTTCAGGGATCATAACATTCATACACTTTCACACCCTTTGAAAAAAACCCAAATGGAAATATTTAAAATTAAATATTAATTTATAAGTGTACATATTATGAAATAAAAAAATTTATGGAGAGGGTATATTCTAATCCTTCTTAAGCCGAGAGAGGTGGTTAAAATATGAGATTCAATTGATATTTAACAAATTCTAGTTTTTATATTGGTTTTTTGAAAATGTATACCATTTGATTAATTGTTCTAATATCCTCAAATTTGAAAAATCCTATCCAAAATTATCTATAATAAAATTATTTTGAGACAGAATTTGATTGGAATAAGAATTTCATATTGGATTCTTAGTTAAATTAATCATACATTTATTATCACATAACATTATCATGGGCATATTCACATCTTCACCAAGATATACCAACTATTTTTTCATCCAAATAAATTAAAAAAAATTCTTCATAAACTCAATGTATTATTATTCTATAACACTAATTAAAGTACTATCTTACTTTTTTTACTAAGATAATCAACACAATTTTCTCTAATTTATAATTACCATTTGTTTGAAATTTTATATCAAATATATCTCTAGTTCAACCAAATTCACTAAATTACACATAATTTTTCTTCATTATTTATTTATACATAAACTCAAAACCAAGAGTTCCTTTCACCTACCTTATTATCATCTTAACTTCTGTAATGATTCCTTCCCTTAGATAACTGAAAAAATATAAACCCAAAAAATTGGATAAACTATTTTTATTTGTTTTAATCAAGTAAATAAAATTTCCAATCACCCGCTATCAAAACTTTAGAACAACTTAATTTCAAAATTCATTCCTTAAAAGGTTTTTTACTATAGTGATGAGAGTTGAAATATGTTTTTTTATCTTGTATTCTAAATTTCAACATCAAAAAATTTTCATAAGTTACTTATTAAATGAATGTACACTCACATATTTTATTGATTTATAACCCAAGGAAGTATACATCAACTTCAATGATTAAAATATAAAATTCCTATATCATCATGTTTTGAAACACACTGTATATTTTATACTTGATTTATATAATGATAATATTACCAATATAGATAATTTTTATGAATTATTTTTCCTTCTCTCTATTCACATAAAAATTTAGACCCACATAACCTCATTTAAACTCAAGATTCATAAAGTACATTTCTATCCAAGATTAAAATTCCTTATATTTTTACTTCAATTCATAAAATAATATTATTCAAGTGACTTACCCTTCCACTACCACTATCAAGTTAAAAAAAATATGGCTGTTTAATATAAACCTTATCTTTAATCACACCATTCAATAATGTTTTATTCATAGCCATTTTATATATTTTGAATATTATATGAATTTATTCCCAAAATAATAATTATATTTAATTTAACCTTTATATAGGATTAAAAATATTTTTAATAACAGTTACTTAAATTAAGGAATAACCTTTTTATTTAATTTTATCCTTATTTATCACAGATTTTCTTTAATATTTTTCTTAAGTGCCTATTTTTTACAATGAAATTGTGTTAATTTTTTCTCTTTACAATATCTGAAGTATTATTCCATTGAATTTGATCTAATAAATTTTGTCCCATACCCATGATTCATATTTCATATACAATTAAAATGTTTTAGGCTTTACCTGAGACAACAATATTGTACAGTCAACATTATTCATTCTATGAGTTTATAAGGTTTCTCTTTTATCACAATGAATATTATATTCATATAATTAAATAGTATTTTTTTATTTTAAAGATTTATTTAATGATTATTTATTAAAAAATAACCTTTATCATAATATTTAACTTTCTAATGATTCTCATGATCATTAAAATAAAGTTATGCAACTATAAATTCATGGTATTCTCCATGTTCATGAATTTCTTCCAATTGAATGTCATTTGAACATGAAAAAGAATCTTACTTAGTTATTTTTACATCATTAATCTCAATAATTTTTTAGTCACTTGTTAAAGTACTTATAAGACTTACTCTTGGTATAATAACAAAGAAATATACCTTTATCCACTACATCTCTACATTTTTCTTCATTTCAATTTTTATTCTTAATAAATCATTTTTTTCCATACACTCTGAAATTTATTAGAGTAGGTTTCCTTCAAACCACTTCTCACGTAGATTAAGTTTCTTACTGGAACTAAGTAAGTCCCTATTTTAAACATACACAACCAATTGAACAGCTTCCCTCCAATAGTTCCTCGATGGGACATCTTTAATAATAAATGGCTATTCATTATTTTTTATCATCTAATTTATCCTATAAATAATTTTTTATAACGTTGTTTTCATCAGTGGTTCTTTATACTTTATTTCATACTCCTCCAAGTAATTTTTCACTACAATAGATGTGAACATCATTAAATTATCCAATTATAGAGTTTTAATCCTTTTTTTATATTACTTTTTTAAAATTATATGATATATATTGATATAAACCATCAATTCCTTATTTGAATATATGATCAGGATCCATTTCATCCAACTATAATCAATAATGAATATGATTTAATATATATCAAATTTTAGTCCCCTTTTGAATCATGGGACAAAAAAAATTATGCATCGAATAATTTAACCTTGTATCTATTTTATTATTTATTTTGTATATTTTACAAACCATATATTTTTTCATGAGGAAATATAATTTATTTTATTATTGTACCTTTAAAATAAGTATATTATTTTCTTATTTGAAATTCACATGAATATCTTTTCTCTATTGATGGATATGGTATAATCATTGATTTCAAAATTTATTATCTTCTTCTATAATGTGATAATATATGTTTTCATTTATGTACACTTAATATAGATTCCCATTATCCCTACTACCTTAGATTAAACAAATTTATATTTAATTTTGATAATTTATCCCCTATTATTGAATAAAATTTCAAGGTTAGAGTCACATAATTGATTTATTATCAAGTGGTTGTGAAGTACATTCCAAAAATAATGTATTTATATTCTTAAACTCTTCCCCATATATATTCATATTTTCATTTCCATTAAAATTTAAATCTCTCTAAATTTAAAAACAAAACAATTCTATGCACATTATTCTTTAAGTTATTTAGCAAGATTAAATTATCTTTCATGTTTGTTGAACATTCATTATCAAGTATCAACATGTTATTATTCTTTCATGCATTTAGTTATACTTCATAGAAGTTTCACATTTCATTATTTCAATTTTCATTCCATGATTGATATTTTTAGATTTTTACTTACTATGGATTTCCTTCATTATACAAAACATTCTCACCAACCTTGACATATTCCTCCTTGAGTATATAAGAATTATTCTCCAAGTAATTGAATTCATGGATCTTATTTCAACATATTTTATATAATAAACATCCTTTAATAAACCATTTATTACCTATAATAATATTTTCTTTCATGATTATAATAGGAAAATAATTACCATTAAAGGTATTTATCCTTTGTTTAATGAGATATTTTTAGTCCCATAATTACATTACCCTAATATGGGGTGAATTACAGTATATAAATAGAATACTTTCCTTCACTTTTTTACTTTTTTTATATGTACCATAAAGTTAGTCAGAATATGAATATCTTTCTCAACATAAATATTCACATTCAAGTAATAAAAGAATAAAAAGAATAAACTAATTACTCGGTTTTCCCCTAATATTGATACTATATCAAAGGATCAAGAATAAATCATTTTCATCTTACCTAAATTACTATAACTATAAAATTAATGTAAAAGGTTTTGAGTGCAATCAACCATCAAGGACTAATTACCTTACCAAAATTTGGATTTCTATAATTATAATATACCTCTTAAAATACATAAAAGGTTACACCTTTGATATTATGGGGTATAAATGTACTATATCTTCAAGCCTCTACTTCCTTGAAGTATACCCATCTTGTCATGTCTCTCTCTCACTTATCCATATATATAATATATCTATTAATATATATATATCTCCATATCATCATGTTAATAGGTCCATGATTTTCATATCTTTTATCCATATTTAATGGTAGATAAAAACCCTTCAATTTATCCATTAAAATTGAAAAAAAATTATACCATAAGATCTCTAATATTTTCATATTTATATGTGATAGAAAAATTGATTTTAAATTGAGTTAGAGAAAACCATGGAACAATTTCATGCACCATGTCCATTTCTCTTCTAGTAATACCTTTCCTCTTAAAACCAAATCTAAAAATAATGGATTATTTGATTTTTATCTTACTTATATCTTTTGAAAATTAGCCAAATGAATTCATTTTATTCATTTCAAACTCAAAATGGTATTATATTAGTATTCTAAAAAATGTTCATTAATCATTTATGTTCCCCCTTTATCTTGTTTTTTTTATTATGGAGAGTTGCATATGACCTTATTCTATATGTTAGACATCAAGTAATATTATCCTTAACAAGGTATGTCATACAAGAGTCTTAAAAATAAATTCTTTAAAATGACTAGTTTTCATGAGGTGGCCTTTCAAAATTCCTTGATTCATAACAACAGTTATCTTTATTGGGTGTGGCATCCATAATAACCCAAGATATACTTCTAATAAGAACCTTTTCAAAAAACCTTGTACAATACAACCAAAACCATGTTTCACAATGTGATATGAGAATCCATGGAATAGTTTTATCCTCCTTCACCAAACTTCCTCTATCATCTTCCAAACTCGATCAAAACATTCCAAAACACCTTAAAAAAGAATATGATTTGTTTATTATTCAGTTTTTCCAAAAAACCAAAAATAAATACTCAATCTTGGGATAAAAAATATCTATTTTTAGGTTGATTAGAAACATAATCAACGTAACCTAACTTTTTCATTTGTTAAGTAGGTTTTTCAAAGTTATTTATATGAAAACTTTATAAAATAATCACATCAATTCATTCTAAGATCATGTGATTTAAACTAATTTTGATAAGAATAATATATTAATAATTTTAATATAAATTTATATAAATTTATTCTTATTTAACATATTTATTTTTCAAAACATTGGAAATTTCATTTTTAATATACACACTCTACACTAGTTATTTATGATTTATATCAAACTTTTTGTACTTTTACCTACTAAATTTCAATTATGATAATCATTTATAGTAAAAAATTTCATATTTCAGTCAATATTTACTCTACCTTAATTATTTATCCACACCCCCTATTTTTCTTTCCATATATATTTCTCAAATTTTATCACTTGTTTAGATTTATGAGTGTCTATCCTTTTAACAAAGAAACTTTGGGATCTTTATTCCTTACATTTCATATTTTTAATTCAATCTATACATGTCACTAACTATTAGTGAAAAAAATACCTTACAAATAAAGGGGGTTTTATTCATTCTTTCATGAAAAAAGAGATATATAAACTTTTAGTTTCACTTTTTTATTTTAAAACACCCATCTCAATAGTATTTTTATCACCATGTCTTCCACTTGATCCATTATAGGTAAGTATTCCATCTTCATAACACCTTTCTCTACATTTTTCGTGATTTAATGATACTTTATCTCTATGTGATTAATTTTTTAACATTGAACTACATTTTTTTGAGATTAATATAACTATTATTTTCATACTTAATCATGATAGGTGATAAAACCTGTCCTCTAATATCCTCAAATTTTCATTTCATCAAAATAAATTTTGTACATGATTGAGTCACTACAATGTAACATTATTCTACTATAATTAAATAAATATTATCATATTTCAATATATAAGAAATATTAAATTCTAAGATCAAAAATAAAATATAAATGTATATTTTCAATCATCCTCCAAAACAGCCAATCAACATCAATAAAAATCAACAATTCAGACACCTTTGTTCTTCTAAAAAATTGGACAAACTACATTGTGAATTTGATATAGTAAAGTTTTTTTATCCACCAACATGTGACATTATTTTGGGTCATTATGAAATATTCCCACATGAAATTTAGTCAACAAAATATTAGGTTATTTCACTGTTAAGTGTAGTAAACATAGAAATATTTGTAATTACTTTGTAACATTAATCTTCTTATCAACCTACTAATTTTATATCTTAATCCTTGTTATAATAGGTCTTTACATGTCTTATTTACCATATATGTGAAACTATTTTAACACCATGTATTCTCATTTAAATTTCAAAATAAATATTTCAATAAGAATTTAATTAACTTGTATGCTAATGAAAAATGAGACTTCACTAAACATTGACATTTTAAATACATTTTTAATTAATTATTATTTTTTAGAAATTTATTCCTTTTATGCACTCAATATTTTATTATTAACATAGATTTTCACAATAAGTATTTCCTTAGTTTTTATCTTTATATATAATTTGTGACATTCTTCTCTTTTTGAGAAACCAAACTTCTTCAAGAAAAAATAAAGTCTTGGGTAAAAATCCCTTGGTTGTTATTTCAATCTATGCAATTCCTTATTCATCATGAATACCTTGTTTTTTTAGTATTTAGAAAAAAAACATCTAGGTTCTCAATATAAAATTATTCTTCAAACAACCCACATGTGAAGGTTGATTTAATAACCCTTTATAAATTTATTAATTTCTTTTGGATATTAATAGCTAAGAAAATCCTTATTACTTCTAATCTTTCCATTAGGGGAAAGGTTTCATCAAAATCAAAACCTTCAATTTGGGACTTACCCTTAAACACAATTCCTTATTAATTCCACATTACCTTTGTAATTTTATATAATATTATCAAGTATTCCTTTTCTATTCTGGGATGTCTGGTGTTTTGAAAGTGGTTTCATAAAATTTAGAATTTTTTTTTAAAATTATTTTGTAAATTATTAAGTGGGTTAAAAAGTTTATAAAAATTATGGTAGCAATTTAAAAGTTTTAAATGTTTTTTTTGGAATTTAACATAGATGTTTTTAAAAGTGATTATATTATTTTATAAGTGTTTTTGGGATATCATAAGTGATGATAAAACTATATCTTAATTATTTATGATTTTATGTATATGGAAATTAAATATTTTAAAAATTACTTTTACCCTTATAGAAGTCCTTATTTATAAATAAGTGTAATGTTTGTTTTCTAAAGGTATGATTATTTTTATATAGGTCAGGTAAGTGAAAATTGGATCTCCTATATACTGTGTGAAGGTAGAATAATTTTCATCAATATTGTGTAAATTTCAATTTCTTCATATGTAAGGGTTGTTTTGAATTTTCTAAATTTGTACAAATATAGCTTGTATTTTTAAATATCTATTTAAAGGTAGATAATTCTATTCCTTACCAACATAAGGGTAATCCTTACCTGGAGTAAGTGTAATAGTGAGTTTCCAGTACCTATGTAAGGGCCATCCCGCATTTTCCCTTATTTCATAAGGGTAATGTTCAAAAAAAATATGGGTAGTACCATAGTAACATAAGGTTAAGATGTTTTTACTAATGGATTCATATGGGTTGTCCATGAATTCCAAATCCCACGCAAGGTTAATCAGCTGTGTAAGGGTAAAACCATGTTACCTTATACAGTGTGTATCTCCTACGTATAGGTATCATATTTTCTTTAAAATCATATCTATCCTCCTCAGAACCTTTTATAATGAAATTTTAACATAAATAAATGATTTAATGAGAAAATATATTGGTTTTTAACTTTTTAATATTTTTGAGTGTGGTATTTTTGACTCATTTTAATTTTTTATGTTTTTAATGGATAATGCAGTGGGATGAATTTGGAAGAAAAAATTTAATTATGAATAAAATGGGAGTTTTCAATTAACTTCTTGGGATCCCTCTGAGAATCCTTTATTATTTATAAAAATTAGAGTCATCCATTCTATTGGTTCCACTCTCCATCTCTCAAGTTTTAGTGGTCCAAATCCTTGATGTTTGAGTTTTTTTACTCTTCTGAAAATCGTTTGAGGTTTCTCCTACTTATAGACCTGAACACATCACCTATCCTAATATATTGTTTTTGGTGGTGTGTTCTTGAATCCTTCTCCTCTAGGTAGGGGATATGATTCTTTACTTTATTTTATGTGAAAATTCAAATCAACCAGGCATTAGATTAATTATTTAAATGGATGTGATTAACCATAATCATATAAAAATATTGAAAATAATCACATGATGAAAGATTATATGATAATTTATAAATTCAAAGGTATTAAGATAAATTTCCTATAGTTTCTAATTATTAACGAATTATTATTATTATTTATATAATCTAAATATAAGATCAATTTATGCAATAAAATATTAATAATGGTTTAGAAATAAAATAGAAGTTTATTTCATTTATATTATGATTAACATGTAAATGAAACTCTTAAAGAATTTAATTATAAATAATATTACATGTATTGGATATCTGTGATTATCTTATAATCGAGAAATAACATGTGGAAATAAATATATATTTAATATTGTTGATCAAAATTATAATAATGGGATTTATCATTTTATCACACGCGTAGAGAATTATTATTCCCATTTTATCATGCTATGTTAATTTAGATAATTAAAAGATTATCAAAAAAAGTGGAATTCATTATCACTTGAAGATAATTAGTATTATTTATATTTACTAAAAAATAAGGAGTTTCATGCAGTGTTATGATTTGATAATCTGGAAATTAATGAATTAAAGTATAATTATTGTTGCATGATGGAATTAATACATTTCATTAATAAAGAGTAGTTATCACATGTTAAATAATTTTTGTGATATAAAAATATAGAAGATATGTCATTATCATTAGATGCTAAAATTTATATTCTTCTTCATGAAAGAAGTTTTGATCTCATGATATGTTATATTTAATTATTTAGGAATTTATTGAAGGGTGAGAAATAAATAATTGAACGCCATAGTGAAAATATCACTTGAAAATATTAAAATGATAACATGGTGCAATGTTAAAATAGTTAATTAAAATTTATAAGAATTATTTTATAATTTGGTGTATTATAGAATTGTAATAGTTATTGTTGCATGTGTTATTATTTTTATTATTTTGTTAAATCATTTTATTACATGTGTAGAATTATTATTCTTGGAATAGAATATTATCTCATGTTTAGATAATTTAATACAAAGAATAAATTATTGGTTGGGAATTTATGATTGAATATGTTTATTATTTCCTCTTGATATTTACTTTATAGCATTCTATCTATTTTTATAGTTGTTAAGAATTATTTTTATTCTTGGAAATTAAATAATTACTTAAAACTGGTAATGATTTGATTATAATAAAATAGTCATGTTGAAATAATTTTCATCGAGATTATTGATATATGAAAGATTATATTATGGTGGAATGATAGATTAATTAAATAATATTTAGCATGAGAAATTTTTATGCCTAATGATGTTGGGACTTATTTATTATAAATATATTAATTAAATAAGGTTATGAAAATTTAGTGATTGATTAAATAATTTCTTTTGGGAAAAGAGAGCCTGAAATTGTTTGATAAATATTGGAATTCCTTGTTTTAATTTTCTATAGTTTCCTTTGGAATTATGTGTGGAAAATACATTTAACAATTATTTAAACTCTATAGATTTATATATTTGATGTGATTGATTAAAAATATTGTGTGGTTGGAATACTTTATGATGTTGGTGGCATGGGGTATCAGTTATGATGATGATAGAGGAACAGGGTACCATTTTTGATGATAATATTAGAATGGGATTTAGAATGTGATATTATGTGCAATGGTGTCAGGCTTCAAGGTGGTTGAGATGAGTTTAGAGTAAGGATTAGTTGTCGATGCTTGATGGCTTGATGGACAAATGTTATTTATATAAGTAGTTTCCAACTGCGGGATGTAATTTGATGCTATACACTATGGGTGTATATTTTAAGTTGTATATTAGGTTGAGAGCTAGAGTACCCTAATTTTTATGAAATGATAATTAATTAATATAAGAATAGGGTTGGTTATTGATTCCCACTTATTATGATGACACACTTGAAAATATAATAATGGAGTTAATTGTGTCATTGGAACTTGTACTGGAAGATTAAAATGTAAATATTGGAATGAAAATGGAATAGTATTAATTAATGGGTAATGAATTAATTAATATTAAACTTGATGCTTGTAATCTTATTTGATATCTAGACTTTAGTGGTGGAAGCTATGTGTCCTGTGTGATGATAGAGAAATACAATTCTAAGGATAGGTAGTTTCCCAAAGTGTGGTTGGGAGATATATTTACTCTGTATGTTTTGTTATTTCATATGCACCCCACCCATGTCCAAAATGAAATTGACAACAAGAGTTTTGAGGGGGTGTTTTCTTCAATATCTAGGTTGGATATGATACAGATAGATGACTACCCATTCTTCCCTACTCTATCTTTGGCTACAGTATTATGTGTAGGTATGTATAAGGGTGATTTCCCATATATGTGTGTTGTGAACTGCGATGTGTTAAGGTTATAACACATACTTGTATCTGGTCGTAGTGGCTCCATATTCATATGAGTGAATGTGCATGAGTTGTGATAGATTGAGGTATAATGAATTTAAAATTTTTGTAGTAGCATTCAAACATACACTTGGTTATGGATTAGATAGTGATGATGATGATATGGATATGTGCATTGATTCCAACATAATATTTTGAGCCCTGCATGAGACTGAAGTATGTGGTTCTGAGGCCTAAATCACATCTGGGATTATTATCATAGAAGAGATAGGAACTTAGGACATGTGATGTTAGGGTGTGAGAGAAAAAAACTAGTGGGAAAGTGGTTTAAATGTACCCATTTCTATATAAATAATTTAAATATTTTGGCTTTCCTTATATGTGTTATTTGGAGAGTGATCCATGGTGAGGATGGGAAAAGAATAGTAAACATGTTTTATGTGACGAGTTATTTTTATTTATTTTCTCATTAGGATTTTGTATACTTATTTCACATTTTCAAGAGAGGTTTTAGGTAGGATCCTATTGAGTATATATATAAAGATAACTATATATATATAACTATTTTTAGGGTAGTTGGAGCTAGTTGGTGATTGAGATGGATATTACTAGTTTTTTGAGTTTTCTAGAAGCTATTGGAGCTTCATGGTTGATGATGATGATTTGTTTTAGTATTTTCAATTGTTTCAGTCATATATCATTAAATCACGTATTGTGATCAATTATTAATTTATTTTGAGAAGGATTATTTTGGTGGTTGTTCTAATGTTATCTCTAAATTCTCTAATCTTAATAAGGGAAATTCTTACATTGTGTGTGATTATATACCCTCAGTGCTAGTCAGCAACCCCTTTCCTATTAGATGTAGACCTTGAGTGTCACTATCTCTCTTTCTATATTTTTAGACCAGGAGGGGTACCTTTAGAGGAATGGGGTCATGATAGAGTTGTATCAGAGGTGATAGTTGAGAGATAAGATGGAGTTTAGAGTTAGGAACTAGTGAAGAAGCATGTTTTAGCAGGGAAACGATATTAGTTGGTCTTATTACATGTTGTAAACAAGAGATACTATCTAGGACATGCGATTTTAAGTTCCCATATGATCTTACATAAGGTCCTTTAAGTTTATGATACATGATAAGAAAATTGATTCTACTTACAAGGTAGAGACCTTGGAAAGGATCATGAATCATACTTAGATGTTCTTGTTTTTAAATTGGGTAGATAATGGGAGTAGGTTAAAAATTAATCAACCAATTAACCTAAAATAAATCTATATCCTTGGTTAGGAGAGCCTAAAATTTTTTCTTTTGAAGAAGCATCTTAGGTTTAACTTCCCTATTAGGTTTGTGCTAAATATGTTCAACAATACATGTTATAAAATCAACACATAGTAGAGGAAAATGATGAAAATAATCAGAGGAGGAAAATTTTAGAGTTACAATTCTAGTGTCTATAAAAGTAAAAGGGGACCATTTCAAATAATGGGATAAGATTTTGGTTGGGTAAGGTTGTGATAGCCTTTGATTTGATCGTGCTTAAGGTAAACATCGAGTCTCATTGATTTTGACAATGATACATAGAAAAACTCAACAATGGTAGTTCTAGATCTTTGAGGTTTAAGAGGATTTAGATATTTTGTGGGGATGTTCCAATATCAGTTTTCAAGAAGAGTGTATTATTTGACCACAAAAGAATATTTACATCTAGTTATGATTTCCCTTTACTTGGAAATTTATGAATTATTCTCTTGATGTGTGGTGATACCTTTTAATTACCTTTTGAGCCTAAAACTCTTCAAGTGTTAGACCCTTGAAGTGAATGACTAGGGTATCATAATTATTCAATTTTTATCCCTATAAAATGAGTGTAGGGTAACCTCCTTTTTCACTTGATTGTGACCCACCTATTAAATCCTTGATCCATGATTGTTTGTACCACTTCAACCTATAGTTTCCAACCCACACCTAATTGTCTTCAGAGATGATAAGTATAATTCATTCCTTAGTCTAGGTGTAAAGATGAAAACATGGTATAAGGAATTGGTTTCTTTGAATATGTTCAATAACTCTATAACTCTCTCCTCGGGCTTTCTGATGTGAATATATGGTCCAATTAGTGTGGTTTCTATCATCATATGCATCCTATAATCTTCTCTTAGGACTCGTGTGACAAATATTTGGGCTAGGGGAAAGGGTTCTTATATACACTCCTTTTTTTAATCAATATAGCCTTAACTCATTCTAGGTGATATGGGACCCAATTCTAGGAAAGTGAATATTTTATGTTTTTATTTAATTTATTTTCTTCCTAGTGTTAGATTAATTTCTCTCTCTATTTTTAATTAAATTATTATATGTTGTGGGTTGTGAACGTGACTTTGTTTATGATATAACTTGGGCATGGTGTTCTTACATCCCCAAAATGGATTTATATAATACTATATACATGTTTTATGGCCTTAAGAATATGAAGATAAGGGAAACTTCACCCATTATGATGTGTATAGTGACCCTTAATTTTCAAACATAAATATCACATCGTATTAGATGAATATTCAACGTATAACATTACGATCCACACCAGATGCATATAGGTATAATGTCTATAGAAAATCAGTTACATAAATACATTTTCCGTAATATATCTACATAATCTCCCACTAATTTATTCATATCTATTATCCTTCTTATAAATATCATACATAAAAACCATTATTCATAACTTTGGGAAAGGAAACATAAGAAAGGGTGATATCTGATGCTCGATAAGGGTAAACAAGGGATATATAGATGATCAAATAAACATAAAATGATTATAATGTTATGATAACATGAGTATAACATTTGAAAACTATACCCATAATGTCATAAATCATAATCCTAAGTCATAGAATAATTTTTGGCAGTTCAAAAAATATGAATCCTGAAGGAATCAAAGAACATGAGCAATGAGAATATAACATTGGCATAAGACATAAGTTTTTGGAATACACATAAGTATGTAATATAATTTCCTTAGTCAAGGATCAATTCCAATAATATCATAGTGGATTATTTTCACTCCCCATTTCATCATATCCTTAGTCAATGTTCACTCCCAAGACTACCACAGTGGATAGAGTCCCTTACTAAACTGGGTTCACTCCCCATTCTAGTCCTTATAATCTCATGAGATATCCATATTTACCTAATAAATTAGAGGGATATAAAATTATGTTCCCACCTACCATATAATAATAATACATTCATATGTGTTATATAATATTATAAAACATTCATTATATATTATAGCCCATGTAAAAGAAACAGGTTTTGTAACCAGTTCAACAATTCACCATAGCATAACCAATGGAAAATAAATAGGTTTCATAAAGATCTCATAATAATAATCATAAAACATATAGAGAAATAATAAGGATAGAATCTTTGTATCATATCCTTAGTAAATAATAAGTAACATCAAATGTTTTAATCATAAATGAAAATGAATTTACTTGGAAAATTTCTTGAGGAAAATATCCTTTTCATTCTGGAAACACTTCTTTATAATCTAAAAATTTCTAAAATATTATGGAAAATTTTTTCTTTGAAAATATAATTTGAAAATTATAAAGTATTCTTAAATTCATTGATCATTCATGATATAAGGAAGTTCCTTTTATGCTGTGTAAGTTAAAATATTTATTCCTTTTATATTTTTCGTAAACATTCAAAATTACCTAGTTCAGAAAATGATAAGATGATTACTTTTAAACCATATTTTAAATTTTAAATAATGGTTAAAAATGAATTTAAAAAATAATATTATAATATGAAAACATAATTGATTTTTTTTTATAAAAAATGGATATGGAAGACAATGGATTTTTGATCGAATAAAGAAATAAAGTCAATTTTCCTTAAAAACACTATTTTGGTCATATGATTTATTAAAAAGAGTAAAATTAAAGGAAAATTTTAATATATAGAAATAAATAAAATATAATAAAATTTATGGGATCATTGAGATATAGGTCATAAAATTTATTCATCTAAAACTTTATCATAAACAACCCAGATAAACAATGAGATTATAACATAAATCCATTACCTCAAGATTAAATTTCTTTAAAAATGATCTAACATCCTATATAATAAATTTAAATTTACTATAAATATATAAAAGAATAATTTTAATACTTATAATATCATATATAATCCACTTATAAAATTTCAACACCCATTTATTAATAACTCCTTATTAAAACCATCGTTTCTGGGTGTTAGCTATTTCATTTTTCAGGAAAATTTCGATTTAATAGATCTAGTCATTGTAATTTTATCATGGTTACATCATCAACATAATTTTAATCAAGATATAAATATCATATATCTTCATCATATATATATATATATTTATATATATCCATATAATTTATACATATATAAATGAATTATACTATTCCTGGAAATGGTAGGCCGTACATGCGCATGCACACTATTTTCACTTTTCAGTAGATGGAATGAAAGAGATTTAAATAAAAATTAACCTTTAAAGAATAATTATTATATAATTTATATAATATATATTTATTTTATCTATCATTATTAATATCCACGTAAATCATAATCTAGAAATGAATCACATCACTTCGTGGAGGTGGTAGTCCACACATACTCACGAGTGACGTTATAATTTTTCAATGGATAGGATGATAATAAGGTAGATATAATATTATATTTAAATAAAAATAATCATTTCATAAATATAATATATAAAATTTAAACCCATAATAATAGCCATCCATGAAATACAGTTATGGAAAATGAACTGTATCACTGTGTAGAGGTTGTAGTCCACATGTACACACGAGTGATACTTTCACTTCCCATTTGATCAAATAGAGGTGCGAATTAGTGGTTGCATAATTCTAATAACATTTTAGTATATTTTGGATACCTAATTTATTATTTTATGATGATTACCATATATTTATAGTTAGTATAAGAAGAAAGAAATTGAAACTGGTTAGGTAAGATGATTACCTCCCCTTCGGTTGGCCTCTTTTAGGTCCTTTCTTAAGGACCCTTGGAATGGTATTTTAAGAATTAAAAAACCTATAATTTATGTCTAGGTAAGATTATAAGATAAGTTTTCGTGGTTTTTATGATATAAAAGGCTAAGTGTGATGTAAATAAGGGAAAGAAGGGGTTTCATTTTATCAGTTGGGGAGTTGACACACTTAGGAATTATTAAAAGATTAAAATATTATAAAGTCATTCTAAAGAAAAATTATTCAAAATGGATAGATATTAGAATTTAGTATGGTATGAGATCAATGTATTTCTATAAAATTGTATTTGTAAAATTTTAATTGGAAAATTTAACCTTACCACTTTTTCTAACCACTTAGTAAACTTATTTTAATCATAACCCTTGTGACGATTTTTTACCTTTTCTACTATTAATTATGAACAAAAATAAAAATGGACTCATTATAAATTATATACATGATGAATCAAAATATGTAATATATTTTATCAAATAAAAAATCTAAAAATGGAAGTAATTACTTTTAAAATAAACTCATCAAATGTGATAAAAAATAGTTTTCAAGAGAAAATGATTTCTTAAGTAGAAAAAGTTTTTATACCAAAATCCACATAAAATTAATTAAAATGAAAATAATTGGATTATTAATAATATAGAGTAACTAATTTTAATTTTTTAAATAAATTTAAAACAAAATTTAACTTTGTAAATTATTTTCGAAAAAAGACAGTTTTCAATAAGAATCAGTATTTTTCACTATTTAATTAAAAATTAACCATTTCTAAAAATTCTAAAAAATTCAATATAAAAATAATATTGAAATGTTAATTTTTAAATTTAAGTTCATTTTTTTAAAATAAATTTTCTAAAAATGAAAAAATTTAATTATATTATTTTCTCATAAAAATAAATAAAAACAATTTTCAAAGAAAAAGTATTTTTTGGAAGCATATAAATACTTTACTAAAAATATATTTGCTTTATCAAAAACATGTATACATATTTATAAAATGTGGTTATTACTAATCATACCAAAAAATTAACATCTAGGTTATAATGATATACTATATTATTTTTCATTGATACTTGGGGTTATGTGTATCACAAGATATCAAAAAAATAAATTTATTTTGAAAAAATATATATATCATAAAAAATATGAGTGTTACATTATAACCCCCTTAAAATGAATTTTTCCCTTGAGATTACATCACACCGAAACAAAAAAAATGAGAATATATATGTTTTTATCACATCCTCAGGTTCCCATGTAGCTTCTTTGAATTTATAATTTATTAAGATATCATTAACCATGTGATTATTCTTATTATGTTGAAATTTATCTGTAAGATCCAAGATTTATACTGGGTTTTATTCACAAGGAATTTCATTATCTATTGGTATGACCTATGAGTTAAGTACATGTGAAGGATTAGGTGTGTACTTCCTCAAGAGAGATACGTGGAACACATCATGAACTTGAGATAGGTTTCATGGAAGCGCCAAAAAATAATTTTTCATCCTTATATGGTTAAGAATCTTGAAGGGGAAAATATACCTAGGTCTTAAATTTCCCTTCTTTATGAATATCATAAACCTCTTCCATGGAGAAATTCATAGGATTACCATTTTAGCAACTTCCAATTCCATATTTCACTAATGATTATCTGTATAAATTTGATGTCAACTATGAGTTGAATTAATGAGTTTATAGATGGATCTAAATTTCTATATCATTTTTTCATCTAGATAAGGTACCAATATCTTTATTTCTCCAACTTCATCCCATCATGTTGAAGTTCTACACTTCTTTCTATATAGGGATTCATAAAGAGCCATATGAATTTTGGAGTGAAACCTATTATTGTAATAAAACTCAACTAGTGGAAGGTGTTGATATCAACACCTTTGAATTCCATATAAAAATGCCTTTAAATATCCTTGAGGGTTTGAATGGTTCTCTCAGAATGACCATATGTATGAAGATGATTAGTAATACTAAAACAAAACCCTAAATCAAGAGTTTTCTATAGACTTAACCATAACATTAAATTTAAAACTTGTATCCTAATCAGATACAATATAATGTAGTACTCCATGAAAACTTACCACTTATTTAATTTATATTCTATCAATATTATTAAAATAGAAATATTATTTGATAGAAATGAAGTGAGCTGACATAATAAGGTGATCAACTAAAACCCAAATTATATTATAACCCTTAGATTTTTTGGGGATTATGAAAATAAAATCCTTGGTAATGTTTTCCCATTTCAATTATTGTATGGGTAATAGTTGTAACATCCCTTAAAACTTTTGTCTCTCATCCTTAACCCGCTGTCATACCAAGAACCAAGTTACAACCTCTGTAATATCTTTATTCATGTTTTCCAACCTAAAATACTATTTTAGATATCTATACATCTCCATACTTCTAGTATGAATAGAGAATGACGAACTATGAGATTCATCCAATAGATCCTTCCTCAAGTTATGTATTGATGAGACACAAACATGGTTCTTGAGCCTTATTATTCCATCATAATCATGGTATAACTTATTAACATTTATCACCTTATTTTATAGTTAAACATCTTAATTTTGTGCCTATTTAATATTTACCTCAATATATGATTGAATAATAATTTGAGAAAGAAAATATTTCCTATATCTTTCAATATTTCTAGATAAATCATTGGAAAATATAGAAATATTTGATCTCTTTTGATCCTAATCATAGATAATCTAACATGACCCTTTCAACTCAAAGCATCATCCACCTTATTCACGTTCTCAGGGAAATAATGTATTGAGCAGTCATAATCTTTAATTAAATCCAACCATATTATCTGGCCATATTTATATCTTTCTTAGTGAATATATACTTCAAATTTTTTTGATCAGTATTTATATTTCACATTTCTCTATAATGATAATGCCTCCATATCTATAATGGAAAAATCAAGACAAATAATTCTAAATAATGAGTTTGTTAATTTTTATCACGAGCCTTTAATTATCATGAGACACAATATATCACCATATCATTATACACATGGGTGTATCCTATTCCCTTTTATGATGTGTTAATATAGATCACAAACCCTTATCCACTATATAGTAGTCTAAGCACAGGTGCATTGACAAACCTTATCTTCAATTCCTTGAAATTTTACTAACATTCATCTATCTAAAGGAAATTGTCTCCCTTTAGAGTTAAATTAGCGAGTAGATTGGATAGATATGAGAAATATTCCAAAAAGTGTCTATAATATCCTTCCAAAACAAGAAAACGATATATATCATTCCTCATGGTTGGTCTGTGCTAACATTTAATAACTTCTATCTTTGACAGATCCATAGATATATTCTTGCTTGAGATTATATGACCAAAAAATGAAACTTTTTGTCACTTAAATTCACTCTTGGTAAATTTTTCATATATTTTATCCTTATTTTCTTTTGTACAATCCTAAAATAATATTCATATTCTTCCTTTTTATTTAAATATATAAGAATATCATCTATAAAGACTACAAAAAACTGAACAAGGTAACATCTAAACACACGTTTCATTAAATCCATGAAGATAATAGGGGAATTAGTAAGATCATATGTAATCACTATAAATTAATAGTGTCTATAATTTTACGAAATTCATTCTTGCATATATTATCCTTCTTGACCCTTAATTGATGACATCTAGAACGAAGGTCAATCCTAGAAAATTATTGAGCTCTATTATTTTGATAGACAAAATGCACACAACCTTGAGTAAATAATAAGTAAAAAAATAATAGGTTCACCTTAAAGTATGATGTTATATTTCATTATATCCTAGTCCAAGTAGCCAAAATGTATGGAACCTCAAGTTACTATTCATTGAAATAGGTTTCATAAACATTTCAAAAATTAACTATAGAATAACCCATGGAAAATAAATGAGTTTCATAAACATATCATAATCATAATCATAACCCATTGAGAAAAATAATAGGTATGGTATCCTTGGATCATATTCTTAGTAAATCATATGTAAAATAAATGGATGTCATCATAAATAATAACGCATTTACATGGAATATTTCTTGAGGAAAATACCATTTCTATTTTGGAATAACATCTTTAAATTATAAAAAATTTACAAATTAATATGGAAAATATTTTCTTTGAAATTATCCTTAAGAAATATAAAGGAATATTAAAATATTTATTGTTCATGAAGGAAAGAAATTATATTCATGTAGTATATGTTAAAACAATATTTCCTTTTACATTTTCGATAAAGATTCAAAAGTACCTAATTTTAAAAATGCTAAGAACAATCATTTTAAACCAATTTTTTAAATAGTAAATAATCTGTAAAAATTAATTAAAAAATCATATTTTAATATAAAAAATCCTTGAAAACATTTTTATAAAACATGTATATAGAGGAAAAATTATTTTTTACCGAAGAGAGAAATAAACTCGATTTTACTTAAAAACATTTGTTTGGTCTTTTGAGTTCTGAAAGAGAGGAAAATAAAATTAAAACATGTAATATCTATAAATATCTAGAGTATTAGAAAATTCATGATATTATTGATATATAGGAAATAAAATTTCATTATCATAAACTTTATCATAAACAATCCTGATAAATAATGAGATTGTAACAAAAATCGATTACCAGAAGTTTGAATTGATTCAAAAGTTCTTTAACATCCTATATAATAAATTTAAATTTATTATAATTATATAATAGAATCAATTTAATACTTATAATATCATATATGATCCACTTATAACATTTCAATACCCATTTATTAATAATTCCTTATTAAAATCATCATTTTTGGATGTTAACTGTTTTATTTTTCATGAGAATTTTATTTTGTTAGTTCAGATCATTGTACTTTGATCATGGATAAATAATATATAAAATTTTAATCATGATATAAATATAATATATATTCATTATATATATATAGTGTCATTCTTAAAAGGTATACATATGAAAATTAGTTACACCGTTTATGGGGATGATAAGTCGTACATATGCATGAACAATGATTTCACTCTTCGACTAATGGAGTGTAAGAAAGGTAAAAACATTAACCTTTAAGGGATCATTATTATATCATATATATAATATATATTCATTAAATCAATTATTATTACCATTCCTATGAAACATAATTGAAAAATGAATCACATCGCTTTGTTGAGGTGGTAGTCCACACATACACATGAGCAACATTATCGTTTTTCAAAGGATAGGAGGGTAAAGAGGTAGATATTATATTATAAATATATAAGAATAATTTTTTAATAAATATTATATATAAATTTTAAACCCATTATAATAAACATCCATTAAATATGGTGATAGAAAATGAATTGTATTGTTATGTGGAGGTCGTGGTCCACACGTATGCATGAGCGATACTTTCACTTCCCATTTGATGGAATTTAGGTGGATATTTGTGGTTCCAAAATAAGAATAACATTTTATCATATTAAGGATTCTTAATTTATTTTTTTAATGAATACTACATATTTATAGGAGGTAAGAGAAGAAATAAATTGAAGTAGGTCAGGTAAGATGATTACCTCTCCTTCAGTTATCCCCCTTTAGATCATTTCTTAAGGACCATTGGAATGGTATTTTAAGAATACCATAAACTATATTTAATTTATAGGTAAGTTTATAATATATTTGGGAATTATTTTTCATGATATAGGGGTAAAAGGGGAGTAAAGAAGAGAATGGAGCGGTGTCCTTTTATAAGTGGGTGAGATGAGACACATGGAAATTATTAAAAGATTAAAATATAATAAATTCATTCAAAAGAGAAATGATTTAAAATGGATATAGATTAGAATGTGTGATATTATGTGGTATAAATATGTCTAGATAATATTATTTATACAAGTTTAATTATAAAATTTACACGTATCTCTTGGTTTAACCCCTCGTAAACCTATTTTAACCTCAACCCCGATGATTTTTTTTATTTTTACTATTCATTATGACAAAAAATAAGTGGAATAATTATATTTTTTAAATTATTTTTTTTAAAAAAAAAAAATCATTTTATAAAATTCAATCTATAAAATTTTATGAAATTACTTTTAATAAAAACTTGCATAACATGATGAAAAATGGTATTCCAGAAAAATGTTTTCTTAAGTATAGAAACTTTTTTATACCAGAATCCACATAAGATTGATTATAATGACCATAATTGGATTATTAATAATATAAATGAAATAATTTTACTTTAAAAACCACTTTAAAACAAAATATAACTTTGTAAATGCTTTAAATGAAAAGACTATTTTCAATAAAAATCGGTATTTTTCACTATTTATCAAAAAATTAATTTTTTTAGAAAATTATCAAAAAATAAATCTTATATAAATTTGAAATTTAAATTTCCAAAATTATTTTCATTTTTTCAAATAAATTTTATAAAAGTGGAAAAACTTAATTATATTATTCTCTCACAAAAAGTAATAAAAATCATTTTTGAGGAAAAAGTATTTCCTTGAAGCATATAATGACTTTTCTAAAAATATATTTTCTTTATCCAAAAAAATTATAATTTTTTTTAAAATGTGGTAATTTATTTTCATAAATCCAATTTAAAAATTATATTGTAACAATATACTATATTATGGTTCATTTAGACTTAGGGTTGTGTGTATCGCAAGATATCAAAGAAATTAAATTTATTTTAAAATTTTTTATCTATAATAAAATATCAGGGTGTTACAATGAATAATGTTTTTCACGATGTGTTTTAAAATTGTGTGGGTGAGTCATTTCCACCCAAAGTGGAAAATATCAGGGTGTAGTGGATGAGTTCCTATGATTTGTATGCATGCAATATCTCTCTTTATGTTTATGTAAATTCTTATGTTGGTTAAAGAATATTGTGTGGTGATAATTTAAAACACTTGAAAGTAATGAAATGAACATATGGTAAATAGAAATTGGAACATTAATTACTTTAAGTTTTTGGATTAGTGTTCTTATGAAAACCCATATCATTAATACACCATAATTCATGATTTATTATAGAAATATACACTTAATAAAATCCCAAAAATATTATGATGCCTAGTGTATTTAGGTAATTGAATATTTATCATAATAACCTGAATAATGGGTACAAAAAAATTATTTAAAAACTCAAAAAATCCCCTTATATTCCATTGATCTTCTAATTCTTCATGAGATAACATGGGGATATACATAAGAAAGGGGTGAGATATAAATCCCAGTAAGGGAATAATCAAAGCATAACATGATGAATGTAATACATGCGAGTCAAGAATCATATCAAGGTGACATAAAAGGGGTGATAATAATAAAATTTAATATTGAAGCATGATATATGGTGATAACATCAAGGTGACATAACAATGTGGAAATAACATAAAGCATGACCTCATAATCATAATTCAAGTCTAACTGTTTGGAAATAAAAACATAGTATGCTTATGATAACCTCCTATGAACCATAAAAGGTATCTCATGAGATAAAAACATCACCCAATGCATTGAAGGGATACATAATTCTATTCCCCTGGTCACATTCATATCATACATGAATTTGTGTAACACATAGATTATAAAACATAAGAATGTCATTTATCACTTTTAATCCCTAGATTAAATATTATGGGTTACATACATGGAAGTCACAAATAAAGGAAGGATTGGTACATCTAGGTGAATACCCTTGAGAATAAATGTGGATGGGTATTCAAAACATAATTTTTTGGCATGGAAAATTATAAGATAATTTTAGTAGTATAATAAGTGTACATAAAGATTCATGGAAGGATTTAATGCGAGTGAAATACGGTGTCTCATTACTTAGAAATCATAATGAAAATAAAGGGATGTGTAAAAACATATTAAAACATGAATAATTTGAAACCAAAAGGCATAATATAAATAAATTTATTAAATAAAGAGGAGGAGTAGAGAATCCCTTACCTTAAGAGGATGCTTCTAAAATCTTGCGAGGAGATTATCGAGAGCTTGGAAACAAATTGGGTAGGATTTAGAGAGGGATTTGGAGAGAGAAAATTTGTTCTCAATGTGTTTTTATTGAAGAGTAGTGGAAGTTTGTGTTGTTATTTATTGAAAAATAGAGGATAATTCTATATTAATTTATAATCTTAGGCTTTGTCTTCTATAGAATAAAATAATCAAAACCACAAACCTTCTCATGATTTTCCCATGGTTTCTCCCAAATAAGATTGATATTGAATATTTTATAATTTTATAAATTTAACATATTAAAATAATACCATTTTTTATGTAGAAGTGATTCATGTTCATAAAAAACTGATTTTGAAACCCTAAAATATAATATGGGTTTTCGAGGATTCATTAAAGCATTACAAAATTAATCAAATAACTTCAAAAAAAATTATGTTAAAAGGAAAAATTATTTTTGAAATGTATTCCATTTATAGTATTTATTATATCACTTTTAGTCTATAATTATTTCATAATACATACAGTATATTTATATCATATTTAATATTTACCCAAAAATCTGACTGTCTTAGAAAATTATAAAAAAATTCACCATTAGATAATTTCAACGTGTTAATTTAAAAAATTATACTTATTTTAATAAAATAATTTTCTAAATATGTGAATTTAAAATTTTAAATAAAAATACTTATTTATGGGAAAATACTAGTTTGTACGTCACTAACCGCTTTCTGAGCCTTATAAAAATTTTATTGGACTTTGTTAAATTATATTATCATTTAAAATTTTAGTTTCATTGTATCAAAATATATTTTTTTCAAACTAATTATTCAATAATTTATATATAGTAATAATACAAAGGGATAAATAGAATCATTATTTTATTTATAATAAAAAATAAAAATTCATACTATTATTATCTAGTTATATAACCCCTTATTACCCTAGCATACGCCCTAAGGGTAAGGTGCTGGATGATGATACTTTATTAGAGTGGTTCAGAGAACATGGTTTTGGATGTGATATCTATAAGCTTGAAATTATACTATAAATAGTTCTATTGATGTTTCATTTTTTGAATTTCATATTGGGTTTAGTCAAGGGTAAATCACAATGACACTATATACTATTAAATATATAATATTTGGGATTATTGGGGGTATAATCAAACTAGTCGAGGCCATAAATTCTTCTATCTGTGTAAATTATACTTTATAATAACCCATAATATATACCAATCTTAACAATCAATATACAATGGAAATATTATCAATGATTAAGATGAGTAATGGCCTTTTAAGTTTGACCAAATATATTTTATAACAGATAAAAATTACCAAAGTAGTGCATATGTTTTCTATAACTACATTACTTAATAAGGAATTTATTCATTAAAAATGGGAATTTCATTTATAAAATTTTTGAGAGTTACATTTTCCCCCAATTTAGAAATTTCTCTCTAGATATTTTATTTAATACACTAAAATAGATGATGGTACATCTATTTCATCACCTATTCCGGTTCCCAGGTTGTTTCTTCAAATTAGTTGTTCCTCCACAATAATTTGACTAGGTGAGTTGTATTTTTTCTTAGAACTTTGTCTCTATAATCTAATATCTTCACTATATTCTCCTCATATGAATTATTATTCTCTAAGGGTACCACCTCTAGATTCAGTACATTTTAGGGGTCTGATATGTAATTCCTTAAGAAGGATATATGGAACACATCATACACTTGAGATAGGTTAGGTTGGATTTCTTGTTAATAGGAAAAAACTCTGATATAATCAAGAATCTCAAAGAGGATGACATATCTTGGAATAAGATTTACCTTCTTCACAAACCTCATGACTTTATTACATGGTGATATAAAAAACACTTTATCTCTGACCTCAAAATCCAGGTCTTATCAATGATTATCTATATAGATTTCCTATCAAATTTGTGTTGATTTCATATGATATTGAATGGTTTTAACCTTATCCACCATATCTTGGATGATATTAGGCCCTATAATCTTACATTCTCTAACATCATCCCAATATATTGGAGTATAACACCACTTACCATACAAATCCTCATAAGGTGTCATTTGAATTTTCTATTATATGAGAAATCCACTAGGGTAATGTAATGATCCAAAGATCCTTGGAAATACATCTAACATGATATCATCGCATCCTCTAGAGTTTTAATGGTTTTACTAGATTTAACATTCATTTAAGGGTGATAAGTAGTACTGAAACTCATATCTATATCCAATTATTACTAAAGGATTCTCCAAAACTTCGAGGTAAACCTCAGATCTCGATCAAATATAATAGAGATTGGTACTCCATGAAGTCTTACCACTTCTCTTATATATATCATGGTGATTTAGTTAAGAGATAAATATTCCTTGATAAAAATGAAATACACTAAATTTATATAGATATCCACTACCACTCATATGGTGTTATTTCCTTTAGATGTCATAGGGAGTCCTTTGAGGAAATCCATGGTTATGTTTTCCCATTTCTATACTAGTATGAGTCATGATTTCATCATACCATTAGAATTAATTTTCATCCTTTAATTTTTGATATACCAATCATCATGATACAAATTTCACAATCTACTTATCCATGTTATCCTACCAATAGTTTTTCTCCAGATCTCTATACATTTTCGTGCTTCTTGGATGAATAGAGAAATATATGGTATGTGTATCAAGTAGAAGTTCCCACTTCATATCTTATTTTTATAGGGAACATATATATGTTCCAAACCTTATGAATCCATCTTTAACAAAGTTAAAATCTATAATAATTTCTACCTTTCATTTTATCTACTCATCATCTTTTTGGGACTCCTTAATCCTCTCAATAATGGATGGTTGAGAATTTATTTGATTCGTATATGTGACACATTTTCTCTATATAGATTATTTCACCAAATATTTAATGTTTATATCACTAAAACCAATTCTAGATCATGTGTTGGGTAGTTCTTATCATGAATATTTAATTTTTGGTAGGTTTAGGCTATCAATTTGTCATGTTTCATGAGTACAAAACCTAATCCCTTTTTGTGTGCATCATTTTAGACCAAAAATTCTTTCCCACAAGTGGGTAATATAAGAAAGTTTGCAGCAATTAACCTCTTATTTAACTCATTAATTATATCCTCACATTCATCATTCCAAAAAAATTCACTCCCTTCCAAGTTAGTTTGGTTATTGGTCTTGAAAATCATGATGATTTTATTACAAATCGATGATAATACCCTATTAATCCAAGTAAACTATAGATCTCCATTATAGATTTTGGTCAGGTACATCCTTTAATTGCCTATATTTTTTAAGGACCCATATATATCCATTTTTTGGTGATACCATCCCCTTGGAATGTTACTTTATCCATCCAAAACTCACAATTTTTTACTTTTCATATAAATTTTCCCTTCACAAGGTTTTTATTAAAAAATCCAAATGCTCATCATGTTCCTCCTTTATTTTGGAATAAATAAGAATATCTTCTATAAATACTACCAAAAATATTTCAAGTAAATACCCAAATAATCTATTCATTAAGTATATAAAGATATCTAGAGCATTATCGAGTCCAAATGGAAAAACTATGAACTCATAGTTTTATTAACTTATATGAAAAGTGGTCTTGGGGATATCCACCTTCTTCACCTTTACATGATAATATCCCAACCAAAGATCCACCTTAGAGAAGTACTGTTATCCATGTAGTTGATCAAATAAGTCATCAATCCATGGAAGAGGATACTTTTTCTTTATCGTGATCATTTTGATCTCATGATAATCAATGCAGAGGCACATTTACCCATCCTTCTTCTTGATGAAGTTGACCAACACACCCCATGGTGAAGTATTTGGTTACATAAACCTTTAACCATATTTTACTATATTTGATTCTTAATCTCTTAAAGTTCAATAATGGAAATTATATATAGAGTATTAGATATTGGAAATTCTCTAGGTATAATATTTATTGGGAACTTAGACTCATGTCTTGGAGGAATACCAAGAAATTATCCAGGAAAAAATATCAACATATCCCCTTACAATGGGCATGGTCTCAAGGATGATCTTTTCCTTACTCTCAATCATTTAAACTAGATATGATTTCATATAAGGAAATAATATAAATGTTTGATATGATGATTCAAAAGAAGATACATCCTCCTCCTTGAATATATATAGAATGTGAGGGAGATTCATGAAACATATGGTAATTTCATTCTCTTGGAAATTTATTTTGGATTTTTATAAGGAAATCCAATTCATAAACATAATTTCCTTTAATTTATCTAAAGGGGGTATCATAAGTTTCACTGAGAAGTTCATCCTACAAATATGGATAGAGGATGAGTTATATACTTAAGAAGCAATAAATTTCTCATTTTCAATTTACATCAATATCTCAACTTCCATATTTTGAGATGGGATTTTAATACTAAACATTATTGATATAAGAGAACATGTAGAGCCAGAATAAAATAGTGTGTTCATTATTCTTGAATGAATAAATAGCATACCTATTACCATGTCATTATCAAGATCCACCTTAGCAGTTATTTTGGTATGAGTTCACCCTTTCTTTATAGGCATTAGAAGTTGTTGTCGTCGATTATCATCAATAACCTCGAGATTAGTGCATTAATTCACATAGTTTCCTTATTCATTGTAGTTAAAATATTGGAAAATAGGATGAGGGTTGAATAGAGAATTTATTTCTTTCATAATATTGGTGGGATTCTCTCATTAGTATGTGCTATCTAGGTTCCCTTCTTTCCAACACCTAAATAATTTCATTGTCTGATTAAGGTAATTTTCTGGATGCTTCTTCCCACACATTTTACAAGTGGGATGTTGAAATTTTTTCCACTATGAGATTTCTCCATCACTCCCCCAGAATTAAACTCTATTATCCACTTCCTATCTCTAGTCCTGTGAGACCCTTAAGATTATCTAGTCTCTATTTTGAATTTGAGGGAACATCAGAAAATTTCTTCATAACTATCAATGTCTCAAATCAAAAAAATATTTTCAAAGAATTAGCTTTAGCCCACAAAATAAGCGGTCGAATTTACTTTTTGGGTCAATGAAAAAGATGGAGTCATATTATGAAATCCTTGTGAAGTTCATCTCATATGTCCCATTGGATTCAAAATCCTTTTGATTTATGCCAATGAAATCCCTCTCCATTTTAAGTCAGAGAGTGCGAGGAAAACCTTTATTGAAAAACATTTTTTGAAACTCTTTCCAATATATCGCTTCTATATCCTCCTCAAGATTCACATTTTTGATTAATGTCCACCATTGATCAAATTATCTCTCAATATAATAAACATATAATACAACCATATATTTATTAGAGAATTATAGGATAAATAATATCTTTTCAATGGATTTGATCCATTTTTCCATGATTAAAGGATCAGAAGGTCCATTAAAAGATGGAGGATAATGTTATATTAAGGTCTCAATAAACTTTATATTTCTTAGGGGGATACAAGGTATTATCCATAATTGAAGTTTCTATAAAAAACTTAAGTTAATTGAGAGTGTATTTTTATGATGTTCCCAAATCCTACTCCCATTGGGTTGGGAAACACATTTTGGAATTCATTACATTTCCCATCATAATGGTTGTTTACTTGGTTCCTCCAATTTCAATCCATTTACTAAAAAAAAGGGAAAATTAGGGATGATAATTTTAAAACTGTTAATGATATAAAATAGATAATATAAACATTAAAAGGATAAATCATAAACAATATATATTCCTTAAACTATTAATTTCTAGGTTTAAATCTAACTTATCCATGTTCTATTTCTTAGTATAAATTTTTATGGGGGATTTTTGTTCCCTTTAGGATGGTTCATAAGGAGATTGTGAATTTACTAACGAATATACCATAAGAGTGTCAAAATAGGTATATAGTATGACTTATTCGTCATTCACCTGGTGATGATTGAATTAATAGCCAATGAACCCTTTTCTGGGTTATTACCCCTAGGTACAATTATTCCATAGCCACTCCCACTTATTGTATCCAAACGGGGATTTTGTTTCTTGAAAACCACTTACTCTATACTTTTTAATAATTAAGGGATGTTTCCCTATGTTTAATCTCATATTTAAGGCTTTCACTAATGTTTTATAATCCTAATACCCATAAATAACTAAACCTTTCTCAGATACCAACTATGATAACCCATATCTTTAATACACATTAATTAATTATTTTTTATATAATGATACACTTAATTAAATACCAAAATATCATGAGGCCTAGTGTATTTGGGTAATTAGATACATATCCAAATAAATTGAAAAATAAGTATAACAACATTGTTTAAAAACTCTAAAACATGCCCTTATATTCTATCATTATTTTAATACTGCATGGGGTAACCTAGGGATGTACATAATAAAGGGATGAGATATGAAGATCAATAAGGGAATAGTAAAAGTATAACATGATGAATGAAATACATGTGATATAAGTAGATTATCAAGGTCAAATAAAAGGGGTGATAATCATAAACTTGAATGTTTAAGAATGATATAAGATGATAACATCAAGGAAATATGGGAATGTGGAAACAATATAAAGCATGACATCATAAGTATAAGTCAATGATAATTTCCAATAAAACACAAAATAGTGTTCTTAGGATAACCTCCTATGAACTATACATGGTATTTCATGAGAATAAAACACTATCTAATGCATTTTAGGGCTATATAATTTCTTTCCCACCCTTCACATTTATATCATATACATGCATTTGTGTGCCACATAGATCATACAACAGAATAACACATTTCATAAATTGTAATCCCGTGATTAAGGAGTGTAGAATATATACATAGAATTACCCTATACATTAAGGATAATTACATCTAGTGGAATACCCTTGAGTGTAAATGGGTATGGATATTCACAACAAAAATGATTGGCATGGAAAATCATTAGATAATTTTGGCAGCAAATTAGATGTACATAAAGGTTCATGAAAGGGTTTAATGAGAGTAAAAGGTGTTATATAATTAATTTCAAATCATAAGTACAGTAAATGGATGTGTGAAAACATATTCCAATAAGACAAATTATAAATCAAAAGGCATAATACAAATAAAGTTCTTGAATTAACAGGAAAATGATATAATTCCTTACCTTGAGAGGGTGCTTATAAAATATTGGGAGGAACTTCTTATGAGCTTGGGAACACCTTAGAAGGGATTCAGAGAGGGATAGGGAGATTAAATTCATGCTCAATGAATTTTGATTGAATAGGATTTAGAGTTTGAGTGGGTATTTATAACAAAAGAGAGGGAATGTTTTTTATTAATTTCCAAACATAGGTTTTGGACTCGATATAATAAAATAATAATAACCCCAAATATTCCCATGTTTTTTCACATGGTTTCTAAAAACTAGGACTGGTATTCAATATTTTATAAGTCCAATAATTGAACATATAAAATAATTACATTGGTGATGTGGAAGTGAGTCATGTTCATAATGAATTGATTTTAAGACCTTAAAATATAATATAGTTTTTGAATGATTCATTAAAGGTTTATAAAATTAATCAAATAACTTCAAAAAAATTATTTTAAATAGTAAAACAATTTTATTCATGGATGAATTTCATAGTATTTATTACATCACTTTTTGGATATTATGATGACATAATACCTACCATATATTTGTACTGTATTAAATTTTTATCCAAAAATTCTTCAATCTTATAAAATTAAGAAAAAATCACCATTAGCTAATTTAAATGTACTGATTCCAAAAATGATATTTATTTTATAAAAATAATATTATAAATATGGGAATTTAAACTTTTAAATAAAAATATTTATTTACTGTGAAATAATAGTTTTTACAACACTAACCTCTTTCCGACCCTCATAAAAATTATATTGTACTTCATTAAATTATGTTATCATTTATATTAAAATAAATATTTTTTAATAGAAATATTTCTTAAAAATAACAATTATTTTAAAAATTATTCAATTTATCAAAAATATGTTTTAATTGAAATAATATATTTCCCAAAATACATTTTTGGTTTCTTTATATCAAAATATAATTTTTATCAAACTCATTATTAAAAAATCTATATATAGTAATAAGAAAACAAATATATATAACATTATTTTATTTATAAGAAAATATAAAAAACCATACTACTAGAGTTTAGATATAAAACCCCATATTAAACCAAATTATGCCCTAAGGGTGAGGTGTGAGATAGTGGCACTTTCTTGGGGTGGTTTGGTGAACATGGTTTGGGCTAAGATTTTGATAAGCTTCATCTTCTATTATAAACGGTTCCATTCAAGCTTCATTTGTTTAATTTTAGCTTGGGATTTATCAATAGAAAATACCCGTGAAAAAATATCCCTAAAAATCTTAGATAATTGGGGTTCATAGGGTATAATCCTCATAAAACCCAAAGATTTTGTGAAATATTATTTTTTGAATTAATTTAATCTTTTTGATATTTTTCATTTCACGCAACACTAAATATAGCTTGTGTTATATGAAAACACTATGTTTGGCCTGCATTTCACACAACATAAAGTTAATCTTTCACTACACGCAACAATTATATTACCTTGTGGTATAGAAAACACTATTTTTGGATTTTGTTACACATAATTCCAATTTCCTTCGATATCTTTCATTATACACAAGACCGAGTTTTACTGAACTACAATATACTATCAATATTTTATTAAAATATTATTATAGTTACCACCTAATCATTGGAATGGGAGTTACAAATAATATAAACTAAATGGTAAAAATATGATCTAAAAATGTATATAAAATGAATCCTTTAGTTATCAATTAGTTAGAAATGAAAGTAATAACTTTTTTAAAATGAAGAAATTCCTTTTACAAGAAAACTATTTTTCTATGTACAAACACCATTTTATCTCAATAAATTAAGAAAACCACTATTGATGAATGTTTTTAATAAAATTTATATATTATATTTTCAGTAATTTTTTTACACTCATACAATATATTTTAAAGGCATAATATAAGAATAAATCCAATTATATGAACAAAAAATAAGTATTTTTCGAAAAGGTAATTTTACCGCCTTTTGATGGTGAACCTATTTTAAATATAATTTTCTAAACTTTTATAATTTTTATTTTAAAAACTGAACTTCATTTTTTAAATTGTAATATCAAAATTTACTTTGGGTGAATTTTTGTTATTTTTTTGAGAAGTTTCATTTTTTAATGAATAGTAAAAAATAGTAAATTTTAATTCAAAACTATTTTTTCATATAATTTATTAATATAGTTAAATTATATTTAAAATTGGTTTTAAAGTATAATTATATCAATTATATATAAATTTATCCAATTTATTTCATTTTAACCAATTTCACATTGACATTGGATATAAAAACATTTCAATCTTTTGGACCCTTTTGCTTTAAAAATTCATCGTCTCATCCCATTTGAGGGATTAATTTTAAATTAATTTATACCAATTATGTGATTAGAATTTCGAAAAATGGATTCCAAATTTGGAATAATAATAATTTCTAATTTCTAATAAGGTCAAATTAGTTTTTTACCAAAAATATTAGTGAGAGTAATTAAAATTAATTACAGTGATTAAGGAAAAAACAAGATTATTTAGTCGATAAAATTTAATTTAAGGGGGAAAATGACCTATAACCAGGTCAAAAAAATATTGTATGGAATTATTTATATTAATTAAAATCTTTTAACGAAATTTAAAAATTATTGTAGGCACATTATGTAAGGGAAACCTCTTAATAGTATTTACCTTTTTATATTTACAAGAATTCCACTCATCCTCCACTATCAAAGGGTAGTCACCCCCCACTTATTCACAACTTTAAAGACCTTTTTGTCATACATAACCTGCTAATATATCCTCCCAAATTCCTTTTATTAATCCAAGAATCATCCATTTTTGCAAAAATCCATCCAAATAATTCCTTTGGTTTAACCAAGTGGAGTTACCCAAAGAAGATGTAACATTCTTCCACAAGCTCTTTTGCTTTATTTTCATTCTCCACCCACATAAAATATTCTTATTACGTGATTATATAATAAAATAAGTATCATAAATATAATATTATGTTGTTATTATAATTTTTATACCTACAAAATACACACTTCCATCAAATGGGTAACAAACTTACCGTTCGCATGTACGACAGACTATCGCCTTGTGAAACGATGTTGTTCGTTTTTTCCTTTACCACATATCATGGTTGGGAATTTTTATGGACATACTATTTTTATATGATATATATTATATATATTATTTTTTATGATTATTTAATTATAATGTAAAACATCCCTTTAGGATTTCCATTTTGTGTAAATATGATAACTTCATTTGTAGACGTGTGAACTACCGTCATCTCAAAGCGATGTGATTTGTTCACTTGCATGGAATGTATCAAGAATGGATTTAATAAGTTTATATGATATTTATGAAATAATAATTATAATTGAATGATAATATATATATATATACATATATTTCATTTACTTTTTTCTTTTAATACGATAAGAAAACAGAAACAACGTTCATGCGTTCATACAACCTACCATCTCCATGAATAGTGTATTATATTTCATATTTATATATTTTATATATTTTTATAAATATTTATATAATTAATATTAAATATATTTATATCATTTTTTAAAGTATGGAAATAATTAAATCATGAACTAATTAAGATGACCAAGAATAACTAGTCAAATCATGTACGAAAAACACAGCGGATATTACCCGAAATGTAATATTGACATGGAATTGTTAATAAATGGGTAATATAAAGTCATAATAAAATAATATATGGTATTATACATAAGAATATATTTATTTGGTATATTTACAATAAACTTATATTTATTACACTGGATTTTCGAACGTGTACAAATAAAGTCAAAACTTAAGGTAAGTGTTTTCTCATATCACTTTTATTTCTATGAGATATATGAAATATTCACCACTCATTCTTGTTGTGTGGTGTATATAATATACTATGACATTTTATATCATGAATTTAATTTATTTAATGATATAAAAAGTTCCAATTTATGTTATTATTTCATGGGGATTATGAATCAAAATTTACTCAAGTATTAAAGGGATTTCTGGTCTCACTTTTATTTCAACGAGACTTATGCCTTATTCACCCATCGTTTCTTATGTGTGGTGTATATACTAAAAATTAATGAATTATATTATTAATATCCTAAAATTTATGGTTATTTACATATCCATTTTTTGATCTATATTTCATGGGGCTTACAGTTCAAGAGTTATCAAATCGGTAAAGGAATTTTGTCTCAATTTTCCTTCTTTGAGACACATGTTATATTATGCACCTATATTATTTTATGAGATCTATATAATTCCATTTTAAATGTTGTTTCATGAGTATACTTCCATTAATTATATTTTAAGTTTCATTTTATGTTATTCTTTCATGTTATTTTGATTCATAGTTACCAAAGTGGTAAGATTTTATTGCTATAATCCCATCATTTATCGATATTGTTTAGGATTATACTTCCATTAATGAAATATTATAATCCATATCTCAAAAATTATCATCAATTTTATTATCCTCTATTTATTGATGATATATTTAATTAATAGTATCATTTTCTACTCTTTGGTACTTAATATAATTAATAATATTTTTTTAAAAATATGAATTTAATTCCCTCTTCTATCAAAAATACATTTTATTCAAAAAAAATGTTTTCTAAATATGTTTCCATTTTTTTGAATGATCTCTTAATATAATTTTCAAGTGAAAAGTATTTTATAAATTTTTTATTTTTTAAATAGTCTTTAAAAGTGAAATTTTCAAATCTGAAAAGATATTTTCCTGAAGAAATATTTCAAATTATTTTTAAAAGATTACTTTATATTATTTAAAGTTATTTTTTCAAAGAAAATTATTTTGAAAAATATTTATGTTTTTGAAAAGATATTTTCAAACAAAGGTTATTTTCTTTTAAGAAATTCTTCGTGTGATCTTTCAAAACCCTTCCCCATATAAGTTGACATCCTTGATATAGTTTTTTCTTTACTAGGAATATGATCCAAGGAAACCATTCTTATTTTTATTTTAATGGTTTATTTTTAATATGATTAGTTTTTTATGAAACATGTTTCTCTTCCATGGTTTATACCATGATAAATGCTTATGAAACCCACTTCCTTTCATGGGTTATTGTAGGATGAAATGATTATGAAACCTATCTATTTTCCATAGGTTATGATATGATGAGATGTTTATGATACCCAATTCATCTCATGAGTTATGAAATTATTTTTATGAAACCTATCTCTTTTTATGGTTCATGATATGATGAATGTTTTATTATCTTGCAGAACATGTATGTATGATTTAATTATATAACAGGTGAGACCTATATCTCCCTCTCATGCATTTGGTAATGATAAATGTTATGTGAGATCATATAGTACATGGGTTGTAGCCCAAGCCCGAAAATAAGAGGTTATATGGGTTATAACCCAAGCCTGAAATAAGATGGTACACATGAGGTAATCCCAGCCCCAAAACAAGAGGGTACATGGGAGGGAATTATTGGAGTTGGTGCCTTAGAACCAAATTTTCTGTACTTTATGACAACTTGTATTCATATTTTGGAATATTAATAAGATTCTTATTACATCATGATTATTCTTATATATAAGATAATATGTGATAATGTCCCTAGAGTAGCTATTGCACTAAAAGTTCATAACAGTTTCTCTCTATGATGAGAACCTGGAAGTTCTAAGACACTATTTTTAAATATATATTCTATATCCATATGATATAATTTAAGGGAAACAAATGATATAGTCTATAATGGGTGGAGACTCATTGGGACTTGAGTCACCTTCTCTTGGTGTATTCCCTTTGAAATATCTAGTAGGATATTATTAGAAAGGGACCCACTAGTAGGAAATCCACATTTACATGTTTCATTGAATTTTACTAACTATGTATGTGTCTATTGTTCCTTAGACTTTAATATTATTATTAATTAGTGTTATGAGTCATTTAATTTGATGTATTTATGAAAACTATGATGACAGATTTTTACGGAGAGGTAAGATACATTAGGTGCATCATGAGTAATATTGCATTAATGAATAATGCAAGAAAGGATTTATTCATTATGTTCTTTAATGGAAGTTAATATCTAATTATATTTTATGAAAATGATATATAATAAGTAAATACATGGACATGATGTTTTATAGGCAAGTTATATTTTTGAAAAGTCAAAGAAAGAGACATCGAGCACATAAGTTGACAACACCGATATACAACCTACTTGATTTGAGATATTGTGATAAAGGGATTACATTACATAGTAAGCATCAATATGAGTTATTATCTCATTTTGGAATTAACTTATTTCTATAGGTGTGCCTTGGTGTGTTGCTATATGTTAACCTTGGACTTTAGGCTGCTTCTCCTAATGCCATTGAGAAAGAGGCCTATAGGGTCACACACTAAGTGTATATAAAATATAAGTTAAATAATATATTATAATTTATTATTTAAAAAGTTGAATAAATATTATTACCACATGTGGTTTAATAATTATTCATGTTTTATTGATCTCATTTATCCTTTCACCGGTTATTCAAGAGAATATAATGTGAGAAGAATATTTAATAAATATTTTTTTTGCTATTTAGTGAACATAGTATTTATTTATTTATTAGTGAATAATATAGTGATACTTATTTAATAAATAAATAAAAATTATTCAAGGTCAGATAAATATTATGGAGGAATTACAGACTGTGATTTTAGGTCCGATGAGAAAATAATAAATTTTGAATATTATTTGATTAAATAATTTTTAATTTTGATTTGTAAGTTAAGTGCATGTTGAGAAATAATAATATTAATAATATTATTTTACATGGGGTTTTCTCTAGGGTTAAATAAATAATTAAGGTAATTTGGGAAATTATTTTATTTTATCCCTAGCGATATGTAAACCCAGTTATGTTATTTTCTCGAAAGGATAATTCATTTTTTTGGGTTATGCACAATGGAATTGTAGAATTATCTCAAGCCCTTGAGATCTATATTATCCAAGATCTCTCCCAAGAATGGAGAGAAATCTTCCTCCACCAAATCAAGAAGAATTATTTAGAATAAATTCTTATAGAGATCAAAGGCAGATGTCGTAAGTTCAAGGATCTATCGTGCTATCACCTGAATATTCCTTCGGTGACATCTAGAGATTCGTGGAACACATATGGATCACCACTAGAGGGAATTTTCACTTGATTCCTAAAATGCAATGATGATGCATCACAGATCTATTATCAGATCCATCAATAAAGAAAAAATTCTCTCAAGGTAATTCTTATTTAATTAAATTAATTATAAATAATATGTGATGATCCTATATTTGGTTCTGGCATGATTCATGTTGTCTATCTTCTTTGATTCAATTCTATTGAACAAAGAGTTTATCATCATGAAGATCACAAATTTATCACTTAACATGGAAAAAAGCAATGTTGGGAAACACCTATTGCACACTTCCACTATGTTCAGAACCTTCATGTGGTATGAGAGTGGTCACATAATTTTTTATAATTATTTAAAGATAATTAGTGATTTACACATTTTAATTTAGATTTCAGTTCAAGTTTAATTATTCTTTTAATCCCAATCATGATATATGTTTCTTCCTCCTTCACTTCTCATATATCTAATCACTATGATTAATTTTAGGAATAAACTACAATCAAAGATCTAATCTAGAGGTGCTAAGGATTTTGTTCGGATAAAATAGAATTACACACCATGTAATTGGAATTATATGCCTTGTACTTGTGGTCAATGCATTAGGAGTCAATTCAAAAATTAATTCAAATAGTGAGTATTGATTACATGTGGTGCATTAAATATCTTACAATGTATGTTGACCTAGCCTGGGTGGTGCACAGTCAACCAGATTACATGTCATGTAGCCCACTTACACGATATATAGTCCCTTTGAGCCATAGGCAGTCCATATATTACCACACATGACCTACCTGACTGGTAAACATGTAAATTGGAGATCACACACGTTTATCCCATTGGAAAAACCGTGTAATCTATTTTTTTTCTAGGTATGATTTACATGCCGAGTCCCTAGGCATGTACCTCAAATATACAGTGAGAGATGTACACGCCATGTAGCTTGCTTGCATATGTCGTGTACTTATACCAAATTACACAGATTTAAAATTTATTTTATATTATTTAAACATTGATCAATGTTATTTTATGTGGTCATAAAGTTGATAAGAAACTCTATGTCATGAGTTTTAATATTTATATAAATATATATAAATTTTTAATTAATATCTATATAATGCTTAGATTTTCATATCATGTATGAGTCATATTACAGTTGTTAATCTATAAGAATGGAAGCATAACACGTGACCAAAAAATCATGTAAATTGTGTAATCATTAAGTTGATACTATAGATCATGAATGTACTTGATAAGTCATGTATTCCATATATCACAAGAGTAAACAATATACAAGTATAATACATGTTGGTTAGATTCGGTTGGGTAATCACCATGTTGCCTCCAAGGTACATTTATGAACAAAGTTAATTTTAAATTAATTTATTTAATTTGTTTAAAATTATAATGGATGAGAATCTCAAAGAAATTCAGATAACAATTAAGATAAAATAATTGATTAATTAAAGATGATAATTAATTGATTCGAGCACGATTTATCTTAAATTAAAATGATTAATAATTGAATGATAGTTTTATTAAATGTGCAATTAGTTGCATGCATGTGGATGATCATGAGAAAATACCAGACCTTTGTATGAAATTGGTTTCATTTTAATTTATTATTAAATTAAATTTTTGGCCTGCGTGCCTTTTCTCCTCTTATTATCTAGGGCTTACATGCCCATGATTTCATTTATGTAAACCCTTTCCCCCTAACCTGTGTGTGAGTAAAAGAATATGTAATGGATGGAGCTCCGAAGCTAGTGGAGGTGGCTCAAGATAGGATCTGGGGTGAAACCAATCCAAGAGAGATACATTGGTGGGCAGGTGGAAAGCTATAACATGAACCTTAAATGGTTCAAGGTGTTTTTGCACTAGGTTAATGGTTAGTTTATCAACCTCTAAAATAACTAAACACTAGTAAAAGCTCATGATCATATCGATTTATTATTTTATTTCTATAAGTTGCATAGTTATCTCGTTAAGTATGTTTTGTCGTGATCACATAAATTAATGAAATTAATGATCATACAAGGCAGAACTAAAATAAATCAGCTTATGAGTAAATATTTTCTAAGAAATGGTTAATCACTTAAGTAAATCCATTTAACATTAACAAGAATGTAGTAAAGATAGTAATTTGGAATTTATGCATAAAGTATAAAATCCATCAATTATATATATTAAGTCAGTATAACCTTTCATTAATTTAGTTAAAATTGAAACATAGTTCAAAGTGCTTGACCAACCATAGTTGGGGTGCTTTTAATTATAAGGGAATTATAACTTGAATTTTTGGGTTGAATTAACTTAGTTCACATTAAAGGTTGACTTCAAAAGAAGTAATTTGTGTAATTGAGAGGAAAAGGATGAGGAAATCTAAATTAATGATTTTAGTATTGGGGAGTCCACTCAACAGATCAAGGAACTGTGAAGTTAATGTAGTTGTAATTTGGAATAGATACCTAAAACCATTCATATTGCCTGAATAACCAATGTTGGGGTAATGAGAAGGGGAATATGGATTATTACCACTATAATTTCAAAGAAATAATATATTCTGAATCCAATGGTGAGGGATATTAGGTTTTTATATAATAGTGGGAGACTAATAAATTTAATATTTATTTATTTGTATATATTTTATCAGTTAAACTACTAAAATCCAACACATATTATTTGTAAAAAACAGTATTAAAATGATTTCAAACATATCACTGTGATCAATACTTGAGAAGTATAACCTTCTCACAAGAACAAATTTTCAAGAGTAGAAAAGGTTATTATGCATTATACTTCACCATGAAAGGAAATTGTATGCACCGAAAGAACCTTTTCCAGTTGCACTTGGTATTGAGTTAAGTGATGAAGAGAAATATCTATATGAGAAACATTTGAATGATGCTAAATATATTTAGTGCTCCATGATATCTTCCATTTGAAATGATATTTTTATGAAATATGAGTACATGGATGCATATAGTATGATGTCCCACCCTTGGTATCTCTACCGAGAGAAGGTGAGACAAGAGAGGTATGAGATCTCCAATGCTTTGTTTACAACTAATATTGGAGATTATGTGCCAGTTAGGCCCCATGTATCCAATCCCATTGGATAGATTGAACACTTAGACATATTATGGTTTAAATTCCCAGATGAGTTGCATACAGATCTCATACTTTCATCACTTCCCAATACCTTATCTAGTTTTATTATCAATAAAAATATGATCAATAATGAGAAGAGTCTCTTATAAATTCATACTTTGATTCACTAAGTGGAGAAGGACATGGGGAATGATAAACCCAAGGTCCTTGTGGTGAATAAGAAAAGGAATAAAAAGGAAAAGGGTCTGAAGACCTATAAATAGTCTAAATCTCCAAAGAAACATTCTGCTAAGAAGAGGAAGATCCTAAGGTAGGGAAAGGAAAAAGAGACAATATGTTTTGCATGTGGCAAGTCAGACCACTAGAAGAGGAACTACACCCAGAAGTAAGAGGATGCTAAAGGTGCATTCTTTATCAAGTGTAATATTTCAATATCTACACATTGGTTATTAGATACATCTTGTGGTGCTCACATATGTATCCAAATATTGGAACCAAGTAGATTTTGAAGGATTTCTATAGGATAGGTGATTATTAGAGCTTCTAATAGAGTAAGGATGGCTGACCTAGCCATCAATGACTACCACCTTTCATTGACAACATGAATGATTTTGGTTTTAAAATATTTTTATTATGTACCCATGGTTATTAAGAACCTATTCTTTGTATCATGACTAGATACAGATGATTTTATTTTCAAATTTGAAAATAAAAGTTGTTTCTTTTATAAGGACAAAATATATTATTGTGTGGCACATTTAAATAACAGTCTTTATGTATTAAATTACAAAAACCAAGTGTTGTAAATTGATAACGAATCATGTTCATATAACTCATATAACACCCTTCTATGTCATCACCATCTTTTTTATGTAAAAGAGAAGTATTTGACAAATCTGTATCAAGATGGTTAAATAGAATATTCTCAACTAAAACCACTTGAAAGATGTCATTATTGTTTATAAGAAAAAATGACCAAACCACCATTTGGTGGGTAGGGTTAAAGGGTCACAAATAGTCTATTATTGGTACACAAAAATGTGTGTGGACCATTTCCATTATAATATAGAGGTAAATATTATTACTTCATAACTTTTACGATGACTTGAGTAGATATGGCTATATTTACTTGATGAGTTATAAGTCTGAGTCCTTTGATAAATTCATGGAATTTAAGAATGAATTAGAGAATAAAATTTAAAATAAGACAAAAAATCTTCAATCAGATCGATGTGGTAAAACTCTTAACCAAGAGTTCATCAACCTTTTACAGGAGTTTTAGATTTTATCTCAACTCACTCCACCTTACACACCATAGTGGAATGGTAATTGTGAAAGGAGGAACTGTAACTTGTTAGACATGATAAGAATAATGATGAGTCATGCAAATCTTCCATTATCCTTTTGGGAATATTCATTATAAACAACTGAATATACATTAAACCGAGTACCAAATAAAGCAAAAAATGGAATTCCTTTCAAGATAAGGAGTGGAAAGAAACATATTTTTTTGCATACTTGTGTAGTGGGTTGTGATGAATTTGTTAAGGCCTTTTTAGGGAACAAACTAGCATCCAGGGAAAAAAGTGTGTCTTTATAGGGTATCCCAAGGAAATAAAGGGATACTACCTATACAACCCCTCAAACAAGAAATTTTCTATCGCTAGACAAGCTTTATTTTATGAGAGGGGGCACATACTCAAAAGGGATAGTAGGAGAAATATTTAATTCATAGAAATACAAGTACTGCATAAGAGCATAATAGAGGTAAGATAACCAGAGAGATATAGGTTTCTAGTCCCCAAATATGGTGAATTGTTATTGATTGAAAATGAAGAACACCTATCCTACAAGGTGGTAGTAGAGGGCTTAGAAGATAAAATATAGAAAGAAGCCATGAATTATGAAATGGATTCCATGTATCAGAACCAAGTTTGGGCTCTAGTAAATCTGTAATTTGATGTAAATCTCTTTGGATTCAAATGGGTATTTAGGAGGAAACTAGAAATGGAAGGTAAAGTAAATACCTATAAAGCAAGGATAGTGGATAAAGGGTTTAAAAAAATCATGGAATTGACTATGATGAAACCTTTTCACCATTTCCTTGTTTAAATCCATCATAATTTTACATGCTATAATAGCCTACCATGACTGTGAGATTTGGATTATGGATTTCAAAACTGCATTCTTTAATGGGAACCTTTAGGAAGATGTATATATGACACAACTATAAGGGTTTGAGACTCCAGGTGATGCCAAAAGTATTTTAAAGTTGCAGAGATCCATTTATCAATTGAATCAAGAATCTAGGTTATGGAACATTTGATTCGATGAATCCATAAAATAATTTGGTTTCATTAAGAATGGATTTGATCTGTGTATTTACAAGAGGTTTAGTGGGAATTAGGTCGTTTTCTTAGTATTATATTTTGATGACATATTACTTATTGGAAATGAAATAATAGTATTAAAATATATTAAGGACTAGTTAAAAAAGTGTTTCTATATGAAGGTATTAGGAAAATCGAGCTATATTATAGGGATCAAGACCATTCATGATAGATCCAAGAGGTTTCTTGGACTAAGTCAAAGTACATATTTTGAACAGATACTAAAGTGATTTAGTATAGAATAATCCAAGAGGGGATTGGTTCTAGTGTCACATGGTTTACATATTTCTAAGAAAAGTGTCCTCAAACATAAAATGAGAAAGATAAAATGAGTAAGATCACATAAACTTCAATGATAGGATCAATCATTCATTTCATGCTATGTACTAGACTTGATTTTTCCTATGAATTGAGCATGAAATTCATATATCATGTAGATCCAGGATAACAATATTGGACTTCTATTAAGGATATATTTAAGTATATAAGAATAATTAAGGATATATTCCTAGTGTATGGAGGATACAAGGAACTGGTCATCAGGGGTTATACTGATGCTAGTTTTCATATAGTTCAGAATGATCTGAAGTTATAGTTAGGAAATGTTTTCCATATCAATGGAGGAACTATGAGCTAGAAGATATCAAAGCATCCAGCTGTCGCTGATTCTACTGTAGAGTATGAGTATATAATAGCTTCTGATACAACCAAGAAATTCTCTTGGATTTAAAACTTTTTCAAGTAGCTTTCTGTGGTTTCTAATAGTAAATACCCAATCATGTTGTTTTGAGATAATACTGTAGTGGTGGATCTTACAAAATATATAAGGTCACACCAATGAAAAAAGAAATTACTCTAGAAGTATCACCTAATGATGAATTTTTATAAAAGGGGTAAATTTGTAGTGATTAGAGTACCAAAAAAAGAGAACGTGGTTGGCCCCTTGACTAAAGTACTATCTCAGTAGAAGCATGAGTATCATGTGAGATCTAGAAGGTTGGAGGTTGTTAGAAATTGGCTCTAGTGAAAGTATAATGGAGTTGTATTCCTAGAACCAACTTCGGTGTAATTTATGATTACTTGTATTAATAGTTTTGAATATTAATAAACTTCTTATCACATCATGATTGTTCTTCTATGTAACATAGTATGCGATAATGTCCCTAGAGTAGCTATCACACTAAAAGGTCATAGAAATTCCCTGCTATGATGAGAATCAGGAAGTACTATGACACTATTCTTAAATATATGTTATATATACAAGTGATATAATTTGAGGGACAAAAATGATATAGGCTATCTGGGGTGGAGACTCATAGGACTTTGAGGAACCTTCTCATGGTGTACGACCTTGGTAATATCTTGTAGGATATTTTGAGAATGAGAACCTCCAGTAGGAAATCCACATTTACATGCATAATTGGATGTTCCTATATGTGGATGTGTGTATTGGTCCTTAGAATTTAATATTAGTATTAATTAGTATTATGAGTCAGTAATTTGATGTATTGATGAAAACTGTGATGATAGATTTTCACGGTGAGGTAGGACACGTTCGGTGCATCATGAGTAATATTGCATTAATGAATAATGTGAGAAAGGATTTATCCATTATTATCTTTAACTAAAGTTAATATCTCATTCCATTTTATGAAATGATATATCCTAAATAAATCCATGACCATAGTGTTCTATAGGCAAGTTATATTTTTAGAAATTCAAAGAAAGAGACACCGAGCACATAGGTTGGTAGAACCGTCATGAAACTTTCTTTATTTGAGATATTGTAATAAAGGGATTACATTGAACAATAAGTATATGTATGAGGTATTATGTTGTTATGGCATTAAATTCTTTCTCTATGGGTGCCTTGGTGTGTTTCAAGATGCTAACCTTGGACTTTAGGCTACTTCACTTAATGCCCCTGAGAAAGAGACCTAGAGGGTCACACACTAAGTGTATCTAGAATACTAGTTGAATAATATATTATAATTTATTATATAACATGTTGAATAAATATTATTCCCACAAGTGGTGTAATAATTATTCTTGTTTTATTGATCGCATTTATTTCACCACCAGTTATTCGAGAGAATATAATGTGATAAGATTATTTAATAAATATTTATTTACTATTTAGTGAATATAATATTTATTTATTTATTGGTGAATAATGCAGTGATATTTATCTAATAAATAAATATACATTATTCAAGGTCTAATAAATATTATGGAGGAATGACATACTGAGATTTTAGGTCTGGTGATAAAATAATGAATAATGAATATTATTTTATTAAATAATATTTAATTTTAATTCACAAGTCAAGAGAATGTTGAGAAATAATAATAATAATAATAATATTTAACATGGGGTTTTCACTCAGATTATTTAAATAATTAAGGGAACTTGTGAAACTTTTTTATTTTAACTCTAGTTATATATAAACCCAATCATGTTATTTTTTTTAATGGACAATTCATTTGTTTGGGTTGTTCCCAAAGGAATTGGAGAATTATATCAACCCCTTGAGATATCAGTTCTCCAAGATTTCTCCCACGAATAGAGGGAAATATTCCTCCACTAGGTCAAGGAGAATTCTTTGGAATAAATTCTCATAGTGATTAAAGGAAGACGATGCAAGTTATGCTAGCACCCAAAGATTACTTCAGCAATGTCTAGAGATTTGTGAAACAAGTGTGGATAAAAAATATAGGGAATCTTCATTTATTCCTATAACACAACAATTATGCATCACAGATTTGTTACCAGATCCATAAACAAATAAATAATTCCTTTAAGATAATTATTATTTAATTAAATTAATTATAAATAACATGTGATTATCCTCTCTCTAGTTTTGGAATGATTCATGTCTTTTATCTTCTTTGATTCAATTTTGTTGAACATGTAATTTATCATCATGAAGATCTCAGATTGATCATTGAACATGAAAAGAAGCAAAATTGGGCAATGCCCATAGCATGCTTCTGCTGCACCCAGAACCTTCATTTATCCCAATCCTAAAGCAAGAGGGTATATGGGAGTAAATCCCAAGCCCAAAACAAGAGGGTACACATGAGGGCATCCCAATCCTGAAACAATAGGGTACACAGGAGGGAATACCAATCCCTAAGTAGGTATGCAAGTGATTAAACTAATCCTAACATATTATGAAGGTCTTGGTAGACAACCTTGATATAGGATTTTCTATGATTATGTGTATTCCACAATTCAATGTCTTATTCATATTTCATGCTTTCATAACTTATGATCTTGATTCTCTTATGATTCATGTATTACTAACTGCCAATATTTATTCCATGATTGATGTTTATGATATTTGATATGTAGGGTATTATATTCTAATGTTATGATCATCTTCTCGCACCCTTATTCTTGTGCTATGATTATATATCTCCCTTATTTACCCTTACTATAGACATATAACAAAACATGAGTTTAATCATAATTATACATCATAGTACAAGCCAAATATCTTTAAGTCTAGTGTCTTGGAAGACTAGGTACATAATACATAAAACATGGGGGTAAAAAACACTTCTTTATTTAATCTCCATAAAGAGATCCTAACTCCATTTTATCCCTTACATATTCATAGGGTACCCTGGGGAACACAGGAATAAAGGGATGAGCTAAAAATCCTAGTAAGGGAAAGAACATAAGAATACAACTTAAGAACATTAGTTATGAGGCATGACATAATGATATCCAAAGCATGGAACATATGAAATCATATCATATAAGAATGAAATAATATAAAAATAGAATCATATAAATGTGGTAGAATCATAAAACATGTATTTAGTATGGGTCAAGGATAACCTCCAATCCCATTTCCCATTTTATTACATGTCAAGGCTAACCGCCAATCCTGATTCCCATTTTAGTACTGGTCAAGGCTAACCGCCAATCCCGTTTCACATCGCATTTCATGATACTTAACTTTAACCAATGCATTTAAGTGCTATATTGGTGCACACATATCAACATTTTCATAAATATTCTTTCCACATAAATAATCATACATAATCAACCATACATAAACATAAGGGTACCCATGGAAAGAATTGGGTACCAAAATCATGACATAAAGCATAACCAATGGGAGTATCATGAAAGTGTTCATTAAAGAAAGGGATTAGAAAATACATGGATGTTCATAAGTTAAAATAGGAATATAACATGGTAAGTGATGTCAAACATAAGTTACAACATATAATAAATGTATTTGAGAAATATTAGCATTAAAACATTTTTGTGCGGTTTTAAAGAAAATATTATAGAGCCTTTAAAATGGAAAAGAGGAAAATCTTTTATATAAAAAAATAATTGAACCAAGAAGGTTTTAATAATAAAAAGAATAATTTTATAAAGATAATGGTGGATTAAAATATATGATATAGTGCACTTGAAAATGGGTAAAGTTTTTTGGGAAGTTCCCTTAAAACATGTTTTCTTATTGGAAAGTTCTAAGGAGGGAATCTTTTAAAAACATGTATATCCATGAAATAAAGTGATGAAAGGGTATTGATAAATGAATTTAGTAAAACTAAACTTAATTTATAATATTCAAATAAATAGAAAAAATTACTTCATTTTGATATAAAGAAAGATATGGCAACCCGAAAGAACAAAGGAGGTTCGGGTAGAATTCGTTACGGTTTATTGGTATGGTGTCGGGTGCACCTAAGAGGGATTTATGAGAGAGATAATGGGTTTATCGTCACTTATAAAACATTTGGGTAGTATGTGGGAGGTTTGAAAATGATTCACGATCAAATTTACCCAAGAGATGAAGGCAGAATGGTCCTTGTAGTCTAGCTTGGGTTGTCGAATCCACTGAGACCTAAGAAGATACCTAAGATATACGACCAATGAGATAGATTTTTGGATATGAAGTTGCCAACTTTGGGTTTATTTTATATGGGTTTAAATTATCACTAATATATTTAAGTTAATTCAAATTAGGATAATGATTTGATCCTAGGTTATCACTCAGGGTGGATTGGATGATTTCCTTTTTTTAAAAGATTTCAATTTCATTAACTTGAGAAGGATTCATTCAATGAATTCAAACTAAACTCATCACCTACAAGTTAGACACCTTAAAAAACATTATAATCACCTATACAATTATATAATAATTTTCATGTTCACTCCAAGGTAAAGGATCTTATTATCACATAAAAGTGGGGTGATCAAATTAAATATGGAAGAGGAAGAGAGAAAATCATTGAATAAAAGAAACTCAAATAAAAGAAATTAATAAACATTTAGAGAGTGAGAAATAAAATTCAATACATCCCCTTGATACTCCCTTGTATCAACCCATAAAATAGTTATCCCTACATTGATTACATGTCCTCAACAGAAGCGGGAAGTAGACTTATGATGGTGGAATTGAAGAAGTAAAAACAACAAAATATCGATCACTTCACCGTTGTGTGATAAATTTCACAAAGTATGGTGTGAATAAATTCACACTTTTATGAAACATTATAAACGTGATATGTATAATAATATAATAAGATTAAAGGAAGAACTATTATTAAGAAACTAAGGTGAATTGAACAACTTACATGAGAAAGAAATGTGGTTACAAACATAAAGAGACAACATAACACTACAATGAAACCAAGAACCAAAGATCCCTAAATACTTCAAAAACACTGCCTTAAATAGGAATTTTGGGATACTTGGGTATATAATACAACAGTACAAAGAATCCCACTTGATTATGGTTGGATTATGGTGGTGGAAATCTTGTGGAACTTGAACATTTCCACTTTTGACCCGAGGTGGCAGCTAACTTGCATCCACCGAACATAAGCGCCTAGATTGACTTCTAGATGGCATAATTAGAGTGGAACATAGTATAAAAAAGTTAATATCATGATTTATCCTATATATTTGTAAAATTTCTGCCCAAATTAATTTGTGGTTTTCGAGATATGATTAAATTTGTGGGCTGTTTTTCTGGGCCGCAGAATCTAGCTCTGAATTTTATCTCTAACTTGAGCCACCTGAATAACCACAATGGAAGCCCAATTAGCACTTGATCCTTAATAATTATATGTTAATATATTTTTATTATATCATACTACGAAATTTGGGCTTCATTGGGTCTGTATTGTGGGTCCCACATTCTCATCAGTGGGATGATGTCCAATATGTCTTCTCCAGAATTGTTTTCTTTCATCGCCAAATATCTCCATTATCCTTTATGAATCCCTTATTGATACCTGAATGAAAAATGTTCATATTAAAGTTTAGATCCATTTAAAAAAATATTAAATTAAAATATGGATAATTACATTCTTTAAAATCATATGAATCGTTGAACCTAAATTGGTGTACATGAGGCATGAAGTGCACAAATGATGAGAATGGATGTTCAAAATTAAAATCCACTTAGGACCATGAGATCAAAAATGAACATTTTATACCATTAAAATGTAATTTAACATATGATTTTTTATTTTCTAATCATAAAAAATACCCTATCATTTGGTATTACCCATAAAATGGCATAACATAGAGGACGATCTTGATTAAGAGAGAAATGGAGAGGATCCCTTACCTTAAATCTGGTGGTGTTTTACACTTGTTATTAATGACCTGAATAAAAAAATTAGGTTTATTAATTAACCAGTAAAGAACCTTTTATATATTTAAAATACATATTATACCCTTTTTATTTTCATTCAAGACCATTTTTATTGGTTATAAGGTTTAATTTCTTCATTCAGGCCCGATTGCTTGCTTGGTTTTTAAAGATCAGTTCACTTATATTCATGTTCAGGTAAAAATGCAAGATGAAAGTGGTTGTCTAGACATGAATTTTTATTTTATTAGTGAACATCCATGAGATTAAATGGTTTTAAAAAGTCATTCGGTTATTGGTAGTAAAGATGAGTTATTAAATAAAATCTTAGTGATAACCATTTTGGTTAATCAGTGGGTTTGAAAACAAAGAACATCTTTTTCTTTGTAACATAATACCATTTTTACAAAAGGATTACAGAACAAAAAATAGGATATATTACATATATAATAATCTGGTTCAACCATAACACAAATGGTTTCATGACTATAATTAAATATGATAATATAAATTGATAAACAGTTGTCCTTGAATGTGCTAAATTAACATATCTCAAATGGTGTTTTCATTTCTTTCAAATAAAATATGGGGAAAGGAGAGATGATAATAAAATATCCCATTAGCATAAAATAATTACAGTAAATGTATGTTACTAGAGTTATCATACTATTTGGGTGAAGGGAGGTGAGTAAAGAAACAAGAAAATAAAAGAACTTAAAAGAAATAATATAATTTGAAAAAGGAATTTACCTCTTGAGTTTATCTCCTTTGAGAACCTCTTAAGGGGAGAGGTTTTGGTATTTTGAAGATACTAGGGGCCTTTGTTCGTGGGGAAGGAGATTGGGGAAAGATTTGGGTAGAATATTGGAAATTCACAAGGCTTGAGAGGAGTGAAGAGAAGAGGGAGTGGGGGGGGGTTATAGTGGAGGAGAGGAGGGTTTTCATAATTTTATAATCATTAGTTTATTAATTTCCCTCAAGACCAGAAATTGTGATGATTACATGACCAAAAATAGTAATGTGTGAATGTGAGTTTGAGATAATCTCCTTACATCAGCCATACATCAGCTAATGACATCATAATTCATGCATTTATCATTTATCGCAAGTTATCGTATTTTACTATTCATCAAAATTTCAAGTATTCTAGAAAAATCCCAAAAATTCACCCTAACCATTTTTTAATGTTTAGAATACAAAAATGAAGTCCATTTTTCAAAAATAAGTTTCTAAATATGATTAATTTAATATTTAATTAAAATCATAATTTATTATTAAAAAACCAGTTTTAAAACATTCATTTATATATTCTAAAATATAGGTACATCATACTTTCACTTGAATATTATTTTTATACTATCATAGGTAAGGTTACTATTCATTAGGATCTATCACTATTCATAAGGGTATGTTACTATTCATAAGGTTAGGTTACTATTCACCAAAAATTAAGTTTTTCTTATTGGTCTCCAAATAACTTACCGATCGCAACCGTGTATGTCAGATTTTTGAAATTCCAAACACAAAAGTGAAAAAATTATGTTTAAAGGTCACATATCACTTATTAGTTCATTATGTTGTGATTTTATTTAATAATATGAAATATTTATAAGAGAGGAATTTCCATTTATAAAACATTGGGTCATTACACTTACTAAGAATATGAGCTTTCCCCTTTCTTATGTTTACATTACCCAGGTTACGAAGAAAGGTTTTAAGTAGGAGTACTAATGGTGAAGATATTTATGGGAGATTTCGAAGATATTTCACTATGATAGAAGATTATGTTTCCAAGTTTCTAAAGACATTAAACTTTTATGGTCCACGGGCCTTTACTTTTGTAATGTGATGAATATTCATAAAAATGATGTATTATCCATGTATGTTAAGAATTGGTATCTATAGTTGGTATCATAAGAAAATTTTAGAAAACCTTGGGAAACTAGGATGAAAAAAAAAATTAGTGATACCCCTAGGCATATTTCTAAGGATATGTCTAGGGGTTTCTTTAAGGATAAGCCTTAGGTCTCATAGTTTTAAAAGAAAGTTTCATAATTTAGACACCCTATAATATATTTGTCATGATTATACAGTTTTCTGATATGATAAGTGCTTATCACACTATTATTTTTTGTTTTAGTAAATAGAGGGAACCAGAAGGAGCTAGGTTAATGTTGAATGTGATAGAAAATTTGTTAATGAGCATTCAAATGGGATGATCACTGTATTGAAAAATGTTGTGATCATGCCTAATCAATTTTCATGGAACATGATTAAAATCATGTACCTTAACCAACTCTTAGACTCAAAAAAGAATAGAAGGAAGGATTTTTCTAAGAGTTCAGGTATTGGAGACCACCGTGGAAGGATTATTTAGTTTCCTTTTTTTCAAGAATGTGGAAAGTATCACCCAAGTGAATGTATTTGAGGAATGAGAAGATGTTTTGATTATGGAAAAGAAGAATAGAAATAAAGTAACTGCAAAAGGAAAATGAAAAGTTTAGTTAATGCAATGGATGTAAATATTGGCCTCCCTAAGGTATTATCAATTTATGAATGATTTAAATGTAGAAAGTATGGCCAATATAAATATTGATGTCCTAATTGGAAAGATTATGAAGAGAATTATCATGGTGGTACAAGTAATAGTTTTTATTCTAATGATGAAGAGATCATGAATGGCATATGAAAGGTATGTGATGTTCTAATAGTATTGTTTATAAGCATGATTAAATTGGGTTTGATAAATGTTAAAACATGATTTATGTTTCATATTTTAGGAAACTGGTATTAAGGAATAATGCAAAAAATCTTAGTTAATTGTTTTAAAGTAAGTGGGATTAATGAGGTATTTATGTTTGGGAATTCAAATATTATGTTATATAAATCATGAAGTATATAATTATTTTCAATAAAATTTTTTATTTAAGGATTTGAAGGTATATATTTAATGGTGTCGATGAAGTAAAAAAGTGATTTCATTGAAAGGTGATATCCATTATCTATATTATAGATTATAATTCTACCTTCCATGTGTCATCTCCACATTCATTTGGATAACGTGTCTCCCTCTATGTTTTTCCACTCACCTTATCCTTGAATATCCTCTCTCTCCCCTCCCCGACTCCCCTATCGACACCACTAACCTCCCTACCTCCCTCATCAACCCCTCTCGACACCGCCTCCCTCCCCGACTCCTTCCCCGACTCCCCTCTCCTGCCATGCATCTGCCAACACCTTGCCTCAACCTCCACCTCTGCCTCTATCCTCTTTTCCACTACCATACACATCCAATCAAAATAGAGATGAACATGATAAACTTTCATACCCAGATCTATATGTGCCTATCACGCTTGGGGAAGATGACAAGGTCGTATTTTTAGCAGGTTATTATTTTTTTCATAATTTTTTTAATTATCAAAATCCCATCCCCATATTTCAATTATTGGTGAAGGCGATGGATCCCCTATTTCCTCAGTTGAGCCATCCATGCTTCCCCTCCCACTGGAGTCACTTCCAATCATCATTGAGTCTTCGAGGACACTAACTGCAGTATGACTAAGCTCATAGAAATGTAGTGTGTTGACATCATCCGTAGATCAACACCCTGTGAATGATTTTCGAGGGTTTGATCTACAGTAACTGAATATATAATGTTCTGGTGTGGCTGGTTTCCATGGATGAGAATTGTTGATTCCCAACCCTTCACATCGGTACTGGTGTCGAAGCATTTCCACCTCATGATTCCAATCCCCGATTGGTATCAAGGTATGATCGTGTCTCTAAACCTTTTCTTGATATCATATATTTAAACACCATTTTGATTTCCATTATCTAGGTTTATTTGTATTGATTGCTTATCTCAATGCTTCTATAATTTTCCTTTGTTTGGAATTTTCCTTTGGATATGGTTTATTTGATTTGTCATTTATTTTTCATTCATTTTCATTGTATAATTGATTCTAATTTCTGTTAACCCCTTGCACCGATCCCCTTACTGGGGTTGTCAATACTTTCTATATAAGTTCATTCAATCTTCTAGACAGATTATTTGTTTGAGCGTTTTCTGGTATAATCCACTCTTCACTTTTTTCCTGGTTTTATGTGTAAGTACATGTTTTATTTTTCAATTCATTTGTTCTATAATGGTAATTTACTAGGATTTTATCCTTTTTATGATTTCTGATGCATGGAATATTTTGATTTAAGTGGATGGTTTTGCATCAAAGAATAAGTATTTTTATGGGAAGGTGTTGGTTCAGATGAAGTTGGTACCTTGGAATGACACACATCTTTCTATGTAAGTTTATTAAACTTGCTAGTCTGATTATTTTATTAATCTATTCATATCTCTCTATACTAGATTCAATCATGATATTATGTCTTCTATTCATGTTTGGGAATTTTTTTTGCTACTATCATAGTGGCTACATATTTGAAGACTAACTTTGTTGGGAACTCGATCTGGAATCTCACTGTTTATGATAGATTGGGAATTCAGGGTTAGTTCATGATTTATAATCGATTAATCTTTTATAATTGGAAACCTCCCTATCTATGTTTGATCAAGATCAATATGGATGTTTCTTACAAGGGAAATTTGGACCTGTAAGTTGAACAAAATTGAAACATTTGATAGAAACAGTGGAGAGATTACACTCCTGTATACACACACTCCAACATTTCACATTGTTTAAACATACAAGAACATTTTTTGGTGCCATAAAATGTTTAAACATACATTATACTCATGTATAAAAATGTTAAGAATATATAATGTGCCATACGCTTCAACAGTATATAGTACTGTATGCATTATACTCCTGTATACAAATGTATACATTACATTACACTTCTATATAAAAATGTATATATTACATCACACTCTTGTATAAAAATGTATACATTACATTAAATTATTGTATACAAATGTATGAATTAAATTACACTCTTGTATACATTACACTTCAACAGTGGTGATGAAAAATATGTAGCCATGTTGATCAGATCACTTTCAGATAGGTGCACTATTTGCATCATTACTAATGAGTATAAAGGGTGAACAAATACTTACACGATGGTAATAATTATAGTTATATTTAGTCAGTTGTAATAAATTTCCCAAAACCAAACTAAATATCCCTCAATTTTTTTCTCTCTTTAATGCATATTAAACATTAATTGCTGACTCATTAGTTAATTTAGTCAGTTCTCACTATATTTTTGAAAATACTTCTCTTTTTTATATCATATTTTCTTTTTTTAGAATGTAATGAATGGGATTTTATTTAATGGTAGTCACACATTAATTAATGTGTTTTATTCCCACATAAATATGTACATGTAGTTTCAGGTGAATAATCTGTGTAGAGTATAACAACTTATCTATTTGAATTGTAGTATATTAATGAAATTGATACGAGTACTCTTCTTGATTTCCATTTCAACAAGGAGGGATATTACCAATTAAAGAATATATTTAAGATAGATGTTACTGAGGGTTGGTGTATCATATGGTGTAATAGGAATAAAATAATGTCTGAAAACCATTACATTACATTAACTCTACCATGAATATCATTTTTGTTGATATCAAGGTGGATACATCAAGAGAGTGCTATATTTTCAAGGTAACCTCTAAATATAATTATTAAACCCTAGATCATACATATTATACTATATTATTAGAGAATTTGGTGATGTATTTTTATTTCACTAACTACTTCATGTCAATCCATATTCTCTAAGTCATTGTGGAAATACTACTGGAATTCTAACACATCATCAAGAGAGTGAAAGATTTTAAAAGTAACCTATAAACATAATTCTTAAACCCTAGAGCATACCTCTTATACTATGTTCTATAAGAATTGGGTGATGTAATTTTATTTCATGACCTATTTTAAGTTAATACCTATACTGATATTCATTATGTCTGATGTTTCTTGGGTATATTAGGAATAATCAGCTTCTATCTGATGATGATCTAATGGATATTGCCTTGATATTTAACTATATTATAGAGATGGAAAATATGCTTCCCAATTAATTTTTGAATTATTTTTTTCATGATATTCTTGGAATTGTATTTGAGATTTTTTTTAAATTTGAGTTTCCTTAATAAAATGGTCTAGAAATTCTTATAACAATTGTTTTGTATAATCAAGTTCATAAACTGATTTGAAAAATACTTCTCCTTTTCATATCATCTTTACTTTTTTTAGAATATAATGAATGAGATTTTATTTAATGGTAGTGAAACATTAATTCATGTGTTTTATGCTCACATAAATATGTTCATGTAGTTGCTGGTGACTAATATTTGTAGAGAATAATGACTTATCTATTTGAAGTGTAGTATGTTAATGCAGTCAATTACTTTACTCTTATTAATTTCCATTTAACTTAGGAGGGATTTTACCAATTAATGAATCTATTTCAGATAGGTTTTATGGAGGCATGGTGTATCATATGGTGGAATAGGAATGAAATATGTTATGAAAACCATTACATCGACATTAACTTAGCCATGAATAGCATTTTATCTGCTATCAAGGTGGATACATCTTTGAAGACTGACTAGCTTGGGAACTCGATCTAGGATCTCACTATTTATGATAGATTGGGCATTCAAGGTTAGTTCATGAATTATAATGGATTCATCTTTTATGCTTGGAGACCACCCTATCTAGGTTGGATCAGCATCAATAGGGATGTTTCTTCCAAGGGATATATGGACCTATATGTAGAACGAAACAAAAACATCCATTATCTATAATATAGCTTATCCCCTCCCCTATACATGTCTCTCTCTCCTTCATTCCTAGCCTAATTTGTGAACGTTCCAAGACCTCCGTCAAAAACAAATCTCCCAAAATTTTCTCTCCCTCCTCATTTCTCGGGCTCCACGACATCTCATCTCCCCCAAACTGACTACCTACCACGCATCATCTTCCTCATCCACCTTGGCCTCCGCTTTAGCTCACCATCCACCTCAGGCTCCACCTTGGCCTCCGCTCTCCCTCCATTATGATACCATTCCTCCCATCTTCCAATTTGACCACTCCACTCCCAACCCTAAATTCCTATCAGACTACCCATATCTATGAGTTCCTGTATCCATTTCCCATAAACCCTACACCCCTCATATCTGACCAAGCTCCCCCCACTCCCTCGACTCAATCCCCATATCCCAATCTCCCTGTCCCTATCTCCCTATTGCTGCCTCTCCATCACCTCCATATCCTCATCCTTCATCGAATTAGGTTTTTAAACAAGTTTTTCTATTATTTAGGTCTGTTGGCTACTGGAAACTACAACAACAACCATATCTCACAAAATACATTGGGCTCTCTTTGATCTCAGCTACGACCTTTGTCTTTTATTTCATTCAGCATTATGTGATTGAATCAAACAAAATCCATACCAATATCTCCCTCTTCTCTAGGTTCGGTAGACAACTCATTATTTTCTCTCCATGAAGCCCTTTGATTTCTACCAAGGTCTTCTTCCATTTGATTTAGGTTTTCATTTCTTGATTACTCTAACCCTATTTGTTATACTCAATTGAATGTCTATAAATTCATATGTAACTAAATTTCTGGATCCAAATCTCCTCATTTGATATTAAAATATTTATACCTAGTTCTGAATTTATTATTACTCAACTCATAGTTCTCTAGAAATTTGTTACGCAAATCTATTTCTGAAAATGATTTTTGTATGGAGGTGAGAACATTATTCTTACTGGGTTTCAATGAAAATATCACATCATAGGATAACATTTGAAATATAATCTTTCATAGGACTGGTTATTTCATATAAAAATACTATTTTCACAATTATTATTATGCTTTTTATGCTTTTTCTGGGATTTTTTTTGGTTTAGATTAAATATTTATTGTTTCAAAAATGACTAAATTTTGGTGATTTTGGTTTTTTGGAGGTTCATATTTTTTTAATAGGCTCATATTTTTTTTTCTAATTTGTTCATAATTTTTTTTTCAAATAGGTCCATATTTTGTTCCATACAAGTATACAGATTCTATTCATGATTACTATCATATTTCCTGCTTTGATGAGTATGTACAGAGTTAATGGAGTCAATAATGATTTCTTATTTTTTTAGGTATGTGGTTCGCATCATTTTACCTCTTTGAAACTTACTTTCTAATACCTGAATGTAGAACATTAATGCGGTTGGCGAGAATAGGGAATTGATGAGAGGCACTATGTACGTCTAAGATTTACCTTCATGTTTTTTTGGTGTTTTAGTGCTGTTTGAAGGGTGAGTTTGGTTATTTTTAGAGGTTCATATTTTTTTAAATTGTTCATATTTTTTTCAAATAGGTTCATATTCTATTCCATATAGGGGCACAGATTATGTTCATGATTAATATCCTATTTCCCACTTTGATGAGTATGTACGAAGTTACTAAAGTCTGTGAAGAATTTTGATTTTCTGTAGGTATGTGTTTCACATCATTTTCCCTCTTTTACACTTCCTTTCTAAGACCTTAATGTATAACATTAATGTGGATAGCTAGAAAAGGGAATCGATGAGAGGTGTAGTGTATGTCTAATATTTCCCTTCATGTTGCTATGGTTTTTCAATGATGTTGGAATGGTGAGTTTGTTTTTTTATAGGATCATATTTTTTTAATAGGTTCATATTTTTTCTAATTTGTTCATATTTTTTTAAACAGGTCCATATTTTATTCCATATAGGTACACGGATGATTACTATCATATTTTCTGCTTGCATGAGTATGTATGGAGTTACTAGAGTCAATGAAGATTTCTTCTTTTCTATAGGTATGTGTTTTAAATCATTTTCCCTCTTTAACACTTCCTTTACAAGTCCTGAATGTGGAACATTAATGCAGATGGATGGAAAATGGAATCGATGAGAGGAACCATGTACATCTAATATTTCCTTTCGTGTTTTTCTACACAAATGGTTTTTACTCTGGAAATGTATTTTTCTCAATCTTCACCTCACCACAACAAGTTTTTGTTTCCTAATTGCATTCATACATGAGTGATCATGAGAATTATTACATTTTGAGTCAAGTAAGTGAATTCTTGGAACACAAAAGTGAAATAAGGGTATTAGGATACAATTTTACTTCTACATCTAGATAAATTAGGCAAGCAAGATATTGACTTCTTTAAGAATCTTGACAACGAGTTTAAAAAAGTTATGTTTTATGATTATAAAATAGAGGAAGTTATGAAGAAATCTAAAGATTTTAATCTATGATTATAAATTGGAGGAAGTGATAAAGGAAGATAAAGATTTAAATAATAAAACAGATGATTTCATTGATTTGAGGATCAAAGTAGAGTAACCAGCGATTACATAGATTGGAGGAGAAAATAATGAAATTACCACTTCTCAATTATCATGATCTAGCCAATTTAATGGTAAATTCTTAATGTAGAATAATTGGACAAATCATAATTCACTTTTTTAATTATAGCATCTCTGATGTTTGATATATCTATATAGGGGGTTCATAATTGGATGTAATCAATGAAGTCTAGATGAGCATCGAAGGAGAATGGGAGAAAGAGCCTATAAGTAATGCTTTAGAGACAAATCAAAGGAAAATTATATATGAATTGAGAAAAAATACCAATTCTCTAGATGTATTAAAACATGTAAAGGTTAATATCACTTTTTATAATCCATTATCTAGTGTTAAAGTCATCCTCATGGGGTTGAGGCATGGATTTTCATTTAGTGAGGTAGAACTAAAGAAGGTAGAAGAACTAATGATGCAGGACACAATTGATTTTTACCATCAGCATAGGCTTCTTAAAAGTTACTGGTAAGAAGCTAAAATCTTAATTTATATTAGTTGACTTATCTTCAAGTGTACACATGATCACCATTGATTACTGCAATAGCTTCTTGAATCAATTGTCCTCGTGTATATTAGTGATTTCATCGCTAAAACCTAGCATGAATTATTCATCCATTCAGATCTTCTACCATATACATCACCATATAACCTTTAGTAAGTATATTTTTTACTCTATATCACATTTCATATTTTATTTTGTTCAAATCATACCACTAAAATCACATGCATGATTATGGTTATAAACATACAATTTTTATTACTTTTAGGAGCGGACCTCTTGTACCTATCAACCGATAATGGTTGTTGCATATGTTCAGAACTGCTATTCAGGTGAGGACCTCCTATACATCACTTCATGGTTTTTAAGTAATTTCTTAAAGTTCATCACTATTTTTCAAAATTGAAATTGCTAATTCAATTTCACATTTAATTTTTTTTATATACAAGGCCAATGCAGTTTTCAAAACTACAAGTTTATTATCACATTTTTTAACATTTTCATATCCCATTTCATATATTCTGAATTCTAAATTATTTATTCAAAAATATATAGTATAATATTTTCTGATCACTCAATTTGTAGTCATTTTGTAGAGTTAAGGATACATTAAAGAAACTTCAAAATTCGACCTGTGATACGTGAAAGTAAATAAAACAATTATTGAGTAATAGTTTAAAGTAAAGACTATTACATGAATAAGTATATTTTATTATTCAAAATGTAATAGTCATTATGGATCTATAATGAAGTACATTTCTAGGGATATGTATGAGTAAAACCCACAACCTATAGTGATATGTAAAAGTAATTTACCTATCCATGAGGGATCAAATACCAATATATATGAGTTGTTTTTATGATTATAGGGATAAATAAAATTCAAAATCTATGAAATTTTGACCAAGAATACTAGCATCATGGATTGTTCTACAATCCATGAGTATAAGTATGATGAGTTGGACACAATTTGATATAGGCCCCATGACATTAGTAGAATTTTTTATGTTTTCTTTGAAATATTTCTATGGTATCTCCAACTACTAAATTTTTTACAAATTATTTTTTTAAATGTTTTTTGTATTGGTTTAATAACTAAAATATGAAGTTTGAATATGTTGTTTCAATTTTCCTTATTGGTATCATTACATAATATGCAATGTAAAGAACAAGTATATATTGTACTAATATGTACAATTTATTTAGTACATTCTCTTATAGTTTAAGAAAACTCAAAGCATACATCGAAGCATATTATGTTTTGTCTACTAATATTGTTTTTAATTTTTTTACCACATTGATATGTTACTTGATTTTCACTATGATGATGTACCTCAAAATGTTAATGACTTGGAATGTTCTACTTCCAATATGACGTCCAATGAGGTTTCATTATAATTCATGTTTTCCCCTTATTTACCCTCACCCATCTCTTTATCCCATCTCACTTCTCTATCTCAATTCATTTACGTTGTCCCGTTAATCATCTAATTGGTTATACTTTGTGTCTGATTTCCCATTTCATAAAAGACTCAACATCTCCATTTGTGTATCTTAGGATTTTCATTGATAATCTAATTTGGACAACCAATCTGTCAACTATTCCAGGTAAACATTCATATTACAATTTTGGATAATTAAAACGTTCTCTTCTCAGTGCTTTTATTTCGGTAATTCTGCACAAAAAAATCATACATTTATCAAATCTTTCACTATTTATCATTAGATGAAACTGTTATTTCTAATACAGATCAGTCCAAGGGTTCTGGAAGAGTTTCACCATAAAAGCCCTAATTATTATAAAAAATGTGATCTCTCACAATCTTCAGGGTTGAGTGAATTATGGGACACCTATATTATTGTTTTAACTTTATTCTATCACACTATAATATTTTTCACTGATTGTTTTTACATAAAAAATCACCTGGAGGATTGCTTTGTAATATAAGCAGCAACTCGAAGAAGACTTCCAAGAAGCTTGATTAAAAAGGAAACCATGTGAAAGAAACTGTTACTGATAAGGAATCTGATGAGGGTCTTTCAAATCTTGGAAAAAATTATGTGAAATTTTCTTATAACCATGAGTTTCCATAGAAGTAAGATTACCACATGGAATTCAACACATATTGTTACAAGGAGGTCTAAGAAAAATTAAAATTCAAGAAGTTATACTCCCTTAATCAATAATTTGTAGTGGTTGTGGAGAGTTTTTCAAAGACAAAATTTATCCAGGGTTACCTTGGTGACATGTATGAAGTTGTTTCTAGCTGTGGTTATGTAAGGGATGTGGCTGTAAGGTCAGAATATGTGCAGCCAAAATATGGTTTTAATATGTTATGGTAAGTCCTATCTACTTCCTAGACACATCTTAAGATCACCATGATGGTACTAAACAAGTTATCATCTTATCCTTTATTATTTTTTCATTAAATATTTTTTTTTATTAAATTATGGATCAAAATTATTAAAATTTGCATCCATGGTTCTATGATAATAATCTAAATAATTACAGATGCATGATGTTGGATATCATGTAAAATCTGAGTTTTTATTGTTTTTTGACTACTAATGATGCATTAAAATTTATGAAATGCTTTCCATCTCATTTTATCACATTATAGTTGTTTCATATTGTTGTTTTATCACATTATATTTTTTATTATGCACTTATTTTTTATCAGTTTTTTTTATATTTATCACATCCCATTTGACTTTAAAGTGAAATTTAATTAATGGGATTTCACCAATAATTAAAAAGGTAATTTTTTGTATTAAATTAATGTTTTATCACATTATTTTTTTTATTATTCACCATTCACTCCCTCCCATCCCCTTCCACAAAATCTCTCATGATACCCTAGCCCAATATTTTCATCCATTTTGATCACCTCCAAATTCCCTTTGCAATCAACCCTCAACATCCCATGAAGGTTTTTCTATCCATAGTAAGGTGTTGAGCCCATGAATACATGCATACAATTTATTATCTTAAACTTTATGAGCTCCAATTTCAACTATATAAACTGTATGAGCTCTGACATCAAGTGCCTGTATATATGAATATAGATGTTTTTCACTTAAAGATTCTTGGGACCACATGGAGGGTTCTATTAAGCATGGAAAATTCCTGAGTTAATTATTAAAATTATTATAATTATACCTTTTCATAATTATAATAAGAGTATCATGGGGGTTTTCCTTCATTTTTTTCTTTGAAATTGGGGTAAGGTATTCAATTATTTTTTTGGACATGTTTATCCACCATTATTTTTTATTTGTGACATGAAAATATATATTATAGGATCACATTTATTCATAGATTTTCTATCATTGATCATATTTGATTATAATTTTCATTATGTTGTGAAAAAATCTGTATTCATACATGCAGGCACTTGATGTGATTATAATATGCTTTATAATTTTCAGTATAATTTGGATTATAATTTGCGTTGTGTTGTGAAAACATCTGTATTATCTTCATCAAGTGACTGTATATATGAATAAAGATTAATATTTCAAAATTGTATTGAAATTTAGTAGAATATATGAATATAGTTTATAAATATATTCATATAGTTCATCATCTTCAACTGTATTGCTCTAACTTCAACTGTATGCAAATATGGACAATTTATTTTTTCAAAACAGGTGCTTCTATTCATGTGAATAATAAGTTGGAGCTCATGATTACTATTTAAGGGGATTCTATTAAAAATAGGTTTTTCTCTCCATAATAATGTGTTTCCCTTATATTATCTGGTATTTCATATTTCAATATTACATATATGCATACAGTTAACTCATATTATTTAATTACAGTTTATATATATACACATATTTCCTTAGTGATAAGGCATTGCAGGTCCATGATGCAACTCCTCTTAAAATGGATCTTCCATTGGGTGAATCTACATGCAGTTTTAGGGATGGTAATGGGTATGGTGTCCAGGTCGAAAAGAGGGGAGATGAAGAGATGCTTATTCAGTAGGATGGGATTCTTGGAATGGATGGACCTACACATGAAATCCAGCTCAGTGGGTTCTAGGGACACACCTGGTTATTTTACCACTGGATTCCCTAAACAAGTTGTGCAGAATAGGATGAATATTGTGGATGGGGTTGTGGTGCTAATCAGTTTTCCCTCATCACTTTTTAGACTCAATGAAATCTATTTATGATATTTTAGGTAAGGCTATGAAAAAATCCCCTAGGTGATGACTTGGGATCATAATCGATTGGGCAATAGTGTCGAGCATATGTTGTGTTAACCCGAAGGAGGCAAGGATGGTGAGAAATAGTGGAAATGACCACATGAGGTGTGGTTGTAGCATCTGGGTATAACTGGTAGAGTAATAGGAAACAAAAATGGAAAAAATAGTAAAGGTGATGGTTCAAATTGAAGACCGTTGAAGGCTTTGGATCTAGAATTAAAGAATAAAAGGAATGAGTTCACTAAAACACATCATGTATGTATTTTTGGAACAAAGGTTTCCGTGGATTATAAATATCACACATTTTGTAACCTTTTGAGTTATTTCATGTATCTATTCCTTTCAGTAGTAAGGTTTTATGTATAGTCACATATGGCGTGACTGCAGTTTAAATGTCATGTTCTGCAGAACCCCACAATCTAGGGAGTAGAAGAGTATAGGCCCGACCATACTATTTGAAATTAGTAGGGGTACACATAATATTACATGGGTACTAGTACATTCCCATGACCAAGGCATTCTATGTCTGGTAGATCACATCTCATGTACTATGTTTTCTTTAGTGGTTTACGTATCTTATTTCTTGGGTATCATAACTGGACAAGTAAGTTGTCTGTTCTAATTGAATTTTCATATATATCATGATTGAATGATTCTTTTAGTTATCACTTAACATTTACAAGGCATATTGTGATTTTTTTGGATCTTAAAACTGCAAAGGAGAAGAGTTTGGCTGAGATATTGGAAGAAAACATTGGGTTTAGGTACTCCCCTAATGAAATTATGATTTCAGGGTAAACATTAATCATTGAGTTTATACACTATTTTGGTCTATGAATCCTCCATATAGACATGTTCAAGTATGGGGTCAACACTCCCTTCACCCCAATGAGGCACGGGTCGCCATACTACAGTTGGAGTAGGTACTTCCCCACATGACGGGGTGTGGGATCTTCACCTATAGAATTCGATAATCCTCCATGAGAAAGGGTGTTAGTGCTCCATACTTTATGCATAAATTAATTTAATTTATACACACTTGTGCATATAAATTCACATCTCTAGTTTTATAGAATGCTTCCAACTACATGTGTCACCACCAGCCTTCAGTCCATTTCCATGTTTCATGAGCATCCCACTCACTCCATTTATTAATCCAATTTCCTCCCACTCTCCCAAAGAGTGAAACATGTTCCATAGATCATCACCACAATTTTTTGGGTGTGTGAATGAAAATTTTTTATTTAATGATCATGTCGTGCTAATGCACAGGTTGGGTACTAGTTTTGATTAAGGGAAGGTAACCCTTAATATGTTCTTGATATTGAGATAATGATGTTTGGATAAAGATATTTTGGATAGTACTAATTACCTCAGAATTTATAAGGATTTGATAAAAAAGTGGGTTATGTTATTATTTATGAAGTTTACATCATTTTTGGATTTAAGGAATATATACAATAAACATTATAATAAGGAAACATGCATGTTTTCAATAAGGATTTATTGTAATTCATTATATTACCATGTTTCAAGAGAATATATGATGAATTCATTCACATTTTTGGAATGTGACAACCAAGAGGAACTTTATGATATATGGTGGATCAATGCTAATCTGATTTTTGAGAAATTTAGTGAACTTATTTATAAAGTTTTTTATTTTAATTTTTTATAAGGGTTATAAGGTTTAACATTTATAAAATGGTTTAAGTTAAACTTTAGATGAGGTTTTAGATATTAAAGTAATATCTCACCATATGAGGATTTATGCATATTGGATAACCCATGATAACCATTTTTCTATGATGATAACTAAAGGCAGATGGAGTGACATATCATTCTATTTATGGATCTCATGATCTATTAGTAGTTCAAGAATGAAAAATTCACCTTCATTTCTTGGAGTAAGAGATGAAGTGTAAATTGATCAAGGCACAACCAAAGGGTGAGATTTTACATATTAAAGGTAATAAAATCAAGTAATTATATCTTATTGTGTTTTTTTCAACATTAGTAAAAAGTTTTTGAAATGAAATATTGTCATATTATCATAATTTTTATTATATTAATGACCTCTTTCACATTTCTTCAGTTTGTGGTTTTGTGGTTGTTAATTTTCTCTCGATCACCCACTTCCTTATGATCAGTGATATTTATCAATATCTATGATTATTTATTATTTTCTTTCTATGGCCATGTTTTCACTTCCTACCTATGTTTTCCTACATGGAAACCTAGTTATGTGTTACTTTAGGTGACCACACATGAGCCTCAGCCCGGTTGGTGAGGACTCAGCAAGTGCATCAATGAGACCCGGGATCAAATCTGGGTGGAGACATATTTCTAGGTAACTGTAGCATTACTGTAGAGGGAACTATAGTAGTGTTGTAGCAGACACTAATCGGTACTGTAGCAGCTGTAACTATTCATCCATCTGGGCCTTTGGGCCACTGGTTTGGTCCTTGGGTCCTGCAAGGCTTTTGGGCCACCCAAGGCCTTTAGGCCAGTTATCTCTTAAGGCCTTCGGGACACCTTAAGGCTTTCAGTCCACCCAAAAGGCATTTGGGCCACATGAATATTCATATGTACCGGCGGACTATAAGGGACAAGGATCTATATGAGGATCAGGGTAGACACATTCACCAGAGCAGTGCTAAACAGAATTAGAAGAATGAGAGGGCATGGCATTGCCATTTGTACTGAGCTTGTGTAGCTCCACACAGGATAGCTAGCTAACCAGCCTTGTGAAGGTGGAGTGCTGATTTCAAGACATGTTCTGGGGAGGAGCAGTTCCAAGTTGTCTTGTTTGGGTGATTTCCTCTAAGACCTACTTGTCATGTAATTGTATCTATGCCTTCAGTCCTTTTAAGGATTACCCCTCACCCCTTGAAAGGTTAATTATAAAAAATAAAAAAAAAGTCCTCCAGGACATTCAACCTTGGTGTTACTTTGGGTAAACATTGTGGTTCCAACTTTCTCTTTTTAAATGAAGTTTTACTATTCATTTTTATGATGTGGGTTTCTAATAATAGAAGTTTCAAGTATTAAAGCTTTGATAAAACAGATGAATTTTGAGTGAGAAATTCATTTTATGGGAAGTAGAATGCAACACCCTGAGATTTTGGGAAATATTTTTTTCAAATTAATTTAATCTTTTTTATATTTTTCATTTCACAAAACACTGAATATAGCTTGTTTTATATTAAATAACTAAGTTTGGATTGCATTTCACACTACACCAAGTTAATATTTCACTACACACAATACTTAGATTAACTTTTGGTACACGCAACACTATATTTGGCTTCTGTTACACACAATGTTGAGTTCCTTAGATATCTTATGTTACACTTAAGACCAAGTTTTACCAAACTACAATATACTATTAATATTGTTATTAAAATACTATTATAGTTACCACCTAGCTGTTGGAATGGAAGTGATGAATAAGATTAACTAAATTACAGAAATATGATCAAAACATATATATAAAATGATTCATTTGGTTATCAATTAGTAATAAATGAAATTAATAAATGTTTGAAAATGAAGAAATTTCTTTTCCAAGAAAACTATTTTTCTATGTATAAACACCATTTTATCTCAAAAAATTAAAAAACACTATTAATGAATATTTTTAATATATATATATATATGTGTGTGTGTGTGTGTATATATTATATTCAATATTTTTTTACACCCATCCAATATATTTTATAGACATAATATAAGAATGAATCCAATTATATGAATAAAAAGAAGTATTTTTCTAAAAGGTAATTTCATCGCATTTTAATGGAGAACCTATTTTAAATATAAATTTTGAAACTTTTATAATATTTATTTGAAAAAATAAACTTCATTTTTGAAAGTGTAATATCAAAATTTTATTTGGGTGATTTTTTGGTATTTTTCTAAGAAGTTTCATTTTTTGATGAATAATGAAAAACATTGAATTTTAATTCATAATTGATTTTTATTTTAATTTATTTATATAGAAAAATTAAATTTTAATTTTGTTTTAATGTATAATTAAGTCAATTATAAATCAATTAATCCAATTTAGGTCGTTAGAAAAAATTACACCTTGAAATTAGATATAAAAACTTTTCAAACTTTTGGACCTTTTTACTTTAAAAACTTCTCTTCTCATCCCATATGTGGAATTAATTTTAAATTAATTTCTTCCAATTATGTGATTATAATTTAGAAAAATAGATTCCATATTTGGAATCATAATAATTTATAATTTCTAATAAGGTTAACTTAGTTTTTTACCAAAATTATTAGAGAAAGTAATTAATATTAATTACAACAATTAAGGTAAAAACATGATTACTTGGTTAAAATTTAATTTAAGAGGCAAAATGACCTATAAACATGTCCAAAATAAATTTTATGGAAATATTTGAACTAATTACCTTTTTGGATCGAAAATGTATAATTATTGGAGGCACATGATGTAAGTTACACAACTTAATAGTGTTTACCTTTTTATACTTATAAGAATGCCACTCCTCCACCACTACAAATGTTCACTCATCCCCCTCCCTTGTTCACACATATAAATCCATTTTAATCATCCAAAAACTTAAAAAATATACTTCAAAATTCACTATATTCATCCTATAATCCCAAATTTGGTAATAAATCCAACCAAGTAAGCCCTTTGGTGCAAACCTAGAGAAGTTACCCAAATGGGTAATGAACTAACGGTTCGTGTGTACGACAGACTACCACCTTGCGAAAGGATGTTGTTTGTTTTTCCTTTACTACACACCATGGTTGGGAACTATGATGGACATATGATTTTTATATTATATATTTTATATTTATGATGTATTTATGATTATTTAATTATTATATAAAAAATACCTTTATGATTTTCATTTTTTGTAAATATGATAACTTCATTTGTGGAATTATGGACTACCGCCTTCTCAAAGTGAGGTGATTCGTTCACATTTTTAATGGAATTTATTGAGTATGGGTTTATTAAATGTATAAGATATGCATGAAATAATAATTAAACTATAATTCTAATATATATATATATATATATATATATATTTCATTTACTTTCTTTCTCTCAATATGATAAGAAAACAGAAATAACATTCATGCGTATGTACAACCAACCGTCTCCATGAATATTGTATTCCATTTCATATTTCAATATTGATGGTTGGAGTGGATACTCAAGAGGGGTGGGGGTAAATTGATTTCCAATTAAAAATTTCTGATTAAAAGGTTTCTATTAAAAACCCCAATTTAATAAACAAGTTAAACTGTAGTGAATTTATAAAGATTGTAAGTGATCAATTACTTTCTCAAAGATTGATTATTTCTCAGTTAACTCAATATAAAGATTAAGTTAGATTTTGAAACTATCTTACTGGCTAGAAATAATTACAAACACTTAATAGTTCAACTATCAGAGTTACTTTAAAACAGATTTGAATTTCAAAGTAATTAGCAGCGTAATATTGAAAATAGTTTAAACTGAAATAAGATGCACAACAGTTTTAACCAAGAGGTTCAGTCTCAAGCTGTGACTTAGTCCTCTCAAACAGTTTATATAAAACTTTGATCCACACCATAGATTGGGGTAAACAGTAGTACTGAGACTATCCAGGTACTAAGACCTCTACCACAGTTCTACGTGGGAAAACTATTACAATAGCACACATTCTATCCAGGTCACACTTGAACTATACCACAATTCACTGTGGGGTACTAGAAGGTTTTGAAAGTTTGAGTGAGGATTTTAGATATCCTATAGTTATGTTTAGGAGACAGTGCATGTTTAAGATAAACAGAAGCACACACACTGCTTGAAATGTAAAATAAACAAATCACAGTAGATCTAATAAGATTGAGATGAGTTTGAAAAGCTCTATGTGATGGAAATGCAACTCTGGACTCCTTTTAGATTGAGCAGATGTTGTTTTGAGTCATTCTTTGGAATTTTTTTGGAAAACAGAGTATCGTGGTTCTGTTTATTGACTTCCAGGTATGAGTGTTTTTCTTGAGATTTCAGTAGTCTTTGTAGCACATCAATGTCCTTCAACTTCCAGTGAATTTCATCTTTTAAGCTCTCATGTATCTATTCCTTTTTCTCCAACATACTTCTCTTTTTTTCATCTCTTATATGTGTCTCATGCCTCTTTCTTATGCACAACTTTGATCATCCTTTTATATCTCATGTAGTGGTTCGACATAAGGCATGATTACTTCTGTAGGTACGAGGTACAGTTCCCTGATATCCAACAAACACAATTAATTAATTTCCGACATAAGGTGTGATTACTTCTACAGGTACGAGGTACAGTTTCCTAACATCCAACATACATCATTAATTAATTTCAGGTGCATTAAAATCACCAAATACGACTCTTGCTAATAAATAAACAGATATAGAGTTTAGAGAAAGAGTGACTGGTTTCCATTGGTATCTCTTTGTATCGGTGAACTTTTAGTGGTGGACTTATATCAGTAGGTCTTGCATCGATAGCTATTACTCTCTGTATCAGTTGCTTGCTTGTATCGGTAGCTGCTTGTGTAGCGGTATCTCCTTCTATCGGTAACTCCATCTGTCGGTAGATCCATCTATTGGTAGCTCCATCTTTCGGTAGCTCCATCTTTTGGTATCTCTTTGTAATAGTAACTCTTGTAGAAATAGCTCATGTATCATTATCTCCATCTATTAGTTGTTCCTTGTATCACTATCTGTTACTCTCTATGTAGCGGTAGCTCTGTCTGTTTCAGTGACCCTAAAACCCGAATGCTTATAAAGTATCTATTCTATGCATTTCATTTCCATATTGAGTTATTATCAAGATTAATCATCGTTAAACATTTATAATTATAAATAAACATTGAATAACATATTTCAATGATATGATATGATCATTTTTATATTCATATTAACTCATTATCATGATGTGATAATTTGAAAGTATAATTAATATATAGATAGAAATTATTTGGGATTATCAAAGCATATCTAAACATAATTGAGATTATCAAAATCAGTGAGTCCAACAATCTCCCCCTTTTTGATAATCACAAATTATGGAATTATAATCCAGAATAATCATTAATGTAAAATACATTTGTTCTCACTTCTCAGCGTGTTCAATGATATTTTCAAATGATTTCAAAATAGCATTCCTTGTAACCATAAATGAAATATTTTAGATGAAACAGAGAATGTGGTACAAAAGGTAAATGTATCAGAGGTAGAAGTATATATATATATATAAACTCATTATATATCTGAGACTCACATTATATATTTGAGACTCATTTTCCCTATCCTTAGCTAGATAATTCTCCCCTACACTTCTCCATATCATTATTTCTCCCCCTTTGGGATTAGCAAAAAGGATTAAACAAAAATTAAGCAAAGAGACAATATAAAGTAAAGGAGAATGAGATCATATTAGTATTACTTCATGCAAATATACATATAAATACATAAATGATACAAAAATAGTACAAGTGATCCCTATTAAATATCCTAGCCACTAATCAATCCACCTCCTCAATAGGTAATTTAGATATTCTTGTGGGATCAGAAGAGGATTCAGGTTTGGTGGATGTAGGTGAAGGCTTGGGAACACCAGTGATGATCAAAGGTGGTTGAGCTACTAAAACACTGCCAGGTCTATAATGGGTACTCCTTTGTGTGATCATAGGAGTAAGACTTCTGATAGCTTGAGTTGGAGTCAACTGAGGTGTGGAAGCAGACTGACCAAAGGTAGGCAGGGTTGGAGGTACAATAATAGGTGTATTGTCCACATGCAGAAAGGGAAGTAACAGGTTCCTAAAATCCATGATGATTCCTCCTCCTATATCCATAGTAGATATAAAATCATCCTTGTTCTCCATAAACTTATCCAAGGTAGGAGTCAACTCCCTGAGCTTACTAACTTTTTCTTTATAGGCGTGAGTGACTGGGGGTAGTTTCAGATTCTCTAATAGTGGCTTGAAATGATTGGTTAGCTGATGCTTGGTGTACACTCTCTGAAAATAATAATAAATTTTTTCTTTGATTTCCTTATGGGCTATAGTAGAATCTATCATATAGTCCTGAATGATCTTTATGATATCCCTTGTGGTAGATATCACCTGAGAGTCATGTGAGCTACTGGCACTAGCTTGACCAAGTTCTTCTTTCATTACAGATCTAAACTGTTCAACATCAACTGAAACTCTAGAGGTACCAAGAGGTTTTACAGTGAAAGCTACTGTTTCTTTAAAGGATTGTGTCAAATTACTTATCAGTTTCTTCACAACTAAATCTTGAGTACTGACATACTCTTTTATGGTCTGTTTAAAGCTCTCAAAAACATCCACAAATTGTTTTACTACACCTCAAATGTAGTTGATGTCAGTGTCAACTTGAGATTGGGTACTAAAAAAGGTATCAAATGAAGCAAAAAATTGCTTTAAAGAATCAGCAGCCTCTGTCAAACTCCTAATCTGATTTTGACACACTTTCACTTCATCCATTACTTCTATCACACCACTTTACAAAAACATTCTAAGATAAGATACCAAATAACTTTCCATCTTACTTAGCTCTTCAAAAAAAAATAGGTTTTCAAATCATATTTCAGTGCCTCAAGATCTCCTTTTCTCACAATGTCTTCAGGCAGAGCTAGAGTAGCTAATGGTTGAGCAGTAACTTCCTCTGAGAAAATATCATAAGACACAAGATGAATTATAATGGGTATCTCATAATCGGAATCCAGATATTCTAGTCCCAATACAACAAATCCTGGATCCATAGACCAATCTTCCACTTCATAGGTCACAGAAACTGATCCTATCCTTACAAGTTGCTCCCCCTCAACCTGAGCTTCCTCCTCTTCAGCACCAGCTGCAGCCATATCCTCCTCATAGGAGTCATCTAAAACCATATTTATATCCATGAAAAATGGCACAGGCTGGGGTATGTTAGCAATAGGTACTGGTCTGTCCACTTCAACAACCTCCTCAATAGGCAGAATAGAGCTCTCAATCAAAGGACTGAGACTCAAACAGGTACTTCCATTTTCAGATACTTCTTCCTCTTAATCATCACTACTACTGGAATCTAGATTTGTCTCCTTATGATCTGATCTAGGTAGGTCTTCCTCATTTATAGATATTTCTTCAACAGTTTCTCCTTGAACTGCTTCCTTCACAGGTGGACTTGCCTTTCCATGTGATACATTTTCAGTAGCTAGGCTTGGAGGAAAATCAGGATCCCCTCCATCTTTTATAGAGGTATCCTCCTCCTCCTCATAACTGTATTGAGGTTCTTCCTCATCTGGTCCTAGACCTGGATATCTCCTATTTTTTGGCCTATTGGGATGCTCAACAGGGTTAAATTTATCATAAAATTTCTCATCATCATTTACCCATTCCATTTTCTATGGGTTCCATCCAATATTCATGTACTTAAAAACTATTTTTGTAACAAAAAAGTTGTCTCTTACAACCAATGTCTCATCCTAAGACTCAACCACTCCTTTTACCTTGATCATCAAAGAAATCAACTTTGAAAAGAATAGAGCATTTGTTTTCTATTTTGGCCTGGTCATATCTTTGATTTGGATCATCAGAAGCCTACACAAATTTTCTTTGACACTATGCCTTAGCAGATATAACAAGAATATATCTTGGAATCTGAGGTTTGAAAAATCCCCTCTTGTTAGACTTAACACATGATGGATAAATTTGAACAACAACCAGTTTTCTCCATCCATTTCTATAGCAACTACTTTTCTTGGTGTGTCATCTTCAGTGAGCTCTTCCAAAGTAGTTTCGTACTCAAAAATGTCATTAGTTGGAGGTACTGATTTTGAGAAATATCTAAACTCACCCTCATGTGGAAATTTCAAGCACTCATCCCATTCAATGGAAGAAAAATATATTATCTTTTCATTCACTAATGATACCATTTTATTCTCACCTTCAGACTTCTCAAAATGAACAAACTCATAGAATTCCTTTACCAGTTTCGGATAATAAGGACCATTATTATTTGAAAAACATTCGAGCCATCCTTGTTCCTCAAATATGACTAGAATCAAAGATTTGATAGGCAGGAGCCATTATGCACATAGTTCTTTCTCAATTATGATATTTCTATTCATTAAGTGTGGGTTCACTGCACACTTCTTACGACTTGTTCCACTACCGCTGCCTTCAGATCATTCTTTCTGCCTCTTTGCACTCGGTGCATCACCCTCATCTCTGACTACTGGCCTTTTTTACTCTTTCCATTTCCAAATTGAAGAAATTAGGGTTCGTAAGAAATGTGGGAGTTTGAGATGTAAGGTTTGAAGTGTAGAGAGTTCGTGGTGTATTGAAATGTGACTTAGAATTAATTTTTATCATTTAGGAATCGAGATGTAATAAAAAGAAATACATTAAAAATAATAAAGGTTTCCATTAAAAACATGAAATCCAAATAGCTCAAAACATATCAGTGATAACTACTAGTGAGAATCCTTACTGTGAGGTCTCTCTAACGGTGAGGTTTATCTATTGATGAGGTTTAACTAACGGTGAGGTTTATCTATCGGTGGGGTTGCTCTAACGGTGAGGTTTATCTAACGGTGTGGTTTAACTAATGGTGAGGTTTATCTAATGGTGAGGTTTCGGCACAGTTTATCATTCCTAACTCATGTCTAATGTAACTCATTCTTTCTAAACTTAAAGGCTTGGTGAAATTGGTAGCCAATTGATGTTCAGTGCCTATAAATTCAAGAGTAATACCACCCTTTTGATAATGATCCCTCAAAAAGTGATTCCTTACATCAATGTGTTTAGTTCTAGAGTGAATATAGGATTCTTAGAGATACTAATTGCACTAGTGTTATCACAGTTTATAGATACATGCCTAAATTGATATCCATAGTCCAATAATGTATGTTTTATCCATAGAATTTGTGCACAACAACTACCAGCAGCTATGTACTCTGCTTCAGTAATAGACAATGCCATAGAGTTCTACTTCTTACTACACCGAGATACTAAGGACTTACCTAGAATATGACATGTTCCATAAGTGCTCTTCCTATCTTACTTGCAACCAGCAAAGTCAGTATCTGAATAACTTATTAAATCAAAAGATTGTCCTTTTTGATAAAATAATCCTAAATTAGTAGTATGTTTAAGATATTTAAAAATCCTTTTAACTGCAATAAAGTGTGAATATTTTGGATTAGCTTGAAATATTTCACACATACACAGACTAAACATAATATCCAGTCGACTAGCAGTAAGATAAAGTAAACTCCCAATCATACCTCTATAATTGGTTTGATCTACTGGTTTCCCAGTTTCATCTGCATCCAATTTACAAGTGGTACTTATAGGTGTATCACTTTCCTTATTATTATCCAAACCAAAATGTTTTAAAATATCCTTTGTATATTTACTTTGATTTAAAATAATACCATTTTCATTTTGAAAAACTTTAAATCCAAGAAAGTATTTGATTTCTCCCATTAAACTCATTTTAAATTCACTTTGCATAATCTTTGAAAAATCAATACAAAAAGAATTTTTAGAAGATCCAAAAATAATATCATCAGCATAGATTTGTACAATCAAAACATCTTTGTAAATCATTTTGATAAAAAGAGTTGGATCAGAAATCCCTTTAATAAAACCTTTTGAAATAATAAAATTACTATGTCTATCATACCAAGCTTGTGGAGCATGTTTTAAACCATATAAAGCTTTATAAATCTTAAAAAAATTATTTGGAAAATGAGGGTTAGTAAATCCTGGTGGTTTTTCAACAAAAACATCTTCAATAATACAAACATTTAGAAAATCACTTTTAACATCCATTTGATATAACTTGAAATTCAGATGATCATCATAAGCAAGTAGAATTATAATAGCTTCTAACCTAGCTACAGGTGCAAAGGTTTCCTCATAGTCTATTACTTTTTCTTTACTATATGCTTGTGCAACTAACCTAGCTTTGTTTCTAACTATATTTCCAGAATCATCAAGTTTATTTCTAAAAACCCATTTAGTGCCTATAGTCAAGGTGTCCTTAGGTCTTTCAACTAATTCTCAAACTTTGTTTCTTTCAAATTGATTTAATTTTTCTTGCATAGCCATTACCCAAAATTCATCATTGATAGCATCATTGATATTTTTAGGTTCTGACTGTGAAAGAAAGGCTTGATGTTCAACCTGATTTCTTAGAGAAGCCCTAGTCTGGGTTACTCTATCTAAATCTCCTACAACAACATCTAAAGGATGGTTCTTTAGAATCCTAGTTGGTCTGGTCAAGATAGGACTAGAGAGTTCAGGTTCTTCTTTAGATTCGGTTCTAACAAAAATAGGTTCAGGAAAATTTCCAGAATTACTTGTTTTTATAGCAGGTTCACAGTTTTTATAATTAAGGTCCAGAATAGACAGGTCTTCTTCAAAATTTTCAGGTGAAAACTTAGGTTCATGTGGATTAGTTTCATCAAATTTGACATGTACTGATTCTTCCACACATTTGGTTCTTTTATTAAAGACTCTATAGGATTTACTAGTTATAGAGTAACCTAGGAAGATTCCATCATCTCTTTTGGATGCAAACTTATCAAGATTATCTTTAGTATTGAGAATAAAGACTTTGCAACCAAAAACTATAAAGTAACTAACTTTAGGCTTCCTATTATTCCACAACTCATAAGGGGTATTTTTAAGAATAGGTCTAATCAAGACTCTATTTATAATATAAAAAGTTGTATTTACAGCTTCTTCCTAGAAGTAAACAGGTAATTCATACTCATTGAGCATAGTTCTCGCAATTTCTTGAAGGGTTCTATTCCTTCTTTCTACTACACCATTCTGTTGAGGTGTCCTAGGGGCAGAGAAATTGTGACTGTAGCCATTATGTGAGCAATAGGTTTCAAAGTCATGATTTTCAAACTCATGGCCATGATCACTTATCAGGGTCTTAATCTTAAGTCCACTAAGGTTCTCTACAGACTTGGAGTATTTAATGAAATAGGAACAAGCTTCATTTTTGTGAGCAAGAAAGTATACCCAAGTGTTTCTAGAAAAGTCATCTACTAGAACATAGACATAGTGCTTCCCATTTAAACTAGAAATTATAGATGGTCCAAACAAATCCTTGTGAACCAAATCGAGAGGTTGAGAAGTTGAAACTTCTTTCTTCAATTTGAACGAAACTTTATGTTTCTTTCCCTTTTGACAGGGATTACAAACTTTTTCAATTGGGAATTTTAGTTTTGGTAGGACTCTAAATAAAACTTTCCTACTTAGTTTACTAAGTGAATGAACATTGTAGTGTCCTAATATCCTGTGCCATAACCAATATTCCTTTTGAAAATCATTTAAACAAGTAACATGTTTTTTAGCTAAAGAACTCAGGTCTAAAAAATAAACATTTTCATTTCTTAATGCAGTAAATACCAAAACATTTTTGGATTCAAATAAATTTTAACTATCATTTTCAAATTTCACATTGAATCCATCACCACACAAGTGAGAAATACTTAACAGATTGTATTTTAATTCATCAACAAATAATACTTTAGAAATTAAAATTGAATCACTATTACCAATTTGGCCTAAGCCGATGATCTTTCCTTTTGAATTATCACCAAAGGTGACATGCCTTCCATCAACATTGATTAAGCTCTTAAAACATGATTAGTATCCTGTCATATGCCTTGAACATCCACTGTCCAAGTACCATATCTTCCTATAGTAACTTTTCAAGAAAGTTTCCTATAAAACAGATTTAGATAGAAGATAACTTTGGTACCCAGATTTTCTTGGGTCCGAAAAGGTTAGAAAGTAAAAATTTAGGCACCCATATTTGTCTAACATGTTTCATATATTTAATAGATTCAAAAGATTTTGATAAATAAAATTTGTTTTGTCTATACGAATTTTAATATCTCGATGAAGCATAAGAATTTCCAGAACTTGAACTAGCAGCATACTGTCCAGATTTTGGAATGAATTTATTCTTAACAAATTGTCTCTGTTCAGGTTGGTATCCTAAACCAGTAGTATACTTTGGTGCAACTTTTTTTCCAAGAATTTGAGTTAGAGTATTATTTTCATTTGTGGACTTCTATAAGTCTTTTCTAAGTTTCTCATTAGAAAATTAGAGTTCAGTATTCTCCTTTAACAGTTGATCATTCTTTTCCTTTTCTATACTAAGATCAGATTTAATAGTACTAGTCAAAGCATACTATTTCTTTAATGATTTGTACTTATCTTTCAGCTCATTACAAGTATCTTCTAACATATTACAGTATTCAAATAATTTAGCTTTCAACATATTATCATCACTTTTTGAATCACTTTCATTCCCATAATATATATCATTGTGCATAGGGGAATTAAGTGTTACCTTAGATGTTTTAGTCATGAAACACATGTTGGCATGATTCTTTTCTTCTGAATCAGAAGCCTCAGACACACTTTTGTTGTCTTCCGAAGCACTCCATGTAGCTTTCATAGATTTCTTATATTTTTTTCCCTTGTAATCATATTTCTTCTTAAACTTCGATTTTGGACAGTCAGCCTTAACATGTCCTTTCCTTTTACATTCATAATAGACCATCTCACCATCTTTATCATCTTTCTTCCAATATCTCTTCCAATTACCTCGTTGGTCATACCCACCCTTATAATTTGATTTTCTGAAAAATTTCTTCTTCCTATAGAATTTCTTGAATCTCCTGGCCATATGAGCCATATCTTCATCACTATCTGAATCTGAACCTTCACTTGTTGAGATTTCGATAGGTATGTGAACTTTCTCCTTGTCCTTGGTCTTTGAGGCATTAGACTTAAATTCCACTGAATTTTTCTTAGGTTCATAATATTCCTCTTTGTTTATCTTCAGATCTTATTCATACATCATCAACTTACCAATCAGCTCTTTAACAGGTAGTGAAATTATATCACACTATTCTCTTATTGAAACTGATGTGCCTCTCCATCTTTCTGGCAGACATTTGAGTATTCTCATGATTTTCTCCGTTGCTGGAATAGCTTTTCCCAGTGAGCTCATGGTGTTAAAAATTTCATTGAACCTGAGATACATGTCAGAAATATGTTCATCAGGCCTCATTTTAAAATTATCATATTTAATAGTGTAAGTGTTTAATCTCATTTTTTTCACATTGGTTGTTCTTTCATGAGAAACATCCAAAGTATCCCAGATTTCATGTGCTGTTTTACAACCAGAAATTCTATTGAACTATTCATCTCCTAGAGAGTAGTGAATAGAATTAAATGCTTTACAATTATTTTTGTAATCAGATTTTGTAGAATCATCCCAAGTAGTTATAGAAATCTTTGGAATCTCATACTCAGACTCTATAGCAGTCCAAATGTCAAATCCCATAATTTATAAATGGATTTTCATCTTTATTTTCCATTGGGCATAATTAACACCATTAAAGAAAGGTGTCATGTTGGTAGCTGAACCTTCTAATCTGTTGTCCGTGATAAATAAGTTTTAAAAATATATATAAAGATATAAAAATTTAGAATTAATAGAAATTTTTAGATCTTTAAGATACAACTAAAATCATAATTGAAAACTTTTCACAAACAGAGTGTTTTGAAAAAACTTTTATCCACTCCTCTGATACAAAATGTTGGTCGGAGTGGATACTCAAGAGGGGGGGGGTGAATTGAGTTCCTATTAAAAATTTCTGATTAAAATATTTCTATTAAAAACCGCAATTTAATAAACAAGTTAAATTGTATTGAATTTATAAATAGTGTAAGTGTTCAATTAGTTTCTCAAAGATTGATTATTTCTCAGTTAACTCAATATGAAGATTAAGTTAGCTTTTGAAACTAACTTACTGGATAGAAATAATTACAAACACTTTCTTGTTCAACTATCAAATTTTCTTTAAAATAGATTTGAATTTCAAAGTAATTAGTAGGGGAATATTGAAAATAGTTTAAACTAAAATAAGATGCACAACAGTTTTAACCAAGAGGTTCAGTCTCCAGATGAGACTTAGTCCTCTCAAATATTTTATATAAAACTTTGATCCACACCCTGGATCGGGGTAAAAAACAGTACTGAGACTATCCAGGTACTAATACCTCTACCACAGTTCTATGTGGGAGAAACTATAACAATATCACACAGGCTATCCAGGTCACACTTGAACTCTACCACAATTTACAATGGGATACTAGAAGGTTTAAAAATTTAGAGTGAGGATTTTAGATATCCTCCAGTTATTATTAGGAGACAGTGCGTGTTTAAGATAAATAGAAGCACACACTGCTCGAAATGTAAAATAAACAAATAAAAATATAGATAATAAGATTGAGATGAGTTTGGAAGGCTCTATGTGATGGAAATGTATCTCTGGACTCCTTTTAGATTGAGCAAATGTTGTTTTGAGTCCTTCTCTGGAATTTGTCTGGAAAACAGAGTATTGTGGTTCTATTTCTAGGTATGAGTGTTTTTCTTGAGATTGCAGTATTCTTTGTAGCACATCAATTTCCTTCAACTTCAAGTGAAGTCCATATTTTAAGATCTCATGTATCTATTTTTTTATCCAACATACTTCTATTTTTTGCATCTTTTTTATGTGTCTCATGCCTCTTTCTTATGCACAACTTTGATCGTCCTTTTATAGCTAATGCAGTGGTTAGACATAAGGCATGATTACTTCTATAGGTACGAGGTATGGTTCCCTGATATCCAAAAAAAATAATTAATTAATTTCCGACATAAGGTGTGATTACTTCTAGAGGTACGAGGTACAGTTTCCCGACATCCAACATACATCATTAATTAATTTTAGTTGCATTGAAATAACCAAATATGACTGTTGCTAATAAATAAACAGATATAGAGTTTAGAGAAAGAGTGACTAGTTTCCATCAGTAGCTCTTTGTATTTGTGAACTTGTAGTGGTGGACTTGTATCGGTAGGTCTTGCATCGGTAGCTATTACTCTCTATATCAGTTACTTTCTTGTATGGGTAGGTGCTTGTGTAGTGGTAGCTCCTTCTATCAGTATCTCCATCTATCGGTAGCTCCATCTGTCGGTAGCTCTTTGTAAAGGTAACTCTTGTAGAAGTAGCTCATGTATCAGTAGCTCCATATATCGGTAGTTCCTTGTATCGTTAGCTGTTACTCTCTTTGTAGCGGTAGCTCTGTCTGTATCAGTGACCCTAAAACCCGAAATCTTATAAAGTATCTGTTTTATTCATTTCATTTCAAGATTGAGTTAGTATCAAGATTAATCATTGTTAAACATTTATAATCATAAATAAACATTGAATAACATATTCCAATGATATGATATGATCATTTTGATATTAATATTAACTCATTATCATGATTTCATAATTTTAAAAGTATAATTAATATATAGATAGACATTATTTGGGATTATCAAAGCATATCTAAACATAATTGAGATTATCAAAATAGGTGAGTCCAACAAATATTTTATAGATTATTATAAATATTTATATAATAAATATATTTTATATTTAGAAAAATTTTTAAATTCATTAATTACGTAAATCATTATCAAATTAAGAGGACTAAGAATAACAAGTCAAATCATGTGTGAAAATAAAGCAAATATTACCCTAAAAGTAACAATAACATGGATTTTTTAATAAATGGGTAATATAAAGTCATAATAAAACAATATATGGAATTATATATAATAATATGGTTTTTTGGTATATTTATAATAAAATTATATTTATTATACATGAGTTCTTAACATGTATGATGAATGCTAAGATTTAAGGTACGTGTTTTCTCATCTCAATTTTATTTATATGAGATATATGATATATTCACCACTTATTATTGTTGTGTGGAATATATAATTCCCTATGACATGTTATATCATCAATTTAATTTATTTAATTATATTAAAAAAATTCAATTTATGTTATTATTTGATGGGTATTAGGATTCAAAAGTTACTCAAGTAGTAAGGGGATTTCTAGTCTCACTATTATTTCTACGAGACTTATGCCTTATTCGCCAATAATTTCTTATGTGTGGTGTATATACTAAACAGGAATGTATTATATGATTATAATAATTAAATTAATGGTTAATTACATATCCATTTTGATATATCTTTCACAGGGTTTAAAATTCATGAGTTACCAAATTGGTAAAGGAATTTTGTCTCAATTTTCCTTTTTTGAGACACATGTTATGTTATGCACAAATATTATTTTAAGAGATGTATATAACTCCATTTGAAATGTTTTAACATGATTATACTTCCATTCAAGATATTTTAATCTTCATTTAATGTTATTATTTCATGGTAATTTTGATTAAAATTTACCAAAGTGGTAAGAGTTTATTGCTACAATCTCACCGTTTGTCATGATTGTTTAGGATTATGCTTCCATTGATGAAATATTATGATACATATCTCAAGAATTAGGATGAATTTTCTTCTCATATGGTTATTCATGATATATTCAATTAATGGTACTATTTTTCTACTCTTTATTACTTAAGATAATAAAAAAAATGTTTTTAATAAAATCTGACTTTAGTTATACCTTTCGTCGGAAATCTATTTTATTCATTTTTTTTTCAAAAAATGTTTTCCAAAAATGTTTTTAAATTATATTTTAATATAATTTTCAAGGGAAAAATTATTTAGAAATGTATTATGATTTAAAAATTCTTTAAAATTATTTTCACATATTTCTTTATAATTTTTCGTGGTATTTTCAAGGAAAAAGGTTTTCAAAATGTTCTATGATTTAAAAATATTTTTTCCAAAGTGGAAAGGATATTTTTCTCAAGAAATGTTTTAAATGTTTTTTATAAGATTACTTTATATTTATTCAAGTTTTTTTATGTAAATTTTTTTTATATTGAAATGTTATTTTCAAAGAAAGGTTATTTTCATTATGAAATGCTTCATGTGATCTTTCAAAATAATTTCCAATCTAAGTTGACATCATTGATATAGTTTATTCTTTAATAGAAATATGATCCAAGGACACCATTATTATTCTTTCTTTGAATGGTTTATGTTTTAGATGAAAATTTATTTATGAAAACCATTTCTCTTCAATGATTTATACCATGATAAATGCTTATGAAACCCACTTTATTTCCTGAGTTATTCTATGTTGAAATGATTATGAAACCTATATCTTTTCCATAGGTTATGATATGATTAAATTTTTATGGCGTCCATTTCATTTCATGAGTTATGATATGGTGTTTATGAAACCCATATCTTCTTATGGGTTATGCTATGAAGAATGTTTTATTATTTTGTAGAACATATATGTATGATTTTATTATGTGATGAGTGACACCTATATATACATCCAATGCATTGGGTAATGATAAATGTTATATAAGATCATATGGTACATAGGTTATAGACCAATCATGGAAACAGGAGGGTACATGGGTTGTAACCTAAGCCCAAAATAATAGGGTACATGGGAGGGTATTGCAAGAACAAAATAAGAGGGTCCATAAGAGGGAATACCAGGCCTAAAATAATAGGGTACATGGGAGAGAATCCCAAGCACAAAACAAGAGTGTACACAAGTGGGAATCCTAAGACCAAAAAAAGGGTACATGGGAGGGCATCCCAAGCCTGAAACAAGAGGGTACATGGGAGGGAATAACAAGCCTAAAGCAGGTAAATGGGTGATTATCCAAGGAATAACATGTTATGAAGGTCTTGGTAGGCAGAATTGACATAAGATTTTCTATTCTTATGTGTATGCCACAATTCCATGTCTTATTCCTATATAATGATTTCATGGATTATGGTCTTGATTCCCTTATGATTCATGTCTTATGAACAACCAATATTTATTCCATGACTCATTTTTATTATCTTTGATATGTAGGGTTTGATATTATAATATTTTGATAGTCTTCTTATACCCTTATTATCATGTTATGATTATATATCTCCCTTGATTACCCTTACTAAGCATCTGAGCTCACTAATTTATTATGTTTCCTTTCCTTAGGTTATGAATTAATGTTTTAATTAGGAGTACTAATAGGGAATATATTTAAGGTATATTTTAAAGATTTTACACCAGGACATAAAATTATATTACCAAGTTTCCAAAGACACTAAACTATTATGATCCTCAGGCATTTACTTTTGTAACATGTTGAATATTCATAAAAAATGATGTAATATCCATGTATGTTAAGGGAGGGTCTCTATAAAACTATTGGATGAGTCCATTGCTTCTTAAATATTTTTCAATTATACTTTATCACTACCCTCAATACATACCAATCTTAACAATCATTGTACAATATCTATATTATTAATGGTCAAGATGCTCAATGATATTTTAAATCCCACTATTTATATTTTATAATATTCCAAAATAACCAAAGTAGTGAATGTGTTTTTTATAACCACCTTAATTAATAAGTTATTTATTATTTCAAAAATAGATTTTTATTTATAAAATATTGGGTCGTTATACTGATCTTGGTAAATGATGTTCTGTTAATTTGTTCTTTGAAAATTTTATAGCTGGATAAACTATATTTTTCTGACCTTCAGTTTTGTTTGAAATTCATGTCATATGCTAAATTGGAAATTATGTATATTTATATTAACTTGGTAAATATAATGGCAGTGTTTTGTTGGTTTAATAAAAGAGAGAATTTGATAAAATCATGTAACATGTCTATATATGTGAGTTATCATGGAAATCATGTTAAATGTGAAATAGTAGGATATGCATCATGCTTGGAATGTTTTAAATTTATTTTAAATATAAAAATAGTTTCATAAGAAATATGTTTGATATTTAAATTAAATTAGTGGGGATAAATTAATTTTTTTTAAACATGATAAACTAAATTGATAAATTTATTAACTAATTTTATTTGTTTAATTAGTAATGATGTGTTTTCAAAAAATAAAATTTTACTAAAATTATGTAATCCTAGGAAGTTTTATTCATGTTGTGTAACAATATTTAATAAGTACCATGTGGGAAATTTTATTTTGTGGATTTATTTTATTAAATAAACTACAACAATTATTTTATGAAACACACTTTTATTTAAAAATCTGTGTTGTAAAATGTATTAGAAATATATCCACATAGTTGATTTTGATAACTAACTTTCTATGAATAAGGATTAAAAGTTTTTCATTTAAAAAGATTACATTTAAAGGTTTTCTAACCTACCAAATTTTAAATATAGGGAAATTATTGAATTGTTTTTATCAGCTAGATTTTGAATTTGACATGTTTTAAAATGAAATGTTGTGATGCATGACTAAAAAAATAAATACTCTGGAAAGTGTGTTTATCTTTTTAACTTCTAAACTTTTAGGAATTAATGAATTTTTATCAGTAACATATCTAAGTTTATCATTAAATTTTTATTCAAGCATGTTAATCTACTAAGTTCCTGACTTGTTAAGAATGATATGTTCAAAATGTTATGAATTAAATTTTATAGGATGATAAATGAAAATAATTTATTTTTAGATTTTAATTTGATGGAATGCCCAAGTAAAGTTGTTTAAGTGATGTATAAGATAATGTTTCTTCTTTAAGATGTTCTATTATTTCTATTTAACTAAATATGAAGTGATTATTTTTTGTGGTGTTTCCTTCTATAATATTGTTTTATTATAATGATTGTATGATTGATATGAATTACTTGTTGGTTTTTTTGGAAATGTATGTGGCCTTGTTGTATTTATATGGACTTAATTGGATAAGAGATTCATATATATGTGATCAATATTTCATGTTTTTTAATTATTGATTTCATTGACATGAATTATCTAATATCTTAATGATATATAAGATTCATTCTCCTACTTGATGTAATGTTTTGTAAATAAACTAGTTCCTATTTGAGTGTTATCTCCCTGGGAGATTGTTCTAAGACTATTTTAAAGTTTAACATTTCTATAAAAATCATTCATCTAGAGTGGTTGTGGTGTTCTAAATATAGAGAGATCCTTGAGAGGTATTGTATGGGGTTGTTGATTTTTTACCCAATATCTTCCTCTACATCCTATTTTTTTAATTATTGAGGATGATTTTTTTTAGAGGTATATAATGTAAAGGTTTGGAATATTCCCAAACCTTACTTTTCCATTATGGGACCTCTAGTGGTTTTGGAGTGGTTTTATAAAATTTAAAAGTTGTTTTAAAATTATTTCTTAAATTATTAAGTGCCTTTAAAATGGTTGTACAAATTTTGGAAGTAATTTCAATGTTTTAAAAGTATATATGGAGTTTAATTTAAAAGTTTTTAAAAGTTATTATATTAGTTTGGAAGTATTTTTTGCATATTGGAAGTAATGATAAAGCCTCGTATTGATTATTTACGAGTTCTTGTTTGTGTAAATTAAATATTTTAAAAATTAATTTTACCCATATGCAAGTCCTTACTTATGTGTAAGGGTAATGATTGTTTTCTAAATTTTGTGTAAAGGAAAGATTGTTTTTATATAGGTTAAATAAGGGAAACTTGAATCTCCTATACACTTTGTAAAGGTAGAATATTTTTTCAAAATCTTCTGTAAAGGTAAGATGATTCCTGCGTAAGGGTAGGTTTGAGTTTTACAAAGCTAAAAAAAGTTAGATTATATTTTTAAATTGATATATAATGGTATCTAACTCTCTTCCTTACCCACTTAAGGGTAATCCTTACCTCACGTAAGGGCAATAGGGAGTTTCCAATACCTATGTAAGGGTCTGCCCACATTTTCCCTTATTGTGTAAGGGTAATGTGCAGCTATTGTAAGGGTCATCCCTTATTCACACAAGTCTAAGTAGGTTTTATTACTATTCATGTAAGGTTCATTCGTGAATTTTGAATCCCATTTAAGGGTAAGTAGTTTTGTAATGGTAAAACCATGTTACCCTTACACAAGTGCATCTCCTTTGTATAGGTAATATATTTTCCTTAAAATCACAGTTTTCTTTCCCAAAACCATATATAAATAATTTTTAACATAATATAGGGTTTTAATGTGTAAATAAATTGGTTTTTACCTGTTAATAGTTTTGAATGTGGTCTTTTGACTCCTCATAATTTTGTTAGTTTTGAATGATTTATGTAGGGGATAAATTTGGTAACTGAAATTTAATTGTGAATTAAATAGGTGTTTTTAGTAAACCTCCAGGTAATTCTCCAAGAAAGCTCTATTATTTCTAAAAATCATAGTTATCCATTTGATTCATTAACCATGACTTCTATTAGGTTTCACTAATCCAAAACCCTAATGTTTTATTTTTGTGATTCTTTTGAAAATTGTTTGAGGATTCTCTTACTTCCAAACCTACATGCATTACTTATCCCTATCTCATATTCTTGGTGATGTGTTATTAAATCCTTTCAATCTAGGTTGGGGATCTTATAACTCTCCTTTATTTTATGTAAAAATTCGAATCAACCTTGCACTAGCATCTTTTTTTAATGGATGTGAATAACCAAAATAGGATACAAATATTTAAAATAACTGCATTATGGGAGATTTTATGATAATATATAAATTCTAAAGTATGAAGATAAATTTAATGTAGTGTTTTATTGTTAATGAATTATCATTATTATTTCTAGAATATAAATGTAAAATCATTTTATGCAGAAAAATATTAATGATGTGTAATAAATAAAATTGAATTTTATTTCATGAAGATTATGATTAACATGTTATTGTAGTTCTTCTATAATTGAATTTTAAATATTACATGTGGTGGATAATTGTTATTTTGTTATAATTTGGGAATAGTAAGTGGAAATATGTTTAAATATATATATAAATAAAATATAGAGTTTAATGTAGAGTAATGGTTTCATAATATGGAAATTAAATAATTGAAGTAGAATTATTATTACATGATGGAATTAATAAATTTTATTAAGAAGGAGTTTTTATTGTATGTTAAATAATTTTCATGATATTAAAATAAGGAAGGGATGTTATTATAATTAGATATTACAATTTATATTGTTATTCATGGAATAATTTTATATCACATTCTATGTTTTATTTAAGAATTTGGAAAGTTATTCAGGAGAGAGAAATAAATAATTTCATGCCATAGTGAAAACATCACTTGATAATATTAAAGTGATATCACGTCGCAATTCTAATATTCTTAAACAATATTTATGAGAATTATTTTAAAATTATGGATATTAGAGAATTAAAATGGGTATTTTCATATGCATTATTGTTGATATATTTTCATTAAATAATTTTATTGGATGTATAGAATTTTTATTATTTTATAAGAATATTATCATAAGTTTAAATAATTTAATGTGGAGGTTAAATTTTTATTTGGGACTTTTTGATCGAATGTGTTTGTTGTTTCCTCTTGATATTTACTCGATAGTGTGGTATTTATTGTTATAGTTGTTAAACATGGTAGTTATTCTTGGAAATTAAATAATAAATTAAAGTGGGTAATATGTTGATTATAATAAAATATGCATGTTGAAATAAGTATCATAGAGATTATTGATATATGAAATAGAAACTTAAGATGGAACACCAAATTAATTAAATAATATTTATCCTTGTATGGGTAATTCTGTTGGGATTTATTCATTACAAATTGATAAATTAAAGAAAATAATACAAATTTAATGTTTACATAAATCAATGATTTTGTGATGAGAGAGCCCAACATTGTTTTGAGAAAGTATGGAATTACTTGATTGATTTATCTATAGTTTACTTTTGAATTATGTGTGTAGAAATTCATTTAAAATATATTTATTCTCTATGTATTTAGAGATTTGATGTCATTGATTAATAACCTTGTGTGGTTAGAATACTTAAAGATGATGTTGTCATGGGGTGTCAGTTATGATTATGATGGATGCATTAGGTGTCAATTTTAATGATGATGTTGGCATGGGATTCCAGATGTGATACTATGTATGAGGCACATCAAATTTATTATGAAAATTACTATGCTATTTCAAGGGAGTTGGTTGATTGGTGGAGCATAATAAAAATTAAATCTCAAGAAAATTAGTTTACTGATAGTGAATGTGGTTCCACTAAAGTGTAAAGAATAGAAATTTTTCAAGAAACTGCTCGGAATCCATATTTTTAAAGAAGAGACACAAATATCATTGATGAAACCCCACAGTTAAGGGCCGATGGTGACAATGATGTTTCACAAATGAATTTTAAATGAAAAGAGACAATGAAACTGAAACTAATATGAAAATTGATGATACTGAGGAGGAAGATGAATACATTGACATCAACAATTATGAAGATGAGGATGAAGATGGACATTGACATAGTAAAATGTTCATTATAATCATATATAATATATATCTACATATAATAGTTGTTTTTAAATATTTACTAACAATAATAATTTTGTGTTTCAGATGGACGAGGATCTATATCATATGTTATAGGAAGATGATATACCTTTAGATGAGTAGGATGTCAGATCAGCCAACTCTCAGACTATTGGCAGTTCAGGGGGCACCCAGAGGGGGCATGTTCTTGCCCAAATGATGATTCCCGAACCTATACCCGAGCGATATCCACTTCTTGGGTTCAATCCATGCACGTAGAGGTATGTTTACCTATGAATTTCAGTTAGTTTTCATTAATTTTTTTATATTCTAATTGTTTCATTAATTATTCATTTTTTTCACATCTTTACACATATAGTGGTTGGACATGAGAGCACTATATTGCACAATTATTTTTCTGATGCATGGGTTTCATGGGATCAGATTCCCATTGATGTTCAGCAGCGCATGTATGAGTATTGACTGGTATGTAAATAAATAATATTTATTTAGAAATTAATTTAATTAATAACTGGAAATAATAAATTATTTGTAGGGTTTGTGGTATCCCATTGAGGAGAGTATGCATGAGGCTATTTGGAAGTCATTGTAGGGAGCTATGCATCCACGTTGCACTTAGTTTTTTGCATAATTTGAAAAGGAAAGAGATGGAGAAATAATGAGTGCAGGAGTTTGATGAGACATATAACATCCATTTTCCTGATTATATTTCATCTCAGGTTTGAGATGGATTATGTACACACTGGTTGAGTAGGTGGTTTTAGAGTAGATCATCAGTAGGTCGACAAAAATCTAGAGATACAGGAGGAGACGCTTCGAGCTAGTAGTCGTACTTTCAGTATGTATAGGGAGCATATGATAAGTACATTTTTTAAAATATTATATATAACTTTAAATGAAAATAGTTTATTTTATATTCATATAGTAAGTCTCATAACCCGATATTACAGAGTACAACATTTACAGGAGGATGTATAGTGATCCAGCCACTACGGAGATTAGAGGTGCTCACCAGCGTCATATTGTGGTCAATATATGTTTTTTGTGTTTCAAATTTAAATACAAATAATAATTTAGTTATTTTAATTTTAAATTTCATTTGAAGGATTCATATGAGGCCACAACGTCTCAGATAGACATTGAGAGTCAGGCCGAGACCGATGGTCAGACCAGTGCAACCTGATTTGATGAGGCATCATGGATGTAGGCGACTTAGTATGGCTTCGAGAAAGGTAGAGTTGTTTGTATCAGCTCTTGAGTGACCCTTGGGGGTTTTATGGAACCTCTGCAATGTCAGCGTCCAATTCGAGAGGAGATTGCAAAGATTCATCATCATCTCATGCGCAGTATCAGGAGTAGTTGTGAGCTCAGAGTGAGCTTATAAAGACTATGTGTAGGGAGCAGGAGGAGATGTGTATGTGGCAGCAGCAGTAGCAGGAAGACTTCCTCCGACAGTAGCAACAACAGATGCAGGATGAGATGCATCGATGGCGGCATGAGAAAGAGTATGAGATAGAGTACATGTAATGTCTGAATCACAGTTTAGGGATGAAGTTCCCTCCATCAGCCCCTCTAGATTACCCTCCCCCTCAGTGATATGTAATTTTATTTTATGAAAAAACATTTGAATGTATTTTTTTAATATTAACTATTTAATGTTTTAAGTAGTGTGTTTTATATTGTCTCAAAAATTACAGTTTTATTTATTTATTTAATTTTTTATTGTATTTATTATTTTATTAATTAATATATTTTTATATTTTTATAAATACTCTGGTTTTTATTATATTTCTAATATTATTGTTTCATTAATATTAACAATCATATTATTATATTAATTAATTATTTTATAATTAATTTAATTTTACGAATATTAATATTAATATTATATTATATTAATTATTTTATAATTAATTTTATTTTATGAATATTAATATTGTGATTTTATTTATGATAATATTATATTATTATGAATATTATTATTTTTAAAATTTATTTTTAAAATTTTTTTAACTACTTTGTGAGGGATCGTCGCAAATACTAATTGTGATGGTCCATTAAAAAATGCTTTATTTATTATTTATATTTCAAGGAGTATTTATTATTGATCATCAAAATTAGTATTTGTTACATTCCGTCACAAAAGATTATTTGCGACGAGTCACTGGTCCGTCACAAATAGTTTCTTAAAAAAATCACTAAATGTTTTTTGTGATGGATCTATAGCCCTTCGAAAATAATAAGTTTTTGCGATGGACCATCACAAAATGTAATATTTGAGGTGTCTTTTTATTCAATGGGTCATTTTTTATGGGACCCCATTACAAAAGACTATTTGTAATAGGATCCTATCGCGAATGATCCATTGCAATAATCGATTTTTCTAGTAGTGGAATGGTTTACCTCATATACTCCTTGAGTGGGTGTTATTTCCTGAATACTGAATTTTAGTTCATTTTGAGCCATTTTGGATATCAAGTCACATGAAGAAGGAGAAGTTTTATCAAGTCACATGAATACTAGAATCTATTATGACATGCTCTATGGGGATAAGTACCTTATATAAGTATTGAATTAGCATTTGTTCTATAATTTTATAGTGGAGGAAACTATAGAAAAGTGTTTTTATTATTTCCTAGTATTCATGACTGATATCTCCTTTTGACTTCCTAACACCATATATTTATTTCCTAATTTATGTAGTTTGGGAGGCTGGGAATAAAATTTCATGGAAAACATGCTAAATTTTATTACAACCTCCAATTTTGGTAAGCATATAAAATAATCAAACCTTGGATACACTATCAAGGGAAAAATAAAAATACCTAAATTTTATAAGGTCCTTAGACACATTTTGGTGTTTCACAGTGGAGTGTATTATGTGAAGCACCTTAAGGTGTTTGTAGGAATCCTCACTGGGAAGACCATGTATTTTTTGTGAGGGGGATAAGGCCCAGAAGTAACTAAAAGTTGGATACTTCGTTGGGGTATTGGATGTATGCAGGTTGATACTCCATCTTCGAGATGGTCAATTCCTTTATCGTCTTATTATTTTATTCTACATTTTTAGGTATTTTAATTGGTTTACTCTTAGATTTATTTGATACCTCTTAATGATCCACAATATTCTCCTTATTTTTACTTTATTTTCTAACTCTAAAAGTCCTAATGTACGAGTGAAGTGTATTTTCAGTTTTAGGGTCAATTTCAAGTAGCATATTTTTTATAGATCTTGTCACGCAATAATGTTGTCAAGTATTATTTTTTTATTCAATAAAAATGAATAAAAGAAAAAAAATTACTGATATAAAGGGGAAAAACTATATTACATAACAAAATAAAGTGAGAATAAGAGATATGGGGGATAGATAGAGAGGGAGATAAGAAAAAGAAAAAAAATAAAATGAGAGTGGGAAAGGGAAAAAAGAAAGGAGAACAAAAACATAAAATAGAAAATTAGAGAAATAAATAATGAAAAGATGAATTAGGTTCCCTGACAATGGTGCTAATATTTGATCATGAAGTCAAGCATGTAAAATTATATGTTGATTTTTTCTATAATTTCTATAGTATAGTAGGAACCCAAGGTCATATCTTGATGAATACTTAGTTCATTGGTTTTAAAATAATGTTTTGATTATGTAAAGAGAGGGTGGTTTTGAAGAAATTGGTGTTTGCGGATCAAGCATAAATTGACCTGAAATTAAGATTTGATGAAAAGAAATATTAAATTATGATATTTGAAGTAATCAACCTAGGGAAATACCTTGATTCTCATACTTAATAACTTTAAAAGATATGTTTTAAATATTTTAATCCCTAGTTTGTAACACCAAGAACTATAATGTTACTGATTTTATTCTAGGATATCTCTTAAGGCTTAGTTGAAAACACAAAATAATTCATTTGTTACCTATGATGATTATGATTATTTTAATTTAAATGGGATGAGGGTCAATACCCTTTACAAAATAGAAAATAAAAAAAGAGACCGTTTAAAAATCTAGGAAAAGAGGAAACCCATTACATGGATTATAGTACCAAGGTATATATTCCTAATAGAAACATGACACAAAGGTCCTAACATGGTCTAGGGTATCCAAAGACCCAAGTTCTCGAAATGAATGGCTATAATCCCATAATCAAAGGTTTTCATTAGCCTGTGCAAACTCAACACCACTGACATCAACCCAAGAAGACCCAAATTCCCAATAGGAATCATATATGATGATAAGCACCATGAAATTGTATCCCCCCTACCAGACATTGCGTCTATGATACTAGTTGAGAATTTTTCATCACCCCTTTCCAATAATTTTCATTTTAATGGAAACACAACATAGAAAAGAACATCTCCACCCCAAATTAGCAACCAGGGAAAGACCAGATGATAGGCGCCAATACAACTATCTCTTTTTTGAGCCGCTCACATAACGATTCTTATGAGTATCTCATAGCACCATAAAATAGATGATTCAATCCATCTAAAAGAAACCCCCATGAAGAATGATATATAATAGGGTTCCCATTTGTTCCTCACTGAGGGAGGAAATATGGTTGAATGATTTGTGTAAGCACACCCAATCATATTTCAAGGTCACCCTTCCAAAGTCACCCACATAAAAACTAAGTTGTACCTCCTTCAAAATGCATCAAGAAAATATTTGGGACTCACCATGAAACATGTAGCACATCGATAAAAACAAGCCCAAAATGACCAGAAGGTTTGAGGGTAATGTAAACACTAATCAGTCTACCAGTGTATCCCAATCCACTATCGAACAACTGATTATCGACATGAGTTCCACTGAAAATTCGCAATTGTCTGCCAATATATTTTCACCATAATCTACTGAACTAAAAACCACAGTAAAGTTGTCAGCCACTAAAAAATATTTCATTATCTCCCATTATGAAATCTGCCACTATCCACCTTGTCTTCCTCCTATACTGATGAAAATCCACTAACACTGACATAAAATCAAACATCAACCAACCATCCACTATGCATGACCCTATTTCCACATACAATAAATGTAATCACAATGAACAATTGAATTTGTCACCCACCTTCTTATTAGTGCTTATGTGAGTTCAATCTACTAATATAAACCAAACAAATACTATTATTGAAATGGGAAGAAGGAGTGGTGAGTGGTGTGTGAAACATCACATGAATGGGCTCCCACAAACAAGATCATGTGAGTTTTTGGGTGACATACCAGTATAAAAATAAATTAAATAATAAGAGATGATAAATAAAAATAACATACATAGCTATAATTAAAAAGATAATTCTATGATTAGAATGATAAATCTAGGGATTATATAAAGTTCATCCTCGGGTGATTATAAAGAGTTTATAATTCTGTGGATGATAAAGAGACCATATAATTCCTAAAGATTCATCCCAAGAACTCCTATATAAAAATATTTTTTATAATACTTTGTAAAAGAGTGATAAAAGGATTTTTAAACTCATTTTTCACAATATAGTTCCGAAATAAAGTCAATGAAAAAGGGGTATATGTGAGCTATAAAGGGTAGATTTTTCTAGCCAATTGGAATGACTAATTTACGGATGTATCCACATAATTTTGGATTGTAAAGTTTTTGACATGTGTTACTTTGATATTATTTATATTGGAGGTGGAATAATCCTAATCGAATGTATCCTAGCCATGTTATGCCCTGATTATAGAAGTGTGGTTAAATATTCCACACCCAAAATATATTTTCTTTGTATACCATATTAGGCCTCTTGTGATGGGATATAAATCTTGGTCTAATTGAATAAAATGGATCCCAATGTATCATTCATCTTACAAAAAATAATTTTTTCAATTTGGATTAGTGTATATAATGTTATGATAAAAATATAAACATGTTGTCTTATTGGGTCATAGTGTAATTTCATCTTTTTTAACATGTTTTTTTAAAATGAATTAAAAATATATATTGGATGGAAAATGATTCAATAATATAGAAATAAAACCCATATAAATTTAAATAAAAATTATACAGGTGAAAATATATTATATATAGTAATGAATTAAAATTCCTAGTAGGGATGAAAGAAAGCAGATCAGTGGAGGAGACTAAAGTCAGAATGTTGAGTCCTGCAAGCAACACACCATCAAAGGTGGATGAAAGGTAGCAGATTATTCATTGATAGATATTATGAGAAAAGATGCTAAATTCTCTAGTGACTATAAGATAAGAAAATTAATCCTTAATAGACCAAATCTACTCACATATGTGGGAAACCTAGGACCCCTCCACCTTGTCTGAAAAAGACCACTAGTCCCTAAAAACATAGACTTATCCCCAATGAAAAACATGGGAACAAAGGTATTTATGCTTATTGTAAAGTTGAGGCTAAAACTATAGATGATTTTATAAGGAAGTTTATCCAAGAAGGGATGAACACCATGAATCAATGTATATGGTATAGAATAGAAGGAAACCCTAGCAGAGAACCATGTAGAGAGAGATGATGCTACCAGGGGAGTGCAGACCCATTATTTCCATAGTTTTGGTTGTTTAATTATTTCATTAAAAATCACATTTTTTTAATATTTTTTTCACAAATAAGGGTTAGTAAAAAATTCCATGCCTCTCAAGATAATCTTATAAATTTTTATTTGAGAACTTTATAGCATTTTTGGATATTTAAGTGAGGATCTTCTTTCCAAATAAATTTTTAGTCATCCTCATATACCTTTTAAATCAATTCAACACATTTTTTTATGACTAATAATAAACACCGAATCCATAATTATACAGTCATTGATGAATATAACATATTACCTTAATCCCTCATTATCTCTTGGGTGAATTAGACCACAAGAATTTATGTGTACCAGATAAAAAAAGACATTTGATTTCTTTATTTTAAACTTAAATGTTTTTTATGATTTTAACTACTTATAAATTTTCACATGTATATTATTGATATATTTTGATTATTGGAACATCGTTTATAGCACCATATTTTTTCAATTATTCAATTTATTATTGGTTATTATACCCAAGTTATTGATTCTATTATTTTTCATCCTCCTATGGGAGAAAGTAAGAATTCTTAAAACTATGAATTTTATAGATACTAAGTATTTTCCTATTACCCTTCATTACTATGGCTCTATAACTGCCATTTATTTTAAAATTCATTCAATTAAAATATATATAATTTTTGAAGTCACAAAATAAAATTACACTTGGTAGATTGTTCTTTAATCCTTTATCATAAATCACAACATTCTTACTTATTTCCTACCTATGATATTGGATTTTCCAACTCTATTTATTTATCGCTCATTATTATTACTGAATATCATAATAACATTATCTTATTTTCATTACTTTAATAATTTATAATTTCCCATATTATGGGAATAAAATCCAATATCAAGGATCAATGAGTCATCATAATCATTTTAATTAAGATATACTTTAACTATGCCGACTTTTTCAATATTACACATTTTCACTCTCAAGTTATTTTTTTTGGTGATTATATAAATATTCACTTAAAATTATCTATTTTAAGATATAATAGCATATTATTCTTGAAGTTTAATGTTTTTCATGAACTCTAATTCCTACTTTGGTCTTATTTTCTAAAATTTACTATTTAAATTATTTTTATCATTTAGTGATGTACTCATTATCCTTATTGATGAACAATTATAATATTTTTTTTACTATAAACTCTTTATAAATATAAATAAACATTAAAAATAAAATTGATTTAATAAGGACTAATATTAAACCTCCTTTCTTATTCTTGTCCCACTCAGAATACTTTACCCATTTTGAAATGGAACAAAATTTTATTGAATGTAAAATATTTCCACAAAAGGCATCTAATTTGGTTTGAATTTATTTGAGTCTTAATTTATGATGCAACCAATTTTTTAGGTTTCAAAAAATTAATTTTTTTTCTTAGGCATGGTGTCAGGAATGAACTATAATGTAATATTGAGAAATTACATCAAAAAATGGATTATAAAATTAGACAATGGTCATGTCTCACTACATGACACATAAATAAATGACATTGTTTTGGATTCCTTTAATAAATTTCTTCTATCATATTCCAAGATATATAAAATTTCTATAAAATATCTTCTATATTAATATGATTTTTTTTATTTATAATTTTTTTAAAAAAACACAACCCAACCTCAAAAACCAATTTTAGGCTCAATAGATATATTTATATCCTCTATTTTATATTATACTCAAATCAATACTCAAGCTTATTTGAGGTTATTTGAAATAAGTGATTGTATTACCGAAATAGCCATTGAATTGATACTATACTAATGGTAAAACCTTCTTGGATATATTCTCAACTTAATTTATATAACTTTTTGATTTTTTAGATACACTCAATGATTTTTTAGAATTACATTTCATATTTTACATTCATATTTACATGGATTTTCCTATATTGTCTTTCACATTTAGTTTCCAAGATGATTAAATATTTTATCCATGTATACTATTTACTATAAAAAGGGATATTTATTTCTTAAACACTCTTAATGTTTTTTATGCTTCATTTAATTTTTATTTAGCTAGGTTTCATATATAGCTTCAAAATTTATTGTTATTCTCTATCTATCTAGATTTAAATTAAATTTAAAACATATTATTTAGTGTTACCAATTCCTTATCAATAAATTCAATCATCTTTAATCTTTATCCAACCAAATAATTAATATTAATGATCATCTTTGATTGTTTTTTAATATTTAGTTTCAAACTAACCATATATTATGAGATCTATTGATTCATTGATTTATATTAGATTTATTATTCAAGTATAGACATTTCATTCACAACATCATCAACATATTCAGTAAATTCTTCCATTAAATTATTTACTTTATTATTTTACCTTTGAATATCAAGGTCATGAAGTATGCCTTCAAGTTTAACCTTTAAATCAACAACACCTTTTTGTTGATCTTGAGTTTAATATTTAGTCCACACTTCATAAAAAATGGGCACTAATATATATTATAAACCATATTTGAAATTATCTTCTTCTTATTCTTCTTCTTCATAGGATGACTCACTGTCACTATTTTCTTTGATGATATTTCTTCTTCATTATAACTTCCATTTAGATTTCTTATAAAAATTAGATTTATTTAATTTCATAGGGGTATTTTTTTCATTTTACTAAAGTTATTTAACTCGTTATGTTCTTATAATCATACTTTAAAACATATCGCAAACATGTGACCAAACTCCCCTTGTTTAAAATTATCCAACATTAGTTTAATTTGAAATATACCTTTTCCAATTTTCAATTTTTCTATAATTAAATATAATAATTCAACAATAAAATATTTATTATCATATTTATTTATTTATAGTTTTTCCGTTGACTTGAAATAAATCTATTTGGATGATTGGATAGAAAATACTTCCAACATGAATTTCATATCATAATATAATAATTTGGTTTGAAAATAATAGTGTAAGTTGACTTAGATCACATTTTTCAATCATTGAGAACTTTAAATTGAACAATGGTGGAAATTATCATAATCATTTATTCTAAATTTATACATATTCTCTATTTTGACCATGTACACTCATTGATGTAAGCACATAAATGATTCCATGAAATAATTCATTAATGTTTTAATTATGGTACATCCTCATATCTTCAAATGCATTGCATAAGAATTGAATATTTTAATCTTTCACCTGGATATAACATATATAAATGTTATAAAATTTCCCCAAATAACTTTATAGGTAGTACAAATCATTACCTTTATATACTACCTATTTAATTATGCTTCAAATAGTTTATTTTGAGCCATAATATTATTATTCATTTTTTTTATTTTTTTCAATCAAATTCATTTCTTTCAAATAAATTACTTGTATTCAATATATATTCATTGATAACAAATATAATCTAAGATAATGTAGATTTGATCTCTTTTGATTCTTCAATATGTAATGGTTTTGTTTGTTGAATATAGGAATTCATTTTATATTATCAGTCTTCTCGATGTCATGATATATATATATCTTGAATATAAAAATTCAAAAATCTTAAACCTTTTAACTATGATATCAATTGTATAAACCAAATCAAATGAATATGATTTGGACACCTTGAGAGGGGGTTGAATCCTATTATATAATTTCTTTCAACAAATACTTGTTTTTGGATATTTTCGTTATGTTATAAGGAATATTTCTGTCAAGAAATACAAAAAATAAAATGAAACCAATAATTAAAACAAGCCTCAATATATTTTAAATGTTTCAACCTCTAATGTGGATTGTATAGTCTAATTAAAATAAACATAATAAGTTATTTTTAGGGATAGAAACAGGGTAGTGTAATGATAGATCATAATTATTTTTCTTCACCCCATGGTTATATGCCAATTTTCTACCCTCCCCCTTGATTGGAAGAGCACCAAAAGGCATTAGTGCCCCGTGGATAAATTCAAGGATTTAATAAATAAATATAAAAATGTTTATTTTTTAAAAAAACTTATTAAAACTAATAATTAATATTTATTATAATAAAATAATTAAACAATTTAAAACACATTAACAATTAATTCTTCAAGTCTAAAATTTAAATAATTTATAATATTTTATAATACTATAACAAATTATTAAATTGATAAATAATTTGATAAAAATAGTAATAAAAGAATTTAAAAACAATAATAGTTAATAAAAAATACATAAAATATAAATATATCATTTGGAAAGTGTGCATACAATGTCATTAATGCAATATTGTACCACATATAGTCTATGATTAGGGAAATTTTGAATGTAAAGTGATAATTGTGTTTTTATATTGAGTTTTGAATTAAAAATATAAAATTGAAGTATGTTTAACTTGTATATCACTTTTAAAAAATATATTTTCTAATGTGGGGTTCCAAAGGGTAAGGAACTATAATATTTTCCCATAACTAAAATCTACTTATAGGTGGAAATATGTCTCATAGGGAGATGTTTTCCACCATATCCATGACACATGGGGAAATATTCATAGCCCAAATAAATTACCCACCACCTTTTCATCCCTAGTTATCAATTTACCTAAATCACTAATGTCACTCATAGTGATTACAATGCATGTAGTTTAGTTTACTAACAAAATCAAGGGTTTCAATATATTTTTCACTCTTTTTTCTATATCAATAAAGGGGTTTCATAAATATTAGAATATGAGTTATATATATATATATAAATAAAAGATAAATAAAGAAAAAACTAGTGATAATGTATTTATTCATCTCTCAATGATTATAAATATTCAATTCAATACTATGTAGGGATGGAATATCATTTTATTTATAATTATTTATTCAACACACATACCAAGATTCCTCACATAATAAATATTTTATTCTCTATCATTCTAGTCATATATAAAATTGTTGAAGGTATTCCCTAAAGAATTATATATATATTTGATATATATCAGCCTATATTATAGTGTATAATATAGGGGTATCATTTGTAATGATATATTTATTTCCTGGAATTTCGAAATTTCAGGATGAGCATATTGTTTAATATGATATAGAGATATTGTACCCTATGATATACATGGCACTAAAATTTTAATAGTTAAAATTAAATATTCCATAAATTATAGATATCATTATATAAACATTCCATATAATGAAATATTTAGGAGATTAATACATTCATGCAACGACTGCATGAACACTTAGAATGGAATTTACTCATTTGTTATAATGCATGAGTAAATTCATGAACTCTCAAGGAGTGTCATCAAGATCTTTTTAAAGGGTATAATTGAATGTGATTTCTTATAAGAGTTATTTCCCATAATTTTAATGATACTATCCTTTGATCCCCTAACTCTCTTCCTCCTCACCCTTAGTTTTATCAAGGCTCTAGAATTTCTTGGGTGAAAAGAGGATCTCACTTGAGGGTCAAGTGAATCAGTGCAGACTGTGGATACCTTAGGAGGAGGTATGCCATTATACTTCCTCTTATGTGATCTTCATCAACCATATATGATGAATATAGATGCAGTACCACTACAGTGTATGATTCACAAATAGCACGATTTCAGTTTCATGAATGATTGTTTCTAGATGTAGGTTTCTGATTTGTTTTTGATGTCGTGTATAGATGTTATAAAATCCAATGAAACCCAATTGTGTTATCAAAGAAATGAAATGAATTTTATTTTTGAAATAATTTTTTTGAAATAAAGTATTGGGGTTGATGATATGTTATACAATAAAATAATATTTACCGAGGGCCTAATATTATGATATAGGATAACATAATGTACATTTAATCTTTTGAAAATTATGTTATATGATAAAAAAATGTGCATTTATTAGTTGTAGGGAATAGATTATGTGAATCATAGAGTACTATGAAACAAAAATTGAGGTTTTATTATGTGTTGTAAGCTATAATAAAGGTGATATCATAGGTTATGACAAAAATCTAGGTTTTGAAAAAATAGACCACCATGTCATAATGATGATATAGTTTATATAATTAAATATGATAGGTCCCTTATGATAGTGATTATTGTAAGAGATTATTAAGGGTTCAATATATAAGGCAGACTATGATTGATACATAAGGTTTACTCTGATCAATACGCAAGGGTATATACTTTTCTTAGAAGTGAAAAGATGATATGTAAAGTTTTAGTATTTTCCATATAATTAAATATCTAATATGTAAGGTTCTAAAATTTATTATTGTAGTGAAATGTTGATACATAAGGGTATCCTTATGCCAACCACTTATCATAAGTAATAATAAGGATATCAATTGTAAACTTTGATAGATAACACATAAATTCTTTAAGTGTTGAAACCATATAAATCATTTTTTATGATTAGATGTATATTTTTAAATATTATTTTAAAATTATTTATATTTTTCTTAAATTTCAAAAAATGAATTGATTTATATATTTTATAAAATTCATATAAATCATAGTAAAATGTGTTTTTTGATATTTATTTAATTTATTAATGTGTTTATAAATTAATTAATTATAAATTGTTTAAAATAAAATATTTATATGTTTTTGAAACATTTATTTATTAAATAAAATTAAATATTAAATGTTAATTTTGATATAAAATCTCCAAATTTAATGGAATGATAAAAAATTTAGATGTAAAATGATTATATGGAAATTATATTGGTGATTTATAAAGTGTTTAAAAATTACAAAATATGGAAAAAATATAAAATAATTTATATTTAAACTATGAATTATCTATAATTAATTAATTTTAAATATTCAAATTAAAGGCCTTATTTTAGAATTATTTAAATCACATAAAAATGATATTTTATGATTGATTTAATGAGGGTTTAAATATTATTTAGTATGCGGTGTTTAGATTATGTAAAATTGTTTATATAACAGAAATTAAAATATTAACTATTTATATTTCATTTAATATCATATATTTAAAGGAAATTCCATACAATTAGAAATATGAAAGAAATAATATTGGAAAATTAATATAAAGTGTTTATATTCAAAATTATGGAATTTTTATAAGGTTGGATAAAATTTTAAATTGTTTATAATTAGCTAGAATTATGAATTATTTGTAAATGTTTATCTCATGATTAAAAATGTAAATTGTTCATTTATTTATTATTCCTTATTTAATTCATGGAAATTATTTTTACATTATGAATGATTATATGATTTAATTTAAAGTTATTAATCTAATTTTAAATATTATCATACATATATTTAATGAGTTATATACAAGTTATGATAATGAATTTATTTTTCTCTTACATTGAATTTAGTTTGTGCTGAGTTATGAGATTTAGTTAAGTCATTGACAATGATTTATAAATATTAATTGTTTGAATTATAATGGAATTAAAATCACTCTTGAGTAAATTATCCCTAATTAGAGAGACTTTGATTTGGCTTACTAACTAGACTGGAGGCTTATTCCATATCTAGGAAAGTGAGGGTTTACTATTTATGACTCTAGTAACACTCATGTGGGGATTATTGATTTCATATAATTATAAAAATTTACATGTTAGGGATTAATATACCTTATGAACATGATGAATTTGGATATGGTTGGATATGGTTGGATTTTTATTTGGGTTAGTAACACAAGCTATGAGTTGTGTAAAGAGTTCCACATTAATATGGTTTGAAAATATTGATTTGGAGGAAGGGATAAGATTCCAAACTAAATCACTAGAAGTATTCATAAATTCAAATTGAATAACATGAGATAATATGGTGATATTAAATCCACTTCAAAATAATATGTGTTATATTCCCTCAATAGAAGAATTTATCAAGAACTCAATCATCTTGAAATGTAGGTTCATGCTAAATTTGTGTGCCCCTAGATTATCTTGTGTAATAAAAGTAAGTATTGTGTGAACCTAAAAGGATTAAAAGCTTATTTTTGAAATTTTATCCCACTTAGTTGGGAGACCCTAAGGGTTAGGATAGTATATGAATACAGTTTATTTAACCTATATGTTGGATTGGACAAAGAGTTTACCTCTAAATTATCCCAGTGTTATATATGATGCGATTGGGAAGATTCCCTACCAAAATAGATGAGTGGTTATAGGAACACTATGGTGGAGTCTTTTCTTAGTGAAATATAGATCTTTCCCCATTAATAGATATGATGGAATTTAAAATAGTTTATCATTTTATTAGGAGAAAATTTAATAAAATTTCTTATTAAATTCCTAAAAAACATGATATTCATATGAAAAACGTTTATGTTGTAGATAAGTAGCATCCTCATTATAAAAATTAACATTGAGATTAATCCATGAAAAGTATAATTGTAATTTAAGAAACTTATAGGAAATATAACTTAAAAAAAGTTCTTAACTAAGAGAAAACATAAATATCAGAGAAACCTCTTTTGGAATAAACCTATTATTGATGTTTTTAAAAAAATGAATCTAGATTATTATGGGAGCGTAGAATAATTCACTTAATGTTTCTAAGGAATCAGACAAAAAATGATTTAATGATTTTTACTCTTACTCACATACTCACTATGATTGGGTATGCTAATGACTTATCGAGACTATAGTTTTCTATTAGTATTATTCTAGTTAAGTAATTCATTTTGTTTTTACAAAAGTAAATTTTATAAAAATATGAATGTATTATATAAATAGTTTCCATGTTTTCTCAAAGTATTTAGAGAATATGAACTCAACATATAATATCCAAGCTTCAATGTGTATTAACAGTACAAGTGGGTATAATTCCAAACTTTAAGAAGATAAGTTGGTTGGAAATCCCTACAATGTAAATTATTGTATCAACACAAGGTAATTAAAACCAAGAGGTGTTAGAAAGGGTGAGTAATGATTCCATAAGATGTATTTTTTTATACTAGAAGGATTTTTTAAAACTTTATCTAATATATTTATTTGGTATTCATATTATAGAAATTAATTTATCAATTATGATGGGTACATGATGCCAAGTGTTTACTTTATAAATTTTAAAACTATACATGAGTTTTAAATCAAGATAACAACTTATAGAGATTTTTTTTTCATTCCAATGATGATGAAAATAGTTGTTATACAAAGCTTTGAATGTAATGGAATGTATCAAGATTAGATAGATCAAATTATGAAGCAGAGAGTTGCTACATCAGAGAAGCTATTTGTTAACAAAGTGTTTTAGTATAAAATATTATATTATGATTTCAATACACATTGTTTTTAATTCATCATATTATATAAGATTTTTTTGATAAAAAGATAATTATAAAAATGTTTTATCCAGGATAATAGGTTTTATCCAGATGTTTGTTAAAATATGAGGAATTGAGATTCCACCACCATCAGTAGCATATTCTAAATAATAATATCCATTATAAAAATACTCTAAATAAATATAATTTTATATAAGATATGGAAACATTATTGTATTAGATAAACATTCCTACTGAGATAAAATAAGTTTCATTTCCTACAAAAATGAGTTTTTGTATCTTAAAACAATATTTTGTAAAGGATATAATGTCTAGGAGGCTGGTTAGAGTATGTTTGGACTTACATAAGTTCAAAGTTAAAAATAAAATATTATGCGAGTTGAAATAAAATGTGAATCTCCCTTAATATCCTTAAAAAGATTAGGATGTGTTAGTAAATTAATAAAATAAAGAGTTACATTAATTACTGATATATTTCAAGGAAAGTTTTTGATGGAAAGGGTTCTAAAAATGATGATAAGGAACTTAGAAAGTGTTCTATGTAGATAACAGAAGAATTGGAAAACATCATTATAAAAGTTTTATTAAAGGAAGAAAATCCCATCCCTGAAACATGGGAATATAGAAAGTGTTTAGTGGGAGGGTTTTATCATGTGGTCATATATATATATGTGATCAGATTTATATAGTGATGTACTGATATTAACAAAACCCCTAAGGTGAATAAAATAAAAGACCAATCTGGCAGTGTATCTTATGTGATATGTTGTGTGGGAGTTTATGTATGGTTTTGTTAAGTATTCTTAAAGGAGTTTAGGAAAGTAAAATGTATCATATTATATAAAATAAAATAAGAACATTATAATTCATTAAAATTGGATGAATATATTTATATTAATTGATATACATTTTGTGAAGTGTAATGATAATTGACATCTCAAAGAATTACTTTGAGTAATACCTAATTGATGCTTGTCATGGAGTATTTTATGTTATGATGAAATATTTAAGGTTATCTTGAGTATGATTCTTGTATCAGGATATGGAATATTCTATAGAGGTATAAAAAAATTTATTTACAATAGTTGATTCACTAAATATACCACATTGATTGTCATACACAATGTATTTTGCATACTAGGGGTGCATGGTTTATATTTTTTCATGAAATAAATCAGGAAACCTTCATCTGACAACCAAGTCAGTGTATGACAAGGTCTGAGGTAAATTATCAATCAAAATGAGTTAGAAAAAATCACGAGAGCATAAAATGAAAACAATATAAAATAGTTCCATTAGATATGTAAATAATAAGAAAAGGATTTCCACCTAAAATCCTAGAATGACCATTCCATGCATTGGAGTTCCATGCCGTATAAGTAAATTGTTGAAAAATAATAATTTAAACTAGAAGAACATAAGAACGATAAACATGTCACATAATAATAATAATAATAATAATAATAATAATAATAATATCAAACTAAAATAGACTACATGAAATGATAAATATACAATAATACTGAAGAGGCTAATACATTAACAAACCCAAAAATAAAAAAGGGAAAAGTATAAAACCACCCATCTCCATTTACAGAGAAAACACTATCCACATATTACCTCCATCAAACATGAAATAATATCCATATGTAACCAATTTATCTAAGTGGTATAAGATATAAACCTATAATATGATTGACATGAGAATAAAATACTTAGTAATTAACCTCCCCACACCCCATGCACTACCTTTAAATGTAAATCAATTTCATGCTAGTTTGAAGAAATATTTATAAAATAAAAATTACGCTTTAAAAAAATCAAAATGATTTACTTTAGGAATATTTTATGAAGGTATATAAATCATTTAAAGAGATAACATAAAATGATTACACAAGCCTATTTTAAAACAAATACTTGGGAAAGTAATGTTTTAAACAATCTTCTTTTTAAAAGTTCATAAAAAAATATAACTAAGGCATGGTAACACATGTCAATATATAGGTAAAACAAAATAAAATATAATGGGAACCTTGGAGCCCTGAGGATGAGCTGAAAACATCTAATAAATCAATATGTTGAAAGAAATATGATCATATATGAATAACCTACCCCAATACCCGATATTTCCCTACCTAGAGTAACCTAGGGGAAACTCCCTTGGAAGATAAACTTCTTACCTTAGGGCCACCATCTAGAGAATTGTCATACAAAAGTGTATAAAGAATTACTAAGTCTCTCACCTAGATACCCATGGATTCTCATGCAAAGTCCATAGAGGTTAGCCGAGAAATCATAAAATGATATATAATCATAACAATACACAATATCTCACAATCACACCTCCAAACAACTTTCAAAAAATAACCCCATTTTATCAAGTACAACTAAACAAATATAAAATTTCCGTTGATGCGAATCTATTATCATGATTCCAATATTTAAATTATTATAGACTTGGCCACATTTCAAGGGTTAATGTTTTAATAAAAATATTTTGAAGTTCCAACTAGGCCTCAAGCATTATTTAATAATTCAAGTTATATCAAACACATTTAAAGACAAATCATATAAACACGGGGATGGCGCTGCACTCCCCTAGAGAACGGGGCAATTAGGGTTCCGCCTTTAGCAGTTCCCTCAAATGGATGTCGGCGCCTCTGCATCGGCCCGACTTCTCTTTATCAACCTAGTTGTTCCCTTTTTCTTGCCTCTCCCCGCTTTTCTCCTGCATCCATCATCGAGCTACAAACATCAAAACGCTCTCCTCGTTGCGCGGTCTCCAGGTCCGATGTTGGTCGTTGCATGTCTTCCATCTCTGAGGACTTGTGGGTGACGTTTCCAGCTTGCTGCACTGAAGGCGATCATCTCTATCTTAGGATCTGATCCTTTTAGATCTGCACATCACCTCATGGGGATGCCTTCCACGATTCTTGTGGTGGTGGTACTTCATTTCCAAAGTCTCCCTGTGTGAAGATGAAGGTCTCCAAGTGGCTCGGTTTCCTTCGAGCGACGGACTCTTCTGTTTCGATGGAGGTATGCTGACTGTGGTGGGTCAGTTTCATGCCTACTTTGTTGCATTTGATTCTCTCTGATCGAGATGTTATACTGTTCCTGTATCTGCTGGTTGTGACCCGCGATGTCCGTAGTGTGGTGTTGGCGGATATTCTGCCTCAATGGTTGAGCATGGGATTCTCTGGTCAGTGTTTTGGTTCCCCTGCAGTCTGCTTTGTCTCTCCCTCAGGCTCTGATCAGACATTCTGATTTGTGCCACCCTGATATTGGCTGTTTTTGTTGCTTTTGCGGAGACATGCGGTGGTCAGGCTGCCCCCCTGATGCCTCATATGGATTTCCATTTGAGGATTAATGATTGAAGGGAGTTGCGAATTGGATTGGAGGGCCAATTTGCAATGATCTTGGACACATTTCTTGGATTTCTTGAGCGGTTTCCCTTGTTCTGATTTGGTGATGATCCTTGAATGGTGGATTCTAGTTCTGAGTTTTTTCAGGGGGAGGCCATGGGTTATGTGTTGCTTGGTGCATCAGAATTTCTGACATCGACTTTTTTTGTTTCACTCTGTTTGTTTTCATCTGGTTTTCACATCTTTTTGTGTTGAAAGCTGGAGGAGATGCAGATGTTTCTGTGAGATTTGGCCAAGGTCTCTTTGCATTTGGTACGCTTGTCTGTTTTCTACGGATGGCATCGGGTGGGCGGCCTTGAAAGAGGGATGGGTTTGGTGACACCCATCATTCAACTATCGTCCTTCTTAGACGGATGGGTTCTCTATTGGTTTTTTCATGGTTTCATTTGTCTGGTTTTGCGCTGCATCAAGTTGACAGTGCTGTTTTGCTTGATTTATCAGGTGGGTGGCTCATTTGTGTGATAGGTGTGCTGGAACCTATCGTCCAGTTCTCTTCTTACATTTCAATGTTGGATGGTGGAGTTCCTTTCAGGGTTTGTGTTTCCAGCACGATTCATTTCTTGGCAAGGGGGGCGGCGCATCATCATCGATATATTTCACTGTTGCAGGTGCTGACAGGGGGGAAAATGGACTCTTGGTTACTTCTTTCTGGAATGTTTGTTTCTTGTTTGGCGTTTCGGTCCACATTTGACCTATGTGCCCTGTTGGTTTTCACGGTTTTTAATGAGTCGTTGTACTGAGTTTCTTCTTTCCCCAGTCTTTAAATGGAGACCTTTCTTTGTTTAATAAAAGGGGTTTGCCCCTCAACTTTCATGATGACTATAAAATTATAAGAATCTCTAAAATAATTCAACTCAATTTAGCTAACCAAGAACACCATTACTTTGGGAAAATACTTTGTTAAAATTTATAAAATTCTAAAACATTATCTTATAAACGGGAATTCCTTTAAAAGATCCAAATGTGAAATTTATCAAATGCTTGGTTTGCATGATTTTCAAAACAGAATTTACACTTCAGAACCAAAGGAAAAATACTTTCACTTTTCAAAAAATTTTAGTCAAAACTATTATTTATTGAAAACATTTAATTAATATACTTAATAGTATTTTTGAAACACTAAAAACACACATTGAAACCATAAAATCAATCATGATTTTAAATTTAATGGATTAAACATGGTTATATATAACTTTAACATCATATCTTTCATGAACAACAATGCAAATTGACCTTAAGAGGTCTAAGATATCCTAAGTCCCAATGAAACCCAAAAATTGCAATAACCAACTAAATTTTGGGTAAAAGTAAACCCTTGGGTTTCGTGACCTTTATTGGGAAAGAAAATAATAATAAAAGAAGAAAAGAGGGAGGGGGAGGTTAGGAAGATATTACCTTAAATATTCATCTTTAAATCATGAAGAGAAACCATAGAATCATCCAAGTAAAAGAGGGTGACCAATGGGGAGTGGTGAAAGGGAGTTGGGAGTCAAATGGGGGAGGGGAGGATGTGATTTTAGGGTAAAAATGTTAAAGGGTATAATGGTAAAATAAAATTATTAATGAGTTAGAAAGGTTTCATGGATTGGAAAACCATTCAATAACCATGAAAGTCTTTCTAAATTAATTGGTCATAATAAATGGTTTCTTCACATGGTTAGTCAAATCGTGTGCCAACCATAACATTTGGTACTTACATAAACTACTAGCATGTTTCATGATTATTTCATGGTTAGTACTAACCATGCTCTAACTGTGAAACATGAACTACACCCAAAAAATCTCTAAATATCAAATAAATTCAACTTGGAAGGAAAGAAAAACAAAAGATACAAAAAAATAAAAAAAATGATAGAGTAAAGTAGGGTTGGGGTGTGAAAATTTACCTCACTATAAAACATTCTACATTATAAAGTTTTAGAAGAACCTATTGATTAAGGGAAAAGACTATAGGTTAAGCTTCATATTAAGGATGTGACCTAAGAATCTTATAATAAGACCTAACTAAGGATACCACTAAGAAGATAATTGGGCATTCCACATGCCCCCAATTTTTTTATTCATATTAAACCATCGAAAATCTAAGATTAGGCTGTGAAGGAACTCAAATTTGGAAAGAAAATCATTTATAGAAGAGGGTAATTTAGTTCCCTAGTATATGATTAGAAAAACAAAGGAACACCTAGAACAGAGCATAATAAATAAATAAGGAACATAATATGGTTTTTTTCTAAATTCCCATAAGCATGTATAACATAATCCATAATTAAAAACCAAATAAATTTTTGAGGGTGGTGTCAGATCGGGAAAGACAAATGACCAACCTAACAACTAGACACTTCAACTATGCTAATGAGTACGGGGAGGGATACATGGGGACCATCAAGAGAATCCTCTATGGTGGTATCCCCACCACATTGGGAACTCTTATTGATCTCCAAACCTTCAAAACTAGAAATAATTTATTAAACTCTAAGGGAACCCCAAAGGATCAATGAAAGTAAGCACGACCCCAAAACCTACTATACAACACAAAAAAATTAGAATTTATTGTAATACATTTCCACCATTTATTGGTTTCTAAAAAACCAAAATAATTATCATCCAACACAACATATGACTGGAAAGATAAATTAGAAAAGGCATAATAATATAATTAATACCTCAAATAGTCACCACATAGACATCTGGTTTAGCAGGTTGAACCTAGGTATCCACTAAAGGGGAAGATCTAGATCTACCACTCTCATGAGAAAATACTTTATAAAACCTTTTCAAATGACCCATATAACCATATATAAGATAGTTATTGGGAGTTTCTATACATGATGGATTATTATTTCTATACTTCCAGCACTAATGGCACACCATTGGCTTTCTCCTAGAAGAATCCAATAAGGAAAATCATGGTGGTCCATCGATACTACCAATAACCTGGTATAACTTTTCACATATACCATTTCCTAAACTAGAGATTCCTCTATTACCTTAAAGAATATAAGAAACATTAATATCCTCTATAATTATAGTTATACCTCCTTTTATTCTGAAATCTTTCCTTACCACCTCTTCCTAGGTGTCAAGTCCAAGAAAAGAAAATACCGATAAGAGGTCTGGTTGAAGCCCTCCATTGAAATGCCGATCATCCAAGAATTTTCCAAATACATATCTAGAGGATAGGAAATTAGATTGGAAAAACATCAAGCATGCTTCAACACTGATAAACTACCTTGTACGAGGAATTACATTTCCAGTTCCCTCGAAACCTTCACATATTTGGGGAAGTATAGGGGGATGAATAGGGATTTAAAACCTTCCAAGGAGATGTAATTATGTATTATCAGCCATATAATGGACCTACACATCCTCCAAATCAAACCTTCTAGCATAAAGGTTTTGAACATAATCTTGAGAGACTCATAAAGTTCAATTCAAATGAGGATGACCACAATGTACTGCAACTATTATTTTAATTATTGGAAATTGGGTTTCCCAAGGAAATAAAGAGGGTTAAGATTTAAAAACACTTGAATGAAATTCCTATTCTAATTAAAAAGAGAAAGATCACCATGAATTTTAGTTGAGGTAGTTTAAATAATTGACCAAGATTGAACTTGATCGATCAATGGGTCTACATGTGGTGAACCACCGTGGTTCCCTGCTAAGAATCCATCAAGACTTAGTGGGGGTGTACTCTAAAATTAAAGGAAACATGAAACAAAACTAGAATAAATATCCATTTAAAAACTCATAAATTCTAATATACATTGAAAAATCAATCTCAAAATACAAAAAAAAAATCAACAAAAAACTCGAGAGATTTTTCAAAAAACCCGTTAAAAAGAATCAACATCATTTTAAATTACCTACATTAATACACTTTATACTTCATATGAAAACTAATTTTTATAATTATAATTTATTAAAAGCACCCTTTTCAAATTTACAAAAAAATATCTTATAAAATTCCATGAAAATAATCGTAAAACATTTTTTATAACCTCATTTTTTATCAAATAAAACATTTGTAAACCCATGATCCATTTTAGTCTCAAAAAATTTATCAAAATAATTTATTCTCACAAATTATAGACCCCTTATTAATAAAAAACTATGGAAATTATGAAGTGAATGAAAATAAAATTAACTAAAACACCATTAATAACTTATAATAAACTACCTAATTCACCCCAAATCAATAATAGAAGGAAAAAAGTCAAATAAAAACCATAAAGAACCAAAAAAAATTTCAGAAGAAATAAAAACTACACACAATTTGGCTAACCATACACCATATTTGTGAAGATCACTTGAGTGTTTCCATATTGATCTGTATAGTATGCGAATGGTTTCTAGATCATGCACAGTAACCATGTTGTAATGTCTTGTGTTTTGAACTGATTGAAAATCCCAAGGAATTTGATTTTTTTCATTTACTATATGGTCTAATTTTAAAACTGATTTTCAGAACTTTATTTTGAGAGTTTTAACAATGTGAAGTTTTTTTAAGAAATTAAAATTTTAAAATTAATATAAAAATAAAAATAAATTAAATTATTTAATAATAATAATAATAATAATATTTTTATGATGATGATGATTATGATGACAATGGTGATGATTATTATTATTAATAAAATTATTATTATTGATAATATATTTTTTAGGATTAAGAGACACAAAAGGGTTATCTACTACCCTTACCCATAGTTCATGACACCCCCTACCCCTCTCCTCACTCACGACACACCCCCTTCCTTCTCCCGGGTAGTGTGCAACACCCACCTCCTTGCAGCCTTCCTTGTGTGCCTATTTCAATCGATTTTTCACCGAAATCTCCTTCAATCTGATGAGGTAAGCCCCCTCCTCCCTTATTCTATACTTTTCTGGTCGTTTTTTTGCCTCTCTGTCACCTAGTGATGTTTGGATGAAACCATAGGTGTATGAATAATGTGATTCTTGTGTTTCTTTCGTTATCGACGTGTGGTGCCTCTCTCGGGACCCCTTCATGCGAGTTTCAACATCCGTTATCAAAAGAGAAGAGGATTGGTTCATCTTGGGTTGTCACCACTATATAGGATAATATTTATCTTCCACTTTATTATTTAACACCTTTTAGTTTAGGTACTCTAAGTGTTTTTGTGTCCCTAATAATTTATCTATTTTGCGTTGGACCATGCTATGTGGTTTCTAGTCACCAGGTTAAAGGTGACTTACCTATGCACACATAGGTAAGCATATGTATATGTATGTTATCCAATTATATCTATATTCTCCCATGGAAGTTAATTTATAGTGTTAAATTATACATTTGAGTGGTTTTAAAGTGTAATTAGATTATATTTTTATCATTTAATATAATTTAGTTAATTGGATGTAATTTCACATTTAAATTGTACATAAATACATGTCAATCTTTTGATAGTTTTTACTTCTTAAAAACTCACTTTTTAGGTTTTAACAACACTAATTTATTTTAAATTAATTACTGCCACTTTTGTGTTTTGAATTTGGAGAAATTAATTCAATATTTGTAATAATAAGGTACAAATTGTGTAAATAGGTACCTTTTATTTTTTTGAAATTATGAATAGTAACTTTAGTAATTATTTTATTTACCATGATTAAAGGGTAAATATGATAAATAAGGGTCAAAAAATAATATTATAATAATATTAAACAACCCTAAAACACGTACTAATCCTATTGGATGAGATATGTCTGACCATGATCTTCCTTGGGTCGATTTTGGGACCCCATGATGCCACATGGGTGTGAAAATGACATTTTATAAGAATTAATTTAAAGTGTAGAAAAATATAACATAAACATGTATCTTTCACTAAAACAATTTTTATATGGGGTTATATAATTGATATCTTTGAATATAAATAGTACTTATAAATCTAAAAATATTTCTTACTCCATTATATTTTATTTATAATTTTTAAATATAAAATAAATAAATTTAATTATGACACAATGATGATGTAGTGATTGCTTCATTAAAAAAGGATTCAAATAAATGATATTATAAATGTTAAAATAAATGTAATTTAGTTATTTTTATTTAATCCATGAATTTTATGGATTATATTGAAATATTATATTTGAGTTAATGCCTGTGGTTCAAATAAATCTCGTTTTTACGAATTTTTTAAAAAGTCAAGTATGAATAGTGTCTAAAATTGACATAATTCAAAACTTAAAACATAAAATAGTTTATTAAATGATATTAAATTCATAAAAATATAATATTAATCCAAATGGTTAATACAAGTAAAAATATGTCATAAATGACTATTATTTGGTCATTTGACAAGATATGGTAATTACATTAACCCACAATGTGTAAATAACATGATATCATGGTAAGATTAAAAAAGGTAAAATAATGGTTAAACCAAAACGATATGGATAAAAAATATTAAAAACTTGTCTAAATATTATTGGATGATGGTTATATGAACCAAAATCATCTTATATTTTAATTAAATGAGTTTTTGGCCATTTTTAGTCGAAATAGAATTTATAATAAATTAATATTTCTGTACTTTCCTAAAGTACCCCTCCTCTCTCTTATAAAAGGGAACCACCTCTATCCACTTATTCACACCTCCAAATCCCTTTGGATCAGCCCAAACCTACCCAAATCTCCTCAAAAATTCCATAAATTCATACTAGATGCAAATTTTTTGGAATAAATCCAACTTATGGAGTCCTTTTGTGCAAATCAAACACCTGAAGAAGAGGTAATCCTTTTATCCCTTCTTTCAAAGTTCAAATTTTCTTCCAGTTCCTCTTACTAAGTTGTTACCATAGAAAAATAATAAATCTAGAATATAATATATTATGAGATGTTTTTAAGATTATGGGACAACCATATTCCTCTTTTTACCCATCATATGAAAAATAATACCACCATGTGTGCGTACGCACGACTTACCGTCTCCACGTCGTGGTGTAAATTGTTTTTCATGTACACTTTACTTTATCGGTATAACGATGAATATGATGGATTTAAATAATAAATATAATATTATATTATTTCACTAAAATTTATATTCCATCCAATCCATACCATTGAACCATTAATGAAATGATATCATCACTCGTACGTACGTACGACTTACCGTCTCCATAACACGATGAGACTCATCTTCCATGTTCACCATCCAAGAATGATTATAAGAATAAATATTTTTAATAATTATGAAATATATGAGATAATAATTCTACTTGGATGATATATATATATATATATATAGACACACAAACACACATATATTTCATTCACTTACTTCCATACGATACGAAAATGGAAACATTGTTCATGCGTACGTACGACCTACCGTCTCCATGAACAGTGCATTCCATTTTATATATCTATATATTATATGTATTTATATTATGAATATATATGATATATAAATCATATTATACATTCTGTAAGTAAGTAAATCATGATCTAAGTAATCAAGAATAACAATTCAAAACACGTACAATAAAAAAGCGATTATTACCCGAAATGTTTCATTAACTTGGAATTGTTAATAAACAGGAAATATAAAATCATAAAAGAATCATATATGTTATCATAAATATTATTATGATTCTAATATAAGTTAATAATATGTTTAAAGACATTATACAGTATTTTTAGAAATGTATAGAGAGTATCAAACCTAATGTAAGGGTTAATTATTCAATCTCATTATTATCCGAGATTGTTTATGTGTAAGTATTTATTGAGAAATATTTATCATCCATGTCCATGTTTCATAAAAATGTTTTCAAAAGGAATATTTTAAGATTTTATGGAAGGGAATCTTTTACTAGATCATCATTTTAAATGTTTAAAGATTTATTTCTAAATCTATTTAATTAATTTCCATGTTTTCAAAATGATTTTAAGGATTTATTTATATAGACACGATTGTTTTAAAATTTTGATTCCTTTAAAAAGGATAAACGTGTTATTTGAAAAATTGATTAAAAAATCTCTTATAAATGAATTCCTTTATAAATTGTGAGACTTTTCAATGATTTCATGAAAAGGGGATATTTCACTCTAAGAGTTTTATTGATTATTTTCAACTATGTCAACATCCTTTATTGGATATTATTTTTGATTGAGGTTGATTTATTATAATACAACTGAATGAGTTATGATATGTTTGAATGTGGATGTGATATTTTTTATACCATTCATGGTTTATGGTTAAAGTATTGACATTTCATATTCTAGTTTTAATACAAATGTTTATGTTATATTTCACCCTTTTCATATGAGGAATGCATTAGACTTAGTAAGTTATGAGCTGGGCCTGCTATAGCCCCTCTATGCGTCGGAAGGTCTAATGAGACAAATTAGTTTCTTGGAAAAAGGCCTCAACAGAATATTTTTGAATGGTCTTTGCACAAGGCCTTGAAATAGTAGTTATTATGTTCGGTAATATGCATTCCCTTATTATGAAATTATTTATTACATGTGATTATTAAACTAGTAGAATATCCATGTACATGTTTATATAGTAATTATTGATTTATTTTTTCCATATTATGTTCAAGTTTATATTTTAAAAGGCTACTGTTTTTATTATACATTATTCCTTAAAATTTTATATATTTTGTTGAATTATTTTCCCTTACTGAGCATCTGAGCTCACCCCTTTATTATGTTTTATTTTCCAATGATTCCAAGAAGTGTATTATGATTGATATGCTGGGTTAAGATAGGGGAATAATTAAATTATCAAAGGATTATCTATGTTGTGTTTTATGTTATAAAGTGTTATGTAATGTTCAAGTATGTAATCTATTTTCCAAGACGGCTAAACAGATCAGTCCTTCAGGACATGATTCTTTGTAATCATGCTAATATATTAAAATAATGCACCGGCTCTGGGCTTCTGGGGCCGGGGAGTTACAGAACCCCTGCAATGGATGTTCACTGTCTTTGAAAACTCATAGTAATTATTATACATTTACGCTTTCTTGTCTTATTTATTTGTTCTCTGATAAATGATTTGTTTGATAAACAAATCCAGGGTTTTATAATAAAACCCCTCCAATAGAGGTGCAATTTCTTCAAAAAATCACCATAATGATTTATGATTTATATATTTCTTGGTAGTTCTTTATGCTTTGATATCATTGTTTAGAATATGGAATGTTTAGAACATAACCTATATAGATTACCTTCAATGGAGTACCCCCTTTGAAAATAAATGTTAAATGATCCAAGAAACCTTCTAAGTATATGTCCCAATTTATAAATGGAATATCTTGTTTAATAAATGATGTTTTTCTAAGAAGTTAAATGCCCATTTTTCAATGATTCCTTTTAAGAGTCTCCTAAACCTTGATAAATAAATTTCCTTGTTTGATTAATAAAATGGATTGAATTTAATTAATGGAAATTATCACAACATATTTCTTACATAAATGAAATTTCCCATATAGGCTATTGGTAAATGTCTAATTAAATCAAAACACCACTTAAGTGCTTGAATTTATTTGTATAAGGGATGACCTAAGTAGGTAATTTCCCTATTGTTTGTGGCACATTTTAAGTTCCTTCTTTCCACTTTAAATCCAATTTCATTGTTTTGATAAAGTAAATATCATGTTTTGGATGGAATTACTTGTCATTATGGAAATACTTTCCTTTAATGTTTAAATTTATATGAACTTGTTATAATAAAACGAATTTCCATGATTAGTTGAATTTAATGTCATGTATTTGATTAAATGGTTTATTCATTATGAGTTTCTTTCCCATGAATTAAGTATTTAGAAGTGGAATTAAATGTGAAGGATGGCATGGAAAACCCATTTATTTAATTATACGCACGAACAATATTGTTATCTTGTTTTATTTAATGTCATTAATGACCTATGGTTCAAGGTATGTTGATTCCATGCGATTTCGTTTATATTCCACTACTTATGAAAGTGACTAATGCTTATGCCCTATTTTAGTGTCTTGATATATATTATAATATTGTTAGCTTGAGATATTAAAATTATAATAATTTCATGTAATTCTTACATGCTTTACTTTTGTGCTAAATGACTTATGCCATTTCGATGGATTTAATTGTTTCCTTTGGCTAGCTTGGTAGCTTGGGATATTTCCATGCCCTTGATGGAATGATATGTTTATTTAGTGGTATGCAATATTATGAATGCATTGCCTTGTGATATATTCCTTTCTTGATATGGATAATTTGAAATGGACCAAGAGAAAACATGGGTTATATACTAAGGATTCATGGATGAACTCCCATTTTCGGTCGGTTATACCACGATGCGCCGAGGGTGATGCTCTAGATTTATAGGTGAGGGCTTCCCAGATGGTTTATTATAATCCCGAGTGATATCAGTTCCCTAGGGAAGTAACCATGAATGGACCTAAGATGAAGCATAAGCTTGGCGTGTACCTATTCTTGGGTTTCCTAGATCACCTAGCCCCTTTTATATATATTATGGATTGCACAGGTACCCTATTTAGATATCCAACTTAGGCCAAAGTAGGTTATAAGGGACGAGTTTCCATTTAGGAACTTGAACCAAGTTATTATTTAATTTGTTTACTTCTCTACATTGATATATATTGGTACACTATTTATTTGTTTACTTAACTATCTAGATTGGGCCAAACACTGGTTGTTCCAACCTATTGGGATTTATATCTCACACCCTACTTAGGACACCATTTCATTGGGGTTCTGGAGTATAATTTTTTGTTCACAAGGCTATAGATCTTGTTTGTTGTTGTGTGCTTGTACCTAGGAGTTATAGAAAAGGACTGAGTTAAAGCTCAGGATGCTCACAGAGATCACATTTGTGCTTTTTAGTTCCTTATTTACCTGAGTCATAATTGTTTCTGAATTGTATAGAATGTTGTATGTATACTATTTTCAGTTATGTGTCATCAAATTTATATGCATACTTTGTATAAACTAGAGTTGGACACTTTTGTATTCAATTGTTATATTCTTCTTCTGCTATTTAGTGTTGTTTATTATCAGATAATACCACTGCGAAACACTGATATGAGGGTACAGTCTCCCTGCTATCACTTCTTGATACCATTATTTATATTCATTATCCTCTGGCATATAGTGATACACGATTGAGACCATGTGACACACCGGTCTAGATACCAGTTTATTGGTAATCCAAGCCAGGATGTTACACATGGGACCCTAAATTCATACTCAAATTTCACTACAAAACCTAAAATTCTTGAAAGTAACTCATAAATTCTCAATACAAAATAAAAATTATAAAAATAAACTAAAAACCTCAGAAACATTAAAAAACTAAAATCAAATTAGAGATATACACATTTGAAACTACCTTAGTAACTCATGTTTCATCATATGAGGTAGTGATTAGATAGCTACTCATGACCATCCACTTTAATTCTAATGAATCTATCTTATATCATTCAGACATCCTAGGTAATAGGCACAACTCTAAAACCTATTCCTTTTTTGAACCTAGGCTATGATACAATTTTTTCATGAGCCAATATAGGCTACCTCAAATTGGCACCTGATCTAGCACTAACAAGGCCCAAGGCATGTTACCAATCACCTCAAGCAGGGAAGAAGTTCTGGTACATCAAATGAAAACCACAAGGTATCTTTTTCTTTGATAAGTAAATAATAGTGAATAAATTCCACATAAAAAATTGGAATTACCATTCTATACATCGGAGTGCCATGACATATAAGTGAAAAATTACAAAATATTAATGAAAACCAAAAAAACATAAGAATTATAAAAAATCAGATAATAATAATAACAAACTAAAATTGACTACATGACTGGTAAAATAAACATGACTTGATAAATATATAAGAATATAGAAGATGTTGATACATCAATACAAACAAAATAAACAAAACAGAATAGTTCACAACCACCCATCTATATGAGTGATAATCCAATAAATGAGACTAATATTCATTGTTAATATATATAATATTCATGTATTTTATTATTCATAAACACCATTTTAGTGCATTTTACACTTTGAACATTAATTCACATTATGATTGTAATTCCCTATTAAAATGCACTATTACATGGTACATTTTTAAACACCTCCTAAAATAAAGAATGGTTTTGATTTTATTTTCATATTTTATTTTAAGGAATACCATTATATAAGGAACAATTAATTATTTTTTAGAACTTAAATATTCACATTGGAAGACCACCAAAATGGGCTTTCATGCCAACACATTCTGGGAAAAGTAAACTGAACATCAGCCAAATAAAGAGAATGTAGAGGACAAGATACATGCCCAATGATTCTAAAAATTTAACTGAAGATAGAGGATATCATTGGGAACATTTAATCAAACAGTGATAAGAGCTAATTCAGACGTTTTAATAGAGTTATATGAGGACCAAGTGGAAGATGAAATTCTAAGCTAGATTCTATGGCCCAGAAAAATAGTCCATCAATTTAATCATTTCTCGGAAACCACAACTTATTTTGGGAAGAAAGTTTACAGAGGCTTAGAAAACATCCAATGATTCATTTTTATCTTCTATTTCCCACTCCAATTCGGCCATCTAGAAGGTCATATAGGCACATATGTTCAGTGGATGCAAGTTTGATGCAACTTCGGGTCAAGGGTGGAAAAGTTTCCTCTCCCTTACTTTCCACAACCCTAGGCCTATGGACATTAATTTAGGAGACTTATAAATATGGGGGCTAGATCCAAGTCTCCCAAAATTCATATTAAAGTCAGTGTTGTTGGAGGATTTAATCATCTTGGAGCTTTGTTTTCATTGTAATGTTATTATGCCGATTTGTCTTTGTAACGTTCTTCTTTATCATGTAAGTTGTTCAAATCACCTTAGTACTTAATAAAATTTCTTAGTTTCATCTTATTATATTCTTATTATTATCACATTGATACCATTACCTTAAGGTGTGAATGTTTTCACACCATACCTTGTGATATTCTTCACACAACGGTGGAGTGATTGCTTTCTTTTTATTGTTTTTTTCCTTCTCCAATTCCTCCCTCTTGAGTCTAATTTCTGCTTCCACTGAAACAATAGAATAAATGGAGGGATAAATATTTTATGGGTTGATCCAAGGGAATAGAAAGGGATTTTATTGGATGTTATTTCTCAATCTCTAAATGTTATTGATTTCTTTTGCTTGAGTTTCTTTTATTCAAGGATTTTCTCTCTTCCTCTTCCTTATTGAATTTTATCGCCCCACTTTTATGTGCTAATAAGATGATTTAGATTGGAGTACTCATGAAAATGACCCTAAAAGTGTATAGGTGACTATCATGTGTTTTTGAAGGTTTTTAACCAGTATGTGATGAGGTTAGTTTGAATTCATTGAATGAATCCTACTTGAGTTAATGAAATTGAAATTAAAAAAAAATTGAATTCATCCAATCCACCCCATGTGATAACCTAAGATCAGCTCATTATTTTAAATTTAATGCAATTAAGAATCTTAGTGTTCACTTAAAACCATATAAAATAAACCCAAATTTGGCCACTTTATACCCAAAAAAAGTCCATAGAATGTACATGTCTATAGGTTTCTTCTTAGGTCTCTAAGGATTCGAGAACCCAAGCTAAACTACAGGAAACCGCTTAAACCTAAAATCTTGGGTAATTTTTGGAGAGACAAAATTTTGGTACTGATTCTGGGGACCCAAGTAAGTTATCCTGGACACTCACCTTCTATTCTCACCTAAATTATCCTTTCTCACCACCATTTCTCTTATATTTTCCCCTTTCTGTTCCATGTGTCCAAAGAAGTTAAAATCCTTATTTTCAAATCTACTCAAATGGAATATAATCAAAAATACCCCAATATAAACCCAAGCTATAATAAAATTGAAAATAAATATTGGGAATCCACTAAGTTAGAAAATTTATTTGATCAACCCTTGAATGAAAACCCCTCACCCGGTAATATGTATAATCTTTTCAATGATGAAAACTTAAAGGATAAATTTCTATCCCTCTCAAGGATAGTAGAAGAGATAAATCTTAGAGATTTACATGATGTAAAAAATCCTATCAAAACCAATCCGCAACAACTTCTTAAACAATTGTGTGATCAAATGGAGATAATTAATTCTAAGGTTTCATCTTTGAGATTAGAACTACAATGCATTAATACTTGTGAGGAAGTCATCCCTACACCGATTGTCCCTTCTATAACCTTATGTAGAGTGTCTAGTTTCTCACAAACCTCTCATGAATTTATTGAAGAAAAAACCTTTGGATTTGGGGAAACATAAGTGAATCAAGAAATTGTTGAAGGGTCTTTAAATCATGAGGAAATTGATTTCATGTATTCACAATAGGGAAATTTGACGTCGTGGATTGAGTGTCCCTATTATAGCTCCATTGATGATTTTTAGAAACACCAATTAGTGAAACATTGGGAGAAATCACAAAATTTGAGTCCATAACCATTCCTAAAACTAATCGTTCCAATTTGGTGGTTGAATATTCTATTCAAAAGGAACTAATTTTTTTGAGAAATATTGAAAATGAAATTGATTTTGATTCAAAGTCCCGACCAGTGTCTGAAGGTGTTAGTGAACATGAGCTCAAATTCAAGATCCTTACATCCTATATCAAGTCTTACTTTATAGAGGATAATAAAAAACATTCTATCATAATTTCAACATCTTTTTATGCTAATAAAGAAAAAAGTATACTTTACATCTTACAAAATATTAGAAAGACAATTGGATGGACCCTGATCGATATTCATGGGATTATCCCATTCATTGGGACCTATATAGTTTTTCTTGAATCAATTTAAAAACCATCTTGTAAATCCCATTTGAGACTCAATCACAATCTAATTGAAGTATAGAAAAATTTAATCATTAAAATTTTAAAAGTTGGTGTCAGATAAGTTATGGAGTTCATGTCGAGCTAGCGACGTTAAACAAAAGCACTGCACGGGAGGCAACCCATGGTTTTCATGTTTCCAATCTTTTTGAATCATATTTATTTTTCAAATAGGATAAATGAATCATTTTTATATTTAAAAATAAATAAATTGTTGACCTGTTCTTCTATTATGAGTATGGATGGGTATAAAAGTGGAGCGCCATATTCATCTGTGTCACGTGGTGTGATCCTTGAGTAATACCTTACCCAGAAATTTAAAAAGAAGACAATGTATCATCAATTCATTTTATTTTTATGTGTTTGTAGATTAAAATAAAAATAATAAAAAAACATTAAAAGGACACATCGTAGGTCATGGGGAAAACCCCGTCACAACCGGCGAAGTCGTGGGGACTCGAACCCGTGACCGAAGGGAGACAGGGGTGCGCGCTTACCACTGACCTACGATTTATAGTGCTTACTTATTCAATAATTTTTTATATATACTTATATTTTAATTTTTTTTATTATATAAATAAATATATATTTTTATATATATTGTATTGTATTGTTTTGTTTGTTTTGTTTGTTTTTTTTCCTTTTTCCACTAGGGAACTCTGCAAGTGACATGGATATCAAAGGACTAAATTGGAGCAGTAAGAACTTTGACTTCAACCACCAGGTGACTTAATTCCATAATCCTCATATTTTAAATTACTTTTAGAACTCCTATATTCTACCTCTACCCACTTCTCAATTTTATTTTCTTTAAAAAATGGGGGTAGTGTTATTCTAAGATGGGAGGCGGGTGAAAAGAAAAAAAATTAATTAATTTTGTGTGCATAAACAATTGTGTGGAAGGAAAAATTTCTTTAACCTTGAACATGATAATACAAATTTCACACTTTGAAACTTAATATTAAATAATTTAACATTCCCTGATTCTGATTTTAATCCATGTATAACTTCATGAGCATAGATTTTGGAAAGTGTGGCTGTCTAATGTGAAATTTAATCGTTTATATTTTCATCCAAATAGAAAAAAAAGAGATCACAACGCACTTCCCTTTTATTGTGGGGTATTAATTTGAGTTCATGGGGTCTTCTAAATAAATATCATAGGTTTGGTGAACATTCTAGTTCCAATATGAGTATTCAATAATAAAAAAATTAAAATAAAACAATAAATTTGCGCGTAGAGTAATGAAGTGATCTAATGTGTGGCTTTCGGCACTTGGGGATCGTGAATCCATAGTTTTTTGGCCCAAAGTTAGTAATTTTATCTCTACTTGTGGTAATTTGACTTTGTTCTTGACTGATTTAACTCAAGATGATGCCCGATTATGCGGGCTTAACTTGGTTCCCTAAGGTCTTTGAGCCTTAGAGTCATCATCAAAGTCTCGCTACATGGGTTGACTCTATTGAGTGTAATTTCAATTACCATGGAAAAATTGGAAAAAATAAAAAAATTAAAAAAAAATTAAAAAAATTAAATAATCATATTAATATTGAAATGTGATTCCACCTAGAGCTTCCATAATTTCCCCATTGAATAAAGATGAACCTCTATGTCTATTGTGATACACAACACATCCTCATACTTAATAGATATTGGATGAAATATGGCGATGAATTTGAAAAAAGGAATGGGCTTGGGATTGGGATCTTCTTATGAAAATATCTTGTATTAAAATATTTTTATGGGTTTCATGATTTTTTAATATAAGGTTTCTTGGTGATCAATGTGAATTAATTTTTTTTGGAAAAGGGAATTCAAATTTCATATTGTTGAGATACATTTTGCTCGGGACTAGAAAAACTCAAGTTGGGGGGGGGGGGTGATTAGCCACTGAATGAGGCTAATATTCATTATTAATATATATAATATTTATGTGTTTTATTATTCATAAATACCATTTTAGTGCATCTTACACTTTGAAGATTAATTCACATTATGATTGTAATTCCCTTTTAAAATTCACTATTACATGGTACATTTTTGAACACCTCCTAAAATAAAAAACGGTCTTGATTTTATTTTCATATTTTATTTTCAGGTATCCTATTCTATGAGGAAACATTAATTATTTTGGATCACTTGAATATTCACATTGGAAGACCACCAAAATGGGCTTTCATGCCAACACATTTTGGGAAAAGTAAATGGGGACATCATCCCAATAAAGAGACTGCAGCGGCCCTGATACAATCCCAATCATTCTCAATATTTAACTAAAGATAGAGGACATCATGGGGAACATTTAATAATATAGTGACAAGAGTTAATTCAGATTTTTTAATGGAGTTCTAGGTGGCCCAAGTGTAATATGAAATTCTGGGCCAAATTCTGTGGCCCAGAAAAATTGTACACCAATTCAATCATATCTCAGAAACCAAAAATTATTTTGGGCTGAAATTTTATAAAGAGTTCGATGACATCTAGAGATTAATTTTTATATTCTATGGACCACTCCAATTCATCCATATATAGGGTCATCTAGGCGCATCTGTTCAGTGGATGCAAGCTGGCTGCGACTTCGGGTGAAGGGTGGAAAAATCCTCTCTCCCTTACTTTCCACCACCCTAGGTCTACCAACATTAATTGAGGAGACTTGTACAGATGGGGGATCGATGCAAGGCTCAAAAAATTCCTATTTAAGGTAGTTATGTTGGAGTATTTAATCATCTTGGAGCTTTGTTTTCAATGTAATGTTATTATGCCGATTTGTCTTTGTAACGTTCTTCCTTCTCATGTAAGTTGTTCGAATCACCTTATTTATTAATAAAATTTCTTCATTTCCTCTTATTTTATTTTTATTCTTATCAATTTGATACTGTTACCTTAAGGTGTGAATTTTTTCACACCATACCTTGTGATATTCTTCACACAACGATGGAGTGACTACTTTCTTTTTATTGTTTTTTTCCTTCTCCAATTCCTCCCTCATGAGTCTACTTTCCACTTCTATTGAAACCATATAATCAATAGAGGGATAACTATTTTATGGGTTTATCAAAGGGACTATCAAGGTTCTGTATTGGATGTTATTTCTCAATCTCTAAATGTTATTGATTTTTTTACTTGAGTTTCTTTTATTCAAGGATTTTCTCACTTCCTCTTCCTTATTGAATTTTATCGCCCACTTTTATGTGCTAATAAGATCCTTTACCTTGGAGTGCTCATGAAAATGATCCTAAAAGTGTATAGATGACTATCATGTGTTAGTGAAGGTGTTTAACCAACAAGTGACGAGGTTAGTTTGAATTCATTAAATTAATCATGCTTGAGTTAATGAAATTGAATTTTTTTTTAAAAAGGGAATTCATCCAATCCACCCCAAGTGATAACCTAGGATCAAATCATTATTTTAAATTGAATTAACTTAAGACTCTTATTGTTAACTTAAACCCATATAAAATCAACCTAAATTTGGCCACTTTATAGCCAAAAATATTCCATAGAATGTACGCGTATATAGGTTTCTTCTTAGGTATCCAAGGATTCTATAACCCAAGATAAACTACAAGTGACCGCTTAACCCTAAAATATTGGGTAAATTTGGGAGAGACCAAATTATGATGTGGAACCTAGTGGGACCCACTAGGACACCTGGCCTAGGAACCCCACTAATACGACCCCGCAGCCCCGCTGCAGCAGTAATCCCGCAACCCATCACCGCAACTAGGACCCACTAGGACACCTGGCCCAGGAACCCCGCATATACGGAAGGTTGTTGTGAACAATCGGTTTCGAACCCAGGTCACCTTTAACACTGATCCCATGTTCCCAATCACCTCAAGCTGGTAAGAAGTTCTGGTGCATCAAATGAAAACCAAAAGGTACATTTTTCCTTGATAAGTAAATAAAAATGAATAAATTCCACATGAAAAATTGGAATTATCATTCTTTAAATCAGAGTGCCATGACATATAAGTAAACAATTACAAAATATTAATGAAAACCAGAAAAACATAATAATTATAAAAAAAATTAGATAATAATAATAACAAACTAAAATTGACTACATGAACAGTAACATAAACATGAATTAATAAATATACGAGAATATCGAAGATGTTGATACATCAATACAAACAAAATAAACACAACATAATAATTCCCAACCACCCATCACTATGAGTAAGAAAAATATATCCACATAACACCACCATAAAACCCTAAAAGACCATAATATCACTTCTTCATCCAAGTAGTACCAAGGATAAACCAATTATATGATACATGTGAACATAAAATGCATAGTAGGTAACCTACCCACACCCCATGCACCACCTTTAAAAGTAAATCCATTTTATTCCAGTTGAAAAATGCATTTAGAAAATAATATTTTCATTTTCTTTTAAAACAAAACCAAACTAATTTCCTTTTGGAAAACCTTTTTAAAGGGAGATAAATAATTTAAATAGATAAAATAAAAATATTACCCTTGATTGTTTTAAAACAAAAATCTCAGAAATAATAGTTTGAAATAGGTTTCTTTGTAAATGTTACATTACTGGAAAACTAACCTATACCAACAGTTTGGAACCGTTGGTATAGGCCTCCAAACCATTGGTATAGCCTATACCAATGTTTTGGATAACCGTTTCCAAGTAACCCGTTGGGATAGGTCTATACCAACGGTTTTGGGAAAACCATTGGTATAGACCTATACCAACGGTTTTGGAAACCGTTGGTATATGTAATATGAAAATCTATACCAACGGTTATGGAACCGTTGGTATATGTATTTCAAAAAAAACATTCGCTGGGATTTGATCCTAGGACCCCTAGTTTATCATTGAACGACCTAACCACTAACCTAACATGACTTTTGTGATCATAATTACATAAATATATATATGTATTCTCATAATTATTTTAAATTTTGATTTATATAATGTTCTCGGTACGAAGAACTAATAAAAAATCAAAGGATCTATACCAACGGTTTTGACAACCGTTGGTATAGATTTTGATTCTGGATTTTGATTCTCGGTGAAGGCTGATATTTGGGGACCTTTCCCAACGGTTTGGCCAAACCGTTGGGAAAGGTGGCCACAAAGTGTAATTTTCCCAATGGATTGGCCAAACTGTTGGGAAATCCATACACTTTCCCAACGGTTTGGCTAAACCATTGGGAAAAGTTGCCTCAAAGTGGGCTTTCCCAATGGTTTGGCCAAACCGTTGGGAAAGGGAACCTATACCAATGGTTTTTAAAAACCGTTGGTATAGAAGTGTTGGGAAAATTCAGATTTCCAGTATTGTTAATAAAACAAAATATAACAAAGGAATAGTCAAACACATTAATATATAAGTAAAAAAATCAAACATCATGACATCCTAGGAGCCTCATAGATGACCTAAACACATCTAATAAATTAATATATAGAAAGAGTTGACATCAAATATCAATAACCTTCCCTAACACTTGGTATTTACTTACCTAGAATAACCAAGGGGAAACTCTCTAAGTAGAGAAACCTATATACTTAGGGCTATTGTCTAGATAATGAATATACACTAGTGAAAAAAGTGTTATGAAGTCTCTTGCCTTGCTACCCATAACATCCCATGATAAGCAAAAGGAAGTGATCCAAAAAATCATAAAATTATATATAATCATATCAATATATAATATCTCACAATCACACCTCCAAATACCCTTTACAAAATAATATGAATTTTTCTATTTACAAAAAAATATAAATTTTCCCCAAATGAGAATCTATTATCATGGTTCTACTATTTACTTTATAAAAAAAATTGGGGCATGTTTTAGGGGAAAATGTTTGAAGAAAACATTTTTTAAGGATTCTGATGGGCCTCTAGCATTCTATAATAAATAAAGTTAGATAAAATACTTATGAAACCAAATCATATAAAAACATACAATCTCAAGCATCTTGAAAATAGTTAAACTCCCTTTGGAGAACTAAGAACACCTTTACATTGGGAAAATCCGTTATGAAATTTATAAAAGTCTAAAACATCATCTTAAAAAGGGGAATTAATTTAAAAGATCCAAATAGGTAATTTATAAAATTCTTAGTGTGTTATTTCAAAAAATAATTTACACTTTAGAACCAAAGGAAAAAATCCCTTCACTTTTTCATAAAATTTCAAGTAGAAATATTATTTATTTGGAAAAGTCAATTAATATACTTAATAAAATACCTTAATCGCACATTAAAGATATATATAAGAAATCAGGAATTTAAATTTAATGGATTATACAAGGGGAAAACTTCCTTCTACCTCATCATTTTCAAAAACTATGATGTAAATCCAACTTAATAGGTCCAAGATATCTTAATAAGGATAAAATAAACCCTAAAATCAAAAAACCACCCTAATTAAATATCTATTAAATGGTATCCATAATGTTGATTGAGAAATAAAATAAAAATAAAGGAATAAAAGGGGTTCAGATAGGCTAATAGGATATTTTCTTAATGATTTGGCCTTAAATATAAAAGATCGCCATAGAATCATCGGAGGAGAGGTGAACCAAGGGTGATTGGTGCAAGGGAGATGGGTGTTGAATGTGTAAGGATATAATATGATTTTGGGGTAAAAATGAGTAAGGTTATAATGTTGAAATCAAATTTTATTGAGAAAAATAGGTTACTCTGTTTGTTCATATAGTTTGGAATATAGTACATCAACCATGGAGCCTTACCGAATGATTTGAGCATAACACAGTTTTTCTTCACTATTAGACTGACCATAATCCAACCATGAAATTTGTAACTATTATAAACTACATAAATATTGCATAATTTCTACACGGTTAAAACTAACTGTTCATTATCCCTACGAAATGCACTGCACCCCCAAAATCTAATTTTTTTGATGAAATTTGACCTACAAGGAAAGATAAACAAAAGATACTAGTAAATAAATAAAATAATTGAGTAATTTGAGGTCAAGGTGTGATATATTTGGAGTCCCCACAACCTAAAGTTTGGAAGATATCTATCATGACAACCATCATACTTTTATACCTTTCTTATGCATGTCTTGAGGCTTAGCTAATCAAGGGTGGTTGGGTATGTTGCTAATCACGTCTTCGATTAGAGATCACCTAAGATGGGTTTTTTCATATTGTATGAAGATAATGATATCTAGGACCTCGATTGAGATAGACTTGGGAAGTTTATATCCCTAGATAATATATATGTTGTTATTATCTATTCGAGTGAGGGCTATATGATGCGCTCATCCATAAAGGTGAATGATAGGTGATGCATTTATTGACTTGGCAAGTATATACTCATAGAATTGAGAACATATGAGTTGTATGAAAGGTATTGAAATAATCCTAGGCTTATGGTCACTCGATGTCTTGGACAATGGGATCAAATGAGAATGCACTCTCACATACGGTACAATTGATGCAAACAAGTATAGAGATACACATGTTTGATCAAGATCATGCTAGATCCATTTATAGCTTGAGTATCATCAATTCAATACTATAGGATGATCTTTTATAATATTTATGGATTTGGGGTTAATATTTATTGTAAATGTTACAAAGGTTCATGGGGTCACACTTTGTTCTTTACTGAATGATGGCTAATTTTTACTCAAAGATATACTATAAAAGTGCTTTAGAGTTAATCCCAAAGGTTTTGGATGGGTATTCACAAGGTATTATATATCATGTGATACATGGTGAAGTATATGATAACTTTATAAAAATGTTTTGAAAGATATTAAAAAGTAGTTTTTTGGATATGGTTTCAAAAGTTATTGTAGATGATATAAAATTCGGTGAAATGGAATGAATTCTATAAAGCTTTAGTGCAACTAAGATATTGTTGGTGATATTACCTAAAGACTCGTATATATGTGATATATGTTAACCTATATTTGAGTGTATGATATAAAGGTATCATATGATACGATATCCCTTTTAATGAAAAAAACTAAGATGAGCATATCATTTAGTACGATATGGAGATATCATACCCTATATTATGCATGTCACCTAATCATTAAAAGTTAATGTTTGTTAATTTTAAACTTATTGATATAATTATATAACCTTTAATATGATGAAGTAGTCAATAGATTAATGTATTCATGCAATAGTTGCATGACCAGGATGAGTGACATTTACACATGAATTATAATACATGAACACTTGAGGAGTGTCCTCAGGGGATATTTAAAAGACTTAATACCATGTGACAGAATGTTGGAGAGCTTTCCCATTATTTGGTTGATACTATCCTATGATATTGTAGCTCTCTTACTCTTTACCCTAAGCCATCATGAGATACTAACATGTTATGGGATATCATAACATGAAAAATGATTCACAAGTGTCAAGTTATTCATCATAGTCCGTGGATACCTCTTGAGGAGGGATATCATTCTACTTCCTCTCATGTGATCTACAAAACCACAAATGATTAATATGATGCAATAATTTTATGGTGTAATGTACACAACAATATTTCGTCATTTTACATTAGCATGATTTTAGTTTCTTGTATGGAAATTCATGGATTTAGATTTGTTATTTATTTTCATTGCCTTGTATATGTGTTATATAATCCTATGAAACCTAACAAGACATTACTTGACCCCACAATGTCCATCATCAATGGTTAAGAGTATACTATGAAGAAGTATCATTTTATGATGGGTTATTTACGATAGACTGGGAATATTTTTCAAAAAGTTAATTGGAAACAATTTTTATGATGAAAAAAATTATCCATTGTAAATAATATTTTTACCTACGATTAGTTGCAATAAAAATAAAGTCCATATCAAATAACTTTAATGATAAAGCATTTTCTTTAGCACAAACAACTAGTTTTGACAAAATTAAATATTTCATTACAAATAGTTCTAGAGGGATATAAAAATTTATAATGAAATTGTATAGTTCACCGTAAATAGTGGTAATTTGTGAAGAACTAAGAATTTTGCAACAATTAATCTGATGGTGTATTATTTGCAATCAAATAATTCAATCTTTCACAAATAGTTTTCATTTTCATTGGAAATATACAATCCATAACAAAAAGTGGATATTTGTGAAGGGATAAATATCTTGTTGTAAATAATTTTACTACTTGTGATGAAATTATAAAATCTATCACAAATAATAGTTATTTGCAATGGAATAAATATTTTTTCACAAATAGACATTATATAATACATTTTATATATCAGCAGAACCTTTGTGACAGATTTAGTCCATCACAAATACTTTTTTAAAAAGGGGGAAAAAGTAAATATGTCATATTCTATTTTTTATGGGATCATAATCCATTGAAAATAATTATCATTAATAAAAAGTTTCATTATAAATGTATATTATAAATAATTTTGTGATAAATTTTTTGTGATAGATTTTTTATCACCAATATCAATAAAAAAATGTCCAATACAAAAGAACGCACTCAACCCTTCTCCAAACACAATGTTTTTCTTATTCACTCAATCCTTCTTAAAAAAAAGATTCTCAAAGCTTCTCAAGCCACATGAACTTCAAATCCGCCACTAGAGACTTAAAGGTATTCCCTTAAACCTATTTTTTATATTGAATAATTCTATATATTTTTATTAAATATTTTTTATTTTTTTAGTTAAAAAATTGATTTTAAATTTAATTTATTAGGATTTAATTATCTTTTCATGTCGCATTATTAATTTTATTTATTTAGTTAGTAAGTTATTAATTTTTAAATTTTTTAGGATTTTTAATATTAAAAAATAATACATTAGTATAATTTTTTAAAATATTATTTCAAAATGTTAAATTAATATTTTAATTAATTAATAGTATAATTATTGTGAATTAATTTTCATTAATTTAAATCAATAATGAATAAAAAATTATATATTTTTGTTAAATAAAATTTATAATTTAAGAAATTATAATATTATAATAATGAATAATTTATAATAAATTACTAAAATATATCTTAGTAAAAAGATCAATCTAAAACAATAAATGTCAGTTATAATTAGGAAAACATAACCAAAATATACACAATATAATATAATTAATAAAAACTATAAATGAAAAATTTGTAATTATTAAAATTTGTTAAAATAAAAAAAATGTTGCAATAGTGTAATACTAATTAATGAAGTAAAAAACTAAAAAATATAATTAGTAATTATTACAAATATAGTTTACTTAATAAATAAAAATATGATTATAAATTGATAAAAAATAATTTATAACAACTAAATTATTAGAAATTTATATTTTTATTATATAAAAATATAATAAAAAGTAAATATTTTTTAAATTAAGAAGATATATATATATATATATATATAAATTGTAAAAAAATATTATAGAATTATAATCAATAATAATTTATAGTATATTAATGAAATAAGTCAAGTAATAAAAAATAATCTAAAATAATAAATATTTGTTAAAATGAAGAACAATATAATGAAAATATATTTAATGTAATAAAAATAATAAGGAATCAAATATTACGTATAATACAAATTATTACAAATTATAAAAAAATATTAAATTTAGTAACTAATATTTATAGATAATTATTATAATTTATAAAAAGTTAAAATATGTTATAAAATTATTAAAATTTTAATGTAATGTATTAATATTAAAATATTTAACAAATAAATTTTTTAAAAATTAAAAAAAAATAGTAAAAAAATTAAAAATATTTATATTTTTGTATAGAATAAAAAAATATTTTAAAATTTAAGAAAATTTTAGTGATAAAAATAAATAAATATAAAATATTATTATGAATATTTTACGATGAGTTTATTTTCTTTTGTAAATACCTGCAATAACAATGACTTTTTGTGATAGATAAGTATTACGTTTCAAATAATTTTTATAGGAATGCAGGCCACTATTAATTGGGTGGCGGAAAATGGATTTGAGATTTTATTTTACAACCCCACTACTAACGATACCAATTGTGATTGAAAAAAATAATATCTATCAAAATTAGTTTTCAATAAATAATTAAACATTGATTTTATTTTAGTAAATTATTAGTAAAATTTATTGAATTTAACTCATTGATTTTTAATAACTAATAATTTATTGTAAAAAATAAATAACTATTAGAAAAAATATTAAAAAAACAATGATTAAATTATTAAAATATAAATTGTTAATAAAATATTATCAAAACTTATAAAATTTTAAAAACTAATAAAATATTTATTTTAAATCTAATAAAACATTTGTTTTATATATAAAATTGAATAAGCCAATGGAATTGTTGATGAATATTATATTAATTGTAAAATATTAGTTTCAGGTTGAGAAAGATGTTTTAGAATATGTATGAAGTGTTTTTGACATGTTTGAATCTAGTTAGTGATATGTTGTAAAGTATCTGTGATCATTTGGTGAATTTTAGAAATTCTTTGTTGGAACTAGAAAATGGATAAGTATGGAAATCTTCATAAAATACATATCCTATTTTCATAAGGTTATTTCATAATTAAATGGTTGTTTGATATGAATAAATGGAATCGTAAATCTTTATAAGGTTGGTTATTGAGACCTTTAAGGTTCAAATTTTGTAAGGTTCCAACTTTGTGAGGTTGGATCTGGATAAGAGTTTGATTAAAAATGAAAAAGTGAATACTTTGCAAGGTAATTGAAATTTTTAGAAGGATCATTATAATCTTCATAAGGTTCATTTTGAATACTTTATAAGGTTGACTACCATATTCATAAGGTTTGTTTCCATCTTGTTAATTTTATTTTAGAAATCATGGGACTTCATATGGTTATCCCATTATCCTCGTAAGGTTCATGAACATTATAAGGTTATCCTCAATACATCTTAAGATATATAGAAACCTTGTAAGCTTCTTAGACTTTGTAAGGTTTTCATTCATCGTAAGTTACAATAATTTTTTTTTATGGTTTATTACTTTGTGGAAAATTATAAAACTATGAATAAAAATAGATAATACTTCACCATACAAATTTTTTTAAGTGTCACAACTATTTGTAGAATCCATGACCCAATCCGTGATTTGTAGAGATTTAAATAGAGGTTGATTGAGAGGATAATAGACCAAATTCATGGAAATTTAAAACTTGAATATTTGAAATTATTGTTTGCAATTAGAGCACTTATTTATCATAAAATATTTAACAAATGGAATACTAAAAAACCAATAATTAAGGGGAATTTCAATAAATCTTTATGTAAAAAATATTCATGATATTCTTTGAATAAATAAAAAGAATATGAATAAGTGAATATAGTTTAATAATTGAGAACACATGTATAAGGCCCCAGCCTTAAACATTACTTAATCTTGATTTATTACAAGAATACACATTGAGGATCTTTTCAGGTTTAGAGTTTTAGATAATTATATCATAAAACATGCATTACATTCCAAATTTAAACAAGGTGGTTACATAAAAGACAGTATTCATTTTTCCCATCAAAGGAAACATATTTAAAATAAAACATGGATTCTTTCTTGACACTTCCTCGACACTATCATCACATCATGTACTTTTCCCTTGACCAGTGAAAAACATTTCAAAAACTTGGGATAAGCATTAAAAGCTTAGTAAGGGATATAAAAATAAGGAATGAAAACATTAGTCCATGTATACATAAGAATCAATGAAATAATACTTTACTCATAAAACATAATCACTTTAACATACCTCATGAAATCATAAGATTCACGAATAACTCATAGAAATCATAAGACATAAAGGTAACTTGAGGCATTCATAACATTCTTACGTAGGGAGTAACCATCATGGCTACGCTTGGAATACCCATCATAGTATATTCCCTAAATATCTTCGGAGAAACCTTAGAGTTTAACTCCTTTATGTTACCAAATGCATTGGAGAGCTATATCAGGCTCACCCACCCTTAGTTTATCACAGAACCAACCGTCTTCATAAACAATTCCCAAGAACCATAACATAATCGTATCACATAAAACATGCATAAAGGAAACATTAAATTTCCACATTTCAATCACAAGATATCAATACAACACATTGATATAAAAAAAAATTATCAAAACCATTTTCAATACCAAAATAAAATAAAATTAAAACATGGTATTTATTTTTTTATTTTAAAAAAAGTTATGGCTTGTAGAGGAAGCCGGAACTCAAATAATGGTCACGGCGGCGGAGAAGTCGTTGTCACCGCATATGTAAGACAAAACATTCCTTTTTTTTGTTTAGTAAAATGCTACATATAAAAAGATTCCTTTTGAATAAAAGTAAAAGTCAAAGGGGTTTATACACCATATAAAATAAATTTGTGTATAAAACAAAATATGCCTCAATGAAAGGAGATTGAGACGAAGTCCCTTACCTCATGTCCGACTTGACTCGATCATTCTTTAATATCCTGAATAATATAATAGAGTTAATTTATAATTTCTTAATAACACCTTTCAAGCACATTATTCCTTTTATATCACTTATTACCATGTTATGAACATTATGTAATCATTTAAGTTAATAACGGTCGTTTTTTCGATCTTTGGTACTTGAGTCAAAAATAAACTTCTTATAATTACAAGTTGTTCATGTGGTAAAATATACATTATATCCAGAATTATATTCATGATTTAGATATAATATATATCATATGTATCTAGTATATACATTCATTTATAATATTACATAACATTTAGAGGTAAGAAATGAAATGCACCGTTCATGGAGACAGTAAGCCGTATGTACGCATGAACGCTACTTTCATTTCTATTTCATATTTAATGGAATGAAATCATAATTATATAAAGGTATATTATAATTCCATTATAATATCATATATAATATCATTAAATCCATCCCTTATACGTCCCACATATGGCATTAACGAATCAAATCACTTTGAGGGGGCGGTAGTCCACACTTCCTAAAATGAAATTATCACGTTTACCCATAATGGAAACCATAAAGGTATGCCATAAATGAAAAATACAGAATCATAAGGAAAACATAAAAATAATATATATCATATATAAATAGAGTGACATATTAATGGCCACCATGAAAGGTGTTAAAATAAGATTGAACAATCATCGTTTCGTGAGGCAGAAATTCGCCTTTCACAGAAACAGTATGTTCTTTAACCATTAGACGAGAGTGTGTGTAAGTGTAGCTAGAATACTTCTCATAAAAACATCCTAGAATATTTAAGATACTGATTTTGTTACAAAATAAAGGAATAAAAAGAGTTTAGGGGGTTTGAGAAGCAAAATAAAACAAAAGAACATTAGAGAAGACTTTACCTTTAAATCGGGTAACTCCACTTGGTTTGAACCAAAATGATTTCTTGAAGAGATTTCTTCCTAAGTTAAGGCTTCTATGATGAAGAGAGGGATGTGTAGAGATAAAATGAGAAGAGTTTGGCCGAGACAATGGCTTGAGAGGTGTGGGTAAGGGGGGCAGAGGTGGGGGCCTTTTATAAGAGGGAGGAGGGGTACTCTTGGAAAGTCATGAAATGTTACTTTATTATAAAATGAGTTTCGGATTTTAAAGGTCCCAAAATGATATAATTCGAGGATAAGGTGATAAGGGTTCTAAATCCACCCATCCAATAGGTTTTTGACAAGTGTAAGTCTTAGATTTTACATTATCTTTTCATTTTATTTAAATCGTTCATTAATGAGGTAATCGCTGCATCATCATGGTGTCATAAATAAATTAATTTATTTAATGTATAAAATTTATAAAAAAATACTATGATGTAGGAAATATTTTTAGATTTCCAATGACTATTTATAGTCTAAGATATCATTTACATAGACAAAACTAAAATTGTTTTACTTAGGTGTTACATACTTTTGTGATATTCTCTTTTCTTTAAAAATAAAATGATAAAGTGTCACTATCACCGAAAAGTGATTCCATGGGGTCCCTAAGTTGGAACAAGGCATACCATGGTCGGCCATGACACAACTAGTACATTAGGAAACATGTTGGGGTCATTTTTTATTATTATGATATTATTTTATTATCCTTAACTACCTAATTACTAATTAATCACGATAATTAAAGATAATTACCGTCGATACTATTTATAATGTCCAAAAACAAAAGAGTCTTAATTACATAATTTGGAACTTCTGATTCCAAATATGGAATCCATTTTACCAAATTCCAAACACAGAAATTGCAGTAATTAATTTAAAAATAATTCCCGTTGTCAAAACAAATAGCGGGTTTTTTAGAAACAATATCTATCGAAAGTTTGACACTTTTTTATGCCCAATTACAAAGTGAAATCAATTAAAATGACCAAAATTGGATTAAATGGTAAAAATATATTCTAATTAAACTTTAAAACCAATTAAAAGGAAAATCTATCTATATAATTAAATTAGATTAAAAAGCAGTTTTGAAGTAAAATGGTGTATTTTTCTCTATTCATTAAAAAAATGAACATTGTCAGAAAAATACCAGAAATTTATCCAAAGTAAATTTCAATGTCCCAATCCTAAATAATAAGTTTATTTTTACAAATAGATCTTATAAAAGTGTCAAAAGTTTGATTTAAAAATGGTTTTCCATCAAAAGGCAGTAAAACAATCTTTTAAAAATATTAGAGTATTCTTTGCTTAAGATTGGATTTATTCTCATTTTAAGCCTCCAAAACACTATCTAATTCATAAATAGACATAGATATGAAAATATATTATTCTTTACTTACTTGGGATGTTACATCCTTCCCCCCTTTAGAAAATTGTGTCCCCGCAATTTATTTACTTATCGAATAATGGGGGTATTTATCCCTCATTGCATTTTCAGATTCCCATGTTGCCTCTTCAATCATGTGGTTTTTCCACAAAACCTTTTTTCGATAAGTAAATAAATTGCGGGGACACAATTTTCTAAAGGGGTGAAGTATGTAACATCCCAAGTAAGATAAATTCTCTTCCAGTTGATCTACCTTTGGACTCAAAACATGAGATGGATCTGGCATGTACTTCCTTAACATTGAAACATGAATAAAATTGTGTACCTAAGATAAAATCAGAGGTAAAGCCACTCGGTATTCAACTGATCCAACTCTTTCCATAATTTCATATGGTCCAATGAACCTTGGACTCAGCTTTTCTTTCTTACCAAACCGCATCACACTTTTCAATGGAGATACTTTTAAAAAAACATGATCACCTAACTCAAAAGAAAGATCATTCCTCCTGTTATCTGCATAACTTTTCTGCCGAATCTGAGCTGTTCTCATGTGCTTCTGAATCAGCTGAACCTTTTCTGCCAACTCTTCTACCAATTTTGGCCCCATCAACTTCCTTTCACCCACTTCATCCCAAAAAGCTAGAGTTCGACACAACTTCCCATAAAATGCCTCAAATGGTGCCATCTGTATACTGGAATGAAAAATATTATTATAAGAAAACTCAACTAAAGACAGATGTTGGTCCCAACTTCCCTGATAATCCATTGAAAAATCACATAGCATATCCTCCAATTTCTGAATTGCTCATTCTGACTGCCCATCTTATTGAGGATGAAAAGCTGTACTAAAATTTAATTCAGTACCCAACGACTTCTGAAGGCATTTCCAAAAATTAGAAGTAAACCTGGGATCACGATCAGATACAATGGATAGGGGAACTCCATGTAACCTGAATATCTCTTTAATATACAAACGAGAAAGTTGATCTAGGGAAAAGTATCTCGTATAGCAAGTAAATGAGCAGATTTAGTCAAATGATAAAAAATAACTCAGATTGCATTATTACCTCGAGGTGTCTTCGGCAATCCCACAACGAAGTCCATGGATATATTCTCCCATTTCCACTCTGGCACTGGTAAAGGCTGAAGCATCCCTTTCAGTAATTGCCGCTCTGCTTTAACCTATTGACAAGTCAAACATTTCATAGTAAAATCAGCAATGTCTCTTTTCATTCTGTCCCACCAGTAATACTCCCGAAGATCTCTATACATCTTAGTACTGCCTGTATGAACTGAAAACAGAGAACTATGAGCTTCACATAACAACTCTCTCTTCAACTGTGAATCACAAGGCACACACAATCTCTTCCTAAATCTCAAAACACAATCGTTATCAATGTTAAATTCAGGAAACTTACCCTTCTGAACCAGCTCTACCTTTTTCTGCAACTCACTGTCTTGCTTCTGTGCTTGCCTAATTCTGTCTGATAGAGAAGATTTCACTAATACCTGAAACAAAATAGAAGAACATCCTGCACCAACAACTTCTATGCCAAATTTCATCAAATCCTTAACCAAAGGATCACGTTCCAAATGTAATATGGTTAATAAAGCATTACTTTTTCGACTCAAAGCATCTGCCACTTTATTTGCTTTTCCTGGATGGTAATGAATTGTACAATCATAATCCTTGATTAATTTTATCCATCTCCTCTGTCTCATGTTCAATTCTTTCTGAGTGAATATATACTTTAAACTTTTGTGATTGGTATATATTTCACACTTTACTCCATACAAATGATGCCTCCAAATTTTTAAAGCAAAAACAACAGCAGCTAATTCCAAATCATGTGTAGGGTAATTTACCTCATGAGTTTTCAACTGACATGAAGCATAAGCAGTTACCTGATCATTCTGCATTAGGATGCAACCAAGTCCTTTCAATGAAGCATCACTGTATATAACAAACTCCCCATTCCTGGAAGGTAGTGCCAAAACTGGAGCATTCACCAATCTTCTTTTCAATTCCTAAAAAAAATCATCACATTTTTTTTCTAGATAAACTTAACACCCTTCCGAGTTAGCTTAGTCATTGGACTAGATAACCATGAATTTTTTTAACAAACCTTTAGTAATAGCCTGCCAAACCAAGAAAACTATGAATCTCGGTTACATTTGTGGGTCTTGGACATTCTTCAACAACTTTTGTTTTTGTAGGATCAACAATTATTCCATCTTTAGATATAATGTGACCAAGGAAAGAAATTTGTTGCAACCAAAACTCACACTTTCTGAATTTTCCATAGAATTTATTTTCTTTTAAGGTTTGAAAAATAACCCTTAAATGTATTTCATGCTCCTATTTAATTTTAGAAAACACCAAAATATCATCAATGAAAACAACCACAAACTTATCCATGAACTCATGGAAAATTCTTTTCATAAGGTCCATGAATACAACAAGTGCATTGGTTAGTCCAAAAGGAATTACTAAAAATTCATAATGGTCATATCTTTTTACAAAAAACGGTCTTCAGAATATCTACTTCCTTTACCTTCAACTGATTGTACCCTGATCTCAGGTCAATCTTTGAAAAATACTGAGCTTCCTGGAGCTGATCAAACAAATCATCGATATGAGATAAATGATATTTGTTCTTAATAGTGATGTTATTTAAGGCTCTATAATCAATGAAAAGTTTCATTGAACCATCTTTCCTTTTAACTCATAAGACAGGATCACCCCATGGTGATGTGCTAGGTCAAATGAAACCTTTCTCTAATAAATCTTAAAATTTCTCCTTCAACTCTAAAAGTTCAATTTGAGCCATTCGATAAGGGGTTTTTTAAATTGGATTAGCATCAGGAACTAAGTCAACAGTAAATTCAACTTCCCGATCTGGTATTATTCCAGGAAACTCATCAGAAAAAACATTAGGATACTCATTTACCACTGGCACATCATTAATATGAATGGTTCCTTTGTTTTCAAAAATATGTGAAAGGTAACATTCATTTCCATCTTTTACAAGTTTCTCAGCCTCTTGATATGTTATCAACAGTAAGGGTTCATTATTGTACACAAACTAAAATTCTTTCTGAAAAGAAAATTCTTTATCTCTACAATCAATCTTAGCATGGTAAACAGAGAGCCAATCCATACCCAGGATAACCTCAAACTCTACTAGAGGTAAAACAATAAGGTTTTCAAGTAGGTTATTTCCACAGATAAGGATAGGAAGATTCTTATAAATTTTTTTTTGTCTCAACATTTCCCCCAGGTGTTTTTACTAAAAGTTCAGGATTCATTTCTTGAGATGGTATTCCCAATTTACTAGAAAATATTTCAGAGATGAAAGAATGTGTAGACCCTGAATCAAACAACACACTGGCATAATCTGAAAAAACAAACAAAGTACCTGATACCACTTCATTTGATGGCCCAACATCTGTTGAAGTAGTTGCAAAGGATTTCACCACACCTTTCTTCTTGTAGTCTGACTACTTCCCATCATTCGATCTCTTTGTCGAACACTCGTATGCATAATGACCCATCTCATTACACTTAAAACACTTCAATAACTGAAAATAAAATTTGGTCTTACCATCACGCTGATATTTTCCAGTGCAATCATGAGCCTTATGTCCCATCTTACCACATCAATAGCACTTTCCAGAATTTAAAATACATTCCCCAGCATGATTTTTACCACATTTATCACAAACTGAAAACTTATTTTTCTTACCATCAGAACTTTTTGAAGGATTCTTCCCTTTCTCCCGCCACCTTGGTCTCTTCTTCTATTGGTTGTCATAGAAGACTTGATCATTGGAAAACTCCATTTCCACCTTCTCAGCACATCGAAAAAGATTTTCATAACTTTTTAACTCACTATAAGTTAATTCCCTTCGATATTTTGTCTTTAATCCTGAGTAAAAACAATTGATTTTACTATCAACGTCTCGGATAAAATTTGGAGCATACCTTGCCAATCGAGTGAACCTTTCTTCATAAGCAGCCACTGAGTCGTCCTCCTGCATCAATTATAAGAATTGTTTTTCCATCCTAAGTTGAACAACCTTAGGAAAATATTTCTCAAGAAACATACCTTTCAATTTATCCCAGTCAAGAGCATCAATCTCATCAGCGTCCCTGATATTTTTAACCATCAACCACCACTGATCTGCTTCACCCTCCAAACGGTAAACAACAAGAATAACCTTTTTATTTTCTGAACACCCCATGACATCAAAAATCTTCTCCAGTGATTTAGCCCACCCTTCAACTTACACAGGGTCAGATGATCCTCTGAATGAAGGGGGATGTTGCCTCATGAAATGTTCCACCACTATCATGTTCCTTTGTGGTTGATCTGGCTGATCTCATGCATGGTTACCACCACCATTTATCGCTTGAGTAAACTGCGCCATTACTGCAACAAACTATTCAGTTCCAATTCTGACCATCTTAGGATGCTGATTTGGAAGGTCATTTCCTTCTGTATGCCTTCCTAGAACTACTTCCCTATTTCCTCTGTGGAAAACCATTTTGAACAAACATGTCTTAGACGAAGCAACATGGTAATATTCAAATTCTATATCATTTCAATTTTACCATAAAAAAAGTATTTTTGGATAATCATTTTATAGAATTATAACTCCTAAAGTTATCTAAACCAACCTTTGATACTAACTATAAGGCCCCAGCCTTAAATATTACTTAATCTTGATTTATTACAAGAATACACATTGAGGATCTTTTCAGGTTTAGAGTTTTAGAGAATTAGAACATAAAACATGCATTACATTCCACATTTAAACAATGTGGTTACATAAAAGACAATATTCATTTTTACCATCAAAGGAAACATATTTAAAACAAAACATGGATTCTTTCTTCACACTTCCTCGAAACTATCATCACATCATGTAATTTTCCCTTGACCTGTGAAAAACATTTCAAAAACATGGGATGAGCATAAAAAGATCAGTAAGGGATATAAAAATACAGAATGAAAACATTAGTCCATGTATACATAAGAATAAATGAAATCATACTTTACTCATAAAACATAAGCACTTTAACATACCTCATGAAATAATAAGATTCATGAATAACTCATAGAAATCATAAGACATAAAGGTAACTTGATGCATTCATAACATTCTTACGTAGGGAGTAACCCTCATGGTTACATTTGGAATACCCATCACAGTATATTCCCTAAATCTTTTTAGAGAATCCTTAGCATTTAACTCCTTCGTATTACCCAATGCATTGGAGAGCGATATCGGGCTCACCTGCCCTTAGTTTATCACGGAACCACCTGTCTTCATAAACAATGCCCAAGAACCATAACATAATCGTATCACATAAAACATGCATAAAGGAAATATTACATTTCCACATTTCAATCAAAAGATATCAATAAAAAACATTGATATAATAAAAACATTATCAAAACCATTTTCAATACCAAAATAAAAGAAAAGTAAACCATGGTATTTATGTTTTTATTTTAAAAAAAGTTATGGCCTGTAGAGGAATCCAAAACTCAAATAATGGTCACGGCGGTGGAGAAGTCGTTGTCACCGCATACGTAAGACAAAACATTCCTTTTTTTTGTTTAGTAAAACACTTCATATAAAAGTCAAAGGGGTTTATACACCATATAAAAGAAAGTTGTGTATAAAACAAAATATTCCTCAATGAAAGGAGATTGAGATGAAGTCCCTTACCTCGTGTCCGACTTGACTCGATCGTTCTTTAATCTCCTAAATAATAAACTAGAGTTAATTTATAATTTCTTAAGAACCTTTTTCAAGATAATTATTCTTTTTATATCACTTATTACCATGTTATGAACATTATGTAATCATTTAAGTTAATAACGATCATTTTGTTGATCTTTGGTACTTGAGTCAAAAATAAACTTCTTATAATTACAAGTTGTTAATGTGGTAAAATATCCATTATATCCAGAATTATATTCATTATGTAGATATAATATATATCATATATATCCAGTATATACATGAATTTATAATATTACATAACATTTAGAGGTAAGAAATGAAATGCACTTTTCATGGAGACGATAAGCCGTACGTATGCATGAACGCGACTTTCATTTCTATTTCGTATTTAATGGAATGAAATCATAATGATATAAAGGTATATTATAATTCTAGTATAATATCATATATAATATCATTAACTCCATCCCTTATACGCCCCACATATGGAATTAACGAATCAAATCACTTTGAGGGGGTGGTAGACCGCACTTCCTAAAAATTATCACGTTTACCCATAATGGAAACCATAAAGGTATGAAATAAATGAAAAATACAGAATCATAAGGAAAACATAAAAATAATATATATAATTTATAAATATATTTACATCTTAATGGTCACCATGAAAGGTGTTAAAATAAGATTGAACAATCATCGTTTCATGAGGTAGAAATTCGCCATTCACAGAAACAGTATGTTCTTTAACCATTAGACGGGAGTGTGTGCAAGTTTAGCTCGAATCCTTCTCATAAAAACATCCTAGTATATTTAAGATACCGGTGTTGTTACAAAAGAAAGTAATAAAAAGATTTTAGGGGGTTGGAGAAGCAAAATAAAACAAAAGAACATTAGAGAAGACTTTACCTTTAAATCGGGTAACTCCCCTTGGTTTGAACCAAAAGGGTTTCTTGAAGAGATTTATGCCTAAGGTAAGGCTTATATGATGAAGAGATGGATGTGGAGAGATAAAATGATTAGATTTTGGCTGATCCAATGGCTTGATAGGTGTGGGTAAGGGGGGTAGAGGTGGGGGCCTTTTATAAGAGGGAGGAGGGGCACTCTTGGAAAGTCATGAAATGTTACTTTATTATAAAATGAGTTTCGGATTTTAAAGTTCCCAAAATGATATATTTCTAGGATAAGGTGATAAGGGTTCTAAATAATCCCATACAATAGGTTTTTTACAAGTTTAAATCTTATATTTTACATTATTTTTTCATTTTATTTAAGTCGTTCATTAATGAGGTTATTGCTGCATCATCATGGTGTCATAAATAAATTAATTTATTTAATGTCTAAAAATTATAAAAAAATTACTAGGATGTATGAAATCTTTTTATCTTTCCAATTAATATTTATAGTCTAAGATATAATTTACATATACAAAACTAAAATTATTTTACTTAGGTGTTACATACTTTTGTGATATTCTCCGTTCTTTAAAAATAAAATGATAGTGTCACTATCACCCAAAAGTGATTCCATGGGGTCCATAAGTTGGCACAAGGCATACCATGGTCGGCCATGACACAACCAGTAGAATTAGGACAAATTTTGGGGTCATTTGTTATTATTATGATACTATTTTATTATCCTTAACTACCAGATTCCTAATTAATCATGATAATTAAAGATAATTACCGTCGTTACTATTCATAACGTCCAAAAACAAGAGTCTTAATTACATAATTTGGACCTTATGATTCCAAATATGGAATCAATTTTACCAAATTCCCAACATATAAATTTCATTAATTAATTTAAAAATAATTCCCGTTGTTAAAACAAATAGCGGGTTTTTTAGAAACAATATCTATCAAAAGTTTGACACTTGTTTATGCCCAATTACAAAGTGAAATCAATTAAAATGACCAAAATTGGATTAAATGGTAAAAATATATTCTAATTAAACTTTAAAACCAATTAAAATAACAATCTATATATATTATTAAATTATATGAAAAAGCAGTTTTGAAGTAAAATGCAGTATTTTTTACTATTCATTAAAAAAATGAACATTGTCAGAAAAATACCAAAAATTTATCTAAAGTAAATTTAAATGTCCAAATCCTAAAGAATAAGTTTATTTTGAAAAATAGAGCTTATAAAATTGTCAAAATTTTTATTTAAAAATGGTTTTCCATCAAAATGCAGTAAAACAATCTTTTAAAAATATTAGAGTATTCCATGCTTAAGATTGGATTTATTATCATTTTTAGCCAATAAAACACTATCTAATTCATAAATATACATAGATATTAAAATCTATTATTCTTTACTTACTTCAGATGTTACATCCACCCCCCTTTAGAAAATTGCATCCCCACAATTTATTTACTTATCGAATAAGTGGGGGTATTTATCCCTCATTGCATTTTCAGATTCCCATGTTGCATCTTTAATCATGTGGTCTTTCCAAAAAACCTTTACTTGATGAATCACCTTATTCCGCACCACTTGCTCCCTATGGTCAAGAATCTGGACCGATTGTTCCTCATAAGATAGATTCTCTTCCAGCTAAACTACCTCTGGACTCAAAACATGAGATGGATCTGGCATGTACTTCCTTAACATTGAAATCTGAAAAAAATTGTGTACCTGAGATAAACTCGGAGGTAAAGCCACTCGATATAAAAACTGATCCAACTCTTTCCAGAATTTCATATGGTCTAATGAACCTTGGACTCAGCTTTCCTTTCTTACCAAATCGCATCACACTTTTCTATGGAGATATTTTGAGAAAAACATGATCACCTACCTCAAAAGAAAGATCCTTCCTCCGGTTATCTGCATAACTTTTCTACCGACTCTGAGTTGTTCTCATGTTCTTCTGAATCAACTGAAGTTTTTATGCCAACTCTTCTAGAAATTCTGGTCCCATCAACTTCCTTTCACCCACTTCATCCCAAAAAGTTGGAGTTCAACACCGCTTCCCATATAATGCCTCAAATGGTGCCATCTGTATACTAGAATAAAAACTGTTATTATAAGAAAACTAAACCAAAGAAAGATGTTGGTCCCAACTTCTCTGATAATCCATCGAACAAGCACGTAGCATATCCTCCAATGTCTGAATTGTTCATTTTGACTGCCCATCTGATTGAGGATGAAAAGATGTACTAAAATTTAATTCAGTACCCAACGACTTCTAAAGGAATTTCTGAAAATTAGAAGTAAACCTAGGATCACGATCAGATACAATGGAGAGGGGAACTCCATGTAACCTGACTATCTCTTTAAGATACAAACGATAAAGTTGATCTAGGGAAAAAGTATCTCATATAGCAAGGAAATGAGCAGATTTAGTCACGCGATCAATAATAACCCAGATTGCATTATTACCTCGAGGTGTCTTCGGCAATCCCACAACAAAGTCCGTGGATATATTCTCCCATTTCCACTCTGGCACTGGTAAAGGATGAAGCATCCCTTTCAGTAACTTCCACTCTGATTTAACCTACTGACAAGTCAAACATTTCACAGTAAAATCAGCAATGTCTCTTTTCATTCTGTCCCACCAGTAATACTCCTAAAGATCTCTATACATCTTAGTATTGCGTGGATGAATTAAAAATGGAGAACTATGAGCTTAAAATAACAACTCTCTCTTCAACTTTGAATCAAAAGGCACACAAAATCTCTTCCCAAATCTCAAAACACAATCATTATCAATGTTGAATTCAGGAAACTTACCCTTCTGAACTAGCTCTACCTTTTTCTGCAACTTACTATCTTGCTTCTATGCTTGCTTAATTCTGTCTGATAGAGAAGATTTCACTGATACCTGAAAAAAACAGAAGAACATCCTGCACCAATAACTTCTATGCCAAAGTTCATCAAATCCTTAACCAAAGGATCACGTTCCAAATGTAACATGGTTAATGAAGCATTACTTTTTCGACTCAAAGCATCTATCACTTTATTTGATTTTTCTGGATGGTAATGAATTGTACAATCATAATCCTTGATTAATTCTAGCCATCTCCTCTATCTCATGTTCAATTATTTCTGAGTGAATATATACTTTAAACTTTTGTGATCGGTATATATTTCACACTTTACTTTATACAAATGATGCCTCCAAATTTTTAAAGCAAAAACAACAGTAGCTAATTCCAAATCATGTGTAGGGTAATTTACCTCACGAGTTTTCAACTAACGTGAAGCATAAGAAATTACCTGATCATTCAGCATTTGGAGGAAACCAAGTCCTTTCAATGAAGAATCACTGTAGATAACAAACTCCCCATTCCTAGAAGGTAGTTCCAAAACTGGAGCATTCACCAATCTTCTTTTCAATTCTTGAAAAAAATCATCACATTCTTTTATCTAGATAAACTTAACACCCTTCCATGTTAGATTAGGAATTGGACTAGATAACCGTGATTTTTTTTTAACAAATCTTCGGTAATAGCCTTCCAAACCAAGAAAACTACAAATTTCAGTTACATTTGAGGGTCTTGGCCATTCTTCAACAACTTTTGTTTTTGCAGGATCAATAGTTATTCCATATTTAGAAACAATGTGACCAAGGAAAAAAATTTGTTGCAACCAAAAATCACACTTGATGAATTTCCCATATAATTTCTTTTCTTTTAATGTTTGAAAAATAACCCTTAAATTTCTTTCATGCTCCTCTTTACTTTTAGAAAACACCAAAATATCATCAATGAAAACAACCACAAACTTATCCAAGAACTCATGGAAAATTCTATTCATAAGGTCCATGAATACAGCTGGTGCATTAGTTAGCCCAAAAGTCATTACTAAAAATTCTTAATGGTCATATCTTGTATGAAACATGGTCTTCGGAATATCTAATTCCTTTACCTTCAACTGATGGTACCCCAATCTTAGGTCAATCTTTGAAAAATACTGAGCTCCCTGGAGCTGATCAAAAAAATCATCGATATGAGGCAAATGATATTTGTTCTTAACAATGATGTTATTCAAGGATCTATAATCAATGAAAAGTCTCATTGAACCATATTTCTTTTTAACAAATAAGATAGGAGCACCCCATGGTGATATTCTAGGTCCAATGAAACCTTTCTCTAATAAATATTTCAATTGATCCTTCATCTCTAAAAGTTAAATTTGATCCATTCGATAAGGGGGTTTTGAAATTGGCTTAGCATCAGGAACTAAGTCAATAGTAAATTCAACTTCCCGATCTGGTATTATTCAAGGAAAATCATCAGGAAAAACATTAGGACACTCATTTACCACTGGAACATCATTAATCTGAATGGTTCCTTTGTTTTCAACAATATGTGAAAGGTAACATTCATTTCCATCTTTTACAAGTTTCTCAGCCTCTTGATATGTTATCAAAAGTAAGGGTTCATTCTTGTACACAAACTGAAAGTCTTTCTGAAAAGAAACTTATTTAGATCTACAATCAATATTAGCATGGTAAACAGAGAGCCAATCCATACCCAGGATAACCTCAAACTCTACTAAAGGTAAAACAATAAGGTTTGCAAGTAGGTTCTTTCCACGGATAAGGATAGGAAGATTCTTATAAATTATTTTTGCCTCAACATTTCCCCCAGGTGTTTTTACCAAAAGTTTAGTAGTCATTTCTTGAGATGGTATTTTCGATTTACTAGAAAATCTTTCAGAGATGAAAGAATGTGTAGACCCTGAATAAAAAAATACACTGGCATAATATGAAAAAACAAACAAAGTACCTGATACCACTTCATTTGATGGCCCAACATCTGCTGAAGTAGTTGCAAAGGATTTCACCACACCTTTCTTCTTGTAGTCTGACTTCTTCCCATCATTCGAGCTCTTTGTCGAACACTCGTTTGCATAATGACGCATCTCATTACACTTGAAACATTTCACTAACTGAAAATCAATTTTGGTCTTACCATCACCCTGATCTTTTCCAGTGCAATCACGAGCCTTATGTACCATCTTACCACATCAGTAACACTTTCCAGAATTCAAAAGACATTCCCTAGCAGGTATTTTTACCACATTTGTCACAAACTGAAAACATAGTTTTCTTACCATCAGACCTTTTTGAAGGATTCTTCTCTTTCTACTGCCACCTTGGTCTCTTCTTCTATTGGTTTTCATAGAACACTTGATCATCGGAAAACTCCATTTCCACCTTCTCAGCACATCGAAAAAGATTTTCATAACTTTTGAACTCATGAGAAGCTAATTCCCTTAGATATTTTGTCTTTAATCTTGAGTAAAAACGATTGATTTTACTATCAAGGTCTCAGATAAAATTTGGAGTATACCTTTCCAATCGAGTAAACCTTTCTTCATAAGCAGCCACTGAGTCATCCTCTTGCCTCAATTCCAAGAATTGTTTTTCCATCATAAGTCGAACAACCTTAGGAAAATATTTCTCAAGAAACATACCTTTGAATTCATCCCAGTCAAGAGCATCAATCTCATCAGCGTCCCTGATATTTTTAACCATCGACCACCACTGATCTGCTTCACTCTCTAAACGGTAAATAGAAAGACTAACATTTTGATTGTCTGAACACCCCATGACATCAAAAATCTTCTCCAGTGCTTTAATCCACCCTTCAGCTAGCACATGGTCAGATGATCCTCTAAATAAAGGGGGATTTTTCCTCATGAAATGTTCCACCACTAACATGTTCCTTTGCGGTTGATCTGGCTGATCTCGTGCATGGATACCACCACCAATTATCGCTTGACTCAACTGCACCATTACCGAAACAAACTGTTCAGTTACAATTCCAACCATATTAGGATGCTGATTTGGAAGGTCATTTCCTTCTGTATGCCTTCCTAGAAGTGCTTCCTTGTTTCCTTTGTGGAAAACCATTCCGAACAAACATGTCTTAGATAAAGCAACATGGTAATATTCAAATGCTATATCATTTCAATTTGACCATAAAAAAATATTTTTGGATAATCATTTAATAGAATTATAACTCCTAAAGTTATCTAAACCAACCTTTGATACCAACTATAAGGCCCCATCCTTAAACATTACTTAATCTTGATTTATTACAAGAATACACATTGGGGATCTTTTCAGGTTTAGAGTTTTAGAGAATTATATCATAAAATATGCATTACATTCCACATTTAAACAAGGTGGTTACATAAAAGAAAGTATTTACTTTTCCCATCAAAGGAAATATATTTAAAATAAAACATGGATTCCTTCTTTACACTTCCTCTACACTATCATCACATCATGTAATTTTCCCTTGACCCATGAAAATCATTTCAAAAACTTGCGATGACCATAAAAATCTCAGTAAGGGATATAAAAATACAGAATGAAAACATTAGTCCATGTATACATAATAATCAATGTAATCATACTTTACTCAAAAAACATAAGCACTTTAAAATACCTCATGAAATCATAAGATTCATGAATAACTCATAGAAATCGTAAGACATAAAGGTAACTTGAGGCATTCATTACATTCTTACATAGGGAGTAACCCTCATGGTTACATTTGGAATACCCATCACAGTATATTCCCTAAATCTCTTCGGATAAACCTTAGCGTTTAACTCCTTTTCATTACCCAATTAATTGGAGAGCTATATCGGGCTCACCCGCCCTTATTTTATCACGAAACGACTCGTCTTCATAAATAATTCCCAAGAATCATAACATAATCGTATCACATAAAACATGCATAAAGGAAACATTACATTTCCACATTTCAATCACAATATATCAATACAACAGATTGATATAATAAAAACATTATCAAAAACATTTTCAATAACAAATTAAAAGAAAAGTAAAACATGTTATTTATTTATTTATATTTTAAAAAATGTTATGGCTTGTAGAGGAATCCGAAACTCAACTAATGGTCACGACGACAGATAAGTCATTGTCGCCGCATACGTAAGACAAAACATTCCTTTTTGTTGTTTAGTAAAACACTTCATATAAAAATATTCCTTTTGAATAAAAGTCAAAGTAAAAGGGTTTTATACACCATATAAAAGAAAGTTGTGTATAAAACAAAATATGCCTCAATGAAAGGATATTGAGATGAAGTCCCTTACCTCGTGTCTGACTGGACTTAATCGTTCTTTAATATCCTAAATAATAAACTAGAGTTAATTTATACTTGATTAAGAACCTTTTTCATGCTCATTATTCCTTTTATATCACTTATTAAAATGTTATGAACATTATGTAACCATTTAAGTTAATAATGGTCATTTTGTCAATCTTTGGTACTTGAGTCAAAAATAAACTTCTTATAATTACAAGTTGTTCATGTGGTAAAATATCCATTATATACAGAATTATATTCATGATTTAGATATCATATATATCATATATATCTAGTATATACATGCATTTATAATATTACATAACATTTAGAGGTAAGAAATGAAATGCACCGTTCATGGAGACGATATGTCGTACGTATGCATGAACGCTACTTTCATTTCTATTTCGTATTTAATGGAATGAAATCATAATTATATAAAGTTATATTATAATTAAGGTATAATATCATATATAATATCATTAACTCCATCCCTTATATGTCCCACAAATGACATTAACGAATCAAATCACTTTGAGGGGGCGGTAGTCCGCACTTCCTAAAATGAAATTATCACGTTTACCCATAATGGAAACCATAAAGGTATGACATAAATGAAAAATACAGAATCATAAGAAAAACATAAACATAATATATATCATATATAAATGGAGTGACATCTTAATGGCCACCATTAAAGGTGTTAAAATAATATTAAACAATCATCGTTTCGTGAGGCAGAAATTCGCCATTCACAGAAACAGTATGTTCTTTAACCATTCAACGGGAGTGTGTGTAAGTGTAGCTAGAATAATTATCATAAAAACATCCTAGTATGTTTAAGATACTGGTTTTGTTACAAAATAAATGAATAAAAAGAGTTTATGGGGTTGGAGAAGCAAAATAAAACAAAAGAACATTAGAGAAGACTTTACCTTTAAATCGGGTAACTCCCCTTGGTTTGAACCAAAATGGTTTCTTGAAGAGCTTTCTGCATAAAGTAAGGCATCTATGATTAAGAGAGGGATGTGTAGAGATAAAATGAGCAGAGTTTGTCTGAGCCAATGGCTTGAGAGGTGTGGTTAAGGGGGGTAGTGGTGGGGGCCTTTTATAAGAGGGAGGAGGGGAACTCTTGGAAAGTCATGAAATGTTACTTTATTATAAAATGAGTTTCGGATTTTAAAGGTCTAAAAATGATATATTTAGAGGATAAGATGATAAGGTTTATAAATACACCATCCAATAGGTTTTTTACAAGTTTATGTCTTATATTTTACATTATATTTTTATTTTATTTAAATCCTTCATTAATGAGGTAATCACTGCATCATCATGGTGTCATAAATAAATTAATTTATTTAATGTCTCAAAATTATAAAACAAATTATATGATGTAGGAAATATTTTTAGCTTTCCAATGACTATTTATAGTCTAAGATATAGTTTACACAGACAAAACTAAAATTGTTTTACTTAGGTGTTACATACTTTTGTGATATTCTCCTTTCTTTAAAAATAAAATGATAAAGTGTCACTATCACCCAAAAGTGATTCCATGGGGTCCCTAAGTTGTCACAAGGCATAAAATGGTCGGAAATGACACAACAAGTAGCATTAGGACACATTTTGGGGTCATTTTGTATTATTATGATATTATTTTATTATCCTTAACTACCCGATTACTAATTAATCAAGATAATTAAAGATAATTACCGTCGTTACTATATATAATGTCCAAAAACAAAAGAGTCTTAATTAAATAATTTGGACCTTATTATTCCAAATATGGAATCCATTTTACCAAATTACAAACATAGAAATTGCAGTAATTAATTTAAAAATAATTCCCGTTGTCAAAACATATAGTGGGTTTTAAAAAAAAAATATCTATCAAAAGTTTGACACTTGTTTATGCCCAATTCTAAAGTGAAATCAATTACAATGACCAAAATTGGATTAAATGTTAAAAATATATTATAATTAAACTTTAAAACCAATTAAAAGGTCAATATATCTATATAATTAAATTAGATGAAAAAGTAGTTTTGAAGTAAAATGCAGTATTTTTCACTATTCATTAAAAAAATGAACATTGTCAGAAAAATACCAAAAATTTATCCAAAGTAAATTTCAATGTCCCAATACTAAATAATAAGTTTATTTTGAAAAATAGAGCTTATAAAATTGTAAAAAGTTTGATTTAAAAATGGTTTTCCATTAAAAGGTAGTAAAACAATCTTTTATAAATATTAGAGTATTCTATGCTTAAGATTGGATTTATTCTCATTTTAGGCCTCTAAAACACTATCTAATTAATAAATAGACATATATTTGAAAATATATTATTCTTTACGTACTTGGGATGTTACATAAGGTGTCAATAATTTTCCACATTGAGGAATATATGTATCGAAGTGAGGGAAGATCAATAAGAAATATAATTGTGATAATAATCGATGTCATGAAAAGAATGGTTGTTTTTGATCATATGAGGTCTTACAACTAAGGAGGAAGAAGAAAAAAATATGTGTGCATAATCTCATGTACAATTTGATCATTTTGATAGATTGATAAGAGAGGACTGATTTACAGGCGACTATGCTTACATTTTTCAAGAAATCAAAGATCTATAAACCAAAATAGGAACTATCTTTTGATGTTGAGGCATCCATAGGAACACTGAATATATTTTACAAATCATGATAAAATTAGCTTGTTTAATAACTGGTGGTTCTATTATAAATAACACCTTATTATTGTTATCACTCAATAAATATTCATGGATACATACTACCCTTATCTTTTACTAGCATAGACAGGCTTACAATAGTCAATAAAGAACATTTACCCTCTTTTATAACAATAATAAAATTATAGAATTAATCTATGTCTCCAAACTCAACCCTAAACTAGAAAGGATTAGCTACCCACATCAGGATTTAACCTTGTAAAAATCAACTGTGTCTATTCCTTTTATTTCAAAAAAATTCAAGTAATTGTGAGAGGCATAAGAATAGAGGATCATACTTTGACCAATCACAAAGTTTTATTTAATAATGAAATAAATCATAAAATGTCTCACTGATTCACTCCCTATCCAACACAAATAGAAAACTAGAATTTGTAAGTTCAAGTGGTATTAATGAAAACCATATTTCCTCTGAGATTTTACTCTTATTAACATAGAATATGAATTATTTGAATAGATTGGGAGTCCCTAATTATGATGGAAAGAACATTAATTTATGGAATATCCAGATTATTCATTATTTATAGTCACAAGTTCTGAAGGTTAGTGATTCTGTGATATTTCACTTATCACCTCTTGGAAGAGATGCTTCTATGACCCATAAAATCAAAAGAAATTTTGAAGTATATTGGAATGACATGGATACAATAATTCTTACTTTTTTTTAAAAGGTTGGGGCCAAATCCTCAATTTATAATTTAAAGAAAATACCTCTAAAGACTGGATAGAGGGTGACCCATAACATATACCAAAGGCCCAAGGCCAAGTGGCCTGAATAAAAGGCTTGAAAGTCCATTTTTCTTAGCCCAAAGGACCCCTCGGTGAAAAGTACTGCTACAGTACCTACACTGCTACATTACCTGCTATAGTACCTCTGCCGCTATATTTCCTGCTATAGTCCCTCTGTCGCAACAGTGTCACCGCTTCTACAATTCCACCACTGCTACAATACTGCTACAGTGACCTACTACAGTAATGCTACAGTACCCCCGGAAATTCGATCTAACCCAGATTTGATCCTGGGTCTTTTGGATGCCAAGAAGGAGCCTGTACCACTAGGGTACACACTCATTGGCATACAATAATTCTTCCTTATTTGATAAAGTTTACACTAAAGTAATGATAATAAATACAACCAAGGATATTTGAGACAAGCTCTAGATCATGTATGAAGGAAATGTAAAGATCAAGTTATCAAAACTGCACATCTTGAGGACTGAATTTGAAGTCATAAAATGGATGAATGTGAGACAATTGATTATTATTTAACTAGAGTTAATGAGATAGTGATTCAAATCAAGGTATTTATAGATAATCTATAAGAATATATTGATTTTAAGAAATTAATGAGAATATTTCCTAAATGGTTTGATTTCATGATATCAGCCCCAGAATATAAGTATGACTTATCTCTAGATGAGTTACACAATAATTTTATTAACTATGAGATGATAAAGTCTCCTATTTTTAAGAAAAAATTTAAGGATTAAATTGAAATAAAAGTTATGAATAAACTCAAGATCAAGGAAGAATAAGATCATTTATATTGTGACTAAAATGATGATAAGGAAAGTGATGAATAACACAAGAGGATAATGAACCTTATCTACATGTACATAAAAAATAGAAAGGGTATATATAAAGGAAAAATACCACTAAAGTTATTTCCATGTGGTGAAGTTAGAAATTTTATATTTGATTATCAATGAAAGAAAAATGAAAAAAATAAAGATAATGAACCTAAAGAAATTCCCCAGGGAAAGAAGTGGGTGAGAAGTTCTAAAAAGGTTAAAAAATTTAGTGGAAGTAAGAAGATATTTCAAAGGAGGAAAATGACTGTGTTATATAAATAATATAAATAATACTCTATTTAAATTAGTAAATATAATTGGGAAGTTATTAAAAGATTTAAATATTTCATGGATCATGATGAAAGAAATAAAGAAAGCTCAAGTAGTGAAGAAGAGGGAGAAGAAAATTACATTGTACACATGATAAAATTTGATATTGAACTATTCCTTAAGAGGATTACACAACATAAAAGGGAATTAAAAACCTTAAATAAAGTGTTTTTGAAGCTAAGAAAGATAGTTAGGAAGTTATTAATAATGAAAATGTGTATTCCAAGGAGATCAATATTCTTACATTGAACGTTGTAGTACAAGATAAGATTATAATTTATTTTGAATAAAAAATTAATGAAAAATATATAGAACTTAACATAGTTGAGTCAAGGAAAGAAGATTATGAGAAGTAAGAAAATAGAAGAGTCACTTATTGTTGAAGGGGAACTCAAAGTTATATAGAGGAGAAAACCATGGATTATTAATAGATAATCCACATCACATTTGATTGGGAAATCCAAGATCTTAGAGAATATTGAAAAACATGATTGAAGTTCCATTACAAATGGTAATGAAATCTCACTAAAGATAAAAGGATTTTGAGAAGTATAAAATAAATCCTAGAAACTAAAGTCAAAATATATACTATTTATATATGGTATAATAAACATAACTTGGTGGTTATGAGTTAGATTTTTTATAAAGGAAATGATATCATTTTTTGGAAAAATAATTATTTTATCGAGTGGATAAGATGTGGAAAAGTTGTCACTAAAGGTGAAAGAACCAATGGAAACCATTTCCAAACTGGATACTCAATGAATTATTTTTATTTGAGATCAAAATATTAAAACAATTTGTCTAATTTAATATTGTGATGCCTCTTTCAAATAACTATAAGAAATATTTCAATGGAATATATGGTAAGAGACTTTCCTCTTCTCAATAGAGATAGAGAATACATCTATGAATCATTCCAAAAGGGAAATTTGACTCATATATGTCATAAAATTGTGTAAATAAAATCCACTAGGCCACTTGAGATGCTAAATACTATTTTTTTTGGGCCAATGAGACATAAATACAATCAAGGTGATCATTATTTTATCACATTCACTGATGACTATTCCAGAAATACTAATGTGATATTAATAAAATGTAAATTAGAAGAAGTTATTTTTTTTAAGTTTTCAGGAGAAGAGTTGAGAAAGAATTGGGCATGTGTATAAAAAATCTTATAACTAATAATAGTAAGGATTTTCCCAGAATATAATTTTAATCCAACCATGAATAATATGGAATCAAAAATCAGTATAGTGCTTCGTATACACCCTAAAAAAATGAAGCAATAGAGTGAACTAATATAATCTTGGTTGAGATGAGGAGAACCATGATAGAATAATAAAACATCTAATAATTTTAAAAAATATAGTTTATATGAATAGTTGTGATTATACAAAATAGGTGGAAACTGAGAAAAAACTATAAATAACCTCTCATAAGTTTAGGTATAAAAGAATACAATTTTTTTCTACTTTAGGGTGTTTTGAAATCCTTGTCTTATAAATTTTAAAAAATAAAAGTTGTTAAAGTTTTATGAGATGACTGAGGAAGGCATCTTTTAGGGATATCTATCCAAGGGAAAAGGATAAAGATGCTAGAACAAGAGGATGCCTAATATAATTGATTATTATGATGTTAAAATTATTGATAATAATTTAAACATTAATATACCAAGTGAAATCAATTTTTATAATTCTAATGATAATCATGAAAAAATTTATGAGAAAATTACCGAAGATCAAGTAGAAAGTGAGCCACATGTAGTTGATGTTGATTATGACCATACTAGTGATGAAAGAGAATATGCTAAATATTAAAAGAATAATTATAAATAGATAACTAAGAATATATAATTTTAGAATAAAATGGGAGATCATAGTATTATAGTAAAAACTAGAAGGAAGATACATTTGAAAAACCAAGAAACTCTTGCCTCTCAAATTGAACCATAATCAGTGGTTGAAGATTTCACAAATAAAGACTGTGTTGGATCTATTTATGAGGATATAGATCAAAAAGAAAATAATGATACATAGGATATTGTTCCCAGACCAAGATATATAAATATAATTAGAACTAAGTAGGTGTTTAGGAACAATCTAATCAAAAAAGGAATAGTTATAGGGAATTAGGCCATTGTTTTTTTCAAGGGTTATTCATAGATTTAAGGAGTGGATTTTGAATAGATTTATTCACCTATTTCATGACTAGAGGATATAGGAACATTACTAAAAACTTTATCTCATAGGTAGTATAAAATATATTGAATATATGTGAAATCTACCTTCTTGAATGGTGAGATAGAAGAAAATGTTTGTATTGAGAAGCCTAATATGTTTTTTCTTGACAATAATGAAATAATGATATGTAAACTGAAAAATATTATCTATGTTCTAAAATAGGATCTTGATTCTAGTATTCATAGATAGACGCCTCCTTAAAGAGAATGATCATAAAAAAAAGAAAAACAGTACATCCAATTTTACATAAAAGAAATGAAGGCATGTTTTTTCATTATAATTGTATATGTTTATGAATTTATCTTTATAGGTGATCAAGATATTTTCTTTAAATATTTTTTTGAGAAAATGAAAAAATAGTATGAGATTTCCATGATGGGAAAGATAAGTAACTTTTTTTGGATTTAAATTTTTTCAAGAGGAAGTATTCATCTTTCTATCCCAAGAAACATTTATAAGAGAAATATTGGGAATTTTTTTCATTTTGACTCAAACAAAGTATCAAAAATTATACAGGTTGGAATAAAAATTTAAAAGGATACCAAAGTATAAAGTTTGAATAAAAACGAGTATAGATGATTTATTTCATACTTATAATATCTCACTACATCCAAACCTGACATTGTATATCTTATAATCTTATATGTTAGATATCATAGTTATCTAAAATAATTACATATAATGAATGCCAATTGAGTCCTTAAATATATCAAAGGAACTTTTAGTTTTGGACCATTACATAGGAAAATAAAGAACCCAAATATGTGTAAATTTATTAATATTGATTGGGTAGGTGTTTGTGAGGACATAAATTCCACTTCAAGAGGATTATTTCTTCTTATAATAAATTTTCTATATTGGAATTGTAATAAATATAACTCATTTACATTGAATACCATAGAGGATGGAAATATCATTGTTATTAATGATCATACAAAAATGATTTAGATGAAGGAGGATCTTGAGGATTTGAGGGTAAATATTTAAAGACCTCTAAAACATTAATGGGATAATGAAAGTGAAAATAACATATATAAAACTATTATGCAATACTAAAGATAAAATAACATTGATATAAGGTTTCACTTCATCAGATAAAATGTGTCCAATGGCAATAAAAAATTAGAGTGCATTCCCACATAATACTAGATTGTAGATATATTCAATAAGGTTTTTTCTAAGGGTTTGAGACTTTGAGGATGAATGATATACTCAATACTAACATGTTATTTTCTACTATGAATTAAAAAATTGATGATCAAAGAAAGTATAAAAAATCATGAAAAAACTGTACAAGTGATATGTATGGAATTTAAAAATAAAGAAGTTTTTCCTCTTTTTTATGTGTTTTTTGTTTGTTTTTTTAATTTTTTCAAAAATATATTCAAAAAAAAAATAACAGGAATATTTTATTTAATGATCCAAAAATAGATCTTAAAAATAATTTTAAAAATTATTATCAAACAGGTCTATGATCATTCCCATACACTTATTCATGACACTACCCTCACTAATTTTTAGTCATGAGAATTATCAATGAAAGGAACATTAATAATTATTTGGGTAAAAACAATTGATACAGATAAAAATAACCTAGTTTTTATTTTCCACTAGTTTTGTGGTATGCACTTCATTGTGTGCACCTATAGATTGCTTGATCTAATATCTTAATTTTTTCCAATTTGGAAAACCTATAAAAAATAAAATCAAATTCATAATTTTTTTATTGAAAAATAAAAAAATGGAAAAGGAAAGAGAATAAAAGATAGTTAGGGGTTGTTCCCTCCCAAGAGGGGCTGTTATTTTGACTGTCTATAGCTGGAAAATCTCATGGATTATCCCATGTCTAGCAGAGGATGTGGTTTTTGTGACACAAACCACCACATCCCATTTATTTAAAAACTGTTCATCTTTAATTCTTCATGGAGAACCCCTTTGATAGATTTCTTTATATCTATACTCCTTGAATTTTGGTACAAATTAGTATATGGTTCTAGAAGGATAATGTAAGGGGACTCTTATTTAGCCACTGATCATGTGTCTCCTTCTTTAGATGTTTCTATAGTGCATTTCAATAGACTGTTAGAAGAAATGTTTTTTTAACTCATCTTATTTTCTTTGAGAATAATTTTATTTAAATTATAGAACTATTATATCCTCAATGGTGGCTGCCTAAACTTCTTTGAAATCCTCTTCCAACTCCTCTAGGGCCTATAGTAACACTATTGAAACTATAATATTATGAAACAAAATATCCTCAAAGATTTCTTCTTGCTCAAGATTAAGATAAAAAGAGTCTAAATTAGAGCTATCTCCCACTAACATATCAACTATAAGCTATCTTTCCAAATATAGTGCTACTAGATATTTTATTATGGGGGAAAAAAATTCAGCATCAAGTTTATCCTCAACTTCCTAGATTTTATCTTAAAATTTTAGAGGGATGGATTCTCCTCCTTGAATCTCACATTGCTTCTCCAGATCTCCAGTATAGAATTTAGGAAAAACTTTGAAAAAAATTTATGTTCCTTGACTATTACTTACAAAATTTTGTGCATAATATTTTATTTAATGTATTGAATGACGTACTTGATATATCCCTTTCTAATATTCTTGTACAACTACATAATTATATTGACATAACATGTAACAAATTTTTCTATAGGTGATTTAGTATTCATTTTTTTAATTTAATGAAATAAAATATTTATAATGTGAAATAGAATAGTGAATTTACAAAAACAATCCCTGAAAATGGTTCAAAGTTGATGTAAGTATTGTTGCAAGGCCTCATTAAACAGAATTTATTTTACTCTTAATGTACCCTAGTGTCTTCCCTGGGTCATCTCTCAAGGAGTTAGTCCTAGGAGAATTCACTATCCTAACACTTATGTATATTTATACTATTTTCTATTTTTAAAGAAACAAACCATCATGAAATTTTAATTTTTAAATTTATGAATTTAAAATAAAAGAAGAAGATAACAAAAAATGTTAGAGTGATAGGGGTCAGTTTGAGGTTTGATTACATAGGTTATTCATTATCCAAATTGGTTATCAATGAATAATTATGTGAATATTATTCCCTCACTACCCTTATCTATATAAATTATGGAACTAAATATACATGGGAAGAACTCCTAGTGAAAATCTAGCCCACCTCTTACATAGTGAAGGAGTAGTGAAGACACTCAATTGAAGAATCTAGTCTCTCTATAACCATCTCAATCATATATTTTTCATCCCCCATTTCACATAGTTCCATTAGTATACTATGTAAATCATGAGAGGAAGGGAACAATGGTTTGATAGATTAGAGGTTACATTATCTCAATGGAAATAACATATGATTATCATATATCTGATTTTTTTTCATTTCACTATTGCACCAAGGATGCAAATTAGAAATAATTAATTGAAGGACAGGGATTCCAAATTCCTCTAAAATATCCCCTAGGGACCTATAACTCATGTTATTTCTCCATAATTATGAAGTTAAAGAGATCATGGTTATGGAATGGGGATTGAGAAACACAGATAAATGGGGTAGAAAAGAAGCACATCATTGTGAATAAAAATGATATCATAATGAACATTCAAAATATATAATAGAATTACAATGTTCTAAATTATTGATCTACAAATGTTGTATGTTTTTTGAAATTAGAAAATTGGAAATATTTATAAGAATCATATTTTCGGCCTCCCATAATTTAGAATTGATCAAAAATATTCTTCTTTAGATTCTAATGGGTTTTGCATGTAGTGTTCAAGGATTGAGATTGATTTGGATGAGAGAACCTTAGTGAATATCCCAATAAGGGAAATATATCCCATGATCAAGCTACAAATGTCATTAGTAATATTCCCAGGCTGTTGTGATAAGCTACTTCATGTAGTAGTGACAATTCTTACTCTGTTTGGTGAGATCACATGAGGAATAATTTGAGTGGTGCACATGAGAGTTTGGTATTGGACCAAAAAATTAATCCTTCTATGAATATTGACTCGAGTGATGGAAATAATGATTTTTGGGCTTGGTCTTACAAGTATGGATGCCACTATACTGATATTACAACCCATATCTTTAATACAAATTATTTGATTATTTATTTCATAGAGGTATATATGATACAATAAAAAGTTCATTAATCCTAATGTCTTTGGGAATTTAGGTATATAGAAAAAAATTGCAATTATAATACAATGAAATTATTGAAAACATCCTTAAAATGCTCTTAAAATTCCATCATTCTTCTAAAACTACAACGGATAACCTTGAGATGGTTTTTCTATGAGATTGATAGGACCTTATTAAGAGATTAAAGGAACCTTGGTAAGACTCTATAGAGGTAAGGGTATAGTAATTTCATGATCCAAGGGTTTTGAGTGAAGATGAATGAGAGCTTGGGTGGGTTTATGTATCAAAAGGGAGGAAAATTCTTTATTAATTTTCAAACATAGGTTTTGGACCTGATATGATAAATTAAACAAAACCACAAACCTTATCAAGGTTTTTAACCATGATTTATTCAATAGTGAAGTGGTTTTAATTATTTTACAAGATTAAGAAATTAGATCATTAAAATAATCCACTTTATGATGTTTAAGTGAGTCATGGTTACAAATAATTGATTTTAAAACCTTAAAATAAAATATAGGTTTTATAGGATCCATTAAGGGTTTATAAAATGTTTCAATTAATTTAAAAAACACATCATTTTAAAGGGAAAATAAATATCTGTTTTTGGATACCTTTTATGGAATATATTACATCAATTTTGGGTCATTGTGATGTTATAATAAATACTATTTACTTATACTGTATTTAAATTTTACCAGAAAATTTGACTATCTCAGAAAGTTATAGAAAAAACCATTGGATAATTTCTATGTGATAATTTCAAAAATAATATTTATTTTATCAAAATAATTCTCTAAATTTTAGAATTTATACTTTTGAATAAAAAATATCCATTTATTAAAAAATTCTAGTTTTTTTACAATAACAGTTTTCTAACCCTTATAAAAAATTACATTTGAATTAATAAAATTATACTATAATTTATATTCTATAAATATTATTTAATAATAAAATTCTATTAAAATATAATTTATTTCAAAAAAATTGAATTCATAAAAAGGTGTGTCTTGATTGAAACTATTAATTTCTCAAAAATACAATTTGTGTTTCATCATATTAGAATCAAATTTTTATCAAACTCATTATTTAATAATTAAAAATGTAATACTAAAAAGGAAAAAGTATAATCATTGTTTTATTAAAATAAAATATACAAATTCACACTTTTTGGGTCTAGATATATAGACCTTTATTACACTAGTGAATTCCTTAAGGGTAAGGTGTGTGATGGTGGGATTTTCTTAGGGTGATTCAGTGTAGATAGTTTGGGTGATGATCTCAATAAGCTTGAAATTCTCTTGTAAATAGTTTTTTCATGCATTAGTTCTTGAATCTCAACTTGGTCTTGATCTTGGTAAAATCACAGTGATGTTATCTCCCTAATAAGCTCTAATAAATTGGATTCTTAGGGCATAGTCCTACAGGTTGAGGCCATCTCTTCCTTTGTCTGTTTCAATTAGAATTTATCACGACCCTTAATATATAATAATCATATGATCATTATAACATAATTATACTATCATTGGTTCTGATGCTTAACGAAATTTTAAATTTTATAGGATATAACTTATAACCGTCTAAAATAATAAAATTAGTGCGTGTGTTTTCTATAACTAGATTACTTGATAAGACATTTATTTATTAAAAAAGGTAATTTCATTTATATTTTTTTCATTACTTTATTCCCCCTTAAATAAATTCAGCCCCTAAATTTTCAATTCATAGACTAAAATAGATGAGGATACTTTTGTTTCATCACTCCTTCTGGTTCCTGTGTCACTTCTTCAAACTTGTGGTTCAACCATCTCACTTTGACCAGGTGAGTTTTCTTTCTTCATAGAACCTTGTCTATATGATATAAGATCTTCATTGGCTACTCCTCATATAATATATCATTATTTAATGGTACCAACTCAAGATTCAGTGCATGTGAGGGTTCCGATATGTACTTCCTCAAGAGGTATACCTAAAACACATCATGTACTTGATATTGGATAAGTGGGAGTGCTAGTCGGTAGACCACCACTTCAATGTGATTAAGGATATAAAAGGGAATGATGTATCTAGAACTAAGAATTACATTCTTTAGAAACATCATGAATTTATTCCATGGTGATATATAATGGAACACTTTATATTTGACCTCAAAATCAACATCATGTTGATAACTGTCTACATAGATTTTCTGTTGACTTTGTGAATATTTCATATGATATTGAATGTTTTTAACCTTCTCTATCATTTCTAGGATAATATTTTGTCCCATAATCTTCCATTCTCTAGCTTCATCCCAGTATGTCAGAGTCTAAAACCTCTTCTCATACAGAGCCTCATAAGGTTCCATTTGAATTCTATAATGAAAATAGTTTTTATATGAGAACTCCACTAGTGGAATATGTTGATCCCAATATCCTTTTAAATCCATTGAACATGATCTCATCATGTCCTCTAGATTTTAAATAGTCCTTTCAGACTGACCATCCATATGATGGTGATAAGTAGTGTTAAATATCAGTTCTATATCCAATTCTTATTGAAGGCTTCTCCAAAACCTCAAGGTAAACCTCAGATCTAAATTAGATACAAGAGAGAGTGGAACTCTAGGAATTATTACCACTTACCTTAGGTATATCATAGTGATTCGTTCATGAGAGAAATCTTCCTTGATAGTATTGAAATGTTTTGACTTTATAAGAAGATAAATTACTACTTAGATGCCATAATTTACTTTATGCATCTTAGGGATTCCAATGATGAAATCCATGGTTATGTTTTACCATTTATATAATGGTATTGTAAATGGTTTCATTATACCCTTATACTTATATCCTTATTCATTTAATTTTTTTATACTAAGCATTGAGATACAAACTTTGAAATCTCCCTCTTTATGTTATCCCACCAAAATTTTTTCTTTAAATATCTATACATCTTAGCGCTTCATGGATTAATAGAGAAGGGTGATCTATATTCATCATCTATAAGTTTCCTCTTCTGTTATAGTTTTTAATATACACATATCTTGGTTCCAAATCCTTATAAATCCATCTTCAGAAAAGTTTAACTCCAAAATATTCACTACCTTCTTATATATTGACTCGTCATATTTCAGGGCCTCATTGATCCTCTAAAGAATAGATGGCTGAGCAGTTATTTGCACATGTAATGATGGATATCCTTTTATTATTACCACATCCATCTTTTTCATGTCTATGAAGATTGGATCCCTTGAAATCATCATCATGGATAGGGTTTCATGAGCCTTTCTACTTAGACCATTTTCCACTTTGTTTACCTTCCTAGGATGGTAATGGATTGAATGATCACAATCCATGATCATCTCTAACAACATTCATGATCACATATTCATATCTTTTTGTGTTAATATATAATTGATGATTTTATGATCCATAACTATATAACACTTCTCTACATAGAGGTAATGTCTCTATATATTTAATTTGAAAATCACTACTGACATTCTAGATCATGAATTGGGTGGTTCTACTCATGGATCATTAATTGGAGATAGGAATAGAATATAAATTTGTCATATTTCATGAGTACATAACCCAAAAACGTTTTTTTCATCACTATATATCACAAATCCTTCCCCATTGGTGGGTAGTGTGGGCATAGGTACAATTATTATCCTCTTATTCAGATCTTTAAAACATTATTCGCATTCATCAGCCCAAATATACTTGACTCCATTTTGATTAATCTTGGTTAGTGAGATTGAGAATAATGAGAAGTTTCTCAAAAATTGATGATAGTACCCAGACAATCGAAGGAAATTTTGGATTTATTTCACAAATGTTGTTCTGGGATATACTTTAATTGACCCATTCTATTAAATATCCATATACACCCCTTTAATGGTTATAACATGTCCCAAGAAAGTTACTTTATCCAAATAAAACTCACATTTACTATACTCAAAAATAAATTTTCCCTTTTCAATGTCTTTAGTATAGAATTCAAATGCTCCTTATGTTCCTCCTTAATTTTGGAGTAGATAAGAATATCATCTATAAATATTACCAAAAATTTATTAAGGTAATCCTTGAAGACTCTATTCACTAAGTACATTACGATTACTGGAGAATTAGTGAGTCCAAATGGAATAACTATGTAATCTTTGTGCCCATAACTTGTACAAAAAGTAGTCTTGGGGATATAAACCACATTTACTTGATAATATCCCAAATAAAGATCCACCTTATAGAAATACTGGTTTTAATATTGATGATTGAACAATTCATTAATCCATGGTAGAGGATACTTGTTCTTTATCAGGATATTTTTGATCTCATGATAATTAAGGCAGAGGAAAATTGACCCATTCTTCTTCTTGATGAAGAGAACTAGTGAACCCTATGGTGAATCACTAAGGCATACAAACTATTTATCCAAATTATCTTTTAATTTTTTATTAAGATCCTCAAATTCAACAATGGTCATTATGTATAGAGTCTTGAATATTAAAAAAGATCTGGGTATGTTTTCAATTGATAACTCAACCTCACATGTAGGAGGAAGACTAGAAAATTCTTCAGAAAACACATCAGTGAATTCCCATACAATTGTAATGTTATAAAGGATTATATTTTATTTAGTCTCAATCATTTGAGGTAGATATTATTTCTCTCAAGGTAATAATATCCATGATTTAGATATTGGTACCAACTAAGATTCATCCTCTACTATGAACTTGTATAGAGTCAGAGGATGATTCACGATTTGAAGGGTGATTTCCTTCTCTCATAAATTTATGTTGTATCTATCTAAGGAAATATAATCCATACCTATAATTATATAAAATTATTGTAAAGGAATAATCACAAGGTTTTTAGGGTTGTTAAGTCTGCATATATGGAGAGGGGAGGAGTTGTATACTTGGAATTCAATAATTCACATATTTTACATCTTCCCTGATAACTCAACTTCCATGTTTTGAGGTTGATCTTGAATAGTTCTACTAAACTTGTGTGATATGAAAGAATTTATAGAACCATAGTCACATAGTACATTTTAAGTTATTGGATGGAAAATAAACCTTCCTTTAACTATTTTATTCTAGTTATAATCATTTACTTAATCCAAAATAAACTTGAGAATGATAATTATTAAACTATTATAAAAATAATTGGGAAACCATGAATATTAAATGGATAAATCATAAATGAAATATATTTCTTAACCTATGAATTTATAGGTTTCAATATAAGCTATGCATGATCTATTTCATAACATAAAGTTTTATAGGAATTTTTTCCCATCAAAATAGTTCATAAAGGGGTTGTGAATTTACCAAAGAATATCCACTGAGAGTTTTAAACTAGGTGTGTAGTAAAGTATATTATCATGCATCGGTTAATGATCAGGTCTAGATAAATATTCACTTTTTTAGGTTGATTACCCCTATGTACATCTGTTCCTGATCCATATCCACTTTTAGTATCCAGATAGGGATGGATTTTCTTGAAAACCACTTAATATATGATTTAAAAAAATTTAGGGATATTTTTTTAGTATAATCCCTAAGTCTTTTTCTAGAGTTTTCTAATCTAATCCCCAATAAAACTACACTGTTATCTGATTCCAATTATGACAACCCATATATTTAAAACACATTATTCCATGATTTATTACATAAATGTAAACATAATAAAATCCCAAAATATAATTAATCCTAGTGTATTTTAAAAATTACATACATATAATAAAAACATTAAACAAGAATACAATGAAATTATTGAAAACTTCCTTAACATGACACTAAAACTCCATTGTTATTCTAAAAGTGTATGGGACAACCTTGGGTGGGTGCCTCTAAAATCTTAGGGGCCTCTTAGAAGGACACTAGATAGGTAAGAGAAGAGTAATTTCATGCTCCAAGATCTTTGAGTAAAGAGGAACAAGAGTTTAGGGGGTTTATATAGAAAAAAGATGAGAATTTATTCTTAATTTCCAAACATATGTTTTGGACTCTATATGATAAAGTAAAAAAAAAATACAGACCGTACAATGGTTTTCCCATTTTTTATTAAAAAGTAAATTGTTTTTAAATATTTCATAGTTCTCGTTAAAATAATTCCCTTGGTGATGCAGAAGTGAGTCATATTTACAAAGAATTTATTTTAAAAACTTAAAAATATAATATTGGTTTTGGAGGATTCATAAGGGGTTTATAAAATAAATCAAATAATTTCTAAAACATATTAATTTAAATTGAAAATATATATTTTTTCATGGATACCTTTTATGGAATATATTACATCACTTTTGTGTCATTATGATGTCATAATACAAATCGTATTTAATTTTTACCAAAAAATTCACCTAACTTGGACAATTATGAAAAAATAACCATTGGATAATTTTGACATGTTTATTTCAAAAATAATATTTATTTTATCAAAATAATTATCTAAGTGTAAGAACCAGGATTTTATTTTCAGTTATGTTTTCCTTTTCCTGGTATTTTTTGAGGAAAAGAGGAGTTTCTGGAAATTTTTGAAGTACACACCGTGTACTTATTTGTACATGCCATGTAATCCATTGCCACTCATAGCTGTGTGTTGGTTGTGTAATGGACAAGCACAAAACCATGTGTGGTGACCTGGAGGCTTCCTAAAATGGGGCCTGATAAGGTCAAGTACACGTCGTGTACTTCAAAAGTACACATCGTGTACTTTTTTTTTCACTAAATGAACTGGGGTCGTGTCTTACAGACATAATGCTCTTCTTATCAACCTAACTCATCCAGGAGTGTCTGTACGCCGATGAATCTTCTCCTATCCCCCCCGAGTCACCGTCCATTCTTTGAATCGACTGCCATAGATTGCATTGGGATCGCCACATTAAGATCTTCCTTCTTCTAGAGCTTCGTTTCCTGATTTCTCCTCTTTCACAAGTTATCCTCAGTTGAGCGTTTTTAGAATTTTCATTGATCTAACATGTTATTGGGATATTAGAGGATTTATTTTCACATATAATGATCCTACAACACCGAGGTAGGTGGTTTGTGCCTTTACATAGATATTCTTTGAGTTATATGTGCAAAAGTGCCCAATACACTTTAGCAGGGTATTGTGTGTTTATGGTGTTAACCCTTTTTTTTCCTGGTATGCCTAGTTTGATTGGATAGAGGTTACTTTTTGAGATTAGGGTTATCTTTTCTATGCTATGAATGTTTTCCCCATGTTTTCTTGTTTTGACCGTTTGGTCTAGCCTTACAGGTTAGGCTGCTTTGTTCCTTTCCCATGCCTAGTATTGTTGGATGGAGTGATTATTTATATCTGACATGCTATGATGTGCTGTAGATTATTTAGAAAAGTAGTTCTATAGATTTACTTTTGGATGCTGATTATCGTTTATGTACGATTTCTTTACACGTGGCTGCAGGAACCTGGTGTAGTGAGACCATATGGGAAATTGACATTGAGGGCTTTCCTAGAGCGTCTGTTATAATTATCACGCTACGAGACCATATATGGGATTGACATTGAGTGCTCCCTCAGAGTGTTTATAGTGACGTTGCGAGACCACAGGAGGAATTGACATTGAGTGCTTCTTCAGAGTGTCTGTAATTTATCGTTAAAAGACTATAGGGGGAATTGATGGTGAGTGCTTCCTCAGAGAGTCTTTAATCACACTTGAATATTGGGGAAATTGGCAGTGAGTTCTTCCTCAGAGAGTCTTTTGTATATATTTCCTTGTATGGTAAACCAGAGGGGTTAGGCTATGAGAACTACCCATAGGGTTTCTTGTTTTTGTTTTGGTTGATTAATTACTTAAATGTAATGTTAGTAAATGGAATTGTATGACTGTTTACTTTTGAGCACTTCCTTGTTTACTACTTCCTTTTTCTTATCACCTACCATATATATTCACAGACTATTAGGCACAGATCTTTGGGTGGTTTCCTATTGGTATTAGTCTTACACCCTCTTTGGGTCATGCTTTTGGGCCCAAACAGATTATATTGCTATAGGTATAGATAAGGGAAAGCGCCCTTCTACTTCAGGTACCTGATTGCTGAGGATCTGGAGAGCATGAGACCAAGCTGAGGCTTGTGATGCTACTGGATATTTTTAGTTTTCTTTTGTACTTTGGTTTATTACTATTTTCCAGCATTGTGACTTGTTTGGATGCTTTCCTAGACATATGTATCATGCGTCATTTATATATGTGGGCTCTAGTTGTTTATTACTCCCACTATTTACTTATTGCATGTTTTACTGCATCCACTATTACTATCTATTTTACTTCCACTATGTTACTCTGTTAATGAGGGCATCGTTTCCCCACTATCCCACCTAAGGCTCTCACTACTAGTCAGCAGGCTCTGGCATTTGGGGAAATGTGCTTGAGGCCATGTGACCAACCGGGTACGGGGTGCCTATGTGTGGCTTCTGGAACTGGGACGTTAAAAAGTGGTATCAGAGGGATTCTTTTCATCGTGACTTATTGTTTGGAGCCTGTAGCCATGGATAGGAAGGAATAAGTACTTGGTAAGGAGCTATGCCCGGGATTAGCTATCCTGTGCATAGGGAAAATCCAATCTACCCTGTTACTGCAATTTTTATGGTTTTTCAATTTTACAGTTGATCTGATTTCACCATTGGGTGATTCACATGTTTTGTGCTATTATTGTTGATATTATTAAGGTTCTATTTCTATTTCAACCCGATGAGATGAGGGTATACCATCTCATGCATCATATATGCACTTGTTTGAAATCACATGTCCTGCATTCCTACCATGCCATTTAGGGTGCATTAGTGATTGCATGTTATGATAGATGTTTTTCTAGATATACACGCAGTTGTGATATATGCATTGATAGAATACCTACTTTTGATAGGGTATTGAATTGTGTAAGGTTTTATTTGAATGAATGCCAAACTTTGGTTCTCGAGGTGTTGTGGGCCCTCATGGACCAGAATTTGGAAGATCATTGCCTTTTTTTCCTTGTATATGACATGTATAAGATGCCAAGATTTGATTCGCAGGGAGTATAGACCCTCACAGAATGGAATTTGGCACTTTTAATGTTCGTTTCAGTGTTTTTTTGGGTTCCAGAGTAGTTTCTGAGGCTTACTATCTGAAAAAACCCAGAATACATGGCGTGTAATGTTAAATACATGCCATGTGTTCTTCTGTTCGGGAAGGAACTATTTTTTTAAGAACACACTGTGAACTATATTTACACGCTGTGTAGTCTCTAACCGTGTCGCTAGCTATGTGGGAAGAGACACGGGGTTGGGATTCCTTGGTAGAACACCTCGTGTGTTTGATGTACATGCCGTGTTGTAGGACCGTGTAACCAGCCATGCCACTACCAAAATGGGTCGGTTGGGTCTTTTCTAATACACATAGTGTCCATCTAGAACATGATGTGTAGTGTAACCTGAGTATCTGGCCGTGTCACAAACTACATGGGTTGGAAAAATCTTTCAAGTACACGCCGTGTCTGGCACAAACACGCCGTGTATCCACGTTTTGAAAAAAAACTTGACTGCTTTCTTTCTCCTGTTCCCTTATTACACTTCTAAGTTTCAGTCCCTGTTAATCTTGATCTAAGGTGTGTGCTTGACCTTGAAGAGTCATGCCACCGAGACGTCCTCTGGTTGTACGCTAGTTTCATGGTAGTGATCAGACACCGGACATGGCTGATCAAGGACTACCTGCAGATCCTTCAGTTGTGCCAGTCTTGGAACCAACCATTATTCCGGATAGAGGTTCCGATTCACAGTTCAGAGAGGGATTTATGAGGATGATCCAGACCTTCGAGGGAGCACCGTCTCCTACCCCATCAATGGCATAATTGACGTGGGTCTTTCACCAGTAGCATCCTCCCACCTTCTCAATAGATAGAGTACCCCATGCTGTAGAGTCATGGCTAGAAGCCATTCTGACGATCTTCAAGCATCTGGAGACTCCTCTGGATATGAGGTTCAAGCTTTCTACATATATGATTTGGGATTCCTCCAAGATATAGTGGGATGTGATCTCACAGGCGGGACGCTAGCAAAATATGGATTGGGAGGAGTTTCAGCGCACCTTGTACGATTACTTCTACTCGGAGACCCTGAGGGCCGATCGAACCCAAGAGTTCATGAGTCTGGAGTAGGGTACTCTTTCTATTATGGAGTATTCTTCTCACTTCATAGAGCTACAATGATTTACACCCTTTCTAGGAGGTGATGAGTTACTCCTGGTAAGGATGTTTGAGGATGGTCTCAGGTAGGATATCTGATCTCTGGTGAACATCTTCAGGTTGACTTCTATCACTTATATAGTCAACCAGGTGCTGATCACAGAACGTAATATGAAGGATTATATAGTTGTGTTCCAGGGTAGTTCAGCATCTAGAGTTATTGCTTCTCCAGCTGATAGTAGGAAGCGCCACATGGGGACTACATGTGGAGATCTAAGTAGGCGGGATGCACCTTTAGGTAGCCAGGTGGTATGCTATCAATGTGGAAAGGTTGGATATACGAGGCCACATTGCATGAGGGACCTAGTGAAGTGCCGATCTTGAGACAAGATGGGTCACGTTCAGTTCTTATATCAGATCTTCTCACCAGTAGCTAGCGATAGATATTCTTCTATGACTTTGCGTTCAGAAGCAGCACCACCAATTACTCCTCAGTCAGGGAACTGGAGTTCTTCCAGCTGTTCAGGCCAAGGTGGAGGTTGTGGCAGTGGTATTCAGTCGCGGGGCCTTCAGAAAAAATAGGGTGGATCAGCTCAGAGTGGTCAGGTAGGGTCTTAGGGCCGCGGTACAGGCTAGGATTTTGAAGTAGAGCAGACCCAGCCGGAGTAGGATCCTGGACCCTCTACAGTTCGAGGTAAAATTATTATTTCCTTAATTTTATCTTATGATCTTTTCAATATAGGAGTTTCCCATAGCTTTATAATTTTTGATGTTGTGGAGATCCTTGGGCTCTGTATATTTTCTTATACTGATATATTGACATTAGACACTCTGTTGGGGACTATAATGACTAGTGTACGATAGTGAAAGGAGTGACCTCTTGAGGTTGGTGGGTGTCAATTCTTATGGGACCTCAATTTCTTAGAGATGACATGCAATGATGATATCCTTGGAATGGACTGGTTAGTTCCCTTCTAGAAATTTGTCGATTAATATCACCATAGGGTGAGTTTCACATCACCAAAGGGCATATCATTTCTTCATAAGGGAGAATGGGATGTCCAGGCGAGCATAACGGGACCCGAGCATCATGGGTTGGGAGTTGTAGCCTAGATTTCTAGTCTATATCTTGATGACCAGGGGACTTCATAGATAGAATTTCCTCTAGTGGTGGATCATTTTAGGGATGTCTTTCCTAAGGAATTTTTTGGTTTTCCTCTAGAGTGAGAGGTAGAGTTTTCTATTGATCTTGTGCCAGGAGCGGCACCAGTGCCCATTATTCCATATAGGATGGCTACACCAGAGTTTCAGGAGATCAAGAAGTAGTTGGAGGAGTTGTAGGCAAATGGTTTCATCCAACATAGTACTTCTCCTTGGGATTCACCTGTCCTATTTGTGAAGAAGTCGGATCGTACCCTCAGACTTTTTGTGGATTATCAGAAGTTGAACCAGTTGATGGTCAAGAACTGATATCTCTTTCCAAGGATTAATGATCTCTTTGATCATCTTAGAGGATCCTGGGTGTTCTTGAAGATTGAATTGAGGTTTGGTTACCATTAGTTGTGCATTAGACCATCAGATATACCTCTTATAGCCTTTCAGAGCAGGTATGGTCTATACGAGTATATGGTTATGCCATTCGGTCTCATGAACGCACCTACAGTTTTCATGGCACTGATGAACCGAGTGTTCCATCCATACTTGGATTCTTTCATGGTAGTCTTCGTGGATGATATCTTGGTATACTCTCACACTTGACACGACCATTCTACCCATCTTAAGATCGTTTTGAGTACACTGAGAGAGCATCAGTTATATGATAAGCTCTCAAAATGCCACTTTTGTATGGACTAGATTCACTTCTTAGGTCATGTTATCTCTGAGATATGAGTATTAGTAGACCCAGAGAAAGTGAAAGAAGCAGTTTCCTAGGAGCATCAGAAGAACGTCTTTGAGGAATGGATTTTTCTAGGGCTGACTGGATACTACAAACATTTCATACATGACTTTTAATACTTAGACGTGCCACTGACAAGCCTAACTAAGAAGGGTTCAAAGTTCTTGTGGTCAGATTCTTGTGAGTCAGCCTTTCAGGAGCTGAAAGGGAGTTTGACTTCAGCACCGATACTAGTATTTCTAGCACTGGGTAAGAGCTATACTGTGCACTGTGATGCATCAGGTATCGGGCTTGGAGCTGTGCTTATGCACGGGGAAAGAGTCGTTGCGTACGAGTCCTGGTAGTTGAGTCCACATGAGATGAATTACCCAATGCATGATCTCGAGTTGGCTGCAGTTGTTCATGATTTACAATATTGGAGTCACTATCTTCTGGGATATCATTTTGTGGTTTTTACCAACAAAAAGAGTCTCAAGTATATCTTCACTCAGCATGATCTGAATTAGATACAATGAAGGTGGGTTGAGTACCTTCAGTCCTTTGACTTTGAGATTGCCTATATGCCTGGAAAAGGCAACGTAGTGGCTGATGCACTGAGCAAGAGGACTCAGATATAGGCAGTTCAGGATGCCAGCAGTGAGTGGCCGCTAATGGCTCTTTTCTATGAGATGCATTTGGAGGTGCATGACAGACAGGGGAAGACTTTTTTTTTCTTATGTGGCTGTTACCTCTACTCTTCTTGATCATGTGAAAATGAGGTAGCTATCAGATTCTAAAGGCCTAGTCCTATGGGAGAGTGTGTCAGGAGTGAAACCTATTCCTGGGTGAACCATATGAAAGGATTAGATCTTGTGTTTCTAGGGGCGCGTATGGGTACCAGAATACATACACGAGGAGCTGATGCAGGACTTTCATTCCTTAGTTTGGGCAGTTCATCCAGGTGTGACCAAGATGTATCATGATCTACACTATCATTATTGGTGTCCAGGTATGAAGAGAGATGTTGTTGTTTTTGTCATGAGGTGTTCCACCTGTCAGCAAGTGAAGGCGAAGCATCAACAATCAACAAGGATTTTCAGCAGTTTCCCATTCCCAAGTGGAAGTGTAATGATGTCATGATGGACTTCATGACAGGTTTTTCGAGGTCGCCTTAGGTAAATGATGTAGTATGATTTGTCATTGAAATACTCATGAAGGTTTCTCACTTCTTGGCGATCAAGGAGACCTTCAGTGTTGATGAGCTGGGAAGATTGTTCATCCAAGAGATTGTACATTTACATGGTGTTACAAACTACATTGTTTTAGACAGGGACACACATTTTACTTCTCGAGTCTGGCAGGGGATAAAAAAGGCTTTGGGAACAGAGGTACTTTTGAGTAAATATTACCATCCCCAGACAGATGGCTAGTATCAGTGTATGATTCAGGTGCTTGAGGACATGCTTCGAGAATGAATCCTAGATTTTGGAGGTTCTTCGAAAAAACACATACCTCTTGTGGAGTTTTCCTACAATAAAAGTTATCAATCAACAATTCAGATGGAACCTTACGAGGCTTTGTACGGTACGTCATACTGATAAAACTTATGCTGGATGGAGGCAGGAGATGCAGCTTTGTTGGGACCTCGTCTTGTCCAGGATACCACAGAGAAGATAGAGTTCATTCGGAAGAGGGTGACTACTGCACAGTCACAACAGAAGTATTATGCTGATCAACAGAGACAACCTATGGAGTTCAAGGTCAGAGATCAGGTGTTCCTGCATGTCACACTGAGGTTGGGACACAGGAGGATTATGAGACATGGTAATCTTTCGCCGAGGTACATCGGGCCGTTTGAGGTGTTGGAGAGAGTTGGGCCAGTTTCATATCAGTTGTAGTTACCTCAGAGGTATGGGGCTATGCCTGATGTCTTCCTCGTTTCTAAACTTCAACGTTACTTCCCAGACCCGTCTCATATTTTTCAACCTAAGGAGGTTGAGTTGTAGGTGGATGCCTTGTTCGAGGAGAATCCTATCTGGATTGTTGATCGAAGTATGATGGTTCTATGTGGATGGTATGTTTCTCTGGTACGAGTGATATGGTAGCACGGGCAAGTACAGGATGAGACTTGGGAGAGGGAGACTGATGTACAGTCACAGTGGCCGGAGCTATTCAGGGTTTCTTCTTCAATGCTGCCATGCTAGGGAAATTCGGGGACAAATTTATTTAAGGGGGAAAGTTTGTAAGAAACCAGATATTTTTTTCAGGTATGTTTTCATTTTTCTGGTGTTTTTGAGGAAAAGATGAATTTCTGGAAATTTTTGAAGTACACGCCATGTACTTATATGTACACATCGTGTACTCAGTTGCTTCCCACAGCCGTGTGCTAATCGTGTAATGGCCAAGCACAAAGCCGTGTGTGGTGACCTGGAGGCCACCTAAAGTAAGGCCCAGTATGGGATAGTACTTTCCATGTACGTTTGTTTTCATTAAACAAACCGAGGTCACATATGATAGACATAATGCTCTTTTTATCGACCTAACTCATCCAGGAGTGTCCGTACGCCAATGAATCTTCTCTGATCCCCCGAGTCATCGTCCGTTCTTCGAATTGACCACCGTAAATTGCATCAGGATCACCACTATAATCTATTCCTACTTCTATATCATCATCTTCTAATTTCTCATCTTTTACAAGTTATCCTCAGTTGAGAATTTTTAGAATTTTTATATATATACGATGTTCTTGGGTGATTCAAGGCTTGAGGTTCACATATAATGATCATACAACATCGAGGTAGGTGGTTTGTGCTTTTCCGTAGATAGTCTTTGAGTTATATGTGCAAAAGTGCCCAATACCCTTGAATGGGGTATTGTGTGTTTATGGTGTTAATTTTTTTTTCCCTGCTATGACTAGTTTGATTGGATAGAGGTTAATTGTTGAGATTAGGGTTATCTTTGATAAGATATGAATGTTTTCCCCATGTTTTCTTGTTTTGACCATTTGGTCTAGCTTTGTAGGTTAGGATGCTTTGTTCCTTTCCCATGCCTAGTATTGTAGCATGGAGTGATTATTTATATCTGACATGCTATGTTGTGATGTAGATTTTTTATCGAAGTAGTTCTAGAGGTTTACTTTGGCTTCTGATTATTGTTTATGCATGATTGCTTTACCCGAGGCTGCAAAAACCTGGTGTAGTGAGACCATAAGGGAAATTGACGTTGAGGGATTTCATTGAGTGTTTGTTATAATTATCACGCTTTGAGACCATAGGGGGGATTGATGTTGAGTTCTCCCTCAGAGTGTCTATAATTATTTTACAAGACCACAAAAGGAATTGATGTTGAGTGATTCCTCAGAGTGTCTGTAATTAACCATTAAAAGACTATAGGGGGAATTGATGGTGAGTGCTTCATCAAAGAGTCTTTAATCACATTTGACTATAGAGGGAATTTACAGTGAGTGCTTCCTCAGAGAGTCTTTTGTATATCTTTCCTTGTATGGTAAACTAGAGTGGTTAGTCTTTGAGAACTACCCAGAGGGTTGCTTGTTTTTGTTTTGGTTAATTAATTTATTAAAAGTAATATTTTTAAATGGAACTGTACGACTGTTTACTTTTGAGTACTTCCTTGTTTACTGCTTCCTTTTTCTTATCACTTTCCATATACATTCACTGATTGTTAGGAACATATCTTTGGGTGGTTGTCTACTGGGATTAGTCTCACACCCTATTTGGGTCATTCTTTTGGGAAAAAATGATTATATTGCTGTAGGTATAGATAAGGGTAAGCACCCTTCTACTTTAGGTACTTGATTGCTGAGGAGTTGGAGAGCCTAGGACCAAGCTGAGGCTTGCGATGTAGCTGTAGATTTTCTATTTTCTTTTGTACTTTGGTTTATTATTGTTTTTCAACAGTGTGACTTGTTTGGATGCTTTCCTATACATATGTATCATGCATCATTTATATATGTGGGATCCATTTGTTTATTACCCCCACTATTTACTTATTTCATGTTTTACTGCTTCCACTATTACTATCTATTTTACTTCTACTGTGTTACTCTTCCAATGAGGGCATAGTTTCCCCACTATCACACCCAAGGCCCTCACTACTAGTCGGCAGCCTCTGGCATTTGGGGAAATTCTCTTGAGGCCATGTAACCAACCGGGACATTACACTAAGTATGGAAATAATAGTTTTTAACCCTTATAAAAAATTATATTTGGCTTTATAAAATTATATTATCATTTATATTCAATAAATATTATTTAATAATAATATTTTATTAAAATTTCATTTATTTCAAAAATTATTCAATTCATCAAAAAAGGGTGTCTTGATTGAAACTATATATTTATCAGAAATAAAATTTGTGTTTCATTATATAAGGACCTATTTTTTTTTATAAAAGTCATTATTTAATCATTTAAAAATTAATATTAAAAATGGATAAATATAATCATTGTTTAATTAAAATAAAATTGAAAAATTCATCTTGTTAGGGTCTAGATACATAGAACCTTTTTACAATAGTGAATTCCCTAAGGGCAAGGTGTTCAATGATGAGATTTTCTTGGGGTGGTTCGATATAAATGGTTTAGTCCATGATCCCAATGATATTGAACTTCTCCTATAAGTGGTTTCATTTGTGATTTAGTTTTTGAATTGCGTATTGGGGTAGATCAAGAGAAAAACCTAGTGATTATATCACCCTTAGAAGCTCAGTTAAATGAGATTCATAGGGTACAATCCTACTGGTCGAGGACACCACTTAATTTTCCTATGTCAATTGGACTTTATCATAACCCTTAGTATATACTAAGGGTCTCAGTTGGCCTTGAGTTTGTTCAAATTCAAGTAGTGAGCTTGGAATATCATTAGACTCGATTGGGGGACTTCAATTGTGATTTGTATTTCATACTTCAGAAACATATTAGATATTTATTTGTTTTTATCATTAATCAATGTGGACATATCTATAGTATTGTAGGTTGGTGTAGACAAAGTGTTTTATCATGGTATAATGATAAAGGTAGAAAGTGGTAGTATGGTGATTCAAGGTAGCACTAGATTGGGGTTTCACAAAAGTAAATTTCATGAAAGAATCCTGACATGAACTAAGGTAGGGGCAAAGTTCATAGGAACATGACATGGTGTCATGGTTGTGAAAATGGTATCAGGGTGAGGCACCATCACAAGGCACAAAATTAGTGGAATATTCATTGGAGGATTGTTGGTATGTTTTGATAAATAATGAAGAAAAGTATCAAGGTTATATCCCCATTCTGACTGGTGATCATTGTCCTATTTAAATGACCACTTTAGGGAAGGCCAATATTACTTAAAACCTTACAACGTCTCATCCATATATTCCAATTTAAAATTTAAAGTATGTTGAGAGAGATATCACATTTGAAGATCGCTAGTTTCATTAAATGTCTACAACCACATAAAAGAGAATATCCAAGAGGAAGTATCACTAGGGGCATCCCAAACTACAGACGTGTGCCCATATCTCATCCCCTCTAAACTATGGTGTTTTTGAGGTCCTCAATAACCATTCAATGATGTATTAATAATTTATTGACTAACCATCATAAGGAGGAGGAAACTACACTTGGAGAGACCTTCCTAAAATATTATTACTAGCTAATATTCATTACACAACTATTTCTTCCCACACTATAGTTTGATAAATGATCACCTTTCCAAAATTGTCTTGAATATGATAGATATTAGTGAAAATATAGGGAATGTCATAGTGACCATTGGGCATGTACAATGGGGTTCTCTTCATTCATTAAACCTGATGGATTTGGAATCCAAGGGTTATTTGACACAATTGAGGGATGCCTCCTACCATTAGAGTTAGGAAATACTAGTCCTAATATACATGTGACTGTAATGAACCATTTCCTTACATGGGATAAATAGTCAAATATGGTTAGGTGAATGAAATTGATCATAATAGGTGTTTCATATACTCAACCCCATAATCTAATATAGACTTCTTTACCACATAATGAAACTCATTCTTAATACTTCTTCTTAAAATTTTAATCCCCTTTAGAGAGTTATATATATGTATATATGTATGAACAAAACATAATACTTATGATCTGAGTATAATTATAAAAGGGTTAAATGAAATACTTATCAAAATATATTGATTTATACTTTTAGGGTCTATATATAACATAGATAATAAACTCCAAGGGTTATTTCATTTAAATATCTAATTTATCATTTTAATTATTAACAATCTCCCCCATTATAATTAGTAAAGAATATCTGTCGATTTTATCATGTCATCATAAAAATATCTCAATGCACCATTTTTAAGTTGGTATTTAAATGTTTCATTATCTAATATGATCAATTTTCCCTACCAAAAATCAATATCCTCATTCAAACCTAATTACAATAAATTTTTTACCTACAAAAAATTAGAATATGGTTCGGCTTGTTTTCTATACCTTTGTAAAAATAATTCCATATTTGAAATGATAACCCACTAATTAATAATTATTAAAAATAAATTAATTTTATTCATCACACATCTAATAAAAACTATGTATGTTTTACTTTTTTTAAAGGTAGGGTCTGAAGCCTCATTTATTGTTTAAATCAAAGAAAAAACCTCTTTTAACTGGGTAGAGGGAGACCCATTACATAGCCCGAAGGCCCAGTGGGCATTTAGCCCATTACATGGCCCGTAGGCCCAAATTTTTAGAAAATTTTTATAATCCTTCATACAAGCATTTATTTTTCCACATGTTCAATAAGTTTCATTCAATGGTTGAAATTCATCAGCCAATTTTACTTATGAATATTTTTCTCACTTCAAAACTATTTTTATAAGAGTGGGTTATCTCCCATTTAACTTAAAACCTATATATTTTCCATAATTACTATTATTTATCTCATTACAAATAAAATTTTATGATATGTTCCCAAAATCACCATAGATCCCATAATGGCCATGAAAATGAAATTTTATAATAAACCCTACTCTTCATCTGCTTGAAAATAGTTCTTGTTTTCAACCTCTCTAGACATAATTATTGAATCAATTTATCAACATAGAATTTTGATACTTTTAAAATATTTATCATTATTAGGTATATTATTTTCCAAAAATTATTTTTTTACATTCCATATAAATTATTAATTGAAATTAAAATTTTTAGTTGTTTTCAAATATTTTATTTACCATTAATATTAAATATAAAAATTCCTTGGTTTGTTACATCACTTGTTCCAAAAAATAGAATGAAGGTTATCAAATTCTATATATGTTTGAATAATTATAATAAATTATTTTTAGGTATTCATCATTTAAGGTCTATATATATTGGTTTCACACCTAGGGAAATTTTATTACCATCCATATATATGAAATAACTTTTATTTATTAAAATGAATTATCAATAAATTTTTATATCTTATAGTTGATTGAATTATAGTTTATTATTCTTGATTATCATTTTGGGTTTCTTATTACTACTTAATTGCCTATACTGTATTTCAATGTTATTAGGGGATTTAAGAAAGACTTGATGGATTGTTTTAATAGAGGTAGTACTAGTATAATATAGAGGATTGAAATTATTAAAAGTGGTATTTCTCATATAAATATAGAATTCATAGAGGACCCAAAGAGTCATATATCATAACATGTCCATGCTAAGAGAACTTGAATCAAATAAAATAATTTTTATTCCCCAAAAAACACACCTTAATAATTCCATTAGTTAATAACTATTTAAAATGGTGTAATTATCACAAATGGGAAGCATTACCCCTTTTAGATAACAAAATTATGTACAACTATCATCCTCATCAACTTAATCTCCCAGAATGTTATTATTTAAATTTGTTTCTTAAGACTCATCCCCTATCTATTTTATGTTGATTTTACTACTCTAAGAATTAGTCATCTCATGGATGAGTACTTATTAGAGTATTTCAAGCAACATAGGTTCATGTCCACAAGATATGGATGATGTGTGTCAAACAAAAAAATGAAATGATAAATGTTTGGGAGATGAGATGATGAGGATGATATTTTTCTATAACTTTCACCTCTAAATGAATTCAAATGATAACAACTACCATAGTGGAGTAATTATTTTCTTAAACTCAATTACATATTTTCCTCAAAGCATACTGAAATTCCTTGAAACCATCAAATTTTGGGTTTCCCTTATTAGAATTATCTATGACATTCACCTTTTATAATGAATATATTATTTTTATTTATTGTAAAAAATTAATATTTTATGAAACCAATAGGATGTATATGAATAAAAAATGGATTTACACTTATCATTTGACAAAATAGTATGCATATGGAGTTAAATAATTAATCAAGTTTTTAATAGAGAATGCATACGACCCTTCTCAAATCCTTTTTCTAGGTTTATGTTTTTTTATTCAATAAAAATTATTTCAAAAGAGTTAGAAGGACATTTTATTTATCACAGAATAGATGAGATCTATAAATTATTGGATAAAAATGGTGGAAAACTGAATATGCACACCGATTGGGATGTACTATAGTTTATGGATCATTTGATATAAATACAAGTGTAAATGAAGATGGAGATTTCATGGAAGAAATGAAATTGGAAATTGAAGATGACATTCGTGATTGTAAAAAGATATTTGAGAAGTTAAATAGCTATGATAAGAGACCATTTTATATTGGTTGTACTAAATTCACAACATTGTCAGCTATATTGAAGTTATATAATTTGAAAGTTGGTAGTATATGGAGTGACACCAGCTTTAAAGAACTACTTATCCTCATAAATGATATGATACTAGAAGAAAATGGAATACCAAGTTGAAAATATGATGCTAAAATAATACTACATTCAATGATATTGATCTCTAAAAAACACCTTCTTGTCCAAATGATTTCATATTTCTTTTCAAGGATCATGAATCACTCATAAAATTCCCAAAGTGTGGAATGACTTGATAAAAAAAATGAATTAAGTCCTTTGAAACATGTGTGGTAATTTTCTATCATTATATGGTTTATAAGGTTATATGGATGTTAGGAAACCATGATACAATTGACATGGCATGAAAATACAAGAATTAAAGATGGTAACCTACATCATCCATCAGATTCTCCTCATTGGAAGAATTGTTTTTTATTTGTATCCAAAATTTGGAATTGAGATTAAAATATTTAATCTTATGTAATATATAGATAGAATAAATACTTTTGTTGTATAGATTAGTACTCATATTAAATGGCCCATCATGTTGGTAAAATATAATTTCCATCATGGTTATGCATGAAGCATAAATACATTATGTTATCTCTTCTTATTTATGTACTAAGGAAACATAGTAATGATATTGATGTATATTTGGATCAATTGATTGAAGATTTTAAATTTATGTAGGATATAGGTGTTATAATGTATCATTCTTATAGAAGTGAGTAATTCACATTAAGGGACATATTGTACTGGAGGATTAATGACTTCCCCTATTATGGAAATTTATCAAGCTATATCATTAAAGGAATGTTGGGGTGTCCCATTTGTGAAGAAAACACAGACTCAGTTCATTTGAATCATTTCTTGAATACTATGTTTTTAGTAAATCATAAATTTTTACCTTGATAGTATAAATATCAATCCTAGATGATATCATTCGATGTGACAATCGAACAAGGTAAAACATTATCTCCAGTAACGGGTGAACAACTGTTCGATAAAGTAAAATATATTGACACTATTTTCAATAAACCATTTTTAAAATATATTAAAAAATGCGGTTAAAAAAAGTGATAAGTTTTATCTAAATTAAAGTATTGGAATTATTTGTATGTCAGAAATTTTTTTGATGTAATGTATATATAAAAAAATTTATATGATAGTGTTATTAGGACATTACTAAATGTTCCTGGAAAATAGAAAGATGACATCAGGTCTAGGTTGGAAATGATTGAAATGTGGATAAGGTAATAGTTGGAACTGGTGAAGGATAATGGGTGGAAATTTCTTCTTCAAATAGCTTACACTCTATCTTGATAGAAAAATGAAAATTTTCCTTTTCCTTAAAAGTGTAAAAGTTTTAGAGGGGTATTCATAAAATATCAAGAATTTAATGTCAATGACTAATTTAAAGTTACATGGACTAAAATCACAAAAATTTCATGTTTTGGTATAAGATTTGATGCTTGTTTCTTTCTATTATATTCTACCTCAAAATGTATGACATACATTAACGAGACTATACTTCTTTTTTAAATCCATACATAGCAAAGTTATAGTCTAAAACAATTTTCTAATCACGAATAAGGAGGTTTCAGTAATATTATATGAATTAGAGATGTTATTACTACCATCATTATTTGTTATAATGGTCCACCTAATGGTTTACTTAGTTATAGAGGTTCAACTATATGATCTGATCCAATATAGATTGATGCACCCCATTGAATAGTATATGAATATTTTGAAAGGGTATGTCAAGAATCAAAGTCATACAAAAGGTTGTATTTTGGAGTCATATTAAGTTGAAGAAGCTATTTAATTCTATATCGATTACTTATAAAATGTTAACAACATCAGTATCCCAAATTTTCATTGCAGTGGATTCCTTAGGGGAGAAGGGATTTTTGGAAGAGATGTTTTTATAATTACATTGATAGAGAGGGAGCAAGCACACCATTACATTTTACATAATAATGAAGATGTTGATTCATACATTGAATACCACAAATAAATTCTTATAAATTTGAATCCATAAAGGGATAAATGATAGATATCAAATACACATAATCATTGGTTTATAGGATGGTTCTGAGATTGAATTTATAAGGAGTTATCTGAAAATATGAACTTAATTTCTGAACAACTTTGATGGAAAGATGAGGGACCAAATGAAAATGTTATATCTTACATTGTCTTTTTATTTAATGGTTATATGTTCTGTAAAAATAACATGATGAATGTTGTACGATAAAAAATAGCGGTGTTACACTTGTTGAAGAAGCGATGAACATATCTGGTTCTAATGATATAAATCCAATTTATGAAAATATGTCATATTTTTACATTATCGAAAAGATATATGAGTTGGATTATACAACATTTAAACTGCTTATTTTTCATAGAAAATGGACTAACTATATGAGTGTAGTGAAAGTTGATAAAATGGGATTCATTTAGGATAATTTAAATGTGGAAGTGGAAAAAGATGAGCTATTCATAATGGCATCACATTTAGTGCAAGTATTCTATGTCTCAGATTCAGTAAACAATAATTGGTCAATTGTCTTGTTGGTGACTAAAATAAATGTTCATTTAGATGAAAATTCAATTGAGGATGACCCTTACGTTAGAATATCACAATCATTTCATGCCTATCACAATGTATACAATGTATTTTATGTTAAAGGGGACTAAAAATAGGGTATTTGGATTCTTTATAGAAGAACCAAATCACTAAAACCTTTAAAAAAGGAAGAGAGTTAAATGAGAAGATAAAGGTGTTTTTAATATACTATATTTTTCCTCATAATAATATTTTTTTCTCTATAGAATTAACATAATCTAAATTATTTCTTTGACTACTCATGCAGACAATTTCTTCTGCACATGATGATGTTACCAGTCTCATGGAAGAACAAACTATAAGGAAGAAAACCCTTTGAGAAGATGTAATGTGAATTTTACAATATGATTTCTCTATTTTTCTAAAAATAATTATAATGAAATGTTGATTTAATTTTCATCATTCCACGACGATTTAATTTATTTTAGAAAATTTTTGTTTATTTTTTATGCCTTTATGCACCAAAACTTCTACTTCTTCTCCCTCAAAAAATTTTCAACCATACCGTAAGAACTCCATTATTATTTGAGGTATGGATTCTTTAACTTCCATAAATTATCAGTTTAAGTGTTTAAATATAGGATAATATGAATGCCCTTTGAGTTCATAGAGGTATTGGGGGTGTCCGAGGATAGTTTGGAGCCAAGAACCCATGTTTTGGGGTGAAATGTCCTGGCACACGGTTAGTGAAAACTGTGAATGTTGGGCTGCACAACCATGCACCGAGGTCTATATACTTAACAGTGGGTTTTGGAATAGTTTGCGCATAGTTAGTCAAACCGTGCAGAAAAAATATGCGATGCATGTTCTCCTACAGCTAATTGTGAACGGTTGGTGCACAGTTTATATAACCACATTTCTAAACCATGCGACCCAAGTTTTTTTGGGTAAAATTACCATTTTACCCTTAATTTTTTTAAACCTAAGGGTTAGTTATTTATTCTTCCTATGGAAAACATCCCCCTATTGAGAGATTTTTGGTGGCTATTCTTGGAGTCAAGAGATCTCCTTCATCTGATATCGGATTCAAGCACTGCTCGTATTGTTGGATCTGCATCGATGAGTTCCCAATTCCTTTTTAGCCATTATTCTTTCTTCTAGATATCGACTATACTATTTTTGGTGCAATATAATATGCCATATTATTAGGTTCTTTGTATTTTCTTCTATTTCCTCCTGATCGGAGCCAAATCAGGAGCTGATACTAGACAAAAATATCTACTATGGACATAAGGTAGGTGGTATCATGCCTTTCATTTAATGTCAAGTAGTTTATATATGTCATTGTTCCACACAACCAATTTTAGGGCATCTACTTGAAATGAAATTAAATTCTTGAATTTATAGGAATGAATTATGTTATTAAATAAGTTCATTGATAAATTCTAAGTGGTGAGTAACCTTGAAAAGTAACCACCCCAATGGTGTGTTGATTAGTTGGACTAGACCACCATGAGTGTCTCTTAGAAATGGATTCCTTTGGGTGTGCCCCTTTTACTATTTTCCTTGAAATGTTGAATGTTCAATTGATAATTGTAATTGAATTTTAAATTGATAAATGGAATTGAAATAGAATTTATTGGGAGTAGGGGATGTATTCCATAACCCTAGATCCTTTCAATGAAATAGCTTGGTAAGATAGAGTTTCTTCTTTAAATGAAATTCCCATGTGAGTAATTGAGATGAATCCTTATAATCTTGTCCCTTACTATGAAATACCTTGATTGAGCATGAATTTAACTTTTTACTATTTTGAACATGTAAGATAGGTAGAGAATAATTCATGTAATAGCTTATCAAATATTGAACAGCTTATTATAAAGATTTTCCCATATGATTATTTGGAATCCAAGCCTTTTAATCTTGGACAATGACTTGAGTCACCATATGAGGTGTGTTTGAGTTGAATTGGTTTGGGTGATAACCCTTGGTATAATTTAATTGATTAATTAACATTGAATGTTTTATGACTTGGGTGACACATGGATTCAAATAAAGGATTATCGTGGATGGACTCATTTGGAATTTGTCATGCTTATGCCCTAGTGATACTTGGACTCCTGATATGGACTACCAAGGATGAAATCATGAGGGGATTGATTTTTACATGTTGAGTGATAGATGGATTCATATGAAAATTCCATGCATGGAATCAAAGGTAATTTGAATATATATTCCATGGGTGATACTTAGGCTCCCTTAGTGGACCACCAAGGATGGACTCGAGTGGTTGGGACTTTATACCACACCTAGAGTGATACTTGGGTTCTTGAGGATCGCCATGGATGGGCTCATTGGGTGTTGGTTATCTTTAGACCTAGAGTGATACTTGGATTCCAACTCAGTGATTACATGTATTAGATTAGGTTCAAAATTTATTAATGAATGAAATGAATTTTATGACATGCCTACTAATCTAAAGCACAAGCATGGATTCGGTCTTGACTTATACTTATGGATGGACTATTTAGGAATCCTTGGATACATGTTCTTATGAGGGACTTTGGGATTATATCCAAGTCTTGAGACTTGTAAATTAAATTATATTTAATTTTTAAACAAAATTTATTAAACACCATAGGCCTAATTATTAATTTATAGACCTTCTGCTTAAATTAAATTGATTAAATGTATTGTAAATTAAATGAGAACCTGTATTGATAAGATTTTTGCCTTTGAGTACCTCCTTTATTTTTTATATTTTCTCGATAAACTTTTCTTATATATATTTATAGACTAGTTGGCATAGACTTTGGGTGGTTTCCTATTGGGATTTTATCTCACACCCTATTTGGGCCACATTTGGGTATCCAAATAGACTATATGATTGTTGGTGTTGATAAGGTAAAATTCCCAACTACAGGTTCTTGATTTCTAGTAAGGAGTAGGGGAGCATGGGATCTAGATGACGCTCATGATGCTAGCTGGATACATTTGGCCTTTTTTACTTTTGTTACATGTATTGTATATCCTCATTATATAAATGTTTTTTCTACTTTCCTAGATACATATGACATGTATCACCATCATCATTATATATGAGATTCTTTTGGTATTTTTATCTATTCCTATTGATTATCTATTGTATGATTATTATTAATACTCCCACTAATTTTCTATTATTATATTTCCATTGTGATACACTATAGTGATGAGGGAATAGTCTCCCCTTAGACACCCCTAGGCCCTCATTGCTAGTTGGAAGCCTCAGACATTTGGGGAGATGTTATTGAGGCCATGTGACCAACCGAGCTCGAGGCTCTATTTAGTGGAACCTGTGTCCATGATGTTACAAAGTGGTATTAGAGGTTATTTTCTGATTTTTTTATTTTTTAGAGACAATATAAAGGGATAAGAAGGAATAAAAGTTTGGTAATTATCTATTCCTAGGCGTAGCTAACCTGCATACAGGAAAAGGAAAAATTTCACCGAATTAAATTGTTGTTTTCAAGATTTTTACAATTAAAGTTGATTTGATTCCCCCATTGGGTTATTCACTTGATTTATGATGTTATTATTTATATGATTATGGGTTATATTATGTTGAAACCTAATGAGGCAATGATATTCCATATCATACATCATAATAGGCACTTGATAGAAATCCCAAACCATGCATTTTTCCATGTCATTTAGGGTTCAATACTTATTTCATGTTGTTGTGATTAGTTTCATGATAGTTATTCCTTATGTTGTGATAGGTATACTAATATTTTTTATGGTATAGATTATATGGGAACCATATTTTGGCTCCTGAGATTTTATGGTCCCTCAGGGATTAGAATTTAACAAACCTTTGGTTCAAACTTTTAAATTGAAAGTTGATATAAATGAGAAATGAGCATGAATTAAAATGAAAAATAAAAATGTATATGTGATTTTAAGTGAAAATTAAATGGAAACTAAGTTTCTCATAGAAAAGAACTTGACCTAGACCTAACTTTAGTAGTGGGAAGTTGGTAGTGTCTCTTTCTTACAAATGATTTTCACATCACCCATACCTAACTCTAGGAGGATGTAGAGGGGTGTGTTCTTATAGAGGAAGTATTTTACCTATAATTATTAAAGATATATAGTTTTGAGGTGTGAACCTTGATAATGATCTTAAAATGTGGTGCATGTTTGGAATTTATAGGCATGCCACCACAACGACCTCCAGTGGTACACTTGGAGGGTGGTGATGATCATATTCTAGAGGTGGTAGGGCATGGGATACCAGTGGCACCTCCAGTCATTCTAGATACAACACTAGTAGTTTTTCTAGACACAGGTGCTGAGGCATAGTTCTGTGATGGGTTCTTGTGCTTCTTTTAGACCATTCAGGGAGCACCAAAAAGTGCCCTAACTATGGAAGAGTTGACGCATGAGTTCTAGTAGCAGCATCTGACCATGTTTTCCATGGATAGTGGAAAAATGGTTGTAGAATCATGGATAGAGGCAATTCTTTATATATTTGAGAATCTTGATATTCCTTCTAAGAGGAGGGTAAATATATATATGTGTATGTTGTGTGATTCCACCAAGAGATAGTGAGACATCATAACTCAGATAGATATTCGTCAAGATATTTCCTAGAGGGATTTTCATACAAACTTTTATGAATACGTATTTACCAATATGTTTAGGGTTGATAGAGCCTGTGAGATTTTGCACCTGGAGAATGGTGCATTATCAGTGATATATTATTCAGCCTATTTTATAGAGATCCAGTGTTTCAAACCTATTCTGATGGGTGATGAGCTATCTAAAGGCATGATATTCAAGGATGGTATTAGGTAATACATCTGATCCTAGGTGAATGTGTTTAGGATGAATACTATTTATGGAATAGTGAATTAGGTGATAGTCACAAAGCATAACCTGAGAGAGGTTAGAGGTGTGAGCTATAGACGTTTGGCATCTCGATCTAGTACTGAAACTACTGGTAGTAGGATTCATCATTTTGAGCATCCACACAGTGATATTAGTAGTTAGAGAACATACTAAGGTAGCCATGTGAGGTGTTAATAGTGCGGTAGGTAAGGAAATGTGAGGCCACAATGTACGAGGCACCTAGTTAAGTGCCGATATTGTGGAAAGATGGTCCATCTATAGAGATTATATAGAATATTTTAACTATAAGAAACTGAGAGAGGGTCTACACAGACTCCACATTTAGGACTAGGGTCAATAACTACTTATTAGGTAATGAACTGGAGTACGGTTGGTTGTTTATGCCGAGGTGGTGGTTATGGCCATGGTAGTCAGACCCCAGTTTCACAGTGACAGTAGGGTTGATCTGTATAGGGTAGCCAGTCAGTATCATAGGGCTACGGTTCAGGATTGATATACACAGTGAAATAAACCTTTTAGGAGTAGGATCCTAGACATTCTACTATCATAGGTACTATTCTAGTAGCCTATTCTTTACCTTCATCACTTTTTTATCCAAGGTATTCAAATAGATTTATATATATGCCTGTTTTGGAGTTCCTTAGGCCCAATATTAATACCTATGATGGTTTCATGACACTTGAAACTCCCTTGGGGATTAGAACAGAAGATGAAAATTAGTTCAGTGACTGTCCCATAGAGATTGGTGGGTGTCACTTCATATTGGAAATCTTTTCCCTCAATATGATAGGATTTTATATCATTCTCAGGATATAAAGTTTGTTCCCTTTCATGTTTTCATTTATTTATATCACTTTAGGGTAACCTTCACATCTCCATAGTCTAAAGCGTTTATTCACAAGGGTGAAAGGGATGTCTAGGAGAGCCATTCTAGACTCGATCATCATGGGTTGGGTGATATGTCAACATAGATTGAGAGTTTATACCTGGATTATTAGGGAATATTTCAGATTGATTTCCCTCTAATGGTTGATCATTTCTGGGATGTTTTCCCAGACAAATTTTCATGATTACCTCTAGTGAGAGAGGTAAAGTTCTCTATAGAGATAGTTCCAGGAGCTGCACTGGTATCCATTCCTACTTACAGGAAGGCTAATACTAAGATGCAATAGCACAAGAGGAAACTAAGGGATTTATAGGTAAATGGTTTTTTTCCAAACCAGTACTTCTCTATGGGGCTCACTGGTACTTTTTGTGAAAAAGGTGGTAAAAAATCTTAAGATGTGTGTGTATTATCATAAATTGGACAGAATGATGGTTAAGAACCGGTATCCTCTACCACAGATAGATGATATTTTCGACTGTCTCTGAGGAGATCGAGTCTTATTAAATATTTATTTTAGATTTGGTTATCATCAGGTTCATGTTAAACCATTGGAAATACCTCACATAACCTTTCATAGTACGTATGGTCTATACAAGTATTTGTTTATTTTGGTCGGTCTCATGAACATTCCAGTAGTCTTCATGGAACTAATGAAATGAGTATTCCATCCTTATATTGATTCGTTTGTGGTGGTTTTCATGGATGATATCTTGTTGTATTCTCACAATCTATATGACCATGCCATACATATTGAGACCATTTTGAATACACTAAGAGAGAATAAGTTATATTATAATCTCACAAAGTGACACTTTTGGATGGATCAAATTCAATTCCTAGGTCACATTATCTGAGATACAAGAGTAATAGTAGACCTAGAGGAGGAGAGATTTGTAGTTTACTAAGAGAAACCCAAGAATATATTTTAGGTTCATAGTTTATTAGGGATGAATGGTTAATACATGAATTTCATACAGGACTTCTCATGCCTAGTGGCTCCACTTACAAGATTTAATAAGAAGGGTGTGAAGTTTTTATGGTCATATTAGAATGAGAAGAACTTTCAGGAGCTGAAAGAGAGATTGACTTCAGCACCGATACTGATTTTTCTAGAGCTAGGAAGGAGTTCCACTATTTACTGTGATGAATCATGTATCGGTATGGGAGTAGTGATTATGAATGGAGATAGAGTCATGGTGTATAAGTCTCTACATTAAATCCAACATGAGAGGAATTACTCGACACATGATCTCGAGGTAGCTGAAGTTTTTCACACATTGAATAGTTGGAGATATGACTTACTTGGAGATCATTTTTTGGTGTACACGGACCATAAAAGCCTCATGTACATATTTACATAGTGTGATATGAATCTAAGGTAGTAAATATGGGTTAGATACCTAAATTATTATGACTTTGATCTTTCCCACATACTTAGAGAGGGAAATGTAGTGGCTGATGCACTAAGGAGGAGGACTCAAAGATAGTTAGTTTAGCAGGCCAGTAGTGAGTGACATATTATCTCTTTGTTCTCTGAGATTCACTTAGAGGAGGATGACAGTCAGGGGAAGACTTATCTATCATACTTATCTACTTCCTCTACCCTACTAGATAGAGTGAGGATGAGGTAACATTAAAATTTTGAGAGCCTAGTAATATGGTATAGTATGGTAGGTGAGAACCCTCATCTTGGTTGGACCATAGGTGAGGATGAAATTATCCAAGTACATGGTCACATATGGGTTTCAGTAGACATGCAAGAGGAGCTGAAGTGAGACTTTCATGCTTCATCTGGGAAAGTGCATCCTGGAATTACCAAGATGTATCCAGATTTTCATTGATAGTACTGGTGGTCGGGTATGAAAAGACATGTAGTTGTTTTTCTCATGAGGTGTTCCACCTATCAGTAATTGAAGGTGGAGCACCAATGACCATCTAGACTTTTACAGTAGTTACTGATTCCTGAGCAGAATTGGGTTAACATTACAATGGATTTCATGATAGGATTACCATGGTTTCCTTGAGGTAATGATGTTTTATGGGTTGTTATTGAAAGGATCACAAAGGTTTCACATTACCTTTCAACCAACGAAACCTTCAGTATTGATGACATTGGGGGGTTGTATATCTGAGCGATAGTAAGACTTCACTGGGTACTACATATGATCATTTAAAATAGGGATACACAATTTACATCAGAATTTTGGAAAGGGACATAAATGGAGTTGGGTACATAGGTTCTTCTGATCATGGAATACCACCCCCAGATAGATGGCCAGTCGGGGCACATGATTTAGGTGCTTAAGGACATGTTGCGAGCATGCATCCTAGATTTATGGGGCTCCTGGGAGAGGCATATAACCCCAGTTGAATTATCCAATAAAAATAGCTTTTAGGATACTATTAATATGGCTCTTTATGAGGACTTTTGTGGTAATCAATGTTGATCACCCCTATGTTAGTTAGTAGTAGGAGAGGTAACTATACTTGGCCCTCATCTTGTTCAGAAAACCACAGAGAAGGTGTAGTTGATTCAGAAGCAGATGACTACTGTGCAGTATCATCCGAAATCATAAATCGATCTCCACAGATGAAATCTAGAGTTTTAGGTTAGGGTTGGGTTTTCTTATGTGTTTCATCGAGGTTGGGACACAAGATAATCAGGAGAAAGGGTAATCTTTCACTGTGGTATGCCGATCCATTCACGATTCTAGAGAGAGTTGGGTTAGTAGACTATCAATTGTAGTTACCTCATAGGTACCAAGACATGCATGAAATATTCCATGTTTCACATCTATGATGCTATTATTTAGACACATATCATTCCTTTTAGCCTGAGGAGGTTGAGCTTCAAGTAAATGCATCCTTGGAGGAGCATCCTACCCATATTTTGAATCGTAGCATGAAGGTTATTTGAGGCCAGTTCATTCCTTTAGTATGGGTGCTATAGTAGAATGGATGTGTACAAGATAAGAATTGGGATTGGGAGGCATATGTGTGATCACAATGGTATGATTTATTCTCATACATGCTTGGCCACCCTTGAAAAGGCAATTTAGGGACTAATTTCTTTATGGGGAAAAGTTTGTAGGAACTTGGTTCTTATTTGAGGTATAAATCCTTTAATTTGCATCAATTATCTGTTTAAATGTTTAAATATAGCCTAGTATGAATTCCCTTTGAGATCATGAAGGTATAAGGGGGTGTTCGGGGCTGGTCCAGAGCCCAGAACCTATGTTTTGGGGTGAAATGACCTGGAACATAGCTAGTAAAAACTATGCAAGCTGGTCCGCACAACCATGTACCTAGGTATTCAATCTTGATAGGGGGTTTTAGAATGGTTTGCACATAGTTAGTAAAACCATTTAGACAAACCATATGGTGCCCCTTATCCTATAGCTAACCATGTACGATTAGTGCTTGGTCTGTCTAACTGTGTGCCTAAACCATGTGACCAAGATATTTTCAATAAAATGACTATTTTACCCTTAAAATTATTTTAAAACTAAGGATTATTTATTTCTTCCTACTATAAAAAAACCTCCTATTGAGATATTTTTTGTGGCTATTCTTGAAATCAAGAGATGACCTTCATATAATTCCATATTAAATCACCTCTTGTCTTGTTGGATATGCATCGGTGAGTTCCCAATTCCATTTTATAAATTATTCATTATTATGGATATCAACTATGCTATTTATGTGCAAGATAATATGCCCTATTATTAGGTTATTCATTTGTTCTTCAATTTACTCCTGATCTGAGCCAAATCAGGAGCCGATACTAGATGAGCTATCAACTATGAACCAAAGGTATGTGGTATCATTCCTTTCATTTAAAGTCAAGTGGTTTATATATTTCATTATGCCACACACCTAATTTTTAGGCGTCACCTTGAAATGAAATTAAATTCCTGAATTGATAGGCATGGACTATGTAATTAAAGAGGCTCATTGATAAATTCTAAGTGGGGAAGAAACTTTAAATAGAACCACCCCATGGGTATGTTTATTAGTTGGACTAGAACACCATGGGTGGATCTTAGGATTTGATACCTTTGGGTGTGCCCTTTTACTATTTTCCTTGGAATATTGAATGTAAAATTGAAAATTTAATTAAATTTTCAATTGATAAATAGAATTGAAATTGTATTGATAGGGAGTAGGTAATGGAGGCCATGACCCTAGATTATTTCCATGAAATAGCTTGTTAATCTTTAGTTTCTTCTTTAAATTAAATTCCCATGTGAGTAATTGATAGGAATGCCTTTTAAGCTCATCCATTTCATTTAAATTTCTTTATTGAGCTTTAATTTCTCTTCGTATTGTTTTCCCATGTGAGATAGATAGAGAATATGTCTTGTAATAGTTTATTTAAGCTTGATAAGATTGTTATAAATATTTTACCATGTGAGTATTTGGAACCCAAGCCTTCTAAGCTTGGCTAGTGACTTGAGTCACCTTATGAGGTGAGTTTGAATTGAATTGGTTAGGGTAATGAACCTTAGTATAATTGAATTGATTAATTGACATTGAATGTTATTTTCCTTGGGTGAAACATGGATTCCAATAATGAATGTCATGGATGGAGTCATTTGGAATTTATCATGATTATGCCCGAGTGATACTTGGACTCCTGATATGGACTACCATGGACAAAATCATGAGGGGATTGACTATTATATACCAAGTGATACATGAATTCATATGAGAATTACATTTATGGACTCAAATGGAATTTGAACATATATACATGGGTTCATACTTGGGCTCCCTTAGTGGACTGCCAAGGATAGACTCGAGTGTATGGGAATTTATACCACGCCTAGAGAAATACCTTGGTTCATAAGGATCACCATGGATGGGATCATAGGGTGTCAGTTATCTTTATACCTGAAGTGATACATGGAATCCAACTTAGGGATGACAAGGATGGACTCAAGTTCAAAATGGATTAATAGATGAAATGAATTACATGACACGTCTTTTAAGCCATATCACAAGCTTGGATTAGGTATTGACTTAAACTTATGGATGTCATGTTTAGGAATCCTTAGATACATGTGCTTACAGGGGAATATGTGCTTATTTCCAGGTCTCAAGACTTATAAATTAAATGATTTTGAATTATTAAATGAATTTGATTAAATGAAACATGCCTGCAGTTAATTCGGATACCTTTTTATTAAATGAAACTAATTAAATTAAGTGTACATTAAATGAGAACATGGATTGATAGGATGTTTACCTTTAAGTACTTCCTTTACTTGTCATATTTTCCTCCACACGATTGTAATATATATTCACTAACTATATGGCATAGACCTTAGGTGGTTGCTTACTGGGATTTTATATCACGCCTTGTTTGGGATACCATTGGGTACCCAAATAAACTATATGATTATAGGTGATGATAAGGGAAAACAACCTACTACAAGTTCTTTATTGCTGCTTCGAATTAGAGGAAAATGAGACTGAGTTGAGTGTTGTGATGATAGTTGGATACTTTTGGCCTTTTTTACTTTTGTTACATGTATTTTATATCTTATTTGTATACATGTTTTAGATGATTTCCTAGAGACATATGACATGTATCATCATTATCATTGTATATGATCATATTTTGGTATTGTTATGTATTCTTATTGATTATCTATTGTTTGATTATTATCATCGCTTTTGGTACTTTACTGTTATTATATTTTTATTGTGTTAAACTATGGTGATGAGGAAATAGTCTCCCCACAGACACACCTAGGACCTCACTGGTAGTCAGTAGACTTTAAAATTTGGGGAGATACGCTTGATTCCATGTGTGAAATCAGGGTCAGGGCACTGTTGAGTGGCACCCTGGTCGGGGATGTTATAACTATAGTGTTGAAATTTATCACTTTACTTCAAGTTCCCTCCACTACCTTTACAAGAAAAGAAATGACGTTGCCTCATGTCAATCATAGAGTCAACATTGATGTTTCTATAATAAAATAATTTTTTATATAATTAGTTTATTATTTCATATTTATGTTTAATTTATTTATTTTTAGTATTACTCACATAATTATTTTCTTCTTATATAGGATGATTCTTTTGTTCGAGTTGGGGTAGTTTGTTCAAAGTTTCTCATACTCATGAGATATTAGACTTCAAGGCTGTAATTGAGAAAATGAAAACAAGGAAATGGGCCAAGAATGCGTAAAACCATCATGAAAAGGTGAATTCATATTACTTATTTAATTAAGTTTTTCATCATTTTATCTACCATTTTAAAGTTAATTTCCTTATCTTTTTTATCTAAAATTATTTAGTTTTTTTCAAAGATCTTTTGGGAAGTCATATTTTCTTTCAAAAATCTACAAAAAACCTTAAAAGAGATAACATGTTACTTTCTTCCAATGTTACCAGGAATTCAATTTCCTTTCTTTTTTAAACTACAACACTATATATTGAGTTGATGTTCTTAATATAAAACCCTTTTTCGGCCAAGAAAATCGACTCAATATGCAGTGTTGGAAGTTATCCAAAGAAAACCAATATAAATCATGGTAAAATTGGTAGAAAGAAACATGTTTTGGGACTTTGGGATGTGTAGGAATAATCCTCAACTCAATCCAACATACCATGTGACTGGTATGAATCCAATTGGGTATTTTTATTTAAAATTGACATAAATTTTAGTAAAAAAGAAAACTGGCATGTTATAAATAGTGAAAATGCATTCATATTTTCTTTAAAATCTAGGAAAATGATCGATATGTTGTTTGTGATGTGTAGGAATCATCTAAACCTCAATATGAGGCATGGTGTGACATATATGACTTCAAGTGTGTGTTTTTATATAAAATTGATAGTAATTTTAGTAAAAAAGAAAACTAACATACTCAAAACTAATAAACCACATTCATATTATTTTTATAATTTGGTAAAATGATCCATAAGTCTTTTTTGATATTTAGTATATATCTTCAACTCAATATGATACAAAATATGCCTGGTATGACGCAAAGTATCTGTTATGAGTTTAAAATCGACATTTTGGTTCAGAAAGTGTCACTAACCAAAAACATAACAAATTCTCTTGGGTTGTATTGATAATTTAGGAAAATGATTCATAAATAATTTTGGACTTGTAGGAATTCTTATCACATTAAAATGATACATGATATCATCAGTATGACTCAAAGTGCGTGTTTCCAGTTTAAAGTGACATTTTAGTAAAAAATAAAAATTACATACTTAAAACTAAGAAAAATAATTTTAATTATCATGATACTTTATAAAAATAGTCATAATGTATTTTGGGACATGTATAAATCATAAACACCTCAATCCGAAGCATGGTGTGGCTGATATGACTCAAAGTGCATCTTTTTATTTAAAATTGACATCAAATTTATTAAAAAAGACAATTAACATACTCAAAACCAATAAAACTAATTTTTATTATTTTTATACATTAGGAAAACAATCTCTAAATCATGTGTGACATGTAGGAATCATCCGAACCTAAATATGATACACGATGTACCCGGTATGACTCCAAGTGTCTGTTATCAATTTAAAATTGACATTTTAGTTCAAAAAAGTGTATCTCAATGAAAACTAATAAAACACACTTATATTGTATTGATAATTTAGGAAAAAAATTATAAATAATTTATGAAATGTAGAAATTAGTCTCATTTCAAACTGACACATTATGTGACTCAATGTGCTTATTACCAATTTGAAATTATATTTTAGTAAAAAATAAAAGTGACGTACTCAAAACTAAGTAAACACATTAATATTATTTTGATACTTTATGAAAATTATCCATAAGTCATTTGAGACCTATCATAATCATTATCACCACAATATGATCCATGATGTGACTGGTATGACTCAAAGTGTGTGTTTTTTAAATTGGCATCAATTTTATTAAAAAAAACTGACCAAATAAAAATTGAGAAAACACATTCATATTGTTTTGATAAATTTTGAAAACAATCCTTGAGTCATTTATTATGTGTATGAATCAGACTCACCTCTATCTAATAAACAATGTGCTTAGTATGACTCAAAGTGTCTGTTATCAGTTTAAAATAAACATTTTAGTTCAAAAAGTGTCACTCACTAAAAATTGGGAAAACAAACTCGGATTGTCTTAATGATTTATGAGAATGATTCATAATAAATTTTTGATTTTTAGAAATGAATATCACATATAACTGAAAAATGTGACTAGTATGACTCAAAGTGCATGTTTCCAGTTTAAAATGAAATTTTTGTAAAAAAGACAAGTGACATAGTCAACATCAAGAAAATATATTTTTATTGTTCTATTACTTTAGTAAAATGATCCATAAGTCATTTTTCTTGTGTAGAAATCAGATGAACCTCAATACGATGCATGGTGTGATCGTTATGACTCAAATTGTGTCTTTTTTATTTAAAATTAACATCAAATTTAGTAAAAAAGATCAATGGCCTACTCAAAACCATTAAAAACATTAATATTGTTTTGATACTTTAGTAAAATTATCCATAAGTAATTTTTTAGGTGTAGGAATCAGCTGCACCTCAATCTTATAAAAGATGTTCCTGGTATGACTCAAAGTGTTTGTTATTAGTTTAAAATTGAATTTTTAGTTCGAAAATTGTCACTCACTAAAAACTGATAAAAAACATGTGGATTTTATTAATAATTTTGTAAAATGATTTATAAGTTATTTATGATGTGTAGGAATTAGTCTCATGTCAATCTAACACACAATGTGATTGGTATGACTCAAAGTGCGTGATTCCAGTTCAAAATTTTATTTTAGTGAAAAAGATAAGTGATATACTCAAAACCAAGTAAACAAATTTGGATTATTTGATAGTTTATGAAAACTATACATAAGTAATTTGGGACATCTATGAATCATATTCAACTCAATATGATTACCGGTGTACCTAGTATGACTCAGAGTGTGTATTTTTATTTAAAATCGACATCAACTTTAGTAAAAAAGATAATTTAAATACTCAAAATGGAGCAAAAGAATTTGAATTGTTTTGATAATTTAGAAAAAATATTGATAGGTCATTTGTGATGTGTATAAATCAAACACACCTCAATTCGATACACAATGTTCTGATTTGACTCATAGTGTCAGTTATTAGTTCAAAATCAATATTTTAGTTCCAAAAGTGTGACTCACTGAAAACTAAAAAAACTCATATTTTCTTGATAATTTATTAAAATGATTCATAAGTCATTTTATACATGTAGGAATTATTCTCACATCAAACCGACACATGATGACATTGGTATGACTCAAATTGATTGTTTTCAGTTTAAAATGACATTTTAGTAAAAAAGACAAGTGATGTACTCAGAACCAAGAAAAAAATTTAGTACTATTTTGATACTTTAGGAAAATGATACATAGATAATTTGGGATAAGTAGGAATCAGCCACACCTCAATCCAATTCTCTGTGTGACCGGTAAGACTCCAATTGCATCTTTTTATTTAAAATTGACATTAATTTTAGTAAAAAGGACAACCGACCTAATAAAAACATATCAAATGAATTTGTATTATCTAAATACATTAGTAAAATGATCCTTACATGATTTTTGATTTTTAGGAATCATATGAAGCTTAATATGATACATGATGTGCCTGATATAACTAAAAGTTTCCATTATCAGTTCAAAATAAAAATTTTAGTTTAAAAAGTTTCACTCACTAAAAACTAAGAAAACATGCTTGGAGTGTCTTGATAATTTTGTAAAATGATTCATAAGTCATTTTTGATGTGTAGGAATTATTACCATATAAAACCGACACACATTGTGACCGGTATGACCCAATGTGTGTGTTTCTAGTTTAAAATGACATTTTAGTATAAAAGACCAGTGTCATACTGAAAACCAAGAAAATGAATTTGTATTTTTTTGATAATTTAGAAAAATGATTTATAAGTCATTTGGGACAAGTATGAATCATCTACACCTCAATCTAATAGATTATGTGACCGGTATGACTCTAAGTGCATTTTTTCAATATATAAGTGTCATTTTAGTTTAAAACATGTATCACATCACCAAAACCAAGAAAACAAGACTAGATTGTTTTCTCATCATTCTATCTATTATTAATTAATTAATTTCCTCATAATTTTTATCTTATACATATTTAGTAAATTTTTGTACATATAATTCTTGAAAATGAACAAGAAATGGTGTGACATGCAGGAATCAACCGCAACTCAATCTGATATACAATGTTCTTGGTATGACTTAATGTTTAGTTTAAAATTAAAACTTTTTGTTAATATATTTCTTTATATTGTTAATAAAATAATAATTCTTTTCTTATATAGGTGTATTTTTGCATGATAAGGGGTGGTTTGTTCGGAAACAACATGTGTCGGGGCCAGGATCAAAAGAAAAAGGAACATTTATATTTTTGAATGTATGTAATAATTTGTACTTATATAATTGTATAAGACAATGTTTGAAATGCCTATATTACATGGTCTATTTCTTGTATTTTTTTTAAAATTTTATTTCATTTAAATTCCATATTATTACTTGTTTTTTTTGTTTTCCAGTTGTGTTTCTGGTGTAGCAATGTGAATTTACAACACATTGCACTGGTGAGGCAGTGTGATATTATAACACATTGAAGTATTCCATTACAAGACACTACAATATTCCATTATAGCACACTATAATATGTACCTTTATCAGTTCTTCTAAAAGTATTGATAAAATCCATGGTCTTTTAATCTCTCTCTGGTAGTTAGCGCTTCTTTACCACTAATAAATTAAATTTTTGGAATTGTTAAAGACCTATTTTGAAGTAGTGGTACTTAATAGAAGTTAGGGTTCATCCCATAGAGATAAAAAATAATTATCAATCAGAACAATTTGGAGAGTCTCATATGATAATCCATAAAAAATTAACAAAGGGAAAATGATTAATATAAGAAATGATTTGGGAACATTCAATTGAAATAAAATACGTAACATAATAGATAAGAAAATAAGCATGTTAGGGTTTAAAACAAATTAAAGTTTTTTTCAATGGTAATTATTTAGTATTAAAAATATTAATTATAATTTTTTACCATGGGTAATAAATTAATTTTTTTATTTTCCTAATAAAAATATATTACATAATTAAAATTTTAACCCCTTCATCCGGTGATTAACTACTTAAAACTCATTTTGAGTTCATCACCCCTAAAATAGTGACAATGAGCTCACCCAATGGTCATGGATTCACCCATTTTAAATCCTTTATTTGTCTCTATTGATGTAATTCATTGTCTGATATGACATGAAAAATAAATATAGAGAATGATTCATTAAATAAATTATAATACAAAAATTATAATAAAATACACACAATAGAATTAAGAATAAAACAAAACCATTATATTTATTACAACTTCAAAAAAGAAAATTCATCCTCTTATAACGATGGTCATAGTGTATGGGTTGAGCAGAAACTCAAACCCTACCATGGATATGAGAGGAGAAAAGGGGGAAAGTGAATAATTACACAAAAACAGAATTAAAAACAGGAGAAAAAACTCAAATTTCGATTTAGGGGAGATAAAATAACAGAGCAGTAGCACCTCCCCCTTGGATGTATAACATGGATCTTAGAGGGATGAATCCCTATTTATATAAAATTAGAATACACATTATGTACCCAAAAGTATATGCCATGCACATGGGTCAACTGACTTTGCCTTTGTTTTTTCCACCGGTAAGTGAACCACTTCACTGTTCGTTGAATTTAAATCTTTAGAGGCCAGTAGGTGAGGATATAAAGCTTGTGGCATGGATATACATGGAGTGTAGGAGATCTATTAGAAACTAACCTCTTTTGGAAGTGTATACACGATGTGTGAACTTAGAGTACATGGCGTGTGGATCTTTCTCGACCACATGGTCATGTACTCAGGCTGGCCAAGGCATGTGTGAGAAATGGTACACATCATGTGTTTACAAAGTACACACTGTGTATATATAAATTTTTATTATGATCACTCCTGATTTTTCACTTTGAATGAAAACACCTGAAAATAATCACAAACACAGAAGTAAATCATTTGATCCATAAAAGAATTTGTATCTAGAGAAAATTTTTTCTACTACTCAATAAAATGTTTGAAAATCGTATACAAAAATTGGGAATATCAAAATCCTCCACAATTATATATTTTCATTACCTTAAGAAATATCTCAACATAAAATTAATAGAATCCAAACTCTAAAAAGGGAGGCATTATAATAATTATAATTATAAATATTACCACTATAAAATATTATTTTGAAGGGAACAAAACATATTTCAATTCCAAAGATATTCTAATAATTCCTCGTTTATAATTTAATTAAAGGATTTCATCCTATTTTAGTTACATCTTTCAACATGTCATAAATATTCACTCTACTTGATGGTTTACCTCACTATAAAATAACACACTCATCACTCAAGATCAGTTATTCAAGGTTATAGTCAATCTCAAGAATATTAACTCTATCCATAGTCTTTTAAGTATTCTCATTCTCTAATTATAAATTAAATCACAAAAATCATGAGGTCTTTCAATAAGGTTCATATGTTTCTGAGGATAAGGGTAGGTATGTAATGATGTGAGAAATAATCTTAGTGGTTTGAAAAAGGAGTCTAAATTCTTAACTAATAAATAATGATATTAAAAAACACACCTGAATAAAAATTCATCCCAATAAATATCTATCATAATTCAAAATAATCATGATATTCCCTTGCCAACATGGGTTTGTAAAGCATCAATAAATGTAATGAATGAATTTTTTTCTCTTGTTCATATATATATATATAAAATTAAAAAGGGACCACTTAAAAAATAATGAATAGTAGTTTTGGAACCCATCTACCAAAATGAAATAGAGGCACTCTCCCCCACACTTAATTTCATTGTATCTCACCAAAATATACCATGAATCACCATACTCCCTCTTTAAATCTCAAATGAATAATCATGCAATATTATCAAATAATTAGGATAGGAATGATAAATAGTCTTGTAATGTGGATTCCTATAAAGGTAGTCCATGGTTTCTATGGGTTTCACATAGTTTAGATGTAGGTTAGGTCTCAAGGTCAAAGGGGATGAAAAATCAATCAAATGCCTTAGTCATTTTAATGTGCTCCAAAATATTCATGTTTTGAAAAGAAAAAATCACAAGTTTTAGTAGTTATGGTTCTCCCATGAATCTCTCAAGAAAGAGGGTATAAGAAATAATATGAAAAATGGATTAGAATACCTATCGAGAATAAAGATAATAATGGGTCAATTAGGTTAAAACATGAATAAAAAATGATCAGTATAATTAGTGAAATTGGGGAAGAAATTGAATCATAAATCAAACTATATCAGAAATCATTTTAAAAGTACTTTAAAATTAAAATAAACATGTAACTTTTAAAATTAGCATATATGTATTTATTATTTATTATTATAATTAATACAAAAAAATTGCACATTTAAAAAAATTTCATTTATTAATAATGTCTCCTACATTGGTTTAAGGGAAAAGAGTAGTATGGTCAAGAGACTCCCCCCCACACTTAATATCTCACATGGTCCTCCAAGTGAAACATTAAGGACGAGAAGAGGATATGGAGAAACAAAAATTATCCAGGAGGATATAGAGTAGTGAAAGAAGTAATATAATGAAAAGTAAGGAAAACAAACACCAAAATAATTCTCCCCTTGCGGTGAGTTCAAAAAGGTAGAAATAAGTCGAAATAATTTACCCTTGACGTGCCAAATTACATGTGACTGTCAATTAAATCATAAAATAATTTAGCATGTGCACAAACAATCAAACCATAAGAATAACACAAAAGAGATATATATAATGAAGTAAACATGTGTTAGAAATAGTCATGGGGTAGCCTCAGGAGATGAACTGTATACTATAAGGGGATCCATGAGAGATATAATACCTATAGTGGAAGTTGTAGGGATTGGGTCCTCGCTCTGGGGGGTGGTCTCAACTGGAATAATTCTAGTCGTATTGATAGAAGTTTTATCTAGTCTAGCTATAGATAAGAGCACTGAATCTATGGGAAGAACTGAAATGTGGTTCACGATGTTGAAGGATAAGGATCTGATTGAGGGGAAGGTTCTGAGGAGAATAGAATGCCCAAGTATAGAAGAATAAGGCCCAACATTCCCTCAATATGGTCAAATATCTGATCCATAACAACCTTATGATGATCCATGGTGGTCAAGAAAAGGGAGGTGGGGAGATCAATTGAAGGTGGGGTGGATGTGGGCCTGTAGATGGTCCAAAAGAAGAAGGAATGGTGGAAGAGGGGGGAAACTGATGAAGTGGTGAGGAGGGGTGGAGAAAGAATTTCAACTGGTTAATGGGGTGGGATCAAAGAAACAACACCATTAGGGGAAGGTGGGTCATCTATCACTGTTGGTGGTGCTAGGGAGTCCAACACAAGCACAAAGGTTTCTCCCCACCTCTTGAACATCATCATGAAAATAAGCATGACGAAGTACATTTGTTAGGTAAAACCTATGTGATCGTAAGGTAGAGATGGATCAAACTACCCCAGGTGGTTTTCCAACTAGGTGGTAGAGAATTCTTCATCGAGGTTTCCATTATAGTTGATGATCATGGAATTGAAGTAGTATGTGGTGAAGTAGGGGAGGTCAAGGTAATATTTCCAAAAAATGTAGGTAAGGAGATCCATATCACATCTGGACACAACACCCATGTCCTCATGGTGGGGAAAAAGGATGGAAATGAAGCAACTATGGATGAAATGTATGGTAGGTGAGATGATGAGGGTTCTATTCTATGAGGTGGGAGTGTACTTATGGTCAAGTCCAATAAGCTCCCACCACACAAAAATATGGTCTAAATGCTCAGGGCAGGTGAGGGATACAACAAGGGGTGGGGTAGATGAATGGAGATATAAACCACACCCTCATCCAAACTCATACATGGAGAGGGAAAATTGTTATTCGTCTATCCAGAATATGAATGGAGTCATTGTGTCTCTAGGAGTCTCTTGATACATGGGCCCGCAAACTCAAAAGAAGAAAAAAACTCCAAAAATAAATCTTGGAATGTATAAGTACTGACTTAGAGGATGTCGATCAGATGTGTGTTCCTAAGGAGCTCTTTGATCTCCTCCCAAATGCCCAAGTGATAAGGAATAATGATGTAGAAGAAATGAACACTAAACTGAATCATTCAACATGAAAATATATGCAGTTAGTCTACCATAGGATTTCATGGATCAAAGATCAAGCATGGGTGCGGCTAGGGTAAGGCTACTACCGATGATAGCTATGCTAAAGGATCATATTCTGATGTATAAGGCATAACTATTATTCCATAAGGTGGATCCGTTGCAACCATATATGTATTTGATGTAATGGAAGTTGTGGGTGATGGCACGGTAGTAGTATGATCCATATAATTGGATGTATTAGAAGGTGAATCAGAGGAGCTAGATGTCACTTCTATTAAGAGAGGTGAAAAAATCGCCAACTCTAGCCACTGGTGAGGTAGTTGATCTTCCATGGCAGGCCCTACTGGCGTCTTAACCCGGATTGGACAGAGTGTAGGCCACTCCCCATCAGTAGCGGGCACGAGTCAATTCCCACTGGCTCTATCTCCATCTTCCATAATTTGAAAAGGAAACAAAATAATAAAACAAATGAAAAGAAAAAACAAAAATAAAATAGTGAGAAAACATAAAAATAAAAGCACATGGTGTGTGGATCCATAATACACGGCGTATTATGGGAAAGTGATGTGAGCCCCTATGCTCTGGATACACATAATAAGTAGGCATGAGTGTGGAAAAAAGGTATACATGGAATTTATAAGGAGTATGAATCATGTGTTCATTAATGGGAATATAGTCATGTGGATACTCAGACATGACCTCTACCAAGAGTATGGTAGAAATCATAGTACACGATGTGTGTGAAGTGAACACACAATGTATGATAACCTTGGAAATGAACATTTGTGTGACTTAACATGTCTATGTTCTTTAGAAAAGAGTACACAACATGTTCTGAAAACAAATATCATGTGTATGAAATGACAAGACTTGTAGTGTATAAATTAGAACATGGGTTCTCCTTAGGCTGGGAAGATGCATTATATACAACGTTTCCCAAACGCACATGGATGTGCACTTTAAAATTTACAACTGAGTGTGTGTGGTCATGTACAAATGGTGAAAAAACGGTGTTCTTAAATCCCTGCTCATTTACCATGGGTTTCAGAATAATTCCTAACTGAATCCCTAAATCATCTATAACACATCAAAATAATTGAAATGAAGGGCGTAGAAGCACTTTCCTAGAGAGAGGATTGAAATGAGGAATGTTTCATAGCCTGAATCGCACCAAAATGAAGGATTTAATGGATGAGGTTCTGAGGGGTGTACAATGGATTCCAAATGGGGGGGGGATTACTTGACATGGGGTTTTCCTGTTTAGGGTTCCCTAGCTTTTATAGCTGAACCACACATCATGTAGAATGACATACATGATGTGTAGTTTTTTTTAATATTTAATGTAGAGGTGTCATAATAAACTATATAATAATTATTTATAATTAAAAAGAAATATATATTTACACATGAAAATAAACCTATATACGTACTATATCATAGAAATGCATGTCGTGTTTTCTGATGTTTGAAAAAGAGAACTACAACCTTTAGTCTGGTGCTCAGGGTGCAATTCAAAGAGGTTACCAGGCCAATCCAAATGAAATACCTCAACCACTGGAGCGAAGGTTGTAGTACTACAGGTTTTATTAACTAGATAATAGTAAAATAATAATTACAGTAATACACGGTGAAAGTAACAACACATATAATGTGGTTTTAATTATTTAATATTGGGATGTTGTAGGAAGATTAGACAAGTTCAAATTTGGGTATTTTGAACCCTGGGTTATGACTCTGCCAATAAACCCACATCACCCTTAGGCAATTTATTATTTTTGAAAATGTTTTAAATTATTATTGAAAACATGATAAATGAAACACAATTTATACCAAAATACATGATGTTTGGTTTTATTGTAGTGAAAAATGATGAAACTGAACTGGTAAAAAGGACTCGAACACAAATATTTTGGACCTGTGGGATACGTGTAATGACCATGCATTATGTAAATGGAAATTCCCTTCTTATAATTATTTCATATGGTATAATCACATAACATCACATAGATAACAAAATAAAAACTTTAAAAATGATGAATTAATGAAATAAAAGGCATTTCTAGAAGTTAACGAACATATTCCAAAGGAATAGTAACTTGACCTTTGGAATCGTAACATGACCCTTATGAATAATAAACCTAACAATTGGATAGTTACCTCACCAATGAAAGTATAAACAAAATTTATGCATCTTATAAGTGGAAATATGATATAATTATATCATAGTATAAGAAAATACATATTTTAACAATTATTAATTACATATTGGTATTTTTGTAAGTGATAAATATTTAATTACAATTATATTAGGAATTTAATAATTTAAAAGAAAATTTATTTTCATAAAATGTATTATTAAATTATTATTAATTTTTATTTTGATTATAATATAATTTTATGAGACCTTAGTTACTTTTTAAATGTTATATAAAATCACTTATAATTTTAAAATTTGTATTTTTCAAGTAAATTATGATTTTATTAAAAAAATTAAATTTATCATATTTAGAAAATTATTTTCATAAAATGGAGTTCATTTTTTAATTCTACACAATAAAAACGATTAGGGTGATTTTTTGGGATTTTTCTGAAATACTTGAATTTTTTGTGAATAATAAAATACAGTAATTTACAGTATATATACATTACAAGTTAAATATATTATCTATTGAGTCATGGTTGATGTAAGCACATTTGGTTCGAACTAAAATGATCTAATTACTTTATTTAGTCTCAATAATCAACACTATTTATTATCTTGATAAAAATAATAAACCAATGAATGAAATAATGAGAAAACACCCCTCTCCTCCACTATAAATATCACCCCTCACCACCTCTTCTCCTCACACTTCTCAATCCTTGATCCTTGTATGAATTCTACTCACATCTCCTCTCAATAACCTTCCCCATGTCCAGGATCTTTTTTTCCTAAGAAAATACAAAAACTAATCCCCTAGGGAGGTTCTCAACAAGAAGGGATCAAGAGGTAAACCCCTCTTCCTTTTCTGTTAATTTTTTTTCAAGTTCCTTTATTTTATTATCTTCTACCCACTTCCCCTCGTCCAAGTGGAATGAAAAATACATTATCTTACACACAATGTAATTTTATCATGTTTATGGAATAATTCTTCATCAAATCTATTCTCCCCTCTCTTTTACATTAAGAATTAACACATCGTCTGTGAGGTGCTGATTTACCACCTTTGTGGATGACATTATTTCATTTTAAATTACACATTTAAGGATGGTCATGAAACCATTTTTATGATTTAAAAAAATTATAATATATTTATTTTATCATATTTAATGTTATATAATTATTTTTATGCGTGATAAAAATTTATAAAACAAAATGAGTTCATTGTGATCGAAACCGCCAAAATAAACTCAAACGATTATCATTAAATATTAATCTAATGATTCATACTCATTCCATTAATAAATTATATATAAGACTAATTTAACCCCTATATTATCATTAATAACATATATGTTCAATTTTGGATAATTATCCTACTTTATATGACCTTTCATACATGTATACAAGTAAACTGATCAGGAAAACCAAGGAAACCAATGCTCCTAAATGATGAAATTGAACACTTTAACAACTCAAAAAGAACATAAATGAACCTAAAAAATTATAATAAATAAATTAAAATCATAAAATGTTCTGGAATTATTAATTTATGAATATAATTTTATTATCCAGTACATTAAGATCATGTGAAGAACACCTTCAGACTTAAGGTAAGGGATTCTACCAGAACCTCCATTATTCCTTCGGGTTATTCTTTATCTATTTACACCCAAATGGAATTATATTTTATGTTTATGTTAATAGTCTATATTATGTGTATATGATCCAAAATAATATATAAATATCCATTCATCCTTCTTTTTTGGGAATATACATGTTTTTAAAAGGTTTCATACTCAATTATTCTCGATAAGCAAGCCTAATTTAAGGGAACTTCCTAAATTATTACCCAATGTAAAGTGAACTCTATAATCTGTTTTAACCCAAATTTATTTATCTAAAATAACTAATTTTATTATGAAGACTTTTTTGGTTTAGTTCTAGTTTTATATAAAATATTATTCATTTTTTTATTTAAATTCTATTTAATATTATCCTTAAACCGCACAAAAATATTTTAGTTCTAAAGTTTCTTAAATACTATTTTACATGTTTTCACTTAATTTTTAAATAACTGATCATGATCTATGAATATTTAACCTTATTATTTTCCATTCATATTTTGAATAAATTCATTAATGGACACATTTATGATATTATCCTTTGTTATGCCTTGTGACATGATTATGATACCCATTACTTTCCATGGGTAACCATTATGTTATGATTGATTCCTTATATATGATTCTTTATGTGGAAAACATATTCATGAACCTATTATGATGGGTGTTCTCAGATACTGCTCTAATGCATTGGGTAATGTTTAGTCTCATGAGACGTTATGTGAAACAATCTTGGTGGTTAGCGCTGACTCGTGCTTTATATGTGTAAAGAGCCTTGACTCATGGTCCTCTATGTGCAACAAGCCTTGACTCATTCTCCTATATGTGTAACAAACCTTGAATCATGATAAAGTCATGTTTTATGTTTCTACAACATTACTATGATTTCATGATTATATGATCCCATGTTCTATATGTTATGATTTTAAATGTTTAATCATGTTCCATGCCTTTTTATATCATTGTGTTTTCCTTCTAACCCATGTTCTAAGATTTATTATTATTCCCTTATTGGGATTTTTTTCTTATACTATTGTTCATGTTATCCCCAAGTTATCCTATGATGATGTAAGGGATCAAAAAAATTTACTAGATCATAATGGATGATAATTAAAGAAATGTTTTATTTAGTCCCATGTTTTTAGTTTTATGTACCTAGTTTTCTAAGACATTAGAATTTATGATCATTGGCTTGTAATTTGAAATTTAATTATTCTAAAATCATGTAATTATATATGTAAAATAATAGGGTATCTATAGTTGGTATCAGATGATGGTCTATTTATTTTTGGATATTATGAATATAGCACTTTCATAAGAACCTTAAAGATAATAATAATTTTAAGAAATCTTTCCTAAATTTTGGTAGGTATAGAGTAAGTGGTTAATCAAGAAAATACATCCTTGTATGGATACTACACATGTATGTGGTTCTGGAATAGATGTACCTAATAGTAACAACTCTGACAAGGTGATTCGAGCTTGACTTGGGGTAACCTAGTACACAACAACAAGGCTTATTGTGCACTTGATTTGACACTCTTGAGGTATATTATTTGGTAAATTCATAATATCTTTACAAACCATTATTAAGGGAACAAATAAAATATCCATAAGTATATATTTTAGGAAACAAATCATGGATAACCTAGATTTAAACCTAGGGAATCACACGTTAGGATATACTTTTCCTTTAAGAGTTTATCCTTTTATGTTTAAAGTTTCATTTTTTTTAAGTATCCATGCTCCCTAATTTCATTTTATTTTTATTAGTTAATGTCTAGAAATATAATAACACATGGCAAAAATAAATGTGATAATAAATGTGATTATTTACTTAATGATATTCCAAATATGATATAAAAAGGTGCTCAAAACATAATGAAAATACTCTATCAACTGGGTCAAGTTATCAATAATAACTTGAATCATGTAGAACACACTCTTTATCCAAGGAAAGAGGAAGTTTCTATTGATTCCTTCATGCAGTAAAGTCCTCCCATGTTTAGTGGATCTTCCGATCCCCTCCTCATGGAACAATGAATTAACTCCATTGAAAATATATTCTCTGTCCAGTACTCAGAAGAATTGAAAGTCCTGGTGGTAGTCTATAATTTTGATGGGGAATATAATTAGTGGTGGATAATGATCAAAAATAAAAATTCCTAGGAGGAAATTGATTCCATGTATTGGGAGGAATTCAAGAAAATGTTTTTAATTAATATTTTTCCCAAACCCTTCATCTCAATATGTAATGAGGGTTCCCCAGACTTAAGAAGAGGGAAGATGAGTCTATCAGGGCATAGGAAGAAAATTTTACAAGGCTTGTAAGATACACCTATGAATGTTTCATGAACACCAAAAGCAAGGTGGATCTCTTATTTATAAAACTAAAACCGAGTCTATGAAAAAATTGGTGATTCAAGACTTTGATAGTTATGGGGATATTTTCTGTTGTGCTCTCAAGGTTGAAATATAGATTAGAGACTCTTAATTGTCTCGTGGGCTCAGTGAAAGAAAGAGGAAAATGGAGTCTAATATGGGTGGATTAGAAAATAAATCCCATGATGGAAAGAAGACTAAATATCACACATGTCAAAATTATGGGAAGAATCATCCTAGGAACTGTCTAAAGGGGGTCGAGAAATGCTTCAAATGTGGAAGAATGTGGCCTCTGGCTAAGAATTTCAGAAGGGATATAAAGAATTCCACTAATTTGGAAGAAGAAAGGAAGGTTTATATCAACACTCAGCCTGTAGTGTAGTGTTTCAATTGCAAGTAACAATGTAATTTTTCAAACAAATTCCTTAATCCCATGGTTTTAAAAGGAAATCAACAATAACCTTATAGGAAACAAGGAAGGGCTTATGATATCACTACTAATGATGTGGAGTCAGAAAACAATGTGGTGAAAGATATGTTGATTATTCATTAAAGAATATAAAATGTAATATTTGATTCTAGTTTTATTAATTATTTCATATCTTGAAAGTTTAGTAGAACTATTAAAAAATCACCTCAAAGATTAGAGTTTGAGTTATCTGTGAGAATAGATAATGGGGAAATTATTTTATCCAAAGTACATTACTCCTACCCAGCTAATTTTTGAGGACTAAACCACCCTGAAAATCTTTTCATACTCCCATTGGTAGAGTTTGATGCTATTTATGAATGGATTTTCTATCTTTATACAAATACAACATCGACTATTGGGATAAGGAGATCACTCTCCACATTTGGAAGACATCCTACAATTATGTACATGTGTAAGGATGAGGATGAATATCCTTCATAATCATCATTAAAAGTGTGTATATTAATGCCTTATAACCAAGAATATCTCTATCATATTATTGAGACAATGGAGATGATCATGCTCGAAGACATTCCCATTATGAGGGATTACACTCATGTATTCCCTGAAGAATTTCCTAGTATTCCTCCTAATCGTGAGGTTGAGTTATCAATTGACCTTATTCCTGGATCTCAACCTATATCAATGAAACCATATAGAATGGCCACTACTGATTAATAAGAACTAGAGAAGAGGTTATAGGAGAATCTTGATAAGGGTTTTTTATGCCCGAGTGCTTCACTATGGGGTGATCCAGTTGTCTTAGTCAAGAAGAAGGATGAATCAATGCACCTCTCCATAGATTATTGTGAGCTAAAAAAAATCATAATAAAGAACAAGTATACCATACCACAGGTTGATGAATTCTTTGATTAGCTACGCGGGGCCAATTATTTCACTAAGGTGGGCCTTTGGTCAGGATATCACCAATTAAAGGTGAGGAAGGAAGATATTCCAAAGACTAGTTTTCAAACGAGGTATGAACACTATGATTTCATAGGGATTCCCTTAATACTCACTAATGATCCAGAAAATTTCCTAGATTTAATGAATATATTGTTTAGAGATTACCTATACAAATTTTTGTGAATTTTTATTGATGATATTCTGATATACTCTAAGAGAAAGGGGGAACATGAGGAGAATTTGAATACCATGCTATAAAATTTGAAAAGGGAGAAACTATATGAAAATTACAATAAATGTAAGCCTTAGATGGAGGAAGTATCATTCTTGGTGCATGTTATCAACAGTAAAGGAATATATGTATACTATTCCAAGACAAAGGTAATCAAAAAGTGGCCCATAACAACATTTTTAATAAAGATCCATAGTTTCTATGGCCTAGATGGTTATTACCGATGATTTTTGAAGAACTTATAATGATTTTAAAACCCAATAAACAAGATTAAATGTAATGGAGATATGTTTTTATGGACACGATAATGTGAGAAAATATTTAAGGAGCTCAAAAAGAGGCTTATCACTATGCCAATACTCAAACTCCCAACAAGTGGATAACTCTTTGCGGTGTGCCACGATGATTAAAATAATTACATATGATGTGTATTAATGGAAAATTATAAAGTGATAGACTATGCTTTAGGGAAATTGAAAATCCATGTGAAAAACTATCCCACATATGATCTGGAGTTGGAAGC